>OW386285.2:93273289-94473289 GCA_936432065.2 Rutpela maculata | reverse complement strand
TCAGACTAACCTAATTAACATCTTTAAACCTAATATACCTATAAGTAAAAATTGTATGTATTAAATAACAGACATAAACCTAAAAGTTTTAACCCTGTTTATCTGCGAACAAAGGAGTCATGAATGTTATTGGGCAGCTGAGGGTCATTTCTGAAGTATATTTTTTTTCTTACCACAATTTGATACTTGTGTGGTTCTCTTGACTAAGCTTGATTGATTGATATCACTTCAATTTTAAATTTCTAATGCTTTTTTGGGGATATATTCTTACTGAATTCTACAGCAGTAGTAACGTAAATTACACTACTTATTTCGAATAAAGTCATTCGACAATTTGATGAAACTAGCGTAAAATATGACTATTATTGGCTATAAGTGAAAAGAAGCTTATAAGAAACAATGGGAATTTTATGAAGCTAAACTAGGAAAAGAAGCCCCCAAGCAAAGCTCTGTCGACGCTATAATTGGAGAACCAGGTGCGATATAATGAGCGGAGCCGTAGGCAATTTGTTTTAAAGGGATCTGGTGCTGAAACGGCTTTAAGTTTCAGCACCACATGAGAATTTAGTATACACTAAATATATAATTACTAAACCAAAAATAAAAGGGAATTAAAAAGAATTAAAAATAATTGTTTTAATTAATTTAGTTAAACCTACTCTTGCCTGTAGTATAAACGGGCAAAAATTATAAGTAGAAGACAGGATTATTTCAAAATTACACTTATGCTATGCTTTACTTAATTTATTTTATTTTTCTGAAGTGTTGCACATATAATAATATTGCAACAAAATTCGTAAGTAAGTACTAATACATTTTGTATAAACTTTGCTCGAAAATTGCACTCTAAAAGAAAGAGTCTGTGATGGAAACGTGTTAAAAACCATGCAAATATAGCAACTATATTGTGATTAGGCGAAAAGCTGTATGATCATATTTTTCTGTTTTGCTTTCTGGGATTTTCTAACACATGCGTAATCTCTTCTAAAACTAACATCTTTGAAACCTACAAAATAATAATACAATTACCTTGTTATTTTTACGTCTAATTAACAGTTAGAGGGTGTTTTTTCACAAATGATTGAATAAATATAATAACATAAAAGTAATGCATTTTGCTGACGTTTCGGAAACCGAATCTGTTTTATTTTTCAAAGGTATAAGATTTTTTATCTGGTATGTATACTTCTGTGCAATAAAATTCCGTACACTTGAAAAATCAAATAGTCCAGTTTTTACTAATATTAAGTGATGTGAATCAGTCTTTTTGGAATTTAGATTTTTTATTATCATATAGGTTATAAAAAAGTGACATTGATTGTGAAATGTCATAAGTAAGGTATTTGGAAAAATGTTAATGATTTAATGATTTCGATTTATAACAAATGTAAAAATTGACGTTGAAAAATTGTGTCCGAGATAAGGCCAGATTCTGAAAGCTCAAAACATTAAAAAGAGGGTTTCAGCATGACAGTTCTTCACGTGTCTGCCTGTGATAATTTTACTTCCACATCCAGTGGAAATATATTAAATATAAACCTGTCCATTAACCATTACCCATGATACGCCACGCTACACCAGGACCATACACGCTTATCCATGCCCAAACATTAACGGAAAATCGCCCGGACCTGTTCCGCAGTGACACGTAGCGTTCTTGAAATCTGGTATTTGCAGGACTGTACACCCGAATATGTCCGTCATTACAAGACTGAAAAACTTTTTCATCGGTAAACACTACATTGTTCCAAAACTCCAACGGGCGATAGACATAATTTAAACAAAACAGAATGCGGGCTTGCATATGGTCTTCTTGGCACTTACACAGTTTTTCAATTCCGATTTTCCTATCCTTCGGTTAGCTGTTGACCTCGATGCTGGAAAATTTGTCATGAACACACCGTCTACTGCTGTTTGAAACGGATTTTCCCTCAAATAGCCAAGGAGCGCTTCATTTTGAGCGAGATTTGAATTTCTCGGTCGGCCTGAACCGTCTTTTCTCTTTATGATACCTACCTCCTCCCACCTTTTCTTTACTCTCATAACGGTACTTTTATTTAAGTGATAATGGTTAGCAACTGCTCTGATAGACCATTCCTCTTCAATTTTAGAGAGAATTAGAATTTTTTCATGTTCAGTTAATTTCGGCATTTCGAAAATATGACACTTACACTGATAAATAAATAAATAATGATTTAATATAGCGGAACAGGTCCGCGGGATTTTATTGCACATTTATATTAATAAACAGCGTTTGAAGAGGATATGTTCTTTTTTTATTCTCGCACAAACGCTATGCACGGTTGCTATGGATAGGGGTAAAATTCTTTCGTCGAACGTTCTAGTGCTACAGGATCGGACTGGATATATTTTATGACGGAAAATAAATAAAAGGTAATCAATTTAATAATTTAACGAATACTTTCTAGAGGTAAAAATGAACCGTTACAAAAGTAAACCTTATGCAGTGTTTTATAGCAAATATTTTGACGCGTTTAAATCATGGAAGATGAAAGTATGTTTTTTAATATTAATGTTGTTGTATACTTGTTATTGGATTCGAGAAAATATTTGTAGAGACAGAAATAGATTACAGACAATGCATTATGTGTCAAAAGTACACCGCCAAGACATTACCAAATGTAACTAATACGAAAATGGATTTTTAATATTTAATAACATTGGGCACAGAGTTACAAAATAAACACCTTTTTTTAGTACTGGGGTCCTTCAAGCGAGTGTTTTTATATAAAAAAAGAGTCCTCCAAATAAAATTGAATTACTTTCTTTGAGAACAAAAAATAGTTATTTACACTATCAATATAAAGATGTGTGCATTCGAAAGCCAAGCACAGAAATTTAAGGGGAAATAGACAATTGATCCCAATTAACACTTTTAATAGAGGCGCAACTTTTAAAAAGAGCTAGAGATACAAGATAATTTATCATTAAATGAAATTCAAAGGAATGGTGATACCTGTGGTAGCTCATGAACTGAAGTATAACTGCCATTTTGGGATCAATTTTGTCAATTTTATTTTTTAAGTCAGTCAAACTTTTGCACAGAAGAATCTTTAATCATTATATAAATATGATATACTTGTAGGATGTAATTCATATGCCTATATGAGCATTACGCATAATGAAAACTATTATAATTTGACAGTTTCAATAATCTTATGTTAAAATAATTCAGCAAATCCGCAAAATTTTTAGCGAATTTTGGGCCTGCCAAGTTATTGACGATAATATCGTGTATTTGTTCTTATAATGTACTAGCATTTGAATCTTACTGTGTTTATTACGTATAAACACTTATTTGTTCTAAATAAAATATTTAAATTTATTATTTATAATGTGTTTCATAATTAAGGATGGAATATAAACAAAATATTTGTGTGCTTTTTCAATAAATTAATTCTTTGCGAAGCAACAATTATTCCGTCCCCAATGTGGGTCTCGTGGAGCTGGCATAGTTAATTAACTGAGATTAAGCGGAACTCCGTGTTTCAGGCGCGGAGCATTTCAACAATTCTTTTGCAGGTAAATTAAACAGCAACAAAAATAAATACTGAATCCAAGAACTTCCTCGACCTTTAAATTTCACTTTTGTCTGCGTACAACCCTTATAAATTTATTTAAAAAAAATGTTTCTCGCTTAATTTATTTTACAACGCAGTTTTTTGTATTTTTGTAAGACATGTATCAGTTTATATATTTTTTATAATGAGAATAACTTGGTAGAGTAATTTTGCTTCCCACAGCAAGTAAGAGGAACATGAGAGAAACATATTCATAAAATTTGAGAACAATATATCTCTAACAACGTACGAGATACTGAGTGAGAAATAAAATAATACGGATTATCTGAAAGGCTACTCCATTTAAATTATAAATTCAATGTTATATAGGAGGGTATTTTAAATGAACAACACTTTGAGATTTATTTTGACAAAGACAAAACCGCTAAACCATGAGCAAAATTCAAAAAAGTACATTTAGTATTACGTGTGAGTATAACAAACATTATGTGCATGAGCCATCCAGATTTTTCAGTGTAAAATTGGACGAACACAAGAATTACATTAGAAAGAATAGATCAAAGTTCAGAGATTTGCGAACACGCTTGTAAGGATGGACATAGAATAAACTGGAACTCGGCAAACATTTTAGCAAAAGAGGTGGATAACAAAAAAAACAAATAAAGAATCAGAAATAATACTGTTCAATGAGGATAGAAGCGTGTTGAGCTGCTCCATAGATGTTTGTAATGTACAATCTCGTTACCAATATTAAAAGAAGAACTTATATTTAGCATTGTTTAAAATAAAACTATATCAACTGTTCTGTGTAAGTAATATCTATAGATATTGAATATAACACGAAAATATTCTTAAAGCTGTGTTAATATTTAATAGACACCGTACATACCGTACGTACAAATTTTCTAATAAAACATTGAGAAAGGAAACAGATTCGGTTTTTATTTTTATTTATATCATTTGTCCAAAACACTTTCTAACTGTTCCTTTGACGTAGAGTTATTCTCGAATAATAATAATTTTATAGATGGGCTTTATTTTCAGACGTAATGTAGCAAAAAATCCTAGAAAGACAAACAGAAATATTAAGGAAATGTCACAACAAACATTTAGACAATAAGACTCTCAAAGAAAATGATAGGTAAATTCAACCAAAAAGAGCATATGAAATCGCGCCTATCTAGTTTCATAGTTAAATCAATCAGAAAAGAATAGTCATACAACTTTATTTGTTTTCGTAAACAAATAGTAGTTTAATAATCATATCTTCTTTTAACAAATTAAATAGTACAATGACATTTTTTTATGTTCACTAACCATTTTCAATTTGGTCTACAATTAAATAGTACAACGACTTTGTTTTTTGTTCACCAACTAATTTTTAGGTTGATCTACACTTTATTTTATGATGAAGTTTTTTTTGGTTAGCCAAAATCTCAGTATTGAGACATCAGACCACCCAAACCAAAGATTAGAGATCGTTTATAAGATCCATCCAAATATGTCGATGATCCCTGAGAGAATTTGAACATTGCAGTCATGTTATTAATTTTCTATAATTCATAAGAGTATAAGATAATGCATGATTGCTTATTGTCAGTGATTTGTATGTGGCGTCATCTGGGAATAATTTCTGTAATAGACTACGTGGTAAGCAAGCAAATTTTATGGTAATTCTCTTAGAACTTCTAGAAGACGACAATAATATTGGTTTGTCTACCAAGTACAATAATACAGCGAACTAATACTGGGTTAGAATTAAAATTCGATAATAGTTAAAAATAAAATATACTATTATCTAGTTTAATTTGACAGAATTCAACAAAATAATAGTCAGACGACAAAAATAATAGTCTTATTCATCTATTTTTTAAGTTAATGTTTGTTTTGTTGTACAACTTTTTATTAATTAAAATAACAATCACCTCTTGTTTAAAAATACCATCAATATAGTTTAGTTTAACAAAATTAACGATATTGTTAGTTAACCATTTTTTTTTGTTGAATTTACCCATACTATTTCTTTGAGTGTAGATAGAGGTTTTTCTCGAATAATAATTATTTTATAGATGGGCTTTATTTTCAAACGTAATGTAGGAAAAAATTCTAGAAAGACAAACAGAAATATTATGGAAAAGTCACAACTAACATTTAGACAATTCGTTTGTTTATATATTGTTTATTGATAATTATACATGTTATACAGAATATCTAGGTAATACTATAAGTAATAAAATAAATTTCAAACGATTAACTTTTTCCGGCAATTTGATAATAGAGCCAGGTAAAACACAATACACAAAATTTGTTATGAAATGCAACTTCTGTTAATGTAAAATGTTACTGAAGAGTTTGATGCATTTTGTAAAGTGCACAAGTTTACATATCACACATAATGGAATTTTGATGGATTTCATGAAGAACATAAAACCTACATTAAATAGAGACATATTTTGGGCAGATGTTGTGAATATTATACAGACGTGACTCATAAAGTGGGCATTCTTTGCATGAGATGAGAAATGCACTAAGAATGTAAATAGAAAAGGACTAAGATATAAATAATACATTGAATATATTTTAAATTGATACAAATCAGAACTGAGTGCTCATTATTTAAGTGACTGTATGTATACTGACTGTTGCACATAATTTACGGATCTCTAATATAATTAAACAAATTAAACAAAATATGAACAATGAATATTTTTCTGCAAAATATATCTCGATAATATACAGGAGAGTAAACTCACCTTAAATAATAGTATTTCTAATATTCATTTCACTGGTAATTAAACCTTTTTCATTAGGAACTATAGGCAATATCATACATAAAAGAAATCAGATCACCCCAAAAAAATAACTACGTCAGATGGATTAAACTGTATATTTTACCATGATTGCAAAATTTGGAGGGAGGAAAAATATAGCAAATATTTACTTTGAGGGTCGCTATCAATCTGCTTAACTTGCTCGTGATCTAAACTTCATGATTAAATGCAAATACCCTGGAAACAATAAATATGTTTCCTTTTGCATCATCGAAAAGCCCTTGAGTTAATCATTCAATGTAAATAACTGAGCATGCAAATTTAAACCGAGAAAAATTGCTTCGTACAAAAATAGCAGTTATACTCGATTTTCGTATGATTTGTTTAGTTTTCATGTCGTTGATTTTAGAATACAACTGCATATGAAACCTTACGTCATCGAATATCCCATTAATTCATGATAAGCTTGAAAAAATGTATACCAAAAAACACTAAACCGTGGGTCTCTCCAAGGATATCTTTGCGGAAGCCTCTAATTGAGCAAAATGGAGCATAAAGAAGGTATGTTTTCTACGTTATAAAACATCCGGCTAAAATTTATATGAATTATAGAGAAATATTAATTGTTAAAAATTATCTCGGTCTGCCTTGCCTCACCTTGACGGAAGTGCCCGACAGACCGCTCCATAAAACTATTTGACTATTTCTCAATATTTCACCTACATCATCGAACATCCTAAATATAAAGCAGGAAGTGACAGACTACATAACGATCTTATTAATTATAATACTCAGGCTCCTTTTAATATACTTTCTCTCCTCAGCCTCCATAATAAGCAAATTTTTGATTGCATCATCGGTTTTTTGGAAGAAACGAATATTTTATTATGAATTTTGTGAGTGAATGTTTAAGTAGGTTAGCTTCGTATCCTCTGTTGTTTTTCCTCTGTTGCATCCCTTAATTTATAGTGGTCCTCTAATTTTGTTTGTGTTTAAAAAAAATAAATGTCCTGATAGATCCCAGGACGAGAAGCGTGTGTCCCTGTTTTTTCTCCTTTGTTGATATTCAATATTTATTTTTTCATTTTCGACATAGATTAATTGAAATAAATGTTTTTTTTTAGGGTAGCGGTTGGCTGTACGGCTAGTGGCCAGATGCCAAAAAAAAAATTAATCTATGTTGTACTTAGTGATGGCAAAGTATATAAAAAAGTTATACAATCTGAGACGAAAAACAAATGTTGATAAAAATATTAAAACATTGCATGATGTTTACATATTTTCAGGTTAGGAATCTAAATCTAATGCAGTAAAAGGATAAAAGTGAGCGTAAAAAAATTTATTGTTATGAACGATGAATGATGCACCCTGTGGCTTTTCCACCTCTAATTTCTGCACTGATATAATCGGTATTATTAGTAAAAAAAAGTGGTCATCATGAACACGTTGGTTTTCGGAAAATGGTCACTTTGAGCTTGCACAAAGTCACTGTCCTTCATTTTTACCACTTAGATAAATTAATACACTAGTCATTTTTACAAAAATAAAACAAATCGAGATTTAAAGGCCAGCAGACTACAATTTAACATTTAATTACTCTTTCCCCCATTTGCGTAGCTGGCTGATGGAACACATCCAAGGCCAAAAACGAGGGAAAAAAACATTTAATTAACACACAATTTAATATTTCGGCACTAGCAGATGTAAACTGTCGAAGCTATCTTTGCCTCCGCACTTTTCTAAATTGACCGCTGCATAAAATACGAAGCCGATTGGCAATGTTTTTCAAATTAGCGAAGCTGATCGGCAATGTTTTTCAAATTAGCCAATCATATAATGTTATTGCTCCACCGGTGAATTTAGAAATCTGTTGTCCATGGATCAAACCAAAACGTTATGCCAGGTGACGTCAGATCAATGGCGTACCGTTTATAGTCACGTGATTTTATTCCATGAAATTTGAATTTTAAAATGATTTTTTTTTACAAATGATTTATTTTATAGTTTCTTTTTATTATATACTCGGCTTATATAATATGTATAATGAAAAAATAATAAATTAAACAATTTTTAAAATCCATGCATTGCTCATTTAGTGTTTTTTTGTATGTATTATTTAGAATTTGTCATGAATTAATCGGATGTTCGATAATGCGGTTGATTTTCGGCTTATTAGCACAGAGTATGAAATTAGCTAAGTTGTGGAGTGGCCGTTTCAGGAAATATATTACTATGTGACCAAAAACTCTTACATATACTTCGTTGTTAGGGTCATCTAAGACCTCCTTATTCAATTAAAAGCAATGCCGAAAATGAAAAATTCTACTGTAACCGCTAGTTTCTACCTTTATTTCTTTTCAGGAAAGATTTGCTAGTTTTTGCACTTTTTTATTTGCTTTAATTAATATCCCAACTAGAAATTATTGCATAAAAAACATATGGTACCTAATGCTTGTCCTGTTTTACACCACGTGACATAAGTAAGCGAGTTATATAAGTATTCTTCTTCTTCATTTGTAACTTATATTTATGATTATGGTAAATCACATTTTCTTTAACATTAAGTAGGTTGGAATTTTTGGCAGAATCGTTGCTTTTTATATTCAGAGATAAAATCCTTGTCACTGAATTGAAAAAGAAAGGACATAAACAAACTTTCTTGGCAAAATACAATTTCATCAATTAAAAAAAAAAATCTGGAAAACTAGAGATTTCTGCGAATTAATTAAGTACGGAGAAACAATATATGAAAAAATGAGTCATCTTGAATATACTGAGGAAAAATATTTAGCTTCCTAAACAAAGTCTAAGGATAATTAGGTATAACTCTTGTGCTACTGTGTAGCTGTGGCATAATATGTGTACGCTTAATACAATAAACAATGATTTCAAATTACTATTATATATTTTTCAAGCAATTAAGGTGTTCATATTGTAAAGTAAACAGTAGAACACGGTACACATTGATAAAAAACGATTATTTATTCAAATCACTTGTTGCGATCGTGATCGCGTCATAGTCCAGGTTAAATTTGCATAGAAATGCAATCAGCACTAGGTTCTTACGAACATTGTAACGTATTTTGTAAATTAATAATGAATAACGGTAAAGGACCCCGCTCATATCTTATGGAAAAGTGGTTCAGGTCAAATTGTCTGAATATTTAACATGTTGTAGATTTCGACTTTCTGATTAAAAACTCTCATGGGCCCAACTCGATCCTATGTCCTGTTTCCGAGATACAGCTATAAATTCTTGTAAAATTCTGTATCTTCTCGAACTTTTAACTTATTGATGGTGTATTAGAGGTGAAAGAAGAAATTTTCTAAAATTTTTCAATTAAATTTTTTTGATCAGGAAGGCACATACTATATTAGTCTAGGAAATAGCGTGCAAATTCGACGACGAGTGGTTACCGTCTGCCAGTCGGTAATCGAAGAGGCCATATAAATACAAAATTTTTTTCTCTCTGCAACTTTTTGATATGGTGGGGGGATAGGGAGGGGGAGCATTTATTTTTAAATCGAATGATTATCGATATCTGACCGCATAGGTAGTTAGTATATGTACTTCACATACCCCAATTACGCTGGCAGACGAAACTTCCGAATGGCGCGCGCGCTATCCAGAAAGAGAAAAAAAAATTTTAGTTTCTTGCTGTCAGGGCTGTGTCATCAGCGTAGAGGGCCATGGAGGTCCTCCCCGTCCGTGGTAGATCGGATGTGAAGATGGAGAACAAGTGCGGAGAGCACTGAGCCTTGAGGGACTCCTGCCTCCATTGTTCTGTACGTGTCCACGATCTTCACCCTCATCTGTCTACTGTGCAGGTATGATCTCACTAGCTTGACGAGTGCAATGGGGTAACCCATACTCATTATTTTGGCTAGGAGACCATCGTGCCAGACCCTGTCGAAGGCTTTGGCGACGTCCAGGAACAGCGCTGCCGTGACCTGTCTCTGGTTGAAACCCTTCGTGATCTCCTCGGTGAGGCGAAGCACTTGGAGTTCGGTAGAGTGCCCTATCCTGTAGGCAAACTGTTCGTCCTGGAGGATGTCCAGTTCTTCTGTCTTCTCGGCTATCCTCTTGAGGATGATCCTTTCGGCTACCTTGCTCATCGCTGGGAGGAGACTGATTATGAACAGCGTTGCCAGTGTCAGTACATTTGTATTGAAATCAATACTTTTAGAGCACAATCAGTACGTCAGTGCTGCTTTCATTGTATCGCTACATTTTTTTGTATGACGTCCTATTTATTTTACAACTTTGACGACAAATTTTAAAATGATTTATCATGATCCGTGAAATGAAATACGGCAGGATCAAAAGAACACCATGTTTTTGTTCGCAAGTTAGTTCCGAATTTTCCCATCATTTTCGAAAATTCTGTTTCTCTGTATCTCGCTTAAATAAGGTGTTATCTTTGCATTTAAAAAATGTCTAATGGATGTATGGCAATAGGGACCAACCTGGGTTATCCGCAAGGAAGTTAAATATTTACAGTAAAAATGTTTGTGGTCGTTGAGAAATTATAGTGGACTGAGGGACATTTAAAAATTCAATACTTATTGTATACACTAATAAAAAAACCGCTGCCCAAGGAATCACTACTTCCACATCCAGATTCTCTATCCAAGTCACTCACAACGAAAAAACTTTGTATGTGAAAATAATTGTTTATGGAACTTTAATAAACATAAACATAAACACACCACAGATAGTAGACAACCCCCAAACCCAAGCCAAGGCTGTCCGGAAGTGGGTTACACATTCGGAAAAACGCAGACATACATCCACACCCACCGGTGTTGTCAATACCGGGGCTGGGGGTCGAACCCAAAGCGCGGTAGCGAGTCGATCAGCGTATTCGCCACTCAATACGCCTTAACCGATTGAGCTACCGCGCCGGTAATATAATAATATTTGAAATCCTTACCCCAAAAACCTATAAGACGATACCTCACATCGGTAATGGGGTAGGGGTGGTGATAGGGGGCTGGCAGTGGGGGTGGATGAAGTAAAAAAATATTTTGAGGTTTCTGGTTCTTGTACATACACTTAATCACAATTTTTTTTCATCCCCTTTAATAAGGGGGTGGGCGTGGTAATGGGGGTGGCTAATGCTAAAATTTTTTTTGAGACCCTAGCTTCTCTTGTATATACTAAATACCAATTTACTGCTTGATTTATCCATTTACCCCAAATTTACTCCAATTTACCCCCCAAGCCTTCGTCGGAACAACATAAAAATATAATCTAGTTCCAGATCTCGTTAAAGTGCATACGTGTACCAAATTTCAAGTCAATATCTTAAACGGTTCCAGAGTAAACGTGCGTGAAACTTAAAATCTCGACGTTTCATGACATTTTAAGCCTATTTGAACAATAAAAATTTTTAAAAATTTTTTTGTCGTTACTATACTTCCACTGGATGTGGAAGTAATTTAACATGTGATTACAGGACACTGAAAGTATTTCGCATAGAATATGCAATGGCTCTTATTGTAGTAACAGTTCAAGTGAATATTGCGAACATATTTTTTATACACAAAACAAATAAAAACGATCTGAGTGGCGAAGTATTTTTTTATATTCATTAAAATTCCTAGATATCGCTTGAAAGATTTAATTAACATCTGTAACTTTCTTTATAAGATCATTACTTTTTTGTTTCGATACCAGTACGTTAATTTTTTATCCACTGGCAACGCTGTTTATGAGTTATTCGGTCTGTTGTGCTTGCCGTACCAAACTATGTGGGTGCAGGCTAGTGGTCGACCGCTGGTTGGAGTGCGGGTGGCTTGACGTCACACTGCGCTTTCGCGCGCTCCAGTTTCCTTATTTATTTTGAGGGAGAAGGAGTTGAAAAAAAAATCTAATATTTTGCACATTTACTAACTACAAGGTGTACTTTCGAAATATGAATTTTAAAAAAATGCTAAATGAGCCCATTTGACCGAATATTTTTTTCACTTGTTATTTTATATAGATTTTCTTTCGCCTTTCTCTCTTTCGCATTTTTTTCTACGCTACTTTTATTAAAACAACAAATATTTTTGGTGCAAAATATTATAAAGGGCTATTAGAATGTATCACAATATAAAATGTATGAAGAAATCATGAATTCGAAATTTTTTTATTGTACATTTCTTGAGCTGTATCTAGAAAACTAAACATAGACATAGAGTTGGGCCCATGAGAGCTTTTGATCAGAAAGTCGAAATCTATAACATATTAAAAATTCAGCCAATTTGACCCTAACCATTTTTCCATAAAATATGTCCGGGGTACTTTGCTATAGTTGGTAGTTCAAAGTAAAGACGTAATAATAACTCGGGCATTCTGAATTGTGGCCGTGCGTGCGTATGTGGAAAAAGGCGAGAGAGAGAGAGAGAGAGAGAGAGAGAGAGAGAGAGAGAGATCGAGAAAATTTATTGTCCATTTTCGCTTCTCGCTTAGTTAGGGCACTTAAATTGTGTGGTCGTGGTATGTGATATAGGAGAGCTGGAGAGGTAGACTCCAAAGAAGATTATATTACTATCAAGATCAGACTTCGATCATCAGCATATAGAAAGAATGATTATATTTGTAAAGGATTAGATAGTGGCCATCAGGCCGTAATGTATTTTCCATATAAAAGTTTCGGCTCTCGCAGCGAGTCGAATGCGTAAATAAATTCCCCCACTACCACCCTTACCGGGAAATTTAAACTCGAAAGCATCGAGCCTATGCCACTGGATTATAATATTTCATTATTTACAGAAATAGACCAAATAAACAAAAGCTCCACCATAGCACAGCGGCAAAGTTAAGCAGAACTGTTTTTTAAAGGAAAGAAAATTATTAACGCTCCCCAAAAAAGGTCGACCAAACATTATCACATTTAAGCAATACTAAGGACCTTTTTAAATAAAAGTCACTACTGAAAAGATAACAAATTTATTTGGGCAATGAGCTAGTTTTTAGACATCTCAGAGAGGGAAACAAGAATTATGATTTGAAATAAATAAATTTACAAAAAAAATCATCAACAGATGTCTAGAATAATGTGAGAGACAGACAAACATAAAACAGTCATATTTATATATTAACGCATAGAAAGAAACTGTAGTTGGCAAACTTTAAGACTATGCACGAAAACATTAAAGGTAATATTACAAAAAAAAACTGAAAAGACATTTATTTAGAAATTACTAGACACTTTACTTTACTAGTTACTTCACGAAAATGCAAATGTTTATAACAAAGAAACTAAATTTAAATATTTTTTTAGCATATTTTATTTTAAATTTACAAAACTGACATGCTTTTCTTACATACCAAACAGAAAATATACCAACTTATGATTTTAGAGAGTCGAAATAGATAAATAAATTTCTCTTTCGAGAGAACTTAGCGCTCACGAAATACGAAAGTCAGAACAAAATCAATTAATATTGATTATAATCTACACAAAAGCGAATCCATTATCAGGAAACTTCCAACACGTAAATTGGTACGTAGAAAGAAGTACTCGACAGCTACAGGATAGACGTAAATATTAAGCTAATATAGACCTATTAGACAAAGATTCTTATTTGGGGACAAAACGAAGTAAAATAAAGTTTTTTAACCACTTACAGTAATTTCAGGAAACTAGATGGACTCACTGTTAATCAATACATATTACGAATTTTATAGGTAGATACCAAAACTGCATAGTAACCCGTCGGGCAGAGCGCGAAAAGCCTTCTCTTTCTTGACCTACCCAATACTGAAGTATAACCAGATGGGACCTTCACTACTTATTAAAGCATGTTATTTTACATAGGAAATCAAAATTGACGACACTCTCCATTGGTCGAGACCGAAGATATAAGAAAAAAACTAAAAAAAAAGAAATTTAGAAATTTAAGTTTTAATCAAATATATTAGAACTAAAACAGATAAAAATAAAATTTTTGTTTTGTTTTGACAATAAACATTGCTGTTTAATTTGAAGTATAATTTATTGCAATAATTAAAAAATTAACATAAAAAAACTGTCAGAATTCAAAAGGATACACAAATCAGCAACATTTTTCAAATTCTTAACTCGCCATAACTCGCTTATATAACGAGCTATACAATTTTTTCCTTCACCAAAAACTGCCAAATTTAATAGGCTTCATTTTGTCTCGATTCATGCTAGGTCTAATTTTTTTGACTAAAAGCGCTACAGCCCTTGAAACACAACGAAGCGCACTACGGCGACGAAGACACGAGGCTTCCTCTCTCGCCCCCGCTACTCTCTCGGCCCATCAAGAAACGTATCGGCTGCTGGCCTCATTATTGTCTGGATAAGTATTAATATAAGTATATACTATTTTATTCACATTTAGGCTATTACAGTTTATATATATTGTAGATACAATTTTATCAATGAAGAAAAACTGCATGTTTCTTTTGCGAAACTGCTGAAAGCAGAGAAAATCTAATGGTAAAAAACTGGCATCAGGTCTATTATACATTGTGCAAATGAAAGAAAAAATTCTATTTCATTAAAATTCTTATAAAATAAAGTGGTGGCACTTATTTGCACACTCTTCGATACTGATTTCATTATTCTTGTCTTTTTTAGTAGAGACAATACATATTGCCTCTGATATTAGTAACGTGATTAAAAATGTAAGTGAACCTTCATGTGGTTATCATTTTTAAGTAGCAATTTGTACAGGAACGAGGGCGAAAACTAGAAAAAAATATATATTACAGCTGCAGTGACGAATTGTGATATAGAAATAAAAGGCAGGTTTTACTTTTATTCAGATTTATTTGGGGATGACGGAATTTATCATAAAATTTGTTATGCAAAATATATTAACAAAAAAAAATAAATGTGTACAAACTAAACCACTGAAAGAAAAAATGAATTTAAGGTAGCATTAAACATTTTATTTAGGGAGGTTGAACTTGCTGTTTTGGAAAAAAAGAATCCTTAACTTTAACATTTCTAAAAACACTCCTTAATGATATATTTGAAGAAATCACGGAAGAAAAATTAGATTATTATATCAGTGGAAATATAAGAAAAAGATTAGAAAGCATTTAAACAAACAAAGTGTTTTGGGAACACAAAGGAAATACAACAACAGTTCATTCAAGTGATAATAAAGCTAAAAAGACTAACGAATTTTTGTTGTCAGACACAAGTGCTGCCAGTATCTTACATTAAGCTATAGCTGGACATTTTAAAACTATAAAAAAAACACGACTACTAATCAGAATAATCATCAATGGAAACAAGAAGCTTCAGATTTGTTATAAACATTTATGGCGTGGATACTAAATATGACAGACAAATTTGATTTAAACGTTATTTCTATAGTAATGCAATTTATATTAATAACTATAAAAAAAAACAACCAGCTTAGGCCACTTTTTTAATCCTTATAATTACATGTGTATCGTGCCGTCAGAAGAAAAAAAAAACTTATTGATATGCTTTATTCTTTTGGCTATGGTTATTCCTACGATGAAATACGGATATTTAACTTCTACTATCTTTAGCTAGTCACGTATTAGTAAAAACTACGACATTTTTATTTCACCTGGAGTTCCTCCAGTAAGTTCTGAAGAAAACAATTACATTCATCGACATCGACAATTTTGATTAAAACTAAGACAGGTAAAAATCCCACTCCCATTACTGCTTGGAATGGTATTATTTAAAAAAGATCGGCCTATTTACACAAGAATATCTATCCAATAAATTTTAACTGATTTTAACCCTTCCAGTTTACATGAAAACAAAAATATAGATGTACAAAAATCCAACTAATCGTTCAGATCCTCTACAAGTTAGTGAAAGCATGCCAAATAACTGTTTTGATTATGTGGTTACCTCTGACACTTTATGGAAAATATTAAAATATACGAAGCAAAGTAAAAACTTTACTAGCGGGCATGAGTTTAACAATCATATATCTGAAAATCAGATATCTCTGCCTGATACCTATTATTTTCCATTTAATAATGCACCACCCACATTGCACGACACAATAATACCGGATTATTACAACTAATATTGTATTATTCAATTTAATTTGTTAGTTTTATCATCTTACAATAAAGGAATATTATTCTAAAACTTTTGTTACGGCCGCTGGGTGTATCATTGCGCGCTTTATGGCGAACGCGGGAACGATAGGGGAAGCCTTTCGACTCCGTCGCCGTACTGCGCTTCGTTGTGTTTAAAAGGCTGTACCGCTTTTATTTACAGAGCTAGACCCAGCATTAATTGAGACAAAATGAAGTTTATGAAATTTGGCAGTTTTTGGTGAAAAAAACATTCGAATAGCTCAATACATAAGCGAGTTACAACGAGTTAGAGCTTTTAAAAAAATTGACAATTTGTGTACCATCTAAATTAACGTCAATTTTCTAGTGTTAAAGTTATTATTTTTGTAATAAATTATACGTCAAATTAAAGAGAATCGTTTATACTATAAAACTAAAAAAAATAAATAATTCTATCTTTTTTCGTTTGAAAGTTATTTGTTGTTGAATTTGAATTTTGTTATTTTCATTTTTTTTTTGTTTTTTTCTTGTAACTTCAGTCTCGACCAATGGAGAGTGTCGTCAAAAGTGATTTCCTATGTAAAAAAACCTGCTGAATAAAATGAAATAGGTTTTGTTTGGTTATACCTCGGTATTGGGTTAGTGAACGCTAGAGCCCGCCATCCGACGTACTATAGGGAAACATGGAGACAAATTTAGACTGTATTCAGTAAATTCAACGCAGTAAAAATGATCGCTGTCTAGGTTGAGGTCTCATACTTGCAAAATCCCACATTGGAATCTAAATGCACACAATAGGGTTTTCCCAGAAAAAATTATTTCTGAAGTACTTAATTCACGAGAATAAAAATGATTTATGGCATATTTATTTTCTTTTTAATTTTACTAATAGTGACAAAAAAAAACTTAAAGTTTGAAAAATATTGAGTTCATTTTAAACAGCCATAAATTAGCGAGTTGTGACGTCAACGCCCTGAAATCCAATAAAAAGTCGGTTACATTGTTGCATAAGATAGCCGTGAAAATATAAAACATATCTATTTATTGACACCACTTTTTAATTATTGTGAATTGTAATGGATTATCAAAATGACTAAAAAAGTTTGTTTTGTACCTTTGTGAAATAATACTAGTGAAAATGCTCCTTCAATATTATTTTTGTGCGGCCGTACGTGAAATGAGTATTTCACGTTCTCAAAACAGGCCGATAAATTCAATTTTTATTCGAATATGTCAAAAAATGACGTTTCTCGGTTAGAAGACAAAAGCGAAAGGTAGAACTTTTCTATCTACTTCAAGTAAGCGGCCTGAAAAAACTTTTCCGGCCTAGGCCGGAAAAGTGACAGACAAAAAGATTAAGCGTTTTTAGTTACCTACTTTTTAAAATGCTGGCCCTTCTTTTCTACTGTAAAATGGTAATGCACATGCAAATATAATTTCAATTCAGGCAATTTTAATTGAATAAAATAAGAGATTTCTAAATTTTAATTGAATAAGAAACCTAGGATTATTAAACGTTGTCAATTAATTATTATAATGACTAGTAAGTATAATACCTGCATGTTGTAAAACGAATAGAAATAACTGCGTATGTTCTCACCTTATAGATAAACAACACTTTTTACGTTCGAGTTTGCATAGTGGCAAAGCATAAAATTGCACAGAAAAATACTAAATGAAGTCTTTAATTTAAACTAAAAAACAGTACACCGTACAACAACAAAACCTTACTTTTAAACTTACTTTAATTTACAAAAATGTACTTATATATGATTGCATTGTCTCTGAACCTTTTATGTTAATAGTAAAATTGGAACAATTTTGTATAATTATCGGTCGGTTCAAACTTTCTAAGTCTAGTGCAACATTTTCAGTTAAAGTGGATTGAGGTGCGATAATTGTCTGAGTTTTGTGTGTGTTTAGTGTGTTATATTCTGTTTGAGAAATAGTAGTGGTCAAGTCTGTGTCTAAAATACTATTTTCTTGTGAATGTTGTGATGTTATTGTGTTTCGAACCGTAGAAGTGTGGGGTAAGTGATTCACAAGTTTGTTAATTATTGACTCATCTACATAGCCCTCAGCTACAGTGGAAGATTTCCATCCTCCGTGGCGTTTAAGTAAGGTTATGTCTGCTCCTGCATCAGCCAGCAACGTAGCCGACGTTCTTCGGAAGCAGTGCCCCGTATAATCTTTGTCATTCGCAAACTTCAAATGAGATGCAATTTCAAAAGGAATTGCCCCGATTTTATGAATTCCCACATTTTGTTTGCAATACTTGCCATTTCTATAACCCAAGAAAAATTGGCCATTTCCTTCAATGGCGGTCGCAGCAAAGAATATTTCCGATTATTTCACTCATTAACGCTATAGCCAATGAGAGCCCGTTTTTTCAAAACATTGCACCAATCAAACGTCATTATTAGTGGTAATTCAAGCTAGATCGGCTTTTGACAGGACCAACATGCAAAATTTATCGCTCTAATTTTTTAGGTCGCTGCAGCGGCAAATATGCGAAAATTTTTTGACGTTTTTGTCGTGAAATATTTTTGGCAAATAGGGCAACTCGAGCTTTTAAGTTTTATCTATAAATATCTTCTCTAGCTTATTATTAATTGTTAACGTACTTACCTTGTAAATTGTAATATTGTCTTATGTAGTAGCAAACAAAAACACACCTCAATTCCAAAGCGAATCTTGTCTGAAATATATAGGCTGTAACTTTTGCCTATCTGTAACTATTTCAGTTTTCCTAGTGTTCAATCAGGTAACAAT
This sequence comes from Rutpela maculata, assembly GCA_936432065.2. Taxonomy (NCBI): domain Eukaryota; kingdom Metazoa; phylum Arthropoda; class Insecta; order Coleoptera; family Cerambycidae; genus Rutpela; species Rutpela maculata. The sequence continues at coordinate 94,454,168 of OW386285.2, read as the reverse complement.
TACACACAAAGATTGTACTTAATATAGCTCATAATACAGGAACAAGTCAAGCACAGCTTTCAATAGCTCAATAACGTAGTTACAAAGGTAAGCAAATCATTTATTATAAATGTCAAGTACACATTCGCTCTGGAACAAACTAAAAATGTTTAGTACTTACATATGGTAATCTACCAAAAAGTAACTCGTTGAATCAAAGCTGTGCATCAAACATTATAATTTGTTGTATTTAAAATTCTCTTTGCTTAACAAAGCAAACCTCAACATAATTCATAAACTTCGTAAGTTAAAAGTAATGATTAAATACGTAAATATGAGTCGATGAACATTTATTTATTATGGAATATAACTTGTAGCGCTAGATGGCGCTCTCTATGTCAATCTCGGAACCATGGGTGTATATTTTATTTGGGCTAGACATCGGTACTAAAGTAGTGCTCTCTCTATCGTTCCTCGTCGTATTGCACCTCAGAAACGCCTGAAAGGTGTTAAGCCAGTCTATATATTATAATATCTAAGGTTTCAACTCGTTTTATTTACTAGTTGCCATGGAAACGTCACTAGATTATTTTAAAATATAGCGAATCTCCGTTGTTTCTACTGCGTTTGTTTGAGATTTGTTGTTTTGACAATATGAGTCGGTTTGGAAATATTTCTGTATATCAAATTAATGATGAAATTGAAAATAAAGGTCAGTAAACTCAAAAAGTGACAAGAAAACGTCTGAAGGCAGTTAATGAGAAAACATAATATTGAAGATGTACTTAATGAATTATTTATTCGTGAAATATTCTCCTCAAATACCACTCGTGCTTTAAATTTTATCTAAAAATTTTTTCTCAAGCTAAGTCACCCCTAGTTAATATAACTCGTGCAAATTGGCAGTTTATTATCAAAGATTAAATCCCTCCCGCTAAAGCGGTCGGGATTTAATCAGATAATAAACTGCCAATTTGCACTCTTTATATTACCAGGCAACACGCTTTCGAAAAAATTTTCGATAAAATTTTAAGCACTAGTGATATTACATACGATAATATCTTAAATATTCCCCTTTTACAGTAAATGAGCGAGGTCTATTTGTTTTATTATCGGGAATTTTTATTAAAAGAGCTGTTTCTAAATCCTCTATTCGTGACACTTTTAAAAATGCCAATTCTTGATGGCGACAGGCACCTGCTACGCCTAATATATATACCACCTACAAATAATATGATGTTAACGGTAGGTAGGTGCTTAGTTTTAAAAAATTACCTTATGCATTAAATATTTGTCGTCTGGCGCTTCTGCTAAAAATGTTTCAAATTGTTCTCGTGTCAACGTTTTCGATTTTTTTGGTACATAGCCAACATTTTTCTTTTTTAGAAGGGCCCTTAATTTCATAAATTTTGAAATGTCAACGTTCTCCTAATTTTCAACATACAATTTAACATTGAACAAGCTAAAAACGTACTCTTCGCCAATTTACTCAGCTTTTTATATATAATTGTTACACATTCTATAGGATACTCTTCGCAGTTCTCTTGTAAATAATGTTAGTTTTTGGACATCCTAAATTTTGTGATACCATCTTTGTTTTGAAAAAAATTATATGAAAAAAAAAATGAAAAAAAATGTCCAACCTGTGTGGGATTCGAACACGGGACCTTTGGATTGCAACGCAAAGCTTTAGCCGCTGCGCCACCATATATTGCTACGAAAATTGATTGTCTGTGATATACCTATATCTTTCGACAATCATACATATTTCAACTCGGCCTTCTATGAAATGTATATTAGTAAAATTCATAAACAAAAAAAAATATATTATGGAAATAATATTTCGCAAGATTTCCATTTTAGTACAAGCGAAAAAAATTAAGAAAATATGGTTTTTTTAAATTAAATAATTAATAATCTTTTTACTTACCGATCGATTTTCTTCAAAAACAATAGGGTTTTTCCTCTAGCTAACATTAACTTACTTTCTAAATTTCAATACAATCGGACTTTTCTTTCTTAAGTTATCGTGCTTACAAGAAACGTGACGGACGGACATTTTGAAAGTTGTTCAGAATTCGTTCACTAACACAATGATATGAACATTTTTTCTCCAAGAGCGATATTTACGATTTTAGAAATGTGCCGATCAAATACAATATACTCTTCGTTTTTACGAAGAGTATAATAAGCCGACCATAAAGTTGATGATTTATAATTTTCTGCAAGTTTAGCCATATATGCAAGGAATACATTTTCGGAAATCATGTTTATATGGTTTTGCTCCAAATATTTTTCAAATTTAGAAAAGCTTCTTTCATAAGTAATTTTTTATTTTTCTGGAATTAAATCCATCGAAGCCATATTTGCTAGCTCTCTTACTTCTGGGGGTGTTCCCGCAACAAATTCTTCACTATTCATTTTATTGTATATATTTTATGTAGTATATTTTCGATTAAATTCGATATTACAATATATAAATCGAATGAATTCGATACTAATTTCAAGCAAACTGATATGACAGCAGTTGTGCAGTTGTTATTATATCTGGCCTTAGTTCACAGCCGTCTGTTACAAGAAAACTTGAAAATTGTATCATTTGCGGGGTAGCAAGTAAATCTTAAGAACATAATATTTTAATTTTCCCTATAATTTTAATAACCATAAGCACATTCGAATAAAAAATATTGTATGACACACAGACGAAAAACTGTTTTTCGGACTCCTACGAATTGCCAGCCTCGACTGCGTCTAGATATGTTCACAAAAATAAGTTCAATCAGTCGTTATTTAATACCTAGGGAAACTCGGTGTGTTTTTCCATATTTTCAAAAACAATAGATCTTCGACGTGTGTACGTGCCTACTCGAGTCGCATCCGAAGACAGTATACGTGGATTTTTCGTTCTATATAATCCACTTTGGTAGAAATGTGTTGTGGGAATCAAATGGTGGTGGGGTGGTATCCAAGTGGTTTAATACGCACCGAAATAGAAGCCAACACTATCACACCTTTGATTAGTCACATCATCAGAGGATGAGGATGAGGATGTTCTTGCTTTTGTTCAAATTACTACCCTCAACGATAATATGGACCTGGTTCATGTAATAATCGCCTCCGCGTATTGTCATAGAAGGACGGGCTTCTATACGGCCTACAAAAAATATAATACATTATTGGTCGTCTTATACTTATATCCCTATAATAGTTACGTCTACGCTAAATCGTCACTCATCGAACCTGAGCGCCATTCTGTGGCATATCATCCAACGGAGGAGGTAACAAAATCGGAGGATGAAAACATTATCCTACTGGATTCTAACGTCAGATCAAGGGCAAGCGAAAAATTTTATAAGCTATTCGGAAAAAGTAAAAGAGCTATAGTCGAACTCAGAAAACGGGAACTAAGGCTAGTAACGGCCTTTTCACAGGACAGTGCCCATCCCAAGAAAATGACAAGCAACCGAGACTGCGGAAAATATTCTTTGCTTATGCAAGGTTTTGGACCGCCAAAACCTGCAGTACTTGGGATATATAATTTTGATACCTGCCGAAGTGGGAAAGATAACCTACAGAAAAATTCTAGGATTCTTTAGAACCCTAGGACTGGGTCCTGAGGTAGAGGGGGCGACTACTGGTCGTTGAGAATCTGCGTGCGATGATCTTGCACCATAGTTGTGCACTGGCTCCTGACGATCCGGGGCATTGCTTGATATTGTATAGCAACATACTATAGATTAAAGGGTATTCTCAGAATATCTCTTCAGGTTGGAGTGAAGAGAGGCGCTTTATGCCTAAATGACTCACTCGCAATCTAATCTACTGCTGCGTATAAACACCACCGGCAATTAACCCTTGACACTAACTGATGAGATTGGCGGTAAAGCGGCAATTATACACCATACACCACGCATTGCATATAGTATACGAACCCGCAAATCCAAAGCAAATCCAAAGCCAGTAAGTAAGATAGTTTTTTTAGTCCGTAAGATAGTTTAGAAAAACGCATTCTCACAGACATTATCGATGCCGGAGGCTCGAACTCAGTACGCGATAGACAGTGACTGTGACCAGTATATTCGCCACACAGTGCGCTGTAGCCAATTGAGCTATCGTGCCGGTTACTCTCAATATTAAACTTTCCATGGGTTTAAACAATTTCTTCTGCCTACCACATCAAGGCGCGCCATGCCCGTTGATCCATAATAATGTTTATGTGACTTCAATCGTGAACCTCCTTCCAGTTCTCTCGCTAGAAAGAGAAATTGAGTCTTCTTAAGGCTTCGTTCTTTCTCTTCGCAGGGCTTACGAGATGGCGCCCCATATCTAGTCGATTCGTATACATGTCCATGATTTAAATGAGAACACAATATACAAACTGTACAATCGGGATGAGGAAGAGATGAATGCTATAAATTAGTGTTTAAGTGAAAAAATACGGAAGTATTTTTTCTCTTAAACACATTTTAATAATAATTATCTATTACAATAAATATAAATTTTGTGAGCACATTCAAGATACAAATTTTGTTCATGGGTGGTGTCAAAAATGAAATATTTTATATTCAAGTCAAGGACCTGTGTATCTATTATTTATATTAATAATTTTTATAATTTATTATCTACATCTAGTAAATTAATATTTATCCTTTATTTTGCTATCTCCAATAAATGTTTTGTATAGCAACATACACACGTTAACTACAAACATCGCCACTACAAACAATTGAAAAAGTTAACTACCTAAATTTATCTAAAAGAATCCTCGATTTTTGTGAAAATATTAAAGTAGCAAAGTAATAATGTGTTGCAAAATCATGGATTTGCCATCTCTTTCATATATTTGCATGCTATCTATTACTGTTGTGTGAAAGAGGATGCAAAGCATGTGAATGTGAATTCCCGTTTGGAAGTTATTACTAAATTAGAGGACATTTATAACATTAGCCCTTAGTATTATATAAATATTTAAATTTAAACATTTGGGGTACATGAAGCTGAATTATAAAAAACACAATGGTACATCGTCTTCTCATAAATATATTAGAATTTTTGCACCCAGGCAATGTTAAACAAGTAAAAGAAATCTGCGTTATATATATCTGCCCTCGATCTTTAGGAATATATTTCGTGTAAGGTTTATTGTCCAATAACTTAAGAACAAAGGTAGTTGCAAAATTTTAAACAAACTAAATTGGATTTCCTCCAATACTACTGCCATATACTTTTTATAATTTTTACAATTTCCATGAAAACTGACAATAAAAATTGAGCTAAAATATCCACATTCACTTACTCGTTACCAAGCAAAATCGTATTGAAATATCTGGTGAAATTATCTGTTCACTTTTTTTTCCATTCAAATCATAGTAATTCAAGTATCACGTGGCAATCATGTACAAACGTTCGTGATGTTTCCTGATTTCGCATTAAAAATGTATACATGAATTTAAACTCACTTTATTCAGTAACTCAAATATAGGAATGACTATAAATTGATCTCGTTGGCTGTTTGCCATTACATAAAAATAAATACATGCATGTTTATCTATAGTAAAATATATAAAAAAAGAAAGTTCAAGGTAATCCATGGAAATAATCTTCTATTTAGAAAATGTTTGTGCAGCTACTGTGGATCTTCAGTTACTGGACAATGAGTTAATTAATTTCGAAGGTCGATTCAAGGTGGGTACCTTATTAATTATCAAGTTTTTCGGAGATGGTTTTCAAAATCATTTCTGGATCCTAATCCACAAAGGAAATCATAGCTCTCTGGACCGAGGTGAAGGGAAACCATAGATTATGTATTGCTCCTCTTGTAGTACGTTAGTATTGCTTGCTTGGCTATATTTTACATTAGGTATTGTTCTCTAGCAGTTTTTCAGTCATCCTCAAAATCTCATTTCGTATGGGAATGTGTCATAGTAACAATTAGCCATGTTGTGAGTCTATTCCTAAAATAAATTTACTCCGGTTGGGTGTTTATCTGCAATCCTTGTATCTGGAGCATTAATGAGTGTAAAGTCGGCGATTTTTCTAGCACATATCTAAAACAAATCTTAATTCATGGTATATGAAATGGAGAGATAAAAACTGCTTCTTACCAATAATTCTGTAATCACCATTTTAATAAAATCTAAAAATTGCACAATTAATGAAATATACAAAGTTTTTAGGTAATAGTTCTTAACTATTTTAAATTTGTTGAAGTATATTAGAAACAAAATTGTCACAACCCGCAGTCATAAACATGGGTGATTTCCGAGAAACAGACATGTATATATATATATATATATATATATATATATATATATATATATATATATATATATATATATATATATATATATATATATATATATATATATATATATATATATATATATATAAAAATAATGAAGGATAGTCACGTCCGACTAGTTAAAGAACAATCTAAATTTAGTAGGGCTTCGGACAAAGTCCGAAGCCCTACTAAATTTAGATTGTTATATATATATATATATCATTTTTCGCGTTTTTTTGCTTTTTTTCACATTTTACTGTAAAACCATACATTTTAGAGAAATATTCAAGAGACAAAAGTTGTAGAGCGAAAAATTTCCGATCGATATGAGTATTTGAAATTTTCCTTTAATAGTTGGAATTTCCCCCGTGAGCACGCTGGTGCATGTATGTATATATGCTTTTGCACCTTTCTTCTGTATTTTAAGCACAAACGATGCATTTTATGAATTTAAAATTTATTTTTGTTTTTTTTTTCATAAATTTTTACCTGTCGTTATTTTTCATGAAAATGCATCATTTGTGCTCAAAATACAGAAGAAAAGTATGCTCGGCGTGCTCACGCGGGAAAACCTACTACTAAAGGAAAATTTCATACCATGTCGATCGGAAATTTTCCGCTATACAATTTTTGCCTCTTGAATATTTTCCATGAAATGCATAGTTTTAGAATAAAATGTGAAAAAATGCGAAAAAACGCGAAAAATTATGTATATGTCTATTTCTCGGAAATTACCCTGTTTTATGACTGCGGGTTGTAACAGTTTTGTTTCTAATGTAAAAACCTTCAATTTGGTATAGGTCACATTGCTGCACTAAAAATATCCATCAAAAATGCTATTTCCGATGGACTATACATACAGTTTTATTGGTATAAAATGCGTTGATCCCATAGATGCAGTTATATATCGACCCGCCTTCCCTATCTGTAACTATTTCAATTTAACCACCTTTATATGTCAACTACATACATTGTTAGTTAAGCACTTACAATTTACTCAGGCAGAAGATTCTTCAGGCAAACATTACATATAAGAGTACATATCGCTGAAACAGCTAAAATGTGAATAGAAATACCTATCATGCCGATAAATCGATTATTACATATTTAGACACAAACCACATAAAGTTTTATATAGCTCACACATAGGTACAAATTAAACATTCTCGTGCTTAAAAAATATAAAGTAAAAATGTATTTACGGTAATCCGTCACAAAGTCGCAACTGGTTATTTCGGGAAATCAAGACAATGCAGGACGCTACAATTCGTAGCACTTATATAATATTCCATAGAGTACTTTCTACTTAACTAAACAGCTTTAACTTTATTTTCAAACTCCTTAAATTAAAAATAAGAATTAAATAGACAAATAACGAGTCAACTGCTTACTAATTCGAGATCAAGAATAATTGTAAAGTATATTGTACAGTGTGAACTGTACAATATACTTTACAATTATTGGCGTGTTTTTAACCTTTCAGAGAGCACCCTCTGCTTAAGTAAACCGTCTTAACTTCATTTTTAAACTTCTTGAATTAAAAATAAGTATTTAATACGTAAATAAATTTAATTTATTTAATTTAATTGGGCGCATCCTCTCGACCTCGAATTCATATTAATTTCGTCTAAAAGCGGCCAGACTATGGACATATTATAATATGTCTACGGACGTTGGTCGAGTGTACTAGTGCTCTCTCTAACTCACTCTTTCTTAGCAGACCCTTGGTGACATCAGAACAACGTTTTGGAGGATGTTTGTTTTCTCTAAACTAATAACCGTTTTATATTGTCCTCTCTCCGGTTCATGTGACCAAAAAATGAAAGTATTCGGGGGAACAGGTACTGGAGAGTTGCTTTTGCAGTCGTGACGATCCATGTCTCAGAGACGTGAAGAAATATGGAAAAGCTAGGACGTTAGCAAGTTTGGGGATTTCGTGATATTATTTGGCCTACACGGATAAATATTTACATTGTTCACGATATCAACTTCCATGTCTTTGTTCACTGAAGAATCATAATTATTCATCAATTGAGCATACTCTGACGCAAAGTTTGCAATAATAATACTTTTAATTTTGTTGATATCTAATCGAATAATTAATGCAAATAGTGACCGACTTTTTTATTATCGTCACCCAAATTTGTAGGAATACCCTGTTCTATTGGTATTATCAAAGTTCGAAACTAGGCCTTTATTTAAATATAACCTATAGACTTACTCATTAATCAATAATCTCAAAATATTTTGCATCCATTAATTCTTATTTATTGAATATTTGAAACAAAACACAAAGTATTATATAAACCTAGAGAAAAAATATACCAATCAATATGAAGAACAAGTTATTATAGCATCTGCGGAAGTTGTAGCAGTTAGCATGACCATAAGTATGAACGTTCAACATTAATCTATGTTAGGAATATTTGTTATTGGGTTATCTTGTACATCCACCTATAATGTCGAATATCTAAGTAGGTAATCTGTATCGATTTCTGGAACCTTTTATTACAGTGCCAATAGCTAGGTTACGATGTTCTCCTTAGTTATTAGAATTGTGTAATTTCGTGTCTTTTAGTTCGAACTAGTTTGAAGGAAAATCGTGTTCTAACAGTGCAATAATAGTTTCAGACAACAATTGACTAATAAAATTATAAAACAAGTGAATATTCACACAAGAATTTAAAAATATTTACAAATATTATCTAGTAAAAAAATATGATGTCTTCATTCATTTAACGTGATAATAGTATATCTTGTCACATTGAGATATGACTCACTTCTTTTTATTCTCGTGTTTCTCAACTTAGAGGAATGCAATTTTTGTGGATAATGCACCAATAAAAAGACATTAGTTGACATTAGATATTGTTGACTGGTTGTCATGGCGACACTTGTCTTCGCCTACTGGGCAAATATTATTTTAACAATGTATTTTTTTTCTTTAAAAAATAGTAATAATGAAATAATACAAAATATGAACGGTATCACAGCGGAATTTAATAATACATGTGTAAAAAGCAATGTTAAAAAAACTACTTTTTTGGCCCATCCGTGGTAATGTGTGGAAGCCATCTTTTTTTTTACTAATTTTGGGGTGCTGAAAAACGAAAAATCTCCGGTTGGGGGTGACATTGGAATTTTGCGGGAAATTCTCTTAAAATACTAAGTTTCGATAACTAAATAGAAAAAGAAGTAAAAAAATCAAACTCACCCCTTCAACTCTCCTCGCCATTCACCACTCCAAAGAAGGTTGTAAGCTACTGTAACTACTATATAGTTATTTACATATTTAAAAAAACCAGAACACCTCATTGAGTGGTTACTATTAGAATATAATAATCTGATTATTTCTGAGTACACTCATACGCCTCCCCATCCCTAAAAGGGGGTGGGTCTCACCTTCTCAGGGATATCGATCGGTTTTAATTACAAAAAAAATCCTAATACACAGTTGGATGTTTTTTTATCATATTAATGGTCAATATCCCCTTTAAAAAATGTTGCTTGATTTTTATAGTAAAAAATTATTTAGTTATTTAAATAATTTTTATTTGTTAGAATGGGAATCTTTTTTCATTTTATGGCCCCCTCAAATTTCCAATCTACCCTCGAAACGGGTGGGAGTAACTATTTTGGGACTTTAGATTAGTTTTTATTACAACTGAAATTCTTTATTACCTCTTACATGGATTTCTATCATAATAGAGTAACTTAGTGACTTCAAAAAGTACTTTAGTCGGGGGCAAAATTCCTGAAATATTTCTGCGATAGTAATCTCTATACCACATCCCCGCCTCTCACAAAACAGGTAAATGATACGTTAATGTATATTTTATCAATAAATATTTAGGGATAATTTTTTGAAGTCACAAGTTAGGTAATGAAGGATTTCTGTTGCAATAAAAACGAATCGAAAGTCCCAAAATAGTTACTCCCACCCGTTTCGTGGGTAGATTTAGAAAATGAAAAAAGATTCCCATTCTAACAAACAAAAATTATTTAAATAACTAAATAATTTTTTACTATCAAAATCAAGCAACATTTTTTAAAGGGGATATTGACACCCTACACCTCCTCCTTAGAGGGATGATCTGAATTGACCAAGTCACCTTAATAAGATAAAAAAACATCCAACTGTGTATTAGGATTTTTTTTGTAATTAAAACCGATCAATATCCCCGAGAAGGTGAGACCCACCCCCTTTTAGAGGTGAGGAGGCGTATGCGTGTACTCAGAAGTAATCAGATTATTATATTCTGATAGCAACCACTCAATGAGGTGTTCTGGTTTTTTTAAAAATATGTAAATAACTATATAGTAGTTATAGTAGCTTACAACTTTCTTGGGGGTGGTGAAAGAATGGCGAGGAAGGTTGAAGGGGTGAATTTGATTTTTTTACTTCCTTTTCTACTTAGTTATCGAAACTTAGTATTTTAAGAGAATTTCCTGCAAAATTCCAATTTCACCCCCAAATAAAGGTGGTGACAGATTTGTTTTCAGCATCCCAAAATTAGTAAAAAAAAGATGGCTTCCACACCGCTCTTTGGGTAAGACAGTTTAAAAAAGGATATAAAATAAAACGAGGACTTAACATAAACACATTGTTCTTACGACGTACTAATATTAAAGAAATAAAAAAGTTAGTTAAATATTAAAAATCTGTGGAAATTGATAGTTTGAAAGTAGAAACCTTAAAATATATTTCTGATGAAATAGCAACACCTTTAACATATTTAATTAATAAAATATTTGAATTAGGTAAGTGCCCCTCTGTTTTCAAGACGTCCATTGTTACACCAATGTTCAAAAATGAGGATAATAAAGAAATTATGAGTTACAGAACGATATCCCTTATTACTAACCTTGAAAAATACTATAGAAAATCAAGTAAAGTTATCTAAATATCCAACAAAATATGGACTTATTTCCCCAATGCAATTTGCCTTTCATTCGGGCAAATCTACACAAGATGCCATTGTAGCGTTAACGAGAAAAATCTACACTGCTCTGGATATAAGTAGGCCGTGTATGTTAGTCTAGGTGCCCGCGTACATAAATTCAATTTATGCATATCCTCGTATAAGTTCTTGTATGGTATAGTCGCCTAGTCAATCACTTCTTTCCTCTGCGAAAATTTTCGTAAACGCGGCGTTCCTCCTCGGCATGAAAAAGATGATTTCCATGCGTCGGACTGGAAAATCGGCAAATATATTTTGTCCGACAATTCGAAAATTGGATTCTACATATTTTTATTAAGCAATCTTGAAAAAATCAGCTGGTTATCAATGAATGTTTTAAAGTTATGTTATGTTATGTTTAGGGTGGTAGACACCCTTAACGTTCCAAAATTTTTGTCGGACAGTTTGTCGAAATAAATTGAATATATATGTAGAATCCAATTCTCAAATTGTCCGACAAAATATATTTGCCGATTTTCCAGTCCGACGCGTGGAAATCGTCTTTTTCATGCCGAGGAGGAACGCCGCGTTTACTAAAATTTTCGCAGAGGAAAAAAGTGATAGACTAGACGCAATTATGCCGTACAAGAAGTTATACGAGGATATGTATAAATTGCATTTATGTAGGCGGGCACCTAGACTATGTGTGTTTGTGGACTTAGCAAAAGCCTTTTGACATGGTAATGCAGGACCAACTGCTGTCAACACTAGATGATCTTGGTATTAAAGGAACAGCCCTTAATATTAATCTATTTAAAAGCTATTTAACCGGTCTCCAACAAGGTGCAAAAATTAATAATATTACTAGTGATTACAAACCTATTGAGTATGGCTTCCCCCAAGGTACTGTTTTAGACCCCGTTTTGTTCACGATATACATGAATGGCTTGTTCTTACTTCGGAGTAGTGGAGACATAATTAGTTTCGCAGACGACACTGCCATCTTCTATAAAAATAAAAGTCGAAAAGGATTTAAATAACCTAAAGGATTGGTTTGACTTACCTTAAATTTGCAAAAAATTCGTTATATACCGTTTTCTAACAACAAAAATATCTGCATCACCCTTTAATTTTATCACCATCTACAATGAAGCCAACGAATTCAACATCCAAGTTGTAGATAAAATAAAATATCTGGGCATTATTATAAACAAATATCTACGCTGGAACTTAAAAATTAAAAACGTTGCGGAAAAACTTGCTAGAAACCCTTAAAAAAAAATAAATTCAAAAATAGAGAGAAATAACTAATTTCCGCCCTTACACTTAATAATTTGGACATAAATGTACATAACGCTCATTAAAGAAGCAATGGAATACCATTTGGAATTAATATTTAAGGTTTCTAAAAGCCTACTTTGCATTTAATAATAGATCGCAGATAATAAAGGAAAATAAAAGTCAAACATCCAAGTATACCAAATTGCCGAACCCAGAATTTAATAGTCTATCCAAATCCGTAAAACTATACAGGGTCACCCGGTAATTTATGTAATTTATTGCTGCTGTTAATATACAGAATTATTAAATTTATATTTTCATACTTATACTAGTAAAAATGTTTGTAGATTAGAATAGGTTTAATTCTACAAATCTACTGTCCCAAATATGTCACTATCAGTTTTTTTCCAGTATACAGGAAAAAAATATATTCAGCGTGTGGGTGGCATCCTGGATACCATCTTGAATTACGGACTTCCGGTCGAGATTTCGAGTTGCTAACAGCGATTACCATATTCAGCGTGGTACAAGTACATTGGAAAGCCTTGTTAGCCAGTTTTTATATGAAATGCATCTTGTATTTCGCTTTTCTGGAAAACGTATTGGACTATTTTCGATGTATTTAACATATGATATATTAGATAAAGATAAAGATAAAGATAATTTATTGCCCAAGTTACATATACATGTTTAAGGTTGTCAGTGGTTATAATGCTAGTATCTAAGGTATAAATGAGTGTATGAGTGTATAATAACAACAAAATAAAAAAAAAGTACATAAGTTTGTAAAAATAAACCTACACAATACATATATATATATACAAATTTACCACAAAGAACACACAGAAATATCACATCTTATAATTAAATTGAAGAATTTAACTGAAAGTCATAACTGAGAAATTCAGCAGTACTATAAAAAGGATGTGCAATTAATATTTTCTTAAGAGATGAGTTTAATGCCCTGATCGACTTATCCTTCAAATAATGTGGTAGCTTGTTATATAATTTTATAGCTAAGTAGTTAATAGGTTGTTGAGTCCTACATAAGCGGTGATAGGGTATGGTTACATCGTCCTTATTTCTCGTATTATAATTATGATAGGTAGAGTTTGTAGGGAGGGAGTTATTTTCTTTAATATACATTATACAATGCAGTATAAATACACCAGGTAGTGTTATAATATTAAAATGTTTGAATAAGGGTCTACAATGTTCCCTATTGCCTGCAGAGGCCAATATTCTAATCATTCTCTTTTGTATCTTAAAGATTCTGTCAAATTCTGTAGAGTCTCCCCAAATTAAAATGCCATAGCTAATTAAGCTGTAGAAGTTACTATAATAAAAGGTGATAGCTGTTTCGAGGGTAGTTAATTCGATAAGTTTCCTCGTTTGGTAAAGTACCTTATTTAATTTTTTGGCTAAATAATCGATATGAGTGTTCCATTTTAGCTGGGAGTCTATGTAAACACCCAATAATTTTACAGAAGAAATTTCCATTTTTGGAGAAAATATTATTGTTTGGGTTTTATCGGAATTATTTTTTAATTTATTGGGTACAAACCAGCTAATAGCATCTGTTACAGCTGTGGAACTTTTAATTTTTACGTCATCTACATTTGATGCAGAAGTAACGAAAGTAGCATCATCGGCATAAAGTGTTATGCCTTCTGATCGTACATTCACTGGTAAGTCATTAATAAAAACTAAGAAGAAAATTGGTCCCAATATTGACCCCTGTGGTACCCCAATATTTACCGGTAGTGTATTTGATGTGTCACCTGTTGGCAAGGCTACTGCTTGACGTCTATTGTGTAGATATGATCTAATCAGATTCAAAGCACTTCCTCTAATGCCATAATAATCAAGCTTTTGTAAGAGATATTCATGAGTTACGCAGTCGAAAGCTTTGCTTAGATCTAAAAGCGTTGCACATGGCACAAGATTTTGGTCGATTGCTTCTAGTAATTTTTCAATTATATTGACAATAGCTTTTAAGGTAGATTTGTTTTCCCTGTAACCATACTGATTTTGAACAAACAGGTTGTTAGCTTCGAAAAATTGTACAATTCTATTTTTTATTAAAATTTCAAAAATTTTCGATATGATAGGTAGAACAGAGATGGGCCTAAAATTATTCATATCTTCCACGTCTCCATTCTTGGGAATGGGGACCACTTTTGCTATTTTCATTACGTCAGGAAACGTCTGTTGCTCTATACATTTATTAAATATTTCAGTTAAAATAGGCACCAAGTTATCTTTAATGTATTTTATAACTTTTGAATTAAATCCATAAATGTCCCTGCTATTTGAATTTTTTAAATTTATAATTATGTTATTGATTTCATGGATGTCAGTAGGAGACATATAAAAGGAGAAAGATGGGGATATATGGTTTTTATTTAGGAAGTGCTTAAAATCTGTATTAGAGTGTGGTATATCTTTGATGATCTTATTTGCAACATTTACAAAAAAGTTATTAAAATTTTCGGCCGGAATTAGAGAATTAGAATTGTTTCCGTTTTTCAACTCATTGTTTATGAGCTGCCATGTTGCTTTACTTTTATTCGTCGAGGAATCTATGAACTTTTTGTTTGCTGTTCTCTTGGCCTGTTGAATACTATTTCTATAGTCTTGCTTTAATGTTTTGTAATATATATGGACATCCTCAGAGTCAGTGTTATCTTTAATTATCGAAAAAATTTCTAAACAATTTCTCATCTGTTTCAAATCATTATTAAACCATTTAATATCAACATTGTCATTATGTTTCATATTTTTTTCAGGAAAATGAGTATTAAACTTATTGCATAGAATACTAAAAAAGGAGGTAAATAATTCATTGGCATTATAGAAATTTTGTAAGAAAGACCAGTCATAATTTGACAAATCCGATTTAAAACACTTTAAATTTTTCTCAGAAATTATGCGTATCTTTCTTATTTTTGTGGTATTATTATTTATGATGTCGAATTTGGTTTGAATCCCGAAGTGATCAGAGAGATGTAAATCAATTACCTTAATTGTTATATTTGAATGATCAATATTTGTTAAAACATTATCAATGCAACTTTTGCATGTTTTATCGCGAATTTTAGCAACCCTAGTTGGAGTATTTATTATATATATATATTATAGTTCAAAATCATTTACAACATAAATTCAAAATATAAAATCTGCAAAAACTTTTAAAAAAGTGTTCAATACTTACGAGGGCGTAGAAGGGCCACTAAATTTTTTTTTTTTTAATTCCGAGATTAAAGTCGAAATTATGATTTCATTTGAAAATACGTTCATGTAGCGATGAAGCCACCCCCAACACCCCCATCTCCACTACCGACGTTGCATATCGTTTTATGAGTTTTTGGGATAGACGATTTGAAATAATGTGTTATTAAAGTTCTATGAACAATTATTTTCACGTAGTGGAGTGCAAATATAGTATCACTTTTTGTCCGTTCTAAAAGACTTGGATAGGAAATCAGGATGTGATTCCTTAGGCAGCGATTCTTGAATGCGTCAATAATAATAAAATAATTTCTTTCTGGTGATCATGTAGAAGAACGCCGTCAAAATGACGCGACACCAATTTATTTCTCAGGGGCGCCAGTCGCGTGCTACTCCGTTCTTCTACCTCCCAGGCGGGTTCGAGATAAGATGCACTGAAGACAGTCGAATAATGGACCAAGCCTGCACTACCACAGATCGGAAACGACGCTCTCTCTGGACGTGAGTTCCCTTGTTAGGGGTTTAGGTACCTTTTGAAATTCTGAATTTTTACATAAAAAATCCCAACCGAAGAATTTCTCTTCGAAGGAATAATTTTTGTACGTAGTATTCACGTTTTATCTGTTAATAACGGACTCTACACCTTAAGGATTTCTCAAAAAACACATAAAAAAATCCCTATCGAAAACCTTCGTAAGGCAACCGAAAGGTCAAGTGTTAATATGAGTTAACTCGACACATCCGGTTTTCGATACGAAAGTTCCAGGGATTATAGACCGTCAACAGGCCTCAAGATCAATTAAGATGCAATAGTTCAAAGATTCCGTTTATTTAACAGAAATGGTTACACAAAATTCTTAAGATAAGAATCGTGCCTTCCCCAATCAAGGCAATGGCTTTCAGACCATACAAGCGAGAGCGCTTACGCTAACGATCGATTAGGCAGAAAAGATTCATGCATACCTTCTCAGAATCAAAATGCGAGCTTTTTTAGAAAAGTCTGAGACTATTTGTAATTTCATAATTATGACTGACTGATTTTAACTTAAAAAAGCTAGAGACTACTTAGCTTTAAAGTTCTTGTATCGAGGCGGTTCACATACTCAAACACATTCGTGAGGACTTATAACTGCATAAGTTTAATGGCGTTCAATCAGCACACAATTTACTTGCCCCTATGCAGTTATTCAATATTATCGATATGGCAGCAACCCACCTTCGAGCGACTTTTAGGCAAAATTGAATTTTTGATTTTTATGCACAAGGCTTTCCTACCATTGCTTTGTCTGGACTACTCAACGCGCTCGACCAAATTGCGAGCCGCTGAGTCAATCCAAACTCTTTCTATGCGAGAAACCGGCCTTGTGCATGTGCATTGATTTTTATCAATTTTTACTTATCGGCACTACACCGGCTTTGTCAAAATCGTCTATTTTGCCTTTTGGATGCAATGCATCGCTAAAATTTTTTGCTCATACTTTAGAACAGGGCTTTCAATGACCATACCTCAATGGTCCATGTCTTTGGATGAAATAATAAGCGCCTTGGATGGTCGGGAAATTGCCTGCGGACTATTTCTTGACTTATCTAAGGCGTTTGATACTTTAAACCATGTATGTTTACTTGATAAGTTGAACAAACTTGGTGTCAGAGGCACAGCACACAAATGGTTTTCTTCCTACTTAAAAAATCGTACTCAACAAACATCAATTCTGATTCATGGGCAAAAATACGTTTCTGATTCTGTCACTAATAACACAGGAGTGCCACAAGGTAGTGTGCTTGGGCCCCTTCTCTTTGTCGTTTATCTAAATGATCTATCCAACGTATGCCCAAACAACAACAACTTCAGACTTGTGAATTACGCCGATGACACCAATATCCTCATTAGAGGTAAGAATATCTCTGACATAGAACAGTTTGCCGGGGATATTTGGCAAAATTTGAGAGATTGGTTTTGTATCAATCAACTGATACTCAACGAATCCAAATCCAATGGTATGTTTTATAGAACTGACAAATCGAATTTGAACTTTCCTTCTGATTTATTACTAGGGCACTTACAAATACCTGTCAAAGATAGTATAAAACTCCTTGGAATAACTTTGGATTCGAACTTAAAGTGGAACGACCATATAAAAAATTTAAGTCAACAGTTAAATTCCGTTCGCTATGCATTAAGAGTACTTTCAAGGTCTTTTGATACATCGGTGCTTAAAACCATATATTATTCAAACTTTTACGGCAAAACTAAGTATGGAATAACTATTTGGGGTGGTTCTTCTAATCTTGGGGAAATTTTTACTATACAAAAAAGAGCAATTAGAATCATATATAAAATGGGCTTTTTAGCTTCCTGCAGGGGAGTTTTCAAAAGTAACAACTTACTAACCATACCGGGTTTATTTATTTATGAATGCATTTTATATGTAAAAAAACACAGTAACCAGTTTCAAGAGCACGAACAACATCACCCCTATAATACCAGATGCAAGGGCGACTATGCATTACCCATTCACAGTCTAACACTTCTTGAAAATTGTCCGCGTTATCAGTGTCTGAAATTTTATAATGCGCTTCCCCAACACATTAAAGAGTGTACAAATTTTAAAAAGTTTAAAAATTATACATTTGATTATATATGTAATCTTGAACCGTACAGTCTACAGGATTTTCTGTAAGTAAATTATTGATGTTTACTTTTAAACATTTTAATTGATTATCGTAATGTCCAATTTTTACAATTTTTATGTTTTTATATAAACGTACGATTTTCTGTAAGTAAATTATTGATGTTTACTTTTAAACATTTTAATTAATTTATCGTAATGTCCAATTTTTACAATTTTTATATTTCTATATATACGTAATTACTGTTTTAAACTATCTCTATTGACTTGTCTTATCTACAAATTTTGTAGCTTATGAGACCAATAAATGTATTTGTATTTGTATTTGTATTTGGTTGAGGAATAAAAATGGAAAATATTTCAATATTTTTTTAAGTACATTTTCGGAGTACTTTTTAAACTAGCTTCGTGGTACTTTTGAAAAATTAATCTTTAAGTCCAACTTTAGCGTATTTTTGAAAAATCAATTTTCAAACCAAACTTCGACGTAGTTTTGAAAAATTAATCTGCAAGTGAAATTTTGGCGTACTTTTGATAAATCGATTTTCAAGCCAAATTTCAACTCAGTTTTGAAAAATTAATCTGCAAGTGAAATTTTGGCATACTTTTGATAAATCGATTTTCGAGCCAAATTTTGACGCACTTTTAAGAATATTATTTTTCAAAGTCCAACTTTGTTCCACCTCTGAAAAAAGTATATTATTTTAAAAATCCTTGCCATTATATACTTTCGCTCTCATATCCTGAACCAAAAACATATTTTCTTAAGTGAAAATTCGGTGTTTCTTCGAATTTTCACCTGGTCATTTCTAACGCCTTATAGAACCCAAAATGGTCCTTATGGGTTAGTTTGAGCCTCTGCAGACTCTTAAAAATGTCTTTAAATGAAATTTTTGCCTAAGTCGAATTTTGATTCTATCTTCAACTTAGGACGATTTTGGAGAGTTCTACAACAATCACACTATCGCCGTCACCCTAATACTAACAAAATGGCAATGAAAATAGGTTTATTTTTGGTATTTAGTGTCTAGTACCTCGTAGATGAAACATAGTTAATATAAAGGTAAAGAATTAAATTTTCTATAACTCTAACTTTAAACTTTGTTTAAGTAAATATCAAAATCCATATAAGGAAACATACATTATCGTTCCTATTATTTTAACAATTTAAATAAATTTAGTTTATTTCTTAAATCACTGAACTCTGGCTGTATACGGGTTATTCAGATTTTATTCGAAAAGTTATTTTGGAATGCTCAAGGTGGTCGCGCGAACATTAAAGCCCCATTTTCGTCATACCTTCCTCGTAAATATACTCTAATTCCATTGTTTTGTCGATCGTAACTGACGCTTTATGGACTTGTTACCATTGGCAACGGGTCGTTATTTTTCATAATCTCCCTAGGGAAATAAAGTAAATTTGGGAAAATTATTAAAATATTACCTAAATTAAATATTTTAACTTCTGTGGAAGTAAATCCAGACAGGCCTTACCTGCTATATCTTCTATATTCGACATTATTTTCAAAAATGTTCAGAGCTATTATAATAATTGATTTAATTTATCTGGACAGTAGTTGTCATTTGAATAGAAGCCGCGCCCTAAATTTATTTTATTGACGGTTGCCATGGATATTCTAAGCACCGCTACTTTTACTATTTGCTTAGCAAATATGAAATCTTACTCAAATAATTATAGTTTTCCACTTTTCTCGTGCTTATTTCTAGTTTAATGATTCATGGATATGGCGAAAAATATGATATGCACCGCGGGTCATGCAGTGCGATTTTTTGGTATTGAATACTTGCAAACCTCGGCCCTACGGGCCTCGGATTGCAAACTGTATTGTCGACCAAAAAATGTGCACTTACGAACCTTGGTACATAAATAACTATTAACTTCATTTTTTTGGAATTACGTAATTACGTTTAAAAATGAAAGTTAGTGTTTTTCCAAAAATCATGTCAGGAAAACAACTGAACATCACATGATAAATGAAACATAGTATTTTAGTGGAGTAAAAAACAGGGGAAAAGTCGCTTCCTTCTCGAGTTTTTTTTTTTAATCTTAGAACCAACTGAGACATATACCATTTCGTTAAGTAGGTCGATGTTCATTAGAAATCATGAAATACGACATTTTTTAGTGGTCATGGACATTGTTATTTTTAAAAAGGTGTGAAATTTTGTTTTTTTTTTTAATCATGTTTTTTGAACATCTATTGCCATATCTCAAAAACGTATGGAGATATCCACATGAACTTTTTTTTGTTATAAAACACACACTTAAGCGCTTCTATCTATGTATAGTATTGTTAATTAAAACATTTTTAAGCATGTTAAAAACTTAGATAACCTTGAAAGTTCAGAAAATACGCAGTCAAATTTTCACTAAGCTACAAACTTTTTTGTTTTTGGAAATTTTGTATAACATGCTGCGAAGAAAATAAAGCCAAAAGACCAAACAAGTTTTTGATAGCATAATTCTTATTGTGTCTTTGATAGTTTAGGTACAGTGATTTTTTTTGGAGCGCGCGAATTGCAGAAATTGAGTATTGATACGCCCGCGTCCACTAAAACTAACTAGTCTCAGGGCGGTGTACGATCACCGTTATTCGTTTTCGTCGAAGGTCAAATTATAAAACCGTTGCCCAAAGAATCACTACTTCCACATCTAGATCTTCTATCCAAGTCTCTCACAACGAAAAAAATTTGAATGTGGAAAAAATTGTTTATGGAACTTTAATAATAAAATATTTGAATCGTCTACCCCAATAACCTATAAAACGATATGCCACATCGGTAGTGGGGCTGAGGGTGGTGGAAGGGAGGTGGTAGTAGTGGTAGATAAAGTAAAAAAAAATTTGAGGCCTTTGGTTTTTGTACACACACTAAATGACAATTTTATTTTTTTCGCCCCATGTGGATATAATGGGGTGGGAGTTGTTAATGGGGGTGGTTAATGCAAAAAAAATTTTGAGACCTTAGCTTCTCTTATATATACTAAATACCAATTGTATGGACTCTTACTTGCTTGATTTGCCTATTTACCCCCATTTTCCTCCCAACCCTTTAACGGAATAATCTAGTTCCAGATCTCTTTAAAATACATGTGTACACGTGTACCAAATTTCAAGTCAACGGTTCCGGAGTAATTGTGCGCACAGACCGACAGACAGATTTTTTTTGCTCAAACTTAAAATTCCGACGTTTCATGACATTCTAAGCCTATTTGGACAATAAAAATTTTCAAAAATATTTTTGTCAATACTATACTTACACTGGATGTGGAAGTAAAATGTGTAACGATATTCTCTCCCTTATTACCACTTGTATTATATTGTAGAACGTATGGCCATTGTGCGAATTGTGCGTAGATTATCTGCTAAAAAAATATTTAAGATAAGAAAGCAATCTAAGTTTCATTGTAAAATGGAGTGGATTTTATGTGGCGTAGTAATAGATGAGAACGATAAACTTGTGCACAAGCCATGGAAACAGGGTTTCTATAATTAGGGCTGCGGAAATTAAAAGAGACTTAATTTAGGATATTTTTTCTTTTTTGTTACCTATTTTAGGCGAAAATAACACGTTTACTCAATTATTGTGTGGATCTAGGGTAAAAATGCAATGCATGGGAGTTTCGGATAGGGACTCTGACACAGGAAATGTCGGATACAAATATTAAGATTGCCACGTTAAAAAAAAATGCTTTAAGGAACTGTATTTTCTATTTAGCTCCAATAATAACGCAAAAGAAGGAAAACTCGATAGTTTACTTTTTATCAAAACACTCCAAAATTATTACTTTTCCTAAACTTCTGTTTATGGAATTTTATTAGCCCCCTAGTTGCGCAACTTTTCTTTCCATTTACTATAATATTATTTTTTACCGATTCCGAGATCCCAATGCAATGCATTTTTATCCCAGATACTCTATTTAAGATTTTTAATTCCTTTTTGCCTTCAACCTTAGACCTTAATGCGCCACTGGAAAAAATAAGTTATCCTTTCAGATCCTAAAACGTGATAAAACAGTCCAAAACATAAATAAATAATAATGAAAAGTTCCGTTACACACAATACATAATCATTATTATTCTTAAGTGCCGCGCGCGTACGCTTCGACAATTCCTCCATACTAAAAAATTCGTAAGTAGCAAACTATTGCTAATAATGAAAATATTTTTTTTCTAAAAACTTGTTTAGTCTATTGACTTCATTTTCTTCATAGCATGTTACACAAAATTTTCAAAAACAAAAAAGTTCCTCGCTTAGTGAAAATTTGATGGCGTAGTCTCTAAACTTTCAGGGTCATCTACGTTTTTGGCATGTTAACTTTTTTTTTTTTTTATTAGCAATCCCATGTATAGAAAGAAGCGCTTAAGTGTGTGTTTTATAACAAAAAAAAGTTCACATCGATAGCTCCATTCATTTTTGAGATATGGCAATAGATGTACAAAAAAACATGATTTAAAAAAAATTAAATTTTACACTTTTTTTTAAATAAGAATATCTGTGACCACTAAAAAATGTCGTATTTCGTGTTTTTATGTGTAAAACGATGTTGTCGGTAATACCCACTGTGTCTGATCTTGTTCTAAGCTGATAAAAAAAAACGACACAATTTTACCTCTTTTTCGCTCCTCTATTTATCTTACAAAATTTTTGTCCTATTTACTCTAATATTTACAATTTATCAAATTAGTATCCCAAGTAACATTTTAAGGTAAATTTTTGCAAACGTTTCTAACAAGTCTGTCTGTTCCTATGGACAAAATGGAAGCAGTTTGTAACATGTTGCGATTAATTTCTTATGGTTATATAGTACATGTTTCTGTTTTGGTGGCACTGTGCGTTTTTTTCCTGTGTTCGAAAATAAAGAAAAACATATGTTTCAAAGTAGCTCATGACTTTCTCCACTGTTTCGCAAATGTTAATTTCCATAAAAGTTTCTGTACTAATGCTGTTGGGAACAAAATGTTTGCAATCCGTTGTCGAAAAGTTTTATTGTTATTTAGTAATAAGAATATGTGTTGTTTCAGTATTGTATTTTTATAATATAGCCATTTGTGATTTATATTTTTTTGTGATTTTTTTATGATAATTATTTTATTATTATTGACGGATTCAAGAATTGCTTCCTAAGGAATCACTACTTCCACATCCAGATTTTCTATCCAAGTCTCTTAGATCGGAAAAAAATGATACCATATTAGTATTCCACTATATGAAAATAATTGTTCATAGAACTTTAATAATATAATATTTGAAATCATCTACCACAAAAACCCATAAAATGATATGCCACGTCGGTAGTGGGCATAGGGGATGGGAGTGGTTGTGGCTTCATCGCTACACGGAAGTATTTTCAAATGATATCACAATTGTGACTTTAATTTAGATTAAAGTCGGAATTATGAGATTAAAGTCGGAATCTGAGATTAAAGTCGGAATTCAGAGATTATACTCGGAATTTAAAAAAGAAATTCAGTGGCCCTTCTACGCATTCGTACACACTTTTACATACACATTCGGAAAATGTTGGATTTGGGTGGCACGCATAGTTTCAACGGCCTGACAGACCCGCCTACAATAAAGGCGTGTACCAGTGCTCTAGTAGAGGGAGCAAATAATGACGCGCTATCAAGAAAACACGTACATACATCATTATTGCTATTAAAAATTTCAGTACCATTTATTCAAAGGAAGGATGTAGTTGGCTCTGTTCAGTATAGGTAATATTATTACGTGCTTTAATAACTGAAATTATTTAACCCGTTTTACTTTCAAAACGAGTCAAATAATTCTTTACATTGCAAGTGGAAGACGGAAACAAATTGAAATTCCGCAAGCAGAGTTGCCCACGCACATGTGGTGGGGAAAGCAGGTGGCATCAGAAGGATGTGTTATACGATAAAAAAGAATAGCCTAGTTGCTTCGCTCTCGCTTGCTCTCATTGCCGACCCAAATGAAAAATTTTCTGACTCTGTGTATATACAAAATGGTTCAGTCGAGCTGAAAGAAAAACGATGCTATTGATAATATTTTTTAACTCAGAATTCACAATTGTTAAGTCGGAATTTACAGGGATGAAACAGTTCCTATAAATTCTGAAACACCATACTCGACGGTCGTTTCGCGAACCATGTTGGCATCATCTAGAGATAATGAAAACTAAATTAAATTAAATAATATATGCTGTATTTACACTAAATTAATATATGAGTTTCCTATTATAAGTAACCTAAGATTAATTAGAAATGTAATAAATAAAAGACATGATGCTTTAAAAGATATAGAAATTGCAAAATGTAACCCAAATAGCCCGCTTTATTAGTTAGTAAGTCATGGTTTGTCGAGTAGAGACAGTTTAGATAGGAATTCCGGAATTGCTTAAATTCCTTGAATCATGACATTAGTTTGGTATAAATAAAGCACACATATTTAAATTTACTTTTTAGTCATCTGCAGATGATGGAAATATGGCTGGCGAAACGTTCGTCGAGTATAATGTTCGAGTGCAGTGTACAAGCCTTTTTGGTGTTTGTGGAAACTACTTAATCTTTGGTGAATTCCGACTTAATATTTGTAAATTCCTGGATATAATTGTATATTCCGACTTGCAATTATGAATTCCAAGATACAGTTGTGAATTTCTAGCGAGGAAAAATATATGAATAGCATGGCCTTTCTACGCTGTCGTAAAAATGCAAATGGCGCAGCTGTTGGAGATTAAATAATATTTATTTTTGTGTATTTAAACGGATGTGACTATTATGTTGAGCATAACAATATGTTTTTTATTTAATCGATAAAATAAATTGTGTTCAGTAAACTTTACTGCTTTGGTTGCTAACAATCCCGTCATTTCTGATTTTGAGGAGGTGCTTTTATATTTCTTGCCTCTCTTAATGCCTACTTTCAAAATTATGTAGCATATTTCATTCTTTAAATGTGAGGTTGTAATATTATGGGACATCATAGGATGTCTTTATATTTTTAGCAGATTGCACACTGCTCGGGGAAATCACGCCCAACAGATGGGGCTTGTGAATTCCAAATATGTTGGATAAAGTGAGGAAAACATTGCTCTTGTAACGTGGCTGTCATTACGTTACTTCTGTTGTATGTTGAATTTTCTTAGTTTTATAACATTTTTTTTACTGATCTGAACGAAGACGAATCTTGGTTTTTGAAATGGCAAACTTAACCTAACTAATACCCTCGCTTCACTAGTTCCTATTTACATAGGAGATGTCGCACCATTTGTGATTTGCATTAATAGTAAAAACATTGTTTCTGAAATATGTTTTGTAAAAGCAAACCTAAGTTGAACCAAGTCTATATTCATAATGAATATTATAACATTTTGGGATAGTTATATTTCATACGTAGATATTAGACACTAGTGTGTTATTACAGTTTTATTGACATTGTTAGCAATATTCTTTAGCTAAATTAAAAATATATTTTGAAAACAGATAATTATTTATTTTAGAATCAGACGATTCAGAAGGAAGGGTTAGATTTCAGAGAGTGATCCAAGTTTTATGTAAGTTGTTTTCCGAATTTTAAATATCCAGCTTTTCTCTAATCTAACCAATGATAAAGTATAACTATGAAATTCTTTCTGTCAGTTTTATTTTGCTTACAATTTTGCAAGGCTTTTTGACATTTTTTCATCATTAATGTTTGGGATTAATCATGTTGGTTTAGGAATAGTAACCTTATGGTACTCTATAAGGTAAAAATACTAAACTTCTCCATTTCTATCGAATCTATAAAAATCGAACATTAAATGAACAATTTTTTATAATGGTAAAATCTCCGAAATTGTTAATAGATTAATAATCCGGATCTTGCCGTTCCATTTTTTGGTCCAATTTTTTATATCCTCAGGCCACAACTTGCCTCTTATTTACACAGGGTGGACCATTAATAATAGGCCATAATTCAAGGGTAGATTCTTTGAATCAAAATATGAGGATATAACCAAACATGCTTTAGTAAATTGTTGGTGTGGAAAAAGATACAGGGTGTCAAAATCGTAATTTTTTTCTTTTCTTTTGCAATATCTCAACTACCTCTTGACCGATCTTCTCCCAATTTGGTAAGGAAACATTTTTTAAGCTAAGAAACAATAGTTTATGTTTCACATCACGCTAGCCATGGAGGACGCCGCATGAGCTGTGCCTGATGATGGATATTTTTCTCTTTTTTTTACGAAACGTATTGGCACTTTTGACTAGAACATCTCATGTAGTAGTCATTTCTACGTAAAAAAGGTACACTTGGTAAAACTTGATAATTCCAACAGTTTTCGAGAAAACTGCCGCAAATATCAATGTTCAAGAATTCTTTGAAAACAAATTCAATTTGCAAATTGTTTCTAACTATTTAAATTGTTCAGCATTTAGGTCAAGATTTCCCAAAGAAACAAGGGCTGTTTGTTCAAAATCAGTTGCAGCTTTCAAACATTCTATTTTACTGCCTAATCTACTGGTAGTATCGTAATCACTTACGGAATGTAATGCTGGCAAAATATTACATATGCTTTCACCAAGGGATTCAGCAGCTAAATGGCATCCTAGAAGATGTTTCTTTTTATAAGAACCGTCGAACTATAGACCTAGACAACCAGTATTTGCTAGTTCTTTCCAGTAATGAATCGCCAAGATGAATACATCTGTAACAGCACTGAGACTAATAACATGAGCAGAGTCAATTCTTACTGCGTGAAATATGTGACAAAACATCCTTGAATCAGTTTCTAAGTGGTTTGATTTTAATTCAAGTACTCACAAAATGAAGACCCTTGTAGCTTGAAACATTTTGTTGGATCATCGAATCCTCCACAAATGTACATCTCGCAGTCTTCTTTTACTTGTGCATATTTTGGAGCAGTAGTGCAAAGATATCGAACAAGTTGTAATTTATTTTGAGTGTTTGAAAAGAAAGTTTTACAATCGGTAGGAATTTTTGTTGAATGATTTAAAATATATTACATATACACGACAAACGCGAGCCTTCAACGCAACATTTTTGTGTCGATTGACGCAGAAACACACTGAACGGTTAGACGTGCTATGCTTACCAAAGGACGCGAGGAGGGGATGGCAGAGGACTAGAAGGGACCACCGCAGCAGCCGGCAAGATGGGTTTTTCCATTATTTAGGGTCTTAGATATAAGAATCTGAACATACTTACCGGTCCTGAATTTGCATACTCAACTACAACCAGCGCCTGCACTATAAAGTAATTCTTTTATTGCAAATATTTTACATCCAAATTGGCATGACTATGTATATTAACTTAATAAATATCTGCATCTTTGCGATAATCTATAAAGAAGACGTTGCTCTCGATGAATTCAGTTTTATAGCTGACTTGGAATATTCCGCTTAAAACTCAGCATCGTTTCCTAAGTATATTCTATGAACGCCCATTGATTTAAGTTTAGAGTTCCCGTAAAACTTTTGCAGTGCAATGTCAATGATCTCGGTCTCTTTGCAGCCACATCTTGGTTTGAATTTCGAGCACGTCATTGTGTTTGTCTCTTCAAGAAAATGTAAATTTAAGCCAACTGACCAAGCTTTGATCTTTTATAATTCGCTAAGAACTCAGCTAGAGGCTTTCTTGAGACTGAATTCAATGCAATACCAAATTGTGTTAAGTTACAACTGGTAGACAAACAACATTATAAGTTACTCACTTTTTTAGTATTGAAAATACTGGGATCGTGTATACGGGGTCCGTCTTCATAAAACTGAAGCGACACGTTATAGGGTTTGTCGGCCAGCCGTTCTGTTATAGAGCGAGGGCTAGGTGCCCACACAGCACAAGGCTGTCCGAGGGACCTACTATGGCAAATCCCATTTAGTATTTGGGCTTGCCTATGGACATCCTAATATCCCAGTTTGTATGCTTTTCGGCACTCTTTTGGTCATCCCAATGTCACAACTCGGTATCAGATAAAAGTAGTACAAGGGACGTCCTGAAGGATATACCGGCACTTGTACTAAGGACGTACCAGGACATCCCGGGATATTTCAGGATGTCCTAAGTATTACGAATAGGCTGTACAAACTACATACTGAAATGTCCCAGGATATCCTACGGACTGAAAATAGATATCCACGGGCAACTTAATTTTTCTGTTTC
This sequence comes from Rutpela maculata, assembly GCA_936432065.2. Classification (NCBI taxonomy): domain Eukaryota; kingdom Metazoa; phylum Arthropoda; class Insecta; order Coleoptera; family Cerambycidae; genus Rutpela; species Rutpela maculata. Next base: position 94,425,699 of record OW386285.2, on the reverse strand, counting down.
TCGGTGGGATCCTCTGCCACGTTTTCTTCTAAAACAATGTCCGTAAAATCAACAAAATAATACAATTATCCAGTATTTTACTGGAAAATAACCGCTACGCCTGTGATTTTTACGTTATAGGAGAGTAGAGGTTGTTTTCGAGTAAAATACTGGAAAATTGCATTATTTTGTAGATTTTACGGACATTGTTTTGGAAGAAAACATGTGGCAAAGGATTCCACCAAGAAACATACAAAATTAAGAAAATGTCACAACCAACATTTAGACAATAATGTTATAGGGTACTTAGATTTAAAAAAAATTGTATTGTAAAATTTTTTACAATTTTTGTCAAATATGCACATTTTTGAAATATTTGCACTTACCTATTTTTTCCTTATAACTTATACGTAATTTCTTGGATTTATGGTCAGTTAAAAAATAAAATATTATTTTCTTACGATTCGGTTTATTAACCATCGTCAAAGACAATACAATTTTATAAAAAAACAGAAATATTTTGTATGTATGGAATTCAGTGCTACCTAAATAATAATAATATTTTAATAATAGAAATAAGCCAAACACATTCAATATTTAAAAACATTTCTAATGTTAAAAAGCAAACTCTTTAGAAAAATATAAAATAAATACCTATATTACTTTTGCAAATTTAATAATAGCCGAACACGAATTTTTAGAATGTAGCGCACTCCTACTTCTCTATTCTCTTGTTTGCCTCGCTTCTCTCTTTTGCACTTCTCGGATAATCTTTTAACAGCTTCTCTGCTTCGTTGTCCATAATATACTCATTCATGGGTGCAGCTAAAATAAACGTAGTTATTATTATTTGAACCACTATTATTAAAAAAATATATGAAAAGTGGGCAAGATAAAAATAACAGAAATTATTGAAGGATATGGGTATGGCCTATTATAACACTCAGTGAATAATAATTGACGGGGGGTCGGTAGCTCAGTGTGTTGACGCGTCTAGCTTGCACTCTGAGTGTACCTAGCGAAGTGGGTTCGAGCCCCACATTGCGAAAAAATTTTTCATTGGAAATTTTCCCCAAGAAGTGGTTCGGATTCCACTATAAACTGTAGGGCCCCGTCTCCTTTACTCAGACAAATCTAGATCTACTAGACTTAAGAGGGTCATTGATGTGACATGGAAGGCGGTTAAAACACATTTTAAAACACACACACACACACAATAATAATTTACCGAATTATAAATTAAAATACATAAAGTACACTCTGGCAAATAGAGTTTCAAGATAAAAGATTGCAGTCTGTCCACCTGTGTTCGTCCTGATATTGTATCATATCTTTCGTTTAAAAATGTAATAAAAGTGTCAAATAATTATCTTAAAGCACAATATTTACTTACTTATTTTCATCCACAGTTGCTAGTTGGTTTTAAAATTATTAACTAAGTAGGCATATTATTTGTCGTCATTCTCAAATTCAATTTCATCAGGTTTATTGTCACATGTGAGAATACTTTCACTGATTCACATTTTCTCTCCAAGCTGATTTCAGCATTCAATTCTTGAGCCAAATTAATACTTTATTTCATAGGTTTCTCTGTGATTGTAAAATACGGGAATGTAAATCCTCATTTTTTAGCTTCCTTTGGCATTCTGAAAGTATAAAAACTCGTATTAAATTTTCGTGGTTTCGAACACGACATTAATAACTAATTAAATATTTAATCATAATCAAGTAAGTTTTTCATAACATGAAGTTTAATAGGTTATGTTATATTTTTATACATTTGTACTCACTTTTTATAGTCTGAAATGAAGACACTCCAATAAAGCTGAACCAAATAGATAAAACACAAAGATACAACTTTAAAATATTCCATACAGCCCACTAACAATAAGTATTTAAATATTTGAGAAATAAAAATTAATAAAGCGTGGTTGCTATGTGTTTGGTTTGGGCACTGAGTTTGGGATATTTGTTTTGGCCAGTTTGGCCGGCCGGAAATCAAAACGGCGCTTTATTTAAATATATTAGAGACCTAGTATTAGGGTGCATTTTAAGGAGATTCGGGGCTCTTCATGGGATATCCGTTCTTAATCCCGATGTTAGTCGACATAGTTAATGCCAAAATGGAACCTATTCAGGATAGCCCATTGACGTCCATAAAAGGATATCCTGGGACGTACTAAAATGGGCTGTCTTGAAGACGTCCTAAAATAGGATATCCTAAAAGGTACATCCGTTTCTCTATTTATTTTACGTACTGGGATATCCAAGTACGTTAATTTGTCATCCCATATCCCGATTGTGCTGTGTGGGTGGCTTTTTCGGCACGTCATCGTTTTATGAATTTTGAGATATTCTTATGGTTTAATGGATGTTAACGATTCATAAAATTGACTTCTGGCGGGGCACCTCCTGTCAGGTACGACACGAACACTGCCTAAAAATCTGTGAAATTATGTCATCCTTACAAGGCTCATTTAGTTTGTGGGTACACATTTTATGTTTAAAATGAATAAAATAAGATCGCCAGAACGTGTGGTCCATCAGATGGCGCAGCCAGGAAGGTCAAAGTTGTAAAGAAACGGAGTTATATCACGTGATCGTTACAAGCCTTTTTAGGCTGAGCATATGTATTCAAATGTTTTGAACACAGAAAAAAAATTCCCAGAAAGAAAGTCCTGTCAGTAAGGCTAGCCAGAAAATGTTCTAAACATTTCCTTTCTGGCTAGCCTTACTGACAGGAGTTTCTTTCTGGGATTTTTCTGTATTCAAAACATTTAAATAAATATGCTCAGCCTAAAGAAAAATCTTGTAACGATCACGTGATATAACTCCGTTTTTTGACAACTTTGACCTTTCTGGCTGCGCCTTCTGACGGCCCACTCTTTCTGGCGATCTCGTTTTATTAATTTTTAACATAAAATATGTACACACAAAAAAATGACCCTTGTAACGATGACATAATTTCACTGATTTTTATATCATGAACCATGGCCAACTCGACAAGCTGACATATGCCAGAAGTATATTTTGTCGTTATTTAAGTTCGATACAATTATTCAACACATAGAAAATGCTTGTAAGGGGATCAGCGTTTCCGAAAACGTAGCTCCCGCACCATTAGATTACTTTATACTATATAAACAAAATATAACCTAAGTTAGCTTTCAACGAAGTAACTCATAAATATTGTCTTTAGTTTATAATGGTTGATACGTCGTGACAAGTGTTCAATGTTTAAGCCGGTTACCAGTGCGGTCCCATTTATGGCAGGGCCTGATTATCCATGGCCTATGGCCTATGACCTAGGCTATGGCCTAGGGGCGACAATGCGTAAAGGGGCATCTACGGGGCATCGCGAGCTCCCCCGCTAACCAATTTTCGTTTTTGAAAAAAAATTTTTGTCCCATTTTCTTCTTTCTGCTTATTAATTTTGAATTTGGACAAAAAAAAATTTTCCAGATTTCTCCCCACTACTCATTAGAGAGAGGTAGTAAAAATTAGGTAATGTTAGAAATGTTTTAACTAATTTATAAAATGCATTAAAATTCATATTTGCTATGCTGCAGAAAGCTTGACAAAAATGGATCCAAAAACGGGTTTCACAGAATGTTTTCAGCATATCTGTAGGGTAAAAAAAATGCAAACCCGAAAATCCTAGCTGATCCCCTTCGCGAGATATTCAATATCTAATTACACTACCCCACAAAAAAGTGGTCTGTTCGGTGGACCAGATCAATGTATCCTTACGGATTTTGACCTGCTGAATCCAAATCTGAAGTCAGAATTTTCAAATTGGCTTGTTCTTCATCCCTAACCCCAAAATAAACATAGTGCTCTGTCTGGCGGATCGGACTAATGTATCCTTATGTATTTTGATCCGCTGAATTCGAATCCAGAATTGTCAGATCGGCTTGGTTTTCATTTATAACCTAAAAATCCAGTTTTTCAACTTTCACACCAAAATGGGTAGTTACTTCATAACCTCATATCACTGTAACCTCATAACCCTACAACTCCATAACGATGTGAAAGGTGAAAAACGGTTTTTACTGGTGTTTCTTGGGGTTAGAAATGAAAACCGAGCCAATCTGACAATTCTGACTTCGGATTCGGATTCTGTGCGTGAAAATAAATAAGAACGCATTAGTCTGATCCGCCAGACAGAGCACTTTTTTTGTATTTGGGGGTGTTTTTGGGGGTTAAGGATGAAAAACGAGTCAATCTGAAAATTATGACTTCGGATTCAGATTCAGCGGGTCAAAATACATAAGGATACACTGGTCTGGTCCGCTGGACAGACAACTTTTTTTTGTGGGGCAGTGTAATTAGAAATTGAATATTTCGCGAAGGGGATCAGCTAGGATTTTCCGGTTTGCATTTTTTTACCCTACAGATATGCTGAAGACATTCTGTGAAATCCATTTTTGGATCCATTTTGGTCAAACTTTCTGCAGCTTGAAGACCACTGTGACCAACAATACATATAATACAGGATGTTTTATGGAAAATTCTATGAACTTTAAGAATGTGATGAATGAGATAGAGGCTTTAGTTTATTTATTTTTAAATCTGCTCTTCAATACTACGGCGCTCCGGGACCGTGGGTGCTTTGCTGGATCAGGTTGCGAGTTTCTGAATAGACCTACATATAAACGACCAATAAATTTGACTTTATTTGATTGTTTGAAAGGAATGTTAAACTTTAGCTTTCATGTAGTTACGATATAAGATTCCACAATAAGGAAGATGCTTGATAAAACCTCCAGATATACATAAACCTGATATTGACTCCACTTTGATATCTCATCTGCTTGCCATTAGATTAAAGATGAATGGTTTTCGTGGGCCACGGTGTATTTTGTAAGAGGCGTGGACCCATGAAATAAAGGGGGTGCAAGAGGTCTTATAAGTCATGTCGACACAAACTCACTGTGTTCACTGGTTGTCGGTTCAGAGGTTCATAAATCATTCTTTGGAGATTCTTAAAATTTTAGAAATTCCTTGCTTTTAAATCATGATCATTAACAGCTAAGGTGGTATTATCTTAAATTTTATGGACAAATTCTTGACTATGGTTAGTGACAGTCCAAATCAGTAAAACAATTATTGTAATAACAAAAATTTTCATTCCAATCAGTCGGCAAACATTGATTATCTTATTATTGTTGGGTATTTTGCCACCGTAAAAATATTTTAAAATTTTGATAGAGGAAACCTCTGCGTCAATAGGATCAGACAGAGGCTGGCTTTTAATACTTCTAGTACAAAAATAATATATAAACCTACCTAAAAATATAAAAACTGAAACAAAAATGTTAAATGATAATTAAAAAAAAATTAAATTGAAGGCTGTTAACATTTCTAAAGTACATCAAGCATGACAATTTAGTATTAGTTTATTATTTCCATAGTCACGTGAGACATTAAATTATATTTACTTTATTTTTACTCACTTCGTCTCTGAGGATCGGCAACCAGTTGGTACAGAAATTTATAGAATAATTAGAAACACATTTATCCTCATTTAACAAAATAATAGCTTAAGTTTTCTCTTAGTTGAGTCACTTTCTTTTTCCAAAATTTTCGCGGAGTCCCACTGGATCCTATGATTGTTATCCCACGCATGTTCACAAATTTTTGACTTCTGGAATTCTCCCTTTCTGGGATAATCTCTGTGTTCACCAAGCCTTTCATTGAAAGGTCTAAATGATTCACTTACGTAATATTTACCGCACTCACACAGAACACTATAAATACTATTTTTAGAATTTTGAACAATATTTATCGGCTTAATTTTTGATAAAACAGATCTTAATGTGGGATCTGTTTGAAAAACCGTTCGTACAGAAAACCTGTTCCTGATTCATAAAGTGCATCTGTGCACAGATCTGCAAAAAAATTATGTTCCAAGGATTAAACCTATCATTCCTTATGTATTTTTGTGTGCAAAATGCGTTTTTTTTTGACAATTTTTGACGTTTACTCGAAATCTACGCGACAGAAATTTTTTTCAATTGAAAATTCGGATTCATCACACAAAAATACTTAAGGCATGATAGGTCCCATTACCAGATCAAAACTTTTTTATTTTGTAAACCTGTGTTATTCAATAGAACCGTTTTTATATATTGTTTCTCGTTAATTAAAATTTTGTCGTTTGAAAAGGTTACTTTAGCCCTTTCATACAAACTTTTTAAAATACCTTTCTTAACGCTAATATGTTGATTTGAATATAAATTAATATAAAATGTGCCCCACGTTAAGATCTGTTTGATAGAAAACTAAGTTAATAAATATTGTCCAAAATTCCAAAAATAGTATTTATAGTGTAGTCATCTAGATCTTTCAAGTCAAAGGCTTGATGAATACAGAGATTATGCTGGAAAGGGAGAATTCCAGAAGTTAAAAATTTGTGAACACGCGCGGGATAACAATCATGGGAACCAGTGGGACTCCGCGAAAATTTTGAAAAAAGAAAGCAACGCAACTAAAAGGAAACTGAAGGAATCTGCTATTATTTTGTTAAATGAGGATAAATATGTTTCTAATTGTTCTATAGATTTCTGTACCATCTGGTTTCCGATCCTTAGTGACGAAGTAAGTAAAAATAAAATAAATATAATTTAATGTCTCACGTGACTATGGAAATACATAAACAACAAACTGTTAATGTTTGACGTACTTGAATTTAAAGTTTTGACAACTAAAAAAGAAATAGTCATTTACGTTACAAGACCGGAAAGTGGTGTCTCCCCAAGCTTCCAGGACTCACCTGCGGTTCGCCCTGGAATTTGCTTGGGTCGACCTGCAAAACACTAACTTACAATATTTTTTTTTCGGGCGACACTTCAAAATCTGAATCCATATTTTCCATAACTTGTGAATTGACTTTTGACAACTCGTAAAAGTAAAGTTTATTTCTCTATTTGACACTTACCTAAACAATTAACACAAATTCGCGTCCATAGAAACGAGAATAGCAGGGATCGGAAAAGACTTTGCCGATCTCTAATGTCACTTTCCAGTCTAGCCCGGGAAAACGTTATTTTCTGGCGGATAATGTCTCCAGAAAGGGTGTACTTTCTGGACCTCTATTCTGTAAAAGCGTGAAAGCACATTCCTGTGAGAAGTGGGCGGAGTTCACTTGAAAATGAATAAAACTCTATTCTGTAACTACGGGAGTGATCACCTCGTACGAAAAATGCGCGAACTTACTTCTACTGGTTCTCTATTCTGTAAAAGCGTGAAAGCACATTCCCGTGAGAAGTGGGCGGAGTTCATTTGAAAATGAATAAAAGTCTATTCTGTAACTAAGGGAGTGATCACCTCGTGCGAAAAATGCGTGAACTTATTTCTACTGGTAAATCGTGAGGGAATCCGTCAGCTCCCCGGGAGAACGGCGATCCTAATCGTACTTTTATGACAGTTTGACTATTAACCGACCGACCTTTATAAGGAGAGTCGGCAAAGAACTTGCCAGTGGTATAATCCTTTCATGCAAGCCTCCATACGATGTTCAGGAATCACTATCGAGCATAAAGTAAATACTATCACTAAGTTTCTCCAATAAAATAACAACGGAACACTAAACAGCTGATGCTTTTGCGCCATCCTAATTGGTTGTATATTCGGCTATTCTCGCTGAATCACTTCACGTTCACCACCTATCCACTGCACTTACGGAATACAATCTAGGACGGTCGGGTGAGATGCGTGTGATGGGAGCTCTCGCTTCGCACGATGAATGCTCACTCTCTCCATAATTACGGCATATCGTGAGGGAATCAGTCAGTTCCCCGGGAGAACGGCGATTCTAACCGTACTTTTATGACAGTTTGCGTCAACCAAAAATTATTGTTGTTAAATCTGTGAACCAATATGGACATTGCGGATTTGCTCATCGCCAAAGTGGTAGTAATAATATAATTCTTAGCCAATATTACAATTACTTTTTTAGTTTATTATACTCATATTTTTTTAAAATATACATTACCAATAACGAGGGTATATCCTTACGGAATTTTTGGTCAATAAATAAATTCTAGGTTTTACGACATCATCGTGATGCCGAGAAGGATTTGGAAGGGGAACGGCAAGTTCTTCATAAGATTAACCCTTTGCATCATTAATCGACCACTGAACAGCTGATGCTTTTGCGTTAACCTAATTGGTTGTAAATTCGGTTATACTCGATGAATTGCTTCACTTTTATCACTTATTCACTGCACTTTTGGAATGCAGTGTAGGACGGTTGGGTGAGATGCGTGTGATGGGAGCTCTCGCTTCGCACGATGAATGCTCACTCTCCCCATAATTACAGAATAGAGGTCCTGGTCGAATGAAAAAAAAAATATATTTTCCGAAACTATAACAACAATTAATTTTTTTTCTTATCGTTTAACATTTTTGTTTCAGTTTATATATTTTTGGATGTGAGATTTTTGTAGTAGAAGTATTAAAAACCAGCCTTTGTCTGATCCTTTTGTCGCAGAGGTTTTTTTCAATAACATTTTAAATTATTTTTACTGTGGCAAAATAACCAAAAAAAGTTAGAAATCATGAATATGCCACAAATAATAATTAATTATAAATAATATCCGCAATTAGTCCTTGCAAATTAGAAAAAATAGAAGAACAAAGGGCATAGCAGGATAAGCATGTGTTAGGTGCCCCCGCACCAATCGGGTCGAAATTTTTAGCACAAGTTGATAGTAGTGTTAGATGAAATTTCCCAAAATATTATTTTTGGAAAACCATTTTTACGGGAGTTATGGGGGTAAAAAGGAAAATGGAAAAAAAAATTTTTCTCGAGAACGGATAAACCGATTTTCATGAAAAAAATATATGTTATGGCTTTTGATGGTGCAAATGTGGGAAAAAATTATTGAGTCCATTTGTCGAAAAAAAGTGGTGAAAAAATTTTTTCAAAATAAAAAAAAAATATTTTTATGGGATGTTCTAGAGGCACACCCACCATTTTCTTCCAAATAAATGTTTATATGCCCCTTTAAAACATATCCAATTTTCATAGCGATCGGAAGGGTACAACATACTCAAAATTGATAATCATTGGCAGACTGCGGGCGGCGCGTAGTCTATGTAATGAAGCATTATAAGACGACTTTTTTGTAAATATTTCATGCAAAGACGAGATTACCTTCTTCCCCTCGTTTTTGAGGGTGAAGAACACGATGCAAGTGGTGGAAGAAGTTTTTGACCGCCGCAACCCCCTGCAACTTTTTTGAAACATTTTTTCAAAATAATTTTTTTTATGGGATGTTCTCGAAGAATGAAGACTAAGAGAAGTCTCATCAATATAGAGTAACCTGATTCGTGAGAGGCAAGAGGACTCGTGTAAAAAAGTCAGCCCGAATTGTGAGAGGCAAGGGGACTCATAATAACCAAGCACCTCGACTAATGAGAGGCAAGGGAACTTAAAATAAACAACCGCCCCCACTAGTTAGAGGCAAGGAGACTCACGATAAATAAACACCCCGACTCGTGAGAGGCAAGGGGACTCACAATAAACAGGCACCTTCACTAGTGAAAGGCACTGTAACCTCCTCGTAGTGGACTTTGAAAACTAGTTCTTTCGTAGGCTGGCTGCAGATGTCATCATTGCAAAATCTTCAGATTTTCAAACTAGATTTTATTTGACCCCACAGTTGACGTCAGAGAATTTTTGCGCCACACTTCTTGAAGTTTGATACTGATTTAAATGCTAGGGTTGTAATAGCCGCCAGTGACCGCGCGCGGTAGTAAGATGTAGTAATGAACCGCTAGTCTATGTAATAAAGGCAGAAATAGTGTAAATATTTCTTGCAAAGACGAGAATATCTTCCTCCGTCCGTTTTCGAGGGTGTTGAACACGATGCAAGTGGAGGGAGAAGTTTTTGACCGCCGCAACCTCCTAAAACGGCCACCCCTCTTATGGATCCCTTTATGTTTTCTATACGAGTCTGGGGAGTTATTTATCAACGGGTTATACTTGAAATACCATGGAAGATGGTTATAGAGTAAGTTGAGTCCAGACAGCAGGCCAGGGGGTTAATTAAACCCTTCCGAGGAGTGGAAAATAATTTTTTATCAAATAATTCGGGTTCAAACGCGTTTCCCCCGTTTTTGGAATCGATGATCATGGGAAAAATATTCATTTTTAGCTTCAACCTCTCTTCATCTCTCAAACGGTGAGTGGGGGGTGAGGTGAGGAGTGAGGGGTGATTTCTGCCCGTTTGAGGGGGTTGGAGCTAAAAATGAATATTTTTCCCGTGACCAGCAACCCCGAATCATTTGAAAAAAAAACTACGGTTTAATCAACCCCCTAGGCCTGCTGTCTGGACTCCACTTACTCTATAACCCCCTTCCATATTATTTCAATCGATAATCGATAAATCACTCCCTAAACCCGTTTATATATGAAAACATAAAGGGATCCATAAGAGGGATGGCCATTTCAGGAGGTTGCGGCGGTCAAAAACTTCTCCCACCACCTGCATCGTGTTCAGCACCCTCGAAAACAAGGGGGGGGGGGGGGAAGGTAATCTCGTCTTTGCACGAAATATTTACAAAGAAGTCGTCTTATAATGCTTCATTACATAGACTACGCGCCGCCCGCAGTCTGCCAATGATTATCAATTTTGAGTATGTTGTACCCTTCCGATCGCTGTGAAAATTGAATATGTTTTAAAGGGGCATATAAGCATTTATGGTGGGTGTGCCTCGAGAACATCCCCTAAAAAAATTTTTTTTTATTTTGAAAAAATTTTTTCACCACTTTTTTTCGACAAATAGACTCAATAATTTTTTCCCACATTTGCACCATCAGAAGCCATAACATATATTTTTTTCATGAAAATCGGTTTATCCGTTCTCGAGAAAATTTTTTTTTTCCATTTTTCTTTTTACCCCCATAACTCCCGTAAAAATGGTTTTCCAAAAATAATATTTTGGGAAATTTCATCTAACACTACTATAAACTTGTGCTAAAAATTTCGACCGGATTGGTGCGGGGGCACCTAACACATGCTTATCCTGCTATTCCCTTTATAAGAAGTTTATATAATAATAATAATAATAATAATAATAATAATAATATAACAATAATAATAATTTATTTTCCATAATGACAACATTACAATTGTATATGAATAGTCAAATTTACAAGCATATATAATACCTTAAAAACTAGGTAAAAAAATCACATTCACATTTTGACAATAAAAACAATTTTAACTTACTTTTAAAATCCTGTAAACTTCTAGGTAATTTACATTCTGTGGGTAAATAGTTAAACATCTTTGGACTCTGGCAATTTGGGGAATTGCAAGTTATATTTAGTCTTGCATATGGTATTCGAAAATCTTCCTTGCTACGCGTATTTACGTTATGAATATTTTCATTTACAATGAATACATTCTTATTTCGATAAACATAAACACACATTTCAAAAATGTATAAGCATGGCAAGGTTAAAATATTGTACTCTCTAAATACCTCTTTACAAGTATGGGTACTAGAAATATTAGCTATATAACGCCATATACGTTTTTGAGCAATAAAAACGTTCTGTGATAGAGTGAAGTTCCCCCAGAAACAGACACCAAACCTCAATCTAGAATCTACTTGGGCATAGTATAAATTAACTAATTGTTACTTAGTAAGCACTGTTTTAATATTATTAAACAAAAATGAAATTGATGCTAGTTTGGAAATCAGATATTCACAATGCGATTTCCAGCTTAAACATTCATCAATATGTAAACCCAAAAACTTTATATTTTCATGCGTACCTGTTATAAATGATTCATTCATTGACCTTTAATGAAATAGATTGGCAGTTTTTCTGTTTGTTATGGAACTGAGTTATTTCTGCATTGAAATACAATTGGTGTTGATTGAAAAATGTAGATGCTTTTTCTATAACATTATTACACATAGTTTCTAACACGTTATGCATCGAATCTGAAATAATCATAGAAAGATCATCAGCATACATTGAAAAGAATTCATTACATAGAATAAAATCAAGCTCATTAATATACAATATAAATAAAACAGGGCCCAAGATTGAACCCTTTGGAACTCCCATACTTAAAAACGAACGTTCAGAATTGGCTCTGTATACGTTATTTTCACTGGCGTGTTGTATACGCACACTCAAAGAAAATGATAGGTAAATTCAACCAAAAAGAGCATATGAAATCGCGCCTATCTAGTTTCATAGTTAAATCAATCAGAAAAGAATAGTCATACAACTTTATTTGTTTTCGTAAACAAATAGTAGTTTAATAATGATATCTTCTTGTAACAAATTAAATAGTACAATGACATTTTTTTATGTTCACTAACCATTTTCAATTTGGTCTACAATTAAATAGTACAACGACTTTGTTTTTTGTTCACCAACTAATTTTTAGGCGCCAATATTCTTGGCTAAAGATGTCGGTCTCGGATGACTGGGGCCGGGCAGGACTATTGCCCTTTACCCCAATACATCGCTGTAGACCGGGGACCAGCCTCGTGCAGGGCGGGCGAGCTTACTTTACGTCGGCCCCACTCACAAATGTGAGCGGTGCAGACGATTTCGGCCCACCTCCCTGGGTCCTGGCTCGTTGGACCTTGCTGGCTAAGGCCTCTTCTGGCGTTCTTCTGTCTTCGTCTTCTTTTCTTCGCCAGCTTGTTTGCCCCCCGGGGGGTAGTCATCGGTCTGTTGGGTGTTTTTGGGTTTGTGGCGGGAGTGACTGCCGGTACACAAGATGCCAAGAGGCATCCTGTCATCCGGATCATCGGTAGGGTAAGGATGAGCTGTGTAGCTCGAGGAAGGGCAGACCTAACTGCTTTGGTAGCATTTTTGGTCTGCCCGGAGCTAGGGGGACTACAGGTACTGGACGGTTGTTTGTCCGGTACCCGCAGGGTCTTGGGTGGGTGGTTGGGTAATCGTCATGTCTCTTCCGTGGGGGTGGATCGTCAGTTGGTGGTACTTCTCATACTCACCCGTTATCCAGGAGCTGCACCTTCGGCCGCTTGTGCCTCGGAGCATCTGCTGGGTCATAGTCAGTTGCCTCCCTGACTAGTGGGTTCCCATACTCCTCGGCAAGGGCGTACATCTTTCTGGCTCTCTGCTTGATGATCTCAGTGACCGGGGTGTAGTCCAGGTCCCTGTAGATGTCCTCGTTGCGGATGAACCAGGGTGCGTCGACGGCCGATCTGAGGGCGACGTTCTCCACTCTCTGGATCTGATGGAGGTAGCTCTTTGCTTGGTAGCCCCAAGCTACCGAAGCGTACGTCAGCTGAGGCCGGATGAGGGACCTGATAAGCGTGAGCTTATTCCTCAGGTTGAGTCTGCTCTGTCTACCCGTCATCGGGTAGATTAGGGCTCTCGTCCTCCTGGCCTTCTTGACGATGGCCTCCGTGTTCAGTCTCCATGTTAGTCCTTTGTCCATGACCACGCCAAGGTAGTTGGCGGAGTCGTGCCATTGGATGTCCTCTCCAAACATGGAAACGTGACCTGTGGGGTTTTGTTTTCTTACCTTCTTGAAGAGTACCGCCTTGCTCTTCTCGGCGTTGACGGCTACCTTCCATCTGTTGCACCAGTCCTCTAGGAGGGTGGCCGCCTCCTGAAGGTTTCTGGTGGCTAGTCTGGCACTCCAGGATCTGGCAGTCAGGGCTGTGTCATCGGCGTAGAGGGCCATGGAGGTCCTCTCCGTCCGGGGTAGATCGGATGTGAAGATGGAGAACAAGTGGGGGGACAGCACTGAGCCTTGGGGGACTCCTGCCTCCATTGTTCTGTACGTGGACACCTTGTCCACGATCTTCACCCTCATCTGTCTCCTGTGGAGGTACGATCTCACTAGTTTGACGAGTGCAATGGGGTAACCCATACTCATCATTTTGGCTAGGAGACCATCGTGCCAGACCCTGTCGAAGGCTTTGGCAACGTCCAGGAACAGCGCTGCCGTGACCTGTCTTTGGTTGAACCCCTTCGTGACCTCCTCGGTGAGGCGGAGCACTTGGAGTTCTGTGGAGTGCCCTGTCCTGAAGGCGAACTGCTCGTCTGGGAGGACTTCCAGCTCTTCTGTCTTCTCGGCTATCCTCTTGAGTATGACTCGTTCGGCTACCTTACTCATCGCTGGGAGTAGACTGATGGGCCTGTAAGAGGAAGGAAACGTTAGGTTCTTACCTGGCTTTGGGATGACTATGACGTCGGCCTTTTTCCACCTGGATGGGAAGTGTCTCAACCTCAACATTGCGTTGATGATGTTGACCATCGCCGCTACTCCTTTCCGGGGCAGCTTCTTGAGGGCGATGTTCCCAATGCCATCACATCCTGGAGCTTTCCTGGGTTTTAGACTCCTTAGGATCTCCTTGACCTCCTCGGGGGTGGTCGGGGGGATGTGGTCCTCATCTGGCAGACGGTTCATCCTACGTACCCTGCGTCTCACGTCGTCCTCCCAGTCCTCGTCCACATCATCGAGTTGGTTTTCCCTACACTGCAGTTCCAAGCTGTCGGCAAATGCCTCGGCTTTTTCCTGGCGAGTGTAGACAACACCATTCTCTCCGTGGATCGGGGGCATGGGAGTCCGACGGTTCCGCAGGGCCCGTTGGGTGGTCCAGATGCTCCTGTCCTGTGTGTCCAGGGATTCCAGGTGGCGTTGCCACCCTTCTTGTCGGTGTTCCTGAAGGGCGGCCTTGACTCTCCGGCTCAGGGTGTTGTAATGTCTCCTGTCCTCCGGGAGTCAGGTTCTCTGGGCTCGTCTCTTGGCACTTCGTCTATCCCTTATCAGCTGCCTGGTTTCCTCTGGGAGGTTTGCCAGGGGAGCTGGTGCTCGCCTCGTTTCCGTCTCGGTGGTACTTACCCTTAGTGCCGCCTGGATCTGGTCCTCCAGGGAGGCGATGGCCCTCTCCACGTCTGCCTCGGTCTCGAGTCCGGGAATGTGTGCGATGTTCCTCTGCAGTTCTGCACGGAACACTTCCCAGTCCGTCCTCCTTTTGACGAAAGTTGTCGTGTTCTTGTTGTAGAACTCTCCAAAATCGTCCTAAGTTGAAGACATAATCAAAATTCGACTTAGGCAAAAATTTCATTTAAAGACATTTTCGGGAGTCTGCAGAGGCGCAGATCAGTCCACAAGGACCGTTTTGGGTTCTATAAGGCGTTGGAAATGACCAGGCGAAAATTCGAAGAAACACCGAATTTTCACTTAGGAAAAATGTTTTTGGTTCAGAATATCAGAGTAGAAGTATATAATGACAAAGATTTATGAATAATATACTTTTTCAAAGGTACCATAAATTGGACTTTGAAAAATAATATTTTTGGAAGGGCGTCAAAATTTGGCCCAAGAATCGATTTATCGAAAGTACGCCAAAGTTTCACTTGCAGACTAATTTTTCAAAACTGCGTTGAAATTTGGCTTGAAGATCGATTTTTCAAAAGTACGCCAAAATTTCACCCGCAGATTAACTTTTCAAAAGTACCTTGAAATTTGGCTTGAAAATCAATTTTTCAAAAGTACGCCAAAATTTCACCCGCAGATTAACTTTTCAAAAGTACCTTGAAATTTGGCTTGAAAATCGATTTTTCAAAAGTACGCCAAAATTTCACCCGCAGATTAGTTTTTCAAAAGTACCTTGAAATTTGGCTCGAAAATCGATTTTTCAAAAGTACGCTAAAATTGGTCTTAAACTGGATTTTTCAAAAGTACCACGAAGTCAGTTTAAAAAGTACCACGAAAATATACTTTAAATTATTTTTTATTTTTTATTCCTCAACCAAAGACATTGACCTTTGAGGTACGATCATTGAAAGCACAATTCTAAAGTATGAGCATAAAATTTTAACGATGCACTGCATCCAAAAGGCAAAATAGAAGATTTTGTCAAAGCCGGCGTAGTGCCGATAAGCAAAAATTGATAAAAATCAATGCATATGTACAAGGCCGGTTTCTCGCATGGAAAGAGTTTGGATTGACCCAGCGGCTCGCAATTTGGTCGAGCGCGTTGAGTAGTCCAGACAAAGCGATGGTAGAAAAGCCACTAACGGGGCTTTTCAAATGACAAAGTTATAGAGGAAAACGCCTTGTGCATAAAAATCCAAAAATTCAATTTTGCCTAATAGTCGCTCGAAGGTGAGACGCTGCCAAATCGATATTATTAATCGACTGTGATAAGGGTTAGTAAGTCGTGGACTGATCGAACGCCACTCAACTTATGCAGTAATAAGTCCTCTGAATGTGTTTGAGTACGTGAATTTCCACGATACAAGAACTTTAAAGCTAGGTAGTCTCTAGCGAAACTAAATTCATTTAGTAAAACTTTTTTAAGTTAATTTCAGTCAGCCTTAATTATTCATTTACCCAGAGTCTGAAATGATTCTAAAAGCTCACATCTTGATTCTGAGAAGGTACGTATGAATCTTTTCTACCTAATCGATCGTTAGCGTGAGCGCTCTCGCTTGTATGGTCTGAAAGTCACTACCTTGATTGGGGAAGGCACGATTCTTTCTTGAGAATTTTGTATAACCAATTCTGTTAAATAAACGGATTCTTTGAACTAATATTTCTTAATTGATCTTGAGGCCTGTTGACGGTCTATAATCCCTGGAACTTTCGTAGAGAAAGCCGGATGTGTCGAGTTAATTCGCATTAACGTTCGACCTTCTGGTTGCTTTACGAAGGTTTGATAGGGATTTTTTTATGCGTTTTTTGAGAAATATATTCCGTTATTAATGGACCAAAACGTGATTTTCGCGTACCAAAACTAATCCCTCCGCAGAGAAATTCTTCGGTTGGGATTTTTTTATGCAAAAATTCAGGAAATTAAGGGTGCCTAAACCCCTAACGAGGGAATTCGGGTCCAGAGAGAGCGTAGTTTCCGATCTGTGGTAGTGCCGCCTTGGTCCCATTACTCGGCTACCGAAGTGCATCTTATCTCGAACCCGCCTGGGAGGTAGAAGAACGGGGTAATACGCGACTGGCGCCCCCTGAGAAATAAATTGGTGTCGCGTCATTTTGACGCCCGGTAGTGCGTTCTTCTACATTCTCACCGTCCTTTTCTCCTAGTTCTAGGAGAATAGGGTTGTGCTCGGTGGAACCTTCCATCATGGCGGTGATTTCGGCTTCGAGGGTCATCTCCTTCAGCATCGCAATGTCCAGCACATCCGGCCTGGTTACACCATTGTCATGGGTCGGTGCCTCCGGCCCAAGGACCAGCAGGTTGCCATCCTGTCTTCCCAGAAATCGCAGTAGCTCTCGTCCTCGAGTGTTTGTGATCCTACTGTGCCATTCCGGGGACTTGGCGTTGAAGTCGCCGATAGCAACCGTCTGGGTCCCTGGGGGGAGGACCGAGTCCAGGTCTGCGTCTCGCAGCATGTTGTGGGGTGGCTGGTAGCAGGAGACCACTCTGATGTCGCCATTTCGTGCCGTGGGCACTACTACGGCTGTGGCCTCCAGGTTCTCCATCTCCGGGAGCAGGATCGGATGGTGTGCGATGCTCGTCTTAACTAGCAGGGCTACTCCTCTCATTACCCTTCTGTGGGGCCTCGTCCAGTCCTTCCTGTATACGTGGTAGCCTGGGAAGTTGACAGCCTGGTCTGGTCGCAGCTTCGTTTCCTGCAGTGCCATGATGTCTATGTCGCCCCTGGCTAGGAGCTCCTCCACCTCGAGCTTGCGTCCTAGCAGTCCATTGACATTCCATGAGGCGATCTGCAGGAAGCCTGGTTTCACCTGAAACATCATTAAACGTTAGCGAAGGCTGGCATTTGTGCAAAAAATGTGCTCATTGCTGAGCACATTTGTTGCATCTGTGCGAGCACCGCTGCGAAGTTCTGGACTTCGGTGGGTGCCCGCTGTTTCTTGACGGGGGTGGTGGTCTGCCCCGTCGTGCCCTGCGCAATCCTTGCGTAGCTGACGCCACTGGTGGTTGGCGTCTTGGCTACTGGCCTCTGTGGTGCCCTGGGTGTCTGCTTCTGGGAGGGTCCAGCTGTCTTCTTGGGGTACTTTGGGCACCCCCTGTAACTCGCTGGATGTGCCCCCTGGCAGTTGGCACACTTGGCTGGGACATCTCTGGATTTTTTACACTCTCCCGAGTGGTGTGGGTCGCCGCATTTCACACACTTGGCCTGGGCTGTGCACCTGCCTTGTGCGTGACCAAACCTCTGGCAGCGGTGGCACTGCGTGATAGCTAGGGCTGCTCTCTGTCTCTCCGTTCGGACAACCAGGGAACAGCACCTGTTCACGTTGAGGATCTTCTCCTCGTTGAGGGGAACCTGGACCAGGACCAGGGGGATCTCCTTTTTCGTCCTCCGGGATGTCATCCGTTGGACAGAGGTGGGGGAGTAGCCTTGTTCCTGGAGGTCCTCCTTCACGTCCTCACAGCTTACGCCGCTGGGGATGCCTCTGATGACCACTCTCAGAAGCCTCTCTTCCGGCAGCGCGTAGGTGTGATATTCGCGCTTTTCTAGCGCGAACATCTTGGTCATTCGGCGGTAGTCGTCCGCCGTCTGGGGGGTGATGGCGATCCCTTCGCCGACCACCTTGGCCTTGGTGTATTGGATCCTGGCATCCTTGAGCCTGCGGCTCACCTCTGACCAGGAATCCTGCTTCCTCAGAATCACTGGGGGGATTTTGGGAGGCTTCTCTGTGGCCTCGGCTTCCTTCTCTGGGTTGGCTTGGCTGGTGGACGGGGCCGCCTGGTTGCTGGGCCCCTCGGAGGCCTGGATCGGGGGGGTCTGGGACGTCTTTTTCGCACTAGTTTTGGTTACTAGGGTGAAGTCTCCGTCCTCAATGTCCGTTTCAGGCTTTCTTTTGGGGGCCTCTTTTTGGGCTGTTTGGGCCTGGGTGGGTGGGGGTTGGTCCTGGGAGCTGGGCTGGGGCTGTGGGGCCTGCTCTATGGGGGTCTGTCTGGCATGGATGGCTCTTAGGGCGTCCATAAGTTCGCCGTGTTGTCTCTCCAGCTTGTCGTTGACTCGCTGGAGTTCGGTCTCTAACCTGTGGATCTGGGCCCGCAGGGTTTTGTTTTCCTCTATTAACTGGCACTCGAGGTCGGTGTATGGGCCTGGGGAGGGCTCTCTGGACGACCCCTCGCTCATTGCCATGCCGTTATCGCTGTCCATACTGTCCTCCACAGTATGTGTTATTGCCCTTGTCTTATCCTCTATCCTGAAAATAAAATCTGAAAAAGAATGATTAGTAATTAGTGGGAAAGGAATTGGGAAGGTAAAAACAAAGTGTCCCCAGGCGGGGGACTTTATTTATCTTTTTACACTAGTGTCTTGAGAAAGACAACTAGTGTTTCTCCTCTTCTCACTATTCTCCTATTGCAGCGCTTGCACACGCTACAATTCACACTCACTGTGGGGCTGCCACTTCGTTGTTCACTGACTGCACTGGGAAACTGCACTACTCACTAGGTGGTCTGCTCGCTTCGGTGTCCGGGTGAACTGTGATTTTTAGGTTGATCTACACTTTATTGTATGATGAAGTTTTTTTTGGTTAGCCAAAATCTCAGTATTGAGACATCAGACCACACAAACCAATGATTAGAGATCGTTTATAAGATCCATCCAAATATATCGATGATCCCTGAGAGAATTTGAACATTGCAATCATGTTATTAATTTTCTATAAATTCATAAGAGTATAAGATAATGCATGATTGATTATTGTCAGTGATTTGTATGTGGCGTCATCTGGGAATAATTTCTGTAATAGACTACGTGGTAAGCAAGCAAATTTTATGGTAATTCTTTTAGAACTTCTAGAAGACGACAATAATATTGGTTTGTCTACCAAGTACAATAATACAGCGAACTAATACTGGGTTAGAATTACAATTCGATAATAGTTAAAAATAAAATATACTATTATCTAGTTTAATTTGAGAGAATTCAACAAAATAATAGTCAGACGAACAAAATAATAGTCTTATTCATCTATTTTTTAAGTTAATGTTTGTTTTGTTGTACTACAACTTTTTATTAATTAAAATAACAATCACCTCTTGTTTAAAAATACCATCAATATAGTTTGGTTTAACAAAATTAACGATATTGTTAGTTAACCATTTTTTTTTTGTTGAATTTACCCATACTATTTCTTTGAGTGCACATACTGCTGACAATTAGTCAAGAATGAATTGATCCAGTTTAATGGTTGTCCTCTAATCCCATAGTTATATAATATAGTCAACAATTTTGTATGATTGACGCAGTCAAACGCCCTGCTGAAATCAAAAAAATATTCCAACAGGGCATTCGCCTGTTTCAATATAATGAATAATTTGGTTGTAAAATGTTGTAACAGCCGTTGTAGTAGATTTTCCTCAACGAAACCCATGTTGTTTTTCGGACAAAATTTTAAATTTTTTCAAAAAATGCAACAAGCGGTCTAGGTAACAATATTCAAGTAATTTAGAAAAACTAAATGGTATTGTTACAGGCATATAATTCTCTAAAAGATGAGGATTACTTTTCTTAAAAATGGGTACTACTTTACCCAGCCTTAAAAACAACGTATGGTCGATACATTGGAGATAAGCTTTCCACAGAGGTGGAAATAAATATTTGAAAGGCGTCCATTTAGGGGGTGGCCGCTTCGTCTCTTTTCAAGTGAAAAACTACCCCAAACAGGGATTCAGCGCTGATTTTTTGCATCTCGGACAGTCATACCGCAGTTCTTCTTAATTTTCAAGTAATCGATATGTGAAACGAGGGGATAGTTTGAAGTGCGTACAGAAATGGGCTTATCACATTGATTCATGGAAGATGTCTCATTAATAATTCATTTTACATTTAAATGTTCTAAAAAAATGTAGAGAGGAACCTCTTCTACAAGATACCTTTTTACAAATTTATATATTCCTTTATACAGATTTTTTAGAAACGGTGTTCAGCAGAGTGAGCTCGCTTTCTTGCCACTCATCGTTTATCGCGATTTTTTTCTCAGCGGTTTCTTTTGAATATCTTCTTCCTTCTCTTTCACAATGTTTTGTCAGACGTTTTGTGATCCATGTATTATTTATAGCTTCAGATATTTATTCCTACTCTTCCTCGAAAACTGACTCTCAAAATATAAACGTGTTATGTTTTTTTTATTTGCGTTTTTTCCAATCTAATTTGCGTAGACTAAATGTGGGAAGGTCGTACTTAAAGATTTAATAAATTAAATAAATGGACGGTCGACGCAACGTCCCGGTAAACATATTGTAGGTATCGCTTTTACTGATAACTTAATTGACAACATGTATGATAAAACTCTTTTGATTGATGGTAAGCTAATGGAGCATACGGCCCTCGATATTTTAGAGATAGTCACTTTCCCAATAATAACGTAGAGAGCATCGAGAACCTGAAAGAATATTTTTTCTGTCTTAATAAAATATGCACGCTCTCTTGAAGGCAGAAGTAACGATAATAAAAACGAGTGAACGTTGCAGTCGGACGTTGACAACTGCAAATGTTTATTTGAACAATAAAAATATAAAATAATTAAATACAATTATTTTACTCTTACAAAAAAACTTATCACAGATAAATGTAGACACTGTGAAGTGTAGAGAACATTTTTAAACAAGTACTTTGCCAGCGACATGCCACGGTCAATATTAAATTAAAGGAAAGACAATCTGCATATTACGTATAGTACGACTGTCACAATAACGGTATTTTTTTATTTAAACTATCCTGTTCAGTGGAGCCAAAAACAGATAAAACAAAAGCACTAATCAAAATAGCAGTTATATCAAATTTTAAAATATACACAGACGCATACTTCGGCATCTATTTCTACAGTCTAACTACTTTTAAATCTTAGCATGAGCTGAGAAATATCCCTTGCAAAAATTAACAAGTTTATCTAAACAGGACAATGAAAAACGTAAAAGGTATTGATTGAGTAATTAATCTCTAATCTCAGTGGCACCACGTAAAACCGAACTGTGGAAAATATTAACCAAATAAGTATTCGCAGTCGGTCACGCCGGACTACAACTTCTATCCATTTATGTTAAGTTTATCTTAAGTTGCCATATTGCTTTACATCCCCTCCGTCCTCCGTGGTATGGTATATCCCATATACAATCCTATGTACAGTATAATGAGACACTTAAAAATCATTCGCTGTAAAATATGCTCAAAGAGGCTTAATTATATATTTTTTAATTCATTTATTTAACGTCGACCGCTACCAAGGCCTATCAATGACTCCAGGAGATGAGCTACCCACAACCTGGAAATTTTGGCGAACCTTTTTTTTGTCAAGAGTAGGGATCTTTTACTTCCTTAACATTTAATAGACAAAGGACGACTGCTACATCCCCTCCGAAGGATGGTATATGCATTACGTAATCCTTGTCCCAAATTGCATAGCTTCTACGTATACGCTGATATACAACTATACAAGCCGCTAGAAGGTGGAACTAGATCGCCGTGCTTCTCCGGACGGGTTACCCATCCAAGTACTAACCGCGTTGAACGTTGCTTCACTGTAATTATCGAAATGCGAAGAACTTTATTTTAAATTAATAGATATATGCACCTTCCCGAAACCTAGCCCGGAGCCAACCAATCAACCACGGCGCGCAGCGCCGTTGTGAGGGTAGAGTTGGGCGAGGCAGGTCTGGTTCGGCTAGAACAACAATTGAGGGAAAAAGTTAAAACTCCTGTCTAAGGTAAAACACTTAAAATTAACAATTTGGTTTGTAAATAATATATAGAAATACTAAAAATAATTAAAAATTACACTATAAATTCGCGTAGCACACGCGCACTGAATAAATTTTGGTTGTTGGTTCGGGAAAAACTAAATGAAAAAACCCATTCGAGAACTGCCACCCTGGTCCCTGGTGGTCTCCCTGCCTCCAGGAAAGTGTGGTCGGAAAGAAAAATTAAGATATAAAATGTTTTAATTTTTGTAATTTTTGGTCTAGAGGGAATTTCGAGACAAAAAGGGTAAAAGACAAAAGAACAAAAAGGATCAATAAGAACAAATTGAACAAAGGAGAGATAATAGAAAAGATTGAAGACGTACAGTTGAGGAAAGATAAAGTTTAGGATAGTAGTAAGTTATGGTAGAGGAAAGTGTAGCTAAGGAAGCTGCCGGAAAATAGGCAACGCCTGGTATGGTAGGGGGTAAATTTCTGATCTCTTCCTGAACATATTTGTGATGCAAATCGCATCAACAACCATTTCATTGATTCCATACCACGCGAAAAAGTACCGGATAATTATTCAGTGAGATTCGAGAACAACAAATTCTCAAATATCAGTTTTTAATTTCAATTTGCCACCTTAGAACTAATTCATTCTCTAGTTTTAAAACAAAAACCTCACATAGTTGGATGTGATGGCTTCTCTGGAAAAGTGCTCCAACTTGGCTTACCAATAATAGTAGAACCTCTTTCACAAATTATGAACTTTTCATTTGATACTGGAGCAGTCCCGCTAATTTCGAAAGAGGTTTCAGTCATGCCGATATCAAAAAACAATAAAATAAGTACTGTCTCTGAACTAAGGCCCATTAGCTTACTGTGAGGGGGTAATCCACCAACAACTGTCGTCTTATGTATTCAACAATAATGTAATACACAAAACTCAATCTGGATTTCGTAAAAATCACGGCACATTCACTGTCCTAATATCTTGGCTTGACGACGAATTGACTTAAATTAATTCTGATAAAGTAACATATTTGACCTTGTTAGACATGTCGAAAGCCTTTGACTTGTTAAATACTGAATTTCTTATAAAAGAAAATAATTATTACGGTATTAATGACAGTATTTTAATGTGGCTTAGCTCGTATCTACTTAATCGCTATCAATACACTTGGATTGACACTGCAATTTGGAAAAAAAATCCTCTAAGCGCATAATACTTTCTGGGTTGCCTCAGGGTTCTATACTGGGGCCCTTGCTATTTAATACCTATACTTCAGACCTAACAATTGTCACAACGAACTGTTCTATTTATATGTATGCCGATGATGTCAGCCCTATTTTTCATTTGACGTCTTGGTATCTAAAGATGCAGAAACAAGCATCAGATGACTTAATTGAAATAAAAAACTGGACCTTACAAAACTCACTTGTTTTAAATCCAAACAAAAGTAAAAATATTGTTTTCGGTGCTTCAAATAAATTAAAAGTTTTCTCAAACTTTCATCTGTCAGTAGACATTGTAATTATTAAACGGGCTGATTAGGGTTAAGAATTCAGGACTTGATAAGGACTTAAACTGTATTCCTCATATTTCGGAAGTATCCAGAAAATACTTCTGCTCTTTTAAACAGATTTCAGGTCTCAAAAATATCCTAGGTAGAGATACTATACTGCTGTTATGTGAATCGTTAGTTTTATCGCACGTCAATTATTGTGATTATGTTTATGGACCTTTATTAAACCTACCAGAAGCATATAAATTACAAAAATACAGAACGTCTGCATCATATTTGTTACTAATAGTTCGTTTTATGTTACTTTAGATTAAAGAGTTAAATCTACTAAAATTAAATGAACGGCGCTTCGTGCACTTCACCTCTATGCTAACCAAAGTGATCACATCGAAAAAACCCTATTATCTGTCTGATAAACTTCTCACCATAAATGCTGTTCACAAGCGGGATTTGAGATATGCGAACGACCACTTACATGCAATACGATCTAAATATAAAATATTTCGTTCATCCTTTACATATTCATCAATGTACGTTTACAATAATCTGTCCCTGCAGCACCACATTAAGTCTGCAAATACAATAAAAAAATAACTTGAGACTCTGGTTCTGGGCAATGACCTGAATATTGAATTTAATATGTTTTGAAATGTGTTAGGAGTTTATACTAGGTTTTTATATATCGTGTGTTTTTTAGGTTAGCTGTTTTTATATCAGTGTATACTATAGTGCTAACCTTTTGTGTCCAATAGGGATATTTTTACACAATAAAGCATTTTGCGTTTTTTCAAATGTGTAACCCCCTTCCGCACAGCCTTGGCTATAGATTTGAGGGTTGTCTACTATCTGTGGTGTGTTTATGTTTATGTTATGTTTATTTATTTATTTATTTAATATAAAGTATAAAGCGGCTACTCCAATATTGTGGACTGTATAACAATTTAAGGAATAAGCTTCAGTTCGCCATACCGAAGCTGTTATTTTAATTTGAAAATTATAGTATCAGATTCTTAACTAAAGACATGAACCTCTTCGAATCATTTTTGTTCAGATTTTTTAGATAATTTTTAAGGTATCAGTTCGCCATTTTGGATCCACCACCTTGTTTCTGCAAATTCTAGTATCGGATTCATAATCAGCGGTCCAAAAACTTACAGATATTAAAGCCATGAATATTTGCCAGCTTATCAGAATTTGGCTCCATAGTGCGGCATCCGCAATAAATAACAAATATTTGTTTTTATTTTCCAACTGATTTTATTTTTTATTTTTTTTTGTGACACACTTTTGCCGCAGTGTATTTATAGTCGTCGCACGTCACGTACTTTGCATAACAACTTCATACCATCAAATAATCGCTAATACACGATTTCACTGTTTTTGAAGATACTGACTGCCACTTCATTTTTTACATCCATTAATGCACTACACTAAACAAAAATATAGAATAAATAAACTAGATGTAAACATTGTACTTTTCGTCAGATTATTGAATTTTCTAATAATTGCTGAACATTCTATAGTATATTCTTCGCAGTTTTTTTGAAAAAAGGTAAATTTTTTGTTATAATTGCTATATTTGTAACTTTAATCATCCCCTGATGATCCCATATTGATTAGCGAATCGCTTATCAGTACAATATGAAGTACTTTTGCGTTTGTAGAATCTTATCAAATAAATAATTATACACTAGTGACACCTAAAAATCTTGGGTCGTTCCCTATAATAAGAAAGAGTGAAATATAAGTAACAAAATAATTTACATGAAAGAAAGCAATATTAAGATTGATGCCAGGCACTTCAGCATATTAAGAGTTCCGCCGACGACTAAATGTAGCTAAAGTGGCAACGGCGTAATTTAAATCTGTTTCTTTTCAGCATATTATTTGTCCATTTCTCTTCTTTTCTACTTTACATTGGCATCGACTCAATATTTTAAAATGCTACTACTGTATAATTAAATACAACATTATTCATGGTGTACTGATCGATTTTGTTCAAAAACAATAGGGTTCTTCCTCTAGATAATAATAATCCACTGTCCAAATTCAATCGATTTTTTTCTCACGTTATTGTGCTTAAAAGAAACTTGGACGGACGGACGGACGAACAGACGGGTATATTGAAAGTTGCTCAGAATTCGATTGCTGACGTAGTGATATGAAATTTTTCTCTACGATCGATATTTGCAGTTTTAGGAATGTGTGGTTCAAATGCAATATACTTACTCTTCGTTTTCGTATTTACGAAAAGTAAAAAAAAAACGTATCTGTACTCGCCGTACACACAATACATTTGTACATTAAAAGTTCTTGAACTGAACAAACAATGCCGCTAAATGCATGGAGCAATGATGTAATTAAAATACAAGGTAAATAATAATAATAATAATTGTTGAATTATATGAAACAATTCAATATAATGTTTAACAACTCATATTAATTAATTATCATTTTTTGGTCAGAGATAGTACCAATCAATAATTAAATAAATCTGTCAATGTAATAACTCATATATTTAAAAAACAATACCTAATAAAAGTTCATCTTTGTTCCTGATATTGAATAAGTGCCTATTTATTGTCTTTCCACACGGATATCTCAATAGGTTAAGGGCCCAGATATACGCGGAATTGAGTAAAAAGACAATAAAAAAATTATTTTTGAAACAATATTCTGATATGACGGAAGAGGTGGAAAAGTATCGCATTCCCTTGTTTGATGGTACAAATTTCAGCAACTCGAAATTTAGAATGCAAACTTTGCTGGAAGAAATGGACTTATATGAATTTGTAAAAAAACCATACATCAATATGGTGGAAATTTTAGAGGTAGACACGGTGCAGCAACGCACAGAAAAAGAAAGACGTCTGGCTCAATTGGAAAAGCGCGATCGGAAGTGTAAGTCGCAAATCATACAGAGGATTACAGATAGTCACCTAGAATATGCAAAAGATAAGCAAACAGCATTTGAATTGTGGACTTCTCTGTGTGCAGTGTTCGAGCGTAAAGGTATTGCCAGTCAACTTCTTATTCGCAAGTCACTACTCACAATGAAATTCAATGCAATGAATGACACGCTTGCAAACCATTTTTTAAAATTTGATAAATCTATTCGTGAACTTCGTTCAACAGGAGCCACATTGGAAGAGACCGATATTGTATGTCATCTATTGTTAACAATGTCAGTTGAATATGACACTATTGTAACGGCTCTTGAAACTTTAACAAAAGACGATTTATCAATAAGTTTTGTTAAAAACCGACTCTTGGATGAGGAAACAAAACGGAATAATTTTGGGACGAAGCAAAACAAGATTGAAATACCCTCCACGACGGCTTTCTCATCAACAGCAAGAAGAGGAACACCGAAAGGCGGATGGAAAAATTCTGGTTCAAATAAAACTAACAAACGTCACCCATTTCCTTTTCATTGCCACCAATGTGGTTTGTTTGGACACAAGAGGATTGATTGTCGCAGAAAACCCCAAGGAAATCGGAACGACGGAAACAGCAAAGCTCACGTAGCATCTGATGAACAAACAAATGAAGAGAATTTTTGTTTTTCAGCAACAACCAAGTGTGAGTCAGAGAATCAACTCAAGTATTTTTTGGATTCCGGAGCGACGGAACATCTTGTCAGCAGTAGCGTTCCTCTGTTCAAAGTTAAAAATTTGAAAGAGCCCATTAAAATTAACGTCGCCAAATCTGGAATATTTTTAGAAGCGAGTAGAATTGGGGAACTTGAAGTCATCAGCAGCGTAAATGGAAAAGAAATTCCGATAAAAATTAAAAATGTTCTTTCTGTACCTGGACTGAAGTATAACCTTCTCTCAGTATGCAAGTTGGAAATGAATGGAGTCGAAGTTATATTCAAGAACGGAAAAGGGGTTATTCAAAAGGGTAATCGTATAATTGCTATAGCATCCAGAAGTGAATCACAACTATATGCTTTATGTTTCAAGCAAAAACCTATTTTAGCCAACACTTGTACTCCTGCTGAGGACCTGAAATTATGGCACAAAAGATTGGGACATTTAAATTACGAAAGCGTTAAGAAACTTCAGGGACACGTCGATGGAATGAACGTGGATTCAATCAAATTATACACTGAAATATGTGACACGTGCATTGAAGGAAAACAAACGCGAATGCCGCACAATCAGACCCGTGTTCGTGCTACAAGATCCCTACAGCTCATTCACAGTGATCTTTTTGGCCCCATAGGTCCGACGTCTTATGATGGAAAGAAGTATGTTTTGACCTTAATAGACGATTATACTCACTTCACAGCGGCGTATACAATGAAATCAAAATCAGAAGTATTTAGATATCTTAAAATTTATGAAGCCATGGTAACCGCTCATTTCAATTTAAAAATTAGCCGGTTTCGCTGTGACAACGGACGGGAGTATATTTCAAAAGAAATTAAAAATTTTTTCGAGGAAAAAGGGATCCAGTTTGAATTTACTATCAGATATACACCTCAACAAAACGGAGTTGCGGAAAGGATGAACCGGACTATCATTGAGAAGGCAAGGTGCATGATCCTCAACTCGAAGCTTGGAAAAGTATTTTAGTCAGAAGCAGTTTTGACAGCGGTATATCTTATAAATCGAAGCCCTACATCAGCATTGGATGGAAAAGTACCGGCATCACTATGGTTTAATAAGACACCGAACGTCAACAAATTGAAGATTTTTGGATGCGTCGCATTTTTGCGTGTTCCAAAGGAAATTTTATCTGGAAAATTTGTCTCGAGGTCAAAGAAATATTTCATGGTTGGCTACTGTACAAATGGTTACAGATTATGGTATCCAGAGGATAGAAAAATCATTTTCGGGAAGGACATTATTTTTGATGAGGCAAGATTTTCATTCGAGGGACTTACGAGTGAGCAGTGGATTAATAATGAGGAAATTCAAGATGGCGAGAACATCGATCAAATCGAAGCAGAAAACTCTCCGGAAAATAGAGAATCTAATGAAATTGTAATCGAAGAAGAAGAAAACTTGGAAGAAATATCTAACGCGGAAGATTTAACATTAAAAGAGCCTGATTACAATGCAACACTTCGGAAAAGTAAGAGAGTAAAGATGAAACCACAATACCTCAACGATTACGCAGCTTTAGCCCTAAATGCTGAATCGTTTGTAGATAATGTTCCGGACAGCTACGAAGAAATTCAAACACGTGAGGATAAACTAGAATGGGCACGTGCGGTTGAGGAGGAGATAGACTCTTTGATAAAAAATAAAACGTGGGAATTAACAAATTTACCTTCAGGAAGACGTCCTATCGACAGCAAATGGATTTTCAAAATCAAACGTGACAAAGACGGAAATGTCGAGAGATACAAAGCACGATTGGTCATCAAAGGTTGCGCTCAACGAAAAGGCTATGATTATGAGGAAACCTACGCACCAGTTGCTAGACTCGCAACGCTGAGGACGCTACTATCGGTGATCAATGAAGAAGACCTTCATGCCTGCCAAATGGACGTAAAGAACGCATTTTTGCATGGGGACTTAAAGGAAGAAATATATATGAAAGTTCCACTTGTATTCGACTGTGATAATGACGAAGTCTGCAAATTGAAGAAAGCTCTATATGGCTTGAAACAGGCCCCTCGGGCTTGGAACGAAACATTTGATGGATTCGAAAAAAGCATCGGTTTTCAACAATCAGAGGCCGACAAATGCTTATATGTTGCAAAATTTGAAAATGTTACGATTTATCTTCTTTTGTACGTCGACGATATGATAATAGCTGGAAATTGCAAGAAGCAGATCACAGGCGTGAAATCAGCATTGAAAAACAGATTCCATATGACGGATTT
Source organism: Rutpela maculata (assembly GCA_936432065.2). NCBI lineage: Eukaryota > Metazoa > Arthropoda > Insecta > Coleoptera > Cerambycidae > Rutpela > Rutpela maculata. The sequence continues at coordinate 94,395,714 of OW386285.2, read as the reverse complement.
GGGTGAACTTCACTCATATCTCGGAATCAGCATATCAAGATCTGAGGAATTATACTAAGTCAACAAACATACCTTCGAAAACTGTTAAACAGATTCAATATGGAGGAATGCAAACCAGTGCAGACGCCAATGGAACTGAAGCCTCTGGTACACGACGAAGCAGAAATCTGTGATGAGTCGAGGCCGTACCGAGAACTAATTGGCTGTTTAATGTATGCGATGATGACTACTAGACCAGATTTGAGTGCCGCCATAAACTATTTTAGCAGATACCAGAATCATCAAACAGAGACTCTGTGGAAAGGATTAAAAAGAGTATTGAGGTACATAAAAGGTACACTTGATTTGGGCCTTCGTTTTCAAAAAGGAAAGCAAGAAGTGCTTCTGTGCTATGCAGACGCCAACTACGGGAGCGAAACCGACAGAAAATCAACCTCGGGATTCCTGATGAAGTTATACGGAAACACAGTACTCTGGGCTTCAAGAAGACAGACATCAGTCGCCCTCTCATCAACGGAAGCTGAGTATGTTGCCCTCGCAATGGCTGCATCAGAATTGCTGTGGTTAAAACATTTGCTAACTGACTTCGGAATTACCAGTTCGAGGCCACTAAAGATTTTCGAGGATAATCAGTCCTGTATACATTTGCTGCACAAGTGGGAACATCGACGCCTCAAACACGTTGATGTTAAATATAATTTCGTTCGGGATCTATCAACGAAGGGTTTAATAGACGTTGAGTACCTCAACACGAAAGACCAAATCGCCGATATCCTAACGAAAGCCTTACCCAGTGACCAGCATCTGAAATTGCGATTACGCTTGGGACTTGTCAGAGAAAACATTTGAAGACATCAACGCACGAGTTTATTCGTTTACTTATTTTTTAATAAAACATTTTTTTTGAATTCTGTTATTGAATTGAGGAGGAGTGTTGAATTATATGAAACAATTCAATATAATGTTTAACAACTCATATTAATTAATTATCATTTTTTGGTCAGAGATAGTACCAATCAATAATTAAATAAATCTGTCAATGTAATAACTCATATATTTAAAAAACAATACCTAATAAAAGTTCATCTTTGTTCCTGATATTGAATAAGTGCCTATTTATTGTCTTTCCACACGGATATCTCAATAATAATAATAAACTTTATTGTCCAAAAGACCATACAGTAACATGGTGTGGGACACGTCAGAATGATTGACCAAAGTCGTCAATACAATAAAAAATCATTACAAAAAAGAGATAAAAAATACATATAGATATAAAATACAATAACACAAAGTTAAAACCGAAGTTAAATAACATCACACGTATTTATATAAACATAGTTAAAATAAAATTTCAATATCATCATCTAAAAATTCTTGTAGAGAATAGTAACATTTTGTCATTAAGATATTTTTAATAATATTATTAAAAGCACGTCTATCTAAATTCTTAATTCTGGGTGGTAATTTATTGTAAAGTATAATTCCCATATATTGTGGACTTTCTTCGTATTTAGATAGATTATGACTAGGAATCAATAAATCGTCGCTTGATCGGGTATTGTAGTCGTGATTAAAATTATTGGGTAAAAATATATTTAAATTATTTCTTATGTACAGTAATATGTGGAGTATGTAAATACAAAATAGAGGTAAAATTTTTAATTTTTTAAATATTTCTCTACAAGAAGTATATTTTGATGCACCTATCATATTTCTTACTGCCTTTTTTTGTATTCTAAAAATTCTTTGTGCGTTTGAAGAAGAGCCCCAACAAATAATACCATAGGAAATTCTGGAAAAGAAATGTGCATAGTAGTATGATAATATGGTTTCCCTACTAGTGATTTTATGTAACCTATAAATTGCATAGCATACTGGCGTTAATTGTTTTGATAAGTTACTGATATGAGGTTCCCGGCTAAGCGCGTTGTCTATATTTACACCAAGAAATTTTGTTGAGTCAACTTGTTGGATAGATTTACCCTCAATTCGTAGCAAATTAGATTCTACAATTCGTGATATTCTTGGTGTAAAATTTATAAATACCGTTTTTGAAATATTTAGAAACAATTTATTATCCTTAAACCAGTCGGTGAAATTGAAAATTTCCGTTTTAGTGTTATTTATAACGTCTGTCAAAGAGGATGAACAACATAAATAAGAATTATCATCTGCAAATATAATCAAGTTATCTTTAATTAAGACATTATTGGGCAAGTCATTTACATAAAGTAAAAAGAGCAGTGGCCCCAGGACTGATCCTTGGGGAACACCACACGATATATCTTGTCTACTAGATTTCATCCCATTTACTACAACAACTTGGTTTCGATCTGACAGATAGCATTTGAGCCAATTATGAATTTTTCCTCTTAGTCCATATGTAGATAGCTTATCTAGAAGTAAATTGTGATTTATTAAGTCAAAAGCTTTGCTAAGGTCCATAAATAAGCCAATGCATTTTTTACCGTTATTTATATTTTCATGAATATTGTAAATAAAATTTAAAATTGCAGTTTCAGTAGACCTGCCCTTACGAAACCCATGTTGACAGTTCGTGAGTATGTTGTATTGTGAAATAAATTGCACAATTCTATTAAATATTATTCTTTCTAAAATTTTTGATATAGTTGATAATATTGCAACTGGACGATAATTCTCAGGTAAGCTTCGATCACCCTTCTTAAAGATGGGTATTACTTTAGCAGTTTTTAAAATGTGCGGAAATACACCTTCTGACATAGACCAGTTAATTAAATTTGTTAGTGGTGTTAAGATGTAATATACAGATTGTTTAATTAATTTCGCACTTAAATTATCAAAGCTCGATGAATTAGTATTTTTCAGTTGCATAATTACGTTATAGACCTCGTTTTCACTCACTGGTTCCAGAAAAATTGTTGGATAATAATTATCATGCGTAATGTTAACATTAGTTTTGTTGTTTTCCGAATTTAACTTGTGATTTAATTTTTTTGGTAAGTCAATGAAATATTTATTAAAATTCTCAGCAATTAATTTATCATCTGTCACAGTCAAGTTATCTACTTCCATTTCATATATTTTATTTTCGTCAAATTTACTATCATTAATATTCTGGTTAATTACTGACCATACTGCCTTACTTTTATTATCAGAATTTTTAATTATACTATCGTTATGCATTCTTTTAGCAGCTTGTATTACTTTTTTGTACACTTTCTTATATTTTTTATAAATTTCAAGATTGTCTGGATTATTAGTACGTAGTGTTTTTTGATAGAGATCTTTCAGTTTATCAGAAGATATTCTGATACCCTGGAAAACCCAATCATTTCTTTTTTTAGATTTTTTGAACTTAATACGTTTTACTGGGAAGCTCGTCTCAAAATGGTAAATTAGTGTATTTATAAAGTTTTCAAATGCCTCATCTACTGTATGAGCAGTGTATATACTATCCCACGTTTCTTTTCTCATATAATATAAAAAGGTATTAAAATTACTGTCACTGAATATTCTAGTAGATATGTAGGATTTTTCAATGTTGGTATGATACTGTAGATGGCACTCTAAAATTTGTGCAGTATGATCTGATATACAATTATGATTAATTATACAATTATCATATGTATTGTTGAAAAAATTACTACAAACGTAATCGATGCAGCTACTTGAATTTATAGAATACCTTGTAGGCTCACTGATTAGCATGTTAATATTATACATTTCTAAGGTGTCAGATATTCGTTTCTTGGCAGTTGTATCAGATAAATAAGTTATATTAAAATCTCCACAAATTACAACTTTACAGATTTTGTTCTTGCTGATGTAGTTTAACAATGAGTCAAATAATGATATAAATTCATTTAAATCTCCAAGAGGTGACCATATATACAAACAAACAAACAAAATATGGCAGTTGCTTCGCTCATCGATGTCGGTTTTACAAACAGAAAGCTAACGTGCAATGCGTAAATATTGTCACAAGTTACAATTTATTTTATTACTGTTATATCGCACGTTTTTCGGGATATTAGATTTCAAGTCCATCTCTATCATGACCCCCAAAAATCTTATGTTTGATTATTACAGAATATATATATATATATAAAATATTCCCTGGAGAATGGCAAAATTTGTAAGGTATTTGTTTTCAATAAAATGATTTACGCGTGTTATTGGCGCCTCCGCCAAAACTTAGAATTCATGCATTGTGAATGGGGAACGATCCGCATTTTTCTAAATTCACCGGTGGACGCACCCGGTGGACAAAATACGAAGCTGATTGGCTATCTTTTTCAAAATAGCCAATCAAATAACGTTATTGCTTACCGGTGCGATCTACCGGTGAATTTAGAAATTTCTGACAGATTGCACCATGCGTACTCGGTTTAGTCATTCTGAACTTGTCATATAATATAACATGTAAATGAATGTCCTCCTGTGTTGGAACACTTTGGTACACATCAACATGTTTTCATTTTATACGTTTTTCTAATTAATTTTGTTTATTCAAAGAGATATTGTTCGTATTGACATTGGATATAACATAACCTCAACAGCGCGAACAGCCCACATACCTAGAAAGGCATGTAAAACAACCGAGTACGGCTGCTGCACTCTGGCGGAAATAAAAGGAAATGTTCCCCATTGGAGAACTATATTACTTGAATCTTTGGGTAATTTATGTAATTAATTTGGTTTGAATAAACATAGGCATAAAAAGCAACCTGTCAGTCCTCAACATTAGAATATACCTTCATAAAATGTTAAGAAAAATATTGTGTGATCGGGAAAGTTTTTATCGAAATATTGTGAAACTGCATTAAAAGTTGCTCATGCTATAAAAGCCATCGTACTTATATGGACAAGTAACGGATAAAATAATTCCAGAATATATTCCATTGTATTATAAAACTATGTAAACCAGTTTACATGATCAAATAGATGGTATAAGGTTAAAAAAATTTCAACATTTTTCTGGAAATATTTTTTTAATTAACATTATTTCAATTTGGTACTAATCTCAGATGACCTTATCTACTTCTTCAAATATTTCAGAGAATAAATAACCCAACACGTCAAGAAATATATTTTTTTATGGATAAAAAAGCATTCGCCTCTTACAAATTCAAAGCCACCTGCTGTACCAAAATAAGTCGAAAAAATCAATAAATCATATTACCATTTTTTATCGGAAAATGTTATTGATGAAAGTTGTTCAGAATTGTCCAAAAACTTTAAGTTCAAAATTAAATTAAAAAGATTGAAATTTTGTTAAAAATAATGTCCATGTCGGAAAATATAATTTTAATGGATTCTTTTGTTTAAAAAATTCATGACAATTTTGTTTGAAACTAAACTCAAGCTGTCAGGTAGCTGTCTAGTAATTTGTAGGTTTTTTAAATATTTTTTAAAGGACACCGCACGTTTTATAGGTAAATTGGTGGCCTGTCAAATTTGATAAATTTTTGATATGTTGTAGTTCAACAGATTCTAAATAATATAAATAAAGTTCCATCAGCAAAACTTCAACTCATGGACAGTTTCTCCGATAGATGGCTCCAAAGATTGGACCTCAATACTTTGCCCAAAAAAGGCAAAAGGCAGTAAGTGACAAAACATCGAATCTGAATAAATCGAAATTTAATAAAATTTATGGCCCTTCCGTAAAAATAGCGCAATGAAATAAAATTAGGGTCTAAAATAAATACAAAAATCACCATTTTTGTCTTTAATATTAATGGAATGTTGCACTCTTTAATTCAAGAAAAAAATCACATCTCAGTTTTTCTGTAATAGTTTGATTGAAAAAGTAATGAAATTTCAAGTATTGATCTTGAATGACACAAAAGTCACATTATTCGTTCTCTAGTTTCGTAAAGCTGATTTTTACTGCTAGATAATTAATTCTGAACATTTTGAAGTGGAACGAAAAATCTTTTATCTGCGAAAGTTTATGCACATACTGCCGTTTGACCAAGTACAATATTTTAAAACGCGAATATCATACTAAGGTAAATCGCAGCAATTGCTGTCCATGCACATACTGCCATACTGCCTCAAGCTGCGTCACTTACTGCTCTTTCATAATCAATAAAAATGTGGTTTTTCAACATTTGTCACTTACTGCCTTTTACCTTTTTTGGGCAGTAGTGTATCAACGATTTTTCAAAACGTACTACAGGTATTGAAATGATAACTGCTGGAAATGAATAACCAGACTATTTATCATTATTTGATCTTGGAGTGATGTGCCTGAACTTCCAGTTTTGCCGGAAGTGACATCAAATCACGTTTTTCGAATGCACAAAACACGTTTACTTCAATTTAATGCATCATATATACAAGTAACTTTATTAAAATTCACTATCTTAATAAATAAGTAAGTACTTGCATTGATTGATAGAACACTGATGCTAGCTTGATACCTGTAGGTACATCATAATCTTGGTACAAAACAAAGTTGATTTTATTTTTCAAAATATAAAATTGCAGTTATGTCTAGACAATGAAAACTAATTATTTATGAGACCTTTAAGTAAAATGGGCAGTTTTTGTTTATTTATAATACACTTAATTTAATTATTTTTAGCAAAAATTGCATAGCTGATTATTTTTATTTTTTAGAAATATTTACTTATTTTAATCATTCATTAATAGAAATAAAACAAAAAAACTTTAGAGGGATTCAGAAGAACATAAACAACGGTTCAGAATATAAGTTTCGTATAACTATAAGTAACTAATTTAAATCTAGTCTATGCACTAAACTTCTAGGGTTTGGGTCCCGGGACGTCTCGTGTCTCGAAGTCCCGGGACTTTTTCCAAATTTAATTATCTCGTGTCCCGGGACTTTCGGGTCGAGACTCGAAACACGCTTGTAATCATTTTAATAACAAAAGGTCATAATAAGCTTCATTAGCTCAGGCTTCCCGCACTTTGTCACTGAGAGCGCCATCTGTTAATTTAACGAGTAATGTCTTGATACTCTGTACGTACGTAACTTACTATACACATAAAACAGACATCTGTTGAAAACAAGAGAGTGTTCTCTTTCCGGAGGCATTATTACAAAAATCAGAAACAGATGGTCGGACAAAGTTGTTAATGCACTAATTTTTTAAAAAGAATATTTTATTAATTTAGGAAAAAAGACTGATAGTGCTAGTGCGACGATCGCGGCGAACCGCGACCACCTAGTAAGGTCACATTATTTTAAGCCTTTCGACTCTCGGAACTCAAAGAGATATTCGTTGCCACCTTCGACTAGAAAGAATACGGCCTTAAAGGTGTTTAGGCATAATCCCCCGGATGGTAGCTTCTCACCACCGCCTGCCCGCTCGAGCGAGTGCGTGAGCCAAATGTCCGAACCTGCGGTTCCTCTCGTACTGAGCAGGATTACAACGACTAGTCATCAGTAGGACAAAACTAACGTGTCTCACGACGTTCTAAACTTAGCTCGCGTTCCCTATTATTTATATGACTAATGGCTAGAGCCTAAATGATGATTATTGATAATTAGTATGTTTACTTCACTAAATATGTTTTATGTCTTATAATGATAAGATTTTATTACCAAAAAATGAATCTGTGTATGAGAATTAAACATACGAATTCTTTAGGCTTTATAATTACCGTTAAAAATGTTAGAATTTGATTTTATGTTCAATAAATGTTGATTTTTACTAAAATGGCGATTTTATTGATATCTCGCCAAAAATGAACTCGTAAGTCCCGGGACGTCCCGAGACTTTGATCTTGCGATATCTCGTGTCCCAGGACTTTGAGAATGTCGAGACTTCCCAAACCCTAGCAACGTCCATTGCGTTTCCAGCATCTTCAATTACCTCTAAGATATTCATGGATGGATATTTTACGTGTGCTTCATATCGTGCATATCCTAAACAGCAAATCACACTTGCTACGTGGCAACAAGTTCCTACTATTCGACTTCCAGTCTTGCACGTACAATAATAGGATACAATTGGTTCTTTACGGTACAGCGACTTCTCTTACTTGTCCCATTTGTTGGTCGTAATTACAATGCTTAATCGCATTGTGATGCCTAGACCTAACACGAATTCTCAACAATTCCGGCTCATTCACACTTTCATTAAACTCGAAAGCATTGTCCCCTTCTTCTTCTTGGTTGCCTTAAATGTATGATGGAGCCATTTCAATTTGGAATGTGCCAAATGTCAAATCTCTTAAATAATCTAAGTCTAGTACGTGAAAATCAGGCAAATGATTCACCTGCAATAATATCCATGTTCTATGTCTAAATCGTAGCCTTTCCGATTCTATTCTAGCTTGAAGAAGGAATTGCATATACAGATAACGGCAGCCAAGTACGTACACGTAGCAGATTGAATGCGCAATGATACAAAGGTATTTAAATGATGGGGGCTCGATCGACCTGCTGTACGTATTTGCCTGCCGCAATCTGTATAATGCGTTCCGATTGCTTTTCTAAGTTTCAAAGTAAGTCATTCTTATTATAAAACCTAACATGCCGCATATAGGATTTATTTTCTGTATGAATAATGTTTAAAAGTTTAATGTATTATAAATAAACAAAAATTGCCTATTCTACTTAAAGGTCTCACAAATAATTAACTTTTGTTGATTAGACACAACTGCAATTTTATATGTAGAAAAAAAAAAAAATTGTACCAAGATTATGTGTCCGGTATCAAGCTAGCATTAATATTCTATCAATCAATGCACCTACTTACTTATTTACTAAGATAGTGAATTTTAATAAAGCTACATATGATGATATGATGTATTATGTTGAAATAAACATGTGTGTACATTCGAAAAACGTGATTTGACGTCACTTCCGACAAAACCGGAAGTTCAGGCACATCAATCTAAGACCAAATAATGGTAAATAGTCTGATTATTCATCTCCAGCAGTTATTTCAATACCTGTAGTACGTTTTAAGAAATCGTTGATGCAGTATCGAGGAGTCTGTTCAGCTTTTGGAGCCATCTATCGGAGAAACTGTACATAATTTGAAGTTTTGCTAAAGGAACTTATTGTTCAGAATCAGTTGAACTATAACATATTAAAAAGTCATCAAATTTGACAGGCCATCAATTTACCTATAAAACGTGCGGTGTCCTTTGTCATTTTTTTAAATTTTAATTTTTTTTATTTTGATGAAATTTTGGAAAACTTTGATAAATAAAATTTTCCGATAAAGAAATGCTTAATACTAATACTATTTATTTATTTTTTAGACTTATTTTGGTACCGCAGGTGGCTTTGAATTTGTAATAGGCGAATGTTCTTTTTTGTCCATAAGTAGATACTAATTTGTTCTATACTTCAGTAAAATTTGGTTCAAATCGGAAAAAAAATAAAAAAGTTATGAGTGTCTTCATCCTAAGTGAGTCACACTGTATAAAAACGCAACACTCCGAGTAATCCCCTTTATGGATCCCCCTTGAGAAATTTGATCTCTGACATTTAATTTGGAATCTCCATTTGACCACTCTATGATGTAGTCCCCGAATCGCATCTATGAGGGACGTTAAAACCAGAGTTGGATCTAAGTGATATGTAATTGAGTAAAAATTTTCATGCATGTAACAAATACATACAAATAACACTTTGCTTATTGTACAAGAAAACATGGACAAGATGACACAAGGCAATGAAATGTTACTAATATTTCATCATTTCTTCTCTATTATATTGTTCGAAAATATCTCTCATTCGGTGTTTACAATAAAATATACATGAAAGCCGTCTTTGGATTTTCTCGCAGAGGTTCGGAAATGTTAACCGGCTGACGCGTGCATAAAAGAACCACTAAAATTTTAATTTGGAATGTAGTCTGTATCTCTCAAGAAATGAACCTCTATTTTCAAGTGTCGCATCTTTATTATAGTATTATATTATTAGTCTTTTTATTTTCAAACTACTGCGAAGAAGAAAAAGGGTAAAAGAGGCCGAAATTGCGTAATTTTTAAATATTTGGATAAAATAAAATATTTGTGTAAACTAAGTAAAACTTCTGAAAACCGTATCATCAAGAAATGCAAACACTATGACATTGAATCACATCAAGACCATTTATGCAAAAGATTTTCAAAATCGCATTAATTCTCACAATATCACAAAATTAGGGAAGATGCTATTTTTTATCAAACATCTTATTTAGCGATGAAGCTGTCTTTCGCAATAATGGGACAGTAAAACGATATACTTAATATGCATTATTACGCGATTAAAAATCCACCCTGGGTAAGGCAAGTAGATGACCAAAATTGATGGCCGTGTTACTGAACCATGGTCTTTGAGGGTACGACATTTAATGACCAAAGATACCATAATTTCTTCAAATTTAGAGGGGCTGTTTCAAGATCTATATGAAGACGCTTGAGAAAACATATGATTCCAGCACGATGGTATGCCTCCACATTGTAACGTACTTTCTTCCAGTGGCCTAGCGCATAAACAAGTGGAAGCGTCACTTTAGCGCTGAGTTCTATTTCGGTGATATTCAGTTTATCTCGAGCACCATCTTTACAATTTTTACGTGGGGCAAAGGTCCCACACTAGCCTCTTAACACAGCCTGTTGCAGTATGGCTGAGATAGCTTCAGTGAAGAAACGGATACGTCCAGGGGTCAGTACGGCAGATTAAATTTTCACTCACATTTAACAGTAAAACGCATAATTTGGTAAATAACAAAGTTTATTAAATATGATAAAATAGACAACAACAATAAAATGGTCAAGTATACAATCTACTCATAAGGAGTTCATCATAAATAAAGCAAACTTAAGATATGTCATTTAACAACATGCAAAGCTAGGAGGACGAGGAACCAGGCGGGGAAGAAGATAGTTAACTACTAAACTAGGGTTAAACGGAATGTTGCAAGTTCTGACGGTATTACTAAGTTCTGTTATTGATTCGGAATCTTTGTGGTTGACTACCAGCATCGATAGCTGACAAATTTGACATGTTTTTGATACAAATTCATCCATATCATGGTACCGACGCATGGCAGACCCATGAATTGGTATATGGTTGGAATGGTCTAAAAGGAGAATCCAATTATATAATAATATACCGGTTTTTCCATAAAAAAACGCAAGTTTATGGCGCAACACGTAAATAAATCATCCTGTATATGAGCAGCGCGGTAGCCTCAGGGTATAGATGTATGCCTGCGTTTTTTCAAATATGTAACTCCTTTCCGGGTAGCCTTGGCTTTGGATTTGGGGGCTGTCTACTATATGTGGTGTGTTTATGTTGAAATTGATAATTGAAAATGTTTTCAAACTATACAATTTTATGTCTACTATCAACCGTTTTTAAAAATTTTCGATATCATTTATAGAAGAATCGGGGCGAGACTGAGACCCTGCATTCTTAAATATCAAAGATTTCGACTAACTAACAAGTGGATGGATTTGGAAGGCTCCTGATGAAAGATGTGTATTGGTTAAGCTGAAAAATTATTGTAAAATCACTAAAAGTATTCTATAACTAAAAATATTTACAATTCTCATGAAATACGTATTACATTTTGAGAAAAATATAAGCGACCAGGCTGGCACCTATGGCAGCCACATTCCCTTATACCCTTACTTCCCTGAATTAGTGACCCAGACTATAGGCATTTCTCCGTCATCCTAATTCAAATGATAAACTTATTTATTCATGCGACTTTGGTAACACATTTCGAAAAAGGTTTATTTTACCAAGTAATGATAAAATAGCATTTGCTTTGATGTTATGATAATTTTTTCGCCATCGGCAATCGACAAATAATGGATATCAAGTTCCTTGTGTCTTCTTTAAAATCCAATATGAATGCAAATGAAGCTAAGTATATTTTTTTCAGGCCAGTTATTTCAGTTCGAAAGCGATGATCTGTCAAACACGGTATATAATAGTCGGAGACTCTAGAAATATGCAAAATAAAAGTGGCCTATGCAACTCGCGAACATGCAAAGGCTAGTCATACTCTTATAGGCCGGGAGCCCGCGTATAAAATGGCTGACTATCCGGCGAACTTTGAAAATATGAAAAATGGATTGTTCTTATATAAGTTAGCAATGAATGGACCGTCAGCTGGTTGGGTAGCGGTGGGGGTGGCTGTCAAAGGGTTGAAAACACGTAAAAAAAATTGAGAAAAAAAACTATCCGGCGAACGTTGAAACTAATATGAGGGGAAGATTATGTTGCATAATGAAAGTAGAATATAGTCAGCTGGACGGGGGGCGGTGGATTTACCGTCAGCTGATCGATCAAACAGGTCCAAAAACACGAAAAATTTAAATTATTCGGCGAACTTTAAAATTTGGGTATAAGATAATATTTACACTGAGATTCACGAGAAACATAGTCAGCTGCAAGTATGTGGGTGGAAAAGTCGTCAGCTGGTACAGAACAGTGCTGAGTGTTGATCACCTGCGAGGCAGCGCCCATCACCTTTCTTGCATCAGCTGACGACTTTTCCACCCACATACTTGCAGCTGACTGTGTTTATCGTTAATCTTAGTATGAATATTATCATATACCCGAATTTCAAAGTTCGCCATAAAGATTTAATTAGTAATATCGATATCGATAACTTAATGTTAGAAAACGTGCGTGCGGCGTTCCCGAGTTTCTTTTTTTAATTTGATTAAATATTCAATTTATTATTAATATACATTATTTTATGAGAATACAAATTAATACATTCGTACATTTCAAAATTATACAGGATGATCTGCTCAGAAAATTTATTTAGTTTGGTGAAAATAAAAATAAATTTATTCGGCTTCCGATAACAGATCTTCCTCATTCTCATTTTCATTCAACCCATCACTCTCTTGATGCTCAGTGGGTGAAAGATCATTTTTCTCTTTGTCACTCGCATCTAAAAAAATAATTATTTATACAAAATTGATTAAGATTATAATAGGATGAAAAGTGAAAAGCACAAATGATATAATACCTTCAGTATTTTCGGCATATCGGGTAACTATTTCCAATTATGGATGTAATTGATCTCCATCAAACCACTTGCAAGTTAAATTTGTTTTCCTCAAGCTGTCACCCATAACCAAGGGATCTAATGTAGATGGCACTTGTTTGTGTGCGTTGTTCCAAATCGTATACATACATACAATAGTTCTTAAAGTGTGCTGTACAAATTCCGATTTCGACGGAGGCGACAGAGATGCATCAAAATTTTTGTCTGGTAACCGAAATTCGTTATCATTTTCGCTAAATTTATACACCTTAGTGAAAGTAGCTACACGACCATCATTGACGTTTTTTTATAGCTTTAAACCCATACATCGTGCAAATAAACTTCTCTGTTATATTAACATTATTTAGGTTCTCCTCTGGTAAATTATTCAAACTTTTAAATGCTTCAATAACTTCTTTTAGAAGCTCTAATCAAGTTTCTTTCAATGTATTGGGGAAGTGATGAAATGGTTCCGTTCGTAGGTAATAAAACCCTATATCTAAATAGTGAAAACTGCTATAGTTATTGAGTTCGAAACGACTATATTCAATCTAGTATCACTTAAGAAGCCCTGGAAAGCTTATCGTGTTCTAGTCACGAGGAGGCGAGCACTAAAATGATTTTTCACGTATAAATGAGAACACCAGTGCGGTCATAAGTTCAGATACTGACATTCCTATCATCATGCTGGGAAACATGAAAAATGTACATAATAATGTGAAAATTTGGATAAAAATGGAAATAAAGAAACGTAGGAAATAAAGAACGATTTGTATTCAGCACTTGGCAACGACTTGTGTAACGTATTGCCCGCTTTCCACAGTTTCGCGAGATGTGGTTATAATCCCGTATTTTTCAAGAAAGGAAAAAGAAGCCTTTTACTATATTAAGAAAAGATCAAGAGTTTATTGAAGCATTTAAAAGTTTGAATAATTTACCAGAGGAGAACCTAAATAATGTCGTTAACATAATAGAGAAGTTTATTTGCACGATGTATGGGTTTTTTTTTAACTGTTTAACGTCGGCCTATTTCCGCTACCAGGGCCTATCACCGACGCCAAGAGACGAGCTACCCCCAACCTGGAAATTTTGCCGAATCTCTTCCCTTAAGAAGAGTAGGGATCTTTTACTTGCGTAACATTTAATAGACAAGGGACGGCCTGCTTTACATCCCCTCTGAAGGATGGTATATCCACTACGTAATCCTCGTCTGAAATTACGTAACTTCCGAGTATACACTGATATACAAGCCTCTAGAAGGTGGGATGAGAACGCTGTATTTCCCAAGATGGGAGCCCATCCAAGTACTAACCGCGCTCGACGTTGCTTCAACGGAATATCGACTGATATTCACAATGAAGTCGCCTCTACGCTCGCCCCCATGTATGGGTTTAAGGCTATAAAAAACGTCAATGGTGCTCGTGCAGCTACCTTCATTAAGGTGTATAAATTTAGCGAAAATGATAACGAATTTCGGTTACCACACAAAAATTTTGATGCATCTCTCTCGCCTTTGTCGAAATCGGAACTTGTACAGCACGTTTTAAGAACTGTGTGTGTATGTATACGATTTGGAACAACGCACACAAATAAGTGCCATCTACATTAGATTCCTTGGTTATGGGTGACAGCTTGAGGAAAACAAATTTAACTTGCAAGTGGTTTGATGGAGATCAATTACCTCCATAAATGGAAATGATTATCCGAGATGCTGAAAATACTGAAGGCATTATATCATTTTTTATGCTTTTCACTTTTCATCCTGTTATAATCTTAATGAATTTTTTTATAAATATTTATTTTTTTTAGATGCGAGTGACAAATTTAAAAAAGAAACTCGAGAGTGCCGCACGCACGTTTTCTAACATTAAGTTTTCAATATTGATATTAATAATGAAATCTTTATGGCGAACTTTGAAATTCGGGTATATGATAATATTCATACTAAGATTAACGATAAACACAGTCAGCTGCAAGTATGTGGGTGGGAAAAGTCGTCAGCTGTGCAAGAAAGGTGATGAGCGCTGCCTCGCAGGTGATCAACACTCAGCACTGTTCTGTACCAGCTGACGACTTTTCCACCCACATACTTGCAGCTGACTATGTTTTTCGTGAATCTCAGTGTAAATATTATCTTATACCCAAATTTTAAAGTTCGCCGAATAATTTAAATTTTTCGTGTTTTTGGACCTGTTTGATCGATCAGCTGACGGTAAATCCACCGCCCCCCGTCCAGCTGACTATATTCTACTTTCATTATACAACAGAATCTTCCCCTCATATAACTTTCAGCGTTCGCCGGATAGTTTTTTTTCTCAATTTTTTTTACGTGTTTTCAACCCTTTGACAGCCACCCCCACCGCTACCCAACCAGCTGACGGTCCATTCATTGCTAACTTATATGAGAACAATCCATTTTTCATATTTTCAAAGTTCGCCGGATAGTCAGTCATTTTATACGCGGGCTCCCGGCTATTACGTAAAATGATCTGCCGAATTCGATTATGGAGGTCGCGATTCGATTCGGAATTGCGAAATCGGAAAAATCACACTTTACCACGTTTCTATAAAATTTCTTAGTAATACAGTATTTTACATTTCTCATCCCATAACTTTGTTTCTAACCATTGACTCTGCTTGAAAGTTGAGACACATGTGTTTTGAAACATGGCAGTGAATCGATTGTCATACATAAAATTGCACAAAGATAAAATATCTGGCACGAAGACAATATTTCGTTCGAGATCGCATGGATTTTTCAATAGCGGCATTGAAAAATTCTGTATCGAGGAATTTTTTTATTATTGAAGATAAGAGTACTAGTATAAGCGAGTGAAATGTAATTTAAGGTCTGAATTAATTTTCAAAAAACGAAAAAACGTTATTTATAATAGTGTGGTAGTCGAGAAATGTAAGAAGTGCTGCATTAACTCCTGGGTTATCGATGCAGCAGACCATCACTTTAACCTTTAATATCCCAAAAACGGAAGACTTGATAAAATTGAAAAAATCATAATATGTTCATTATGTGTCTATTGTAAATCACTCACTGAAATTTTAATAACTTACGTCGAACAGTTTTAAAGATATATAGAAAAATAACCAACCTTTCAAGGAGATTTTTTTTTCATTCACTTCGAATGTATATTTTCCGAGATATAACGGATTAAAAGCTGGTATGGTTAAGATATTCTTAAAGTGTGGTACATTTTTCAATATAGTGAATACATAATTATTTCAATTTTATCGGGTCCTTGGTTTTTGAGATATTCACAGTTAAAGTGAGGGCTATTTTGTAAACGGTGCATTGTAAATAGGCACTCAGAATGTGACAACGAAATGTATTTTACTTAGGCGGGAAGTCTCTAAAATTAATTAATATTTAAAGGACCGCAATTATGTAGGTACAACTCACATTTCTTTGCATAGCTTATGCCCATTTTACATGCTGGAAATGGTCCATACTTCCCCTAAATTCTAGTCGATCATATAATAAAAACTTGAAAAACTCCACATACTTTTATTAAGCAATCTTCAGTCGTCATTTCATTTGTCATCATTTTTTTAATTTCACCGAATGACAAGATTTCCAAAATTTACATTTTTTGAAATTAGTAGATTCAATACTTTACGTTTGTAGTTTGTAATGCTTTTCGGCACTCTTTTGGTCATCCCAATGTCATAATTCGGTATCAGATATAAGTAGTGTGAGGGACGTTCTGAAGGATATACCGGGACGTACCAGGACATCTCGGGATATTTCGGGATGCCCTAAGTATTACGAATTGGCTGTACAAACTGCATAGTGAAATGTCTCAGAATATCCTACGGACTGCAAATAGATATCCACGGGCAACTTAATTTTGGTATTAGACCATTTTAAATTCGGGTTCAATAATGTTATACTTAATTTTTCTGTTTCTTGGTGGAAACCTCTGCCACATGTGTTTTCTTCTAAAGTAATGTCCATAAAATCAACAGAATAATACAATTATCTAGTATTTTACTGGAAAGTAACCTCTACGCCTGTGACTTTTACGTTAAAGGAGCGTAGAGGTTATTTTCGAGTAAAATACTGGATAATTGCATTATTCTGTAGATTTTACGGACACTATTTTAGAAGAAAACATGTGGCAAAGGATCCCACCAAGAAACATAAAAATTAAGAAAATGCCACAAACAACATTTGGACAATAATGTTATACTTAAATTTTAAAAAAATTGAATTGTAAAAATTTTCAGAATTTTTGTCAAATATGCACATTTTTGAAATATTTGCGCTTGCCTATTATTCCTTATGACTCGTAATTTCTTGGGTTTATGGTCAGTTAGAAAATAAAATATTATTTTCTTACGATTCGGTTTATTAACCATCTTCAAAGACAATACAATTTTATAAAAAAACAGGAATATTTTATATGTATGGAATTAAGTGCTACTAAAATAAAAATAATATTTTAATAATAGTAATAAGCTAGACACGTTCAATATTTGAAAACATTTGTAATGTTAAAAAGCACACTTGTGTAAAATAAATACCTATATTACTTGCGGAACATGAATTTTAGGATGTAGCGCACTCTTACTTCTCTATACTCTTCTTTGCCTCGCCCATTTCTTTTGCACTTCTCGGATAATCTTTTAACAGCTTCTCTGCATCGTTTTCCATAATATACTCATTCGTGGGGGCAGCTAGATGATCTTAAAAATATTAACCAAGTACATTATTTATCATAATTCTCAAATTCAATTTCATCAGGTTTATTGTCAGATTTGACAATACTTTCACGTGATTCACATTTTCTCTCCAAGATGATTTCAGTACTGAATTCTTGAGCCAAATTAATATTTTATTTTGTAGGTTTTTCAGCGATTGTCACTTGAAATACGGAATGTGTATAAATCCTCATTCTTTTAGCTTCATTTGGCATTCTCAAAGTATAAAAAATCGTATTAAATGTTCGTATTTTCGAACACGACATTAATAACTAATTAACTATTCAATCATAATCACATAAGTTTTTCATAACATGAAGTTTAATAGGTTATGTTATATTTTTATAATTTGTATTTACTTTTTATAGTCTGGAATGAAGACATTCCAATAAAGCTGAACTAAATAGATGAAACACAAAGAAACAACTTTAAATTATTTCAGACAGCCACTAACAATAATTATTATTTAAATATTTGAGAAATAAAAACTAATAAAGCATAGTTGCTGTGTGTTTGGGGTATTTGCTTTGGCCAGTTTGGCCGGCCGGAATTCAAAATGGCGCTTTATTTAAATATATTAGAGACCTAATATTAGGGTACTATTTAAGGAGATTTAGGGCTCTTCGTCGGATATCCGTTCTTAATCCCGATGTTAGTCGACATAGTTAATCCCAAAATGGAACGTATTCAGGATAGCCCATTGACATCCATAAAAGGATATACACGCTGTCTTGACGACGTCCTAAAGTAGGATATATCCTAAAAGGTACATCTATTCTCTATTTATTTTACGTACTAGGATGTCTAGGTACGTTAATTTGTCATCCCATATCCCGATTGTGCTTTATGGTGTAACAATGACCATGTTTACGCGAAGATGTTAAAAGTTCTGACTTGATGTTTCTAGTAGTTTTTAAGGGCGTTTATGCGCGTTAAGATACCTCCATCAGTCCATTACTAAGGTTATTAGTTGAATCTCAGATTAGATTTTAAACTGTTTATAAATAGGTGTATTCTGTGTATTTCTTTTCCAAGTCCGAAGTTTAGTTAAACTTATATAGCGATGAATGAACATTTATGACGAAGTATTATTGCTTATAAATTATCATGTTAGACCTGACATGCGCCGTAGCGTACACTAAAGTCGGTTAAAGCGTTTACGCGTAGTCCTTAACTCAGTTTTGCTTAGTTAGATGTGTTAACTTAACACATTCAGTAAGACTTGACAACACTAAGCCATTAAGCACGTTTACGCGCAAGAATTTCAATATTAAGATCGTTCTTAACAATTTTAGCGTTAGCTTAACTCATCGTGTAAACATGGTCAATATTTATAATATATCCTAAAAAAAAAACAGATACGGTTAAGAAGCAATTTTCGTGTTACTAGACCTTCTTCTCACTTCCTTTGCATTCTGTAAATAAATAAAATTTCGCATTTCATTAGCTACAATTTACTCGCTTATAATATGCAGTTATTTTGAAAAATAAAAAAGTTACCTCGACCCACACTTTTTCGCTCTAAATTACACAAAATTGGCAATTCTTCCATTAATATTTATTTGTTCTCTCAAAGTCATATCAAAACAAATATTATTGTGTACTATACACCGCTGGAAAGCGAGAGGTATTGCAATACTGAAATATCACGTTCTTATGACAAAAATGACAGATATAGAGGGGGTGGGAATGTGAAAACTGTGTAAATAGTATTTTTCGTGAAAAAATGGAAAAGTACATTTTTTTCCAATTTATAAATTTCAAATTAAATCGCGACCTTAAAAATATGTTTTGTAAGGCGTTTTTACATAGGAATCAACTGTTTGTTTTTGTATGTTCTAGAGTTGCATATCATGTGCCGAATTTAGGGATCTCGCTCTTCAACTATAAATTAAGTTACATCGATTCTCCCGAGACTAATTGTAATTGATAATAATGGAAAACTGTAGAATTAATTGAGTTTTACAGTTTCATGCAACACATTAAAGTTTGTAATTTTACACGTCGCGTCGTGTCGCAAATCTTGTTAACACGAAAATGTCTATGGGAGAGGCCGTTAGTACATAGAATATCGCTTCAAAGTTTCACACCTTAATTAATCTCTGTATTTTCCTTAACTACACTTGTTTACTTCCTCACATTCTCTTGAAACTGTACGCACTTCCTTATTTACCGTGTATACATATTTCATTACATTCCCGTTAAGAGTAAGTAATAGAAAAGTTAATCAACTTAATTTTTTTATGTCATTTTAATTCATTTAGTCAAAAATATTGAATGTTCTATACTTTTTGTTTTCTATCAAAATGAAATAGCATATTGTGTATTTAGGTGTGAAAGCAATACATTCCCGGACGACTAGCGCCTCGGCCAACAAGCATCGAAGTCCGGGAATGTGCTTTCACACCGAAGTATACATACTATTTTTTCTGAAATCACAATCAGTATTATTATAAATTAAGGAATTTGTATTAATGCATAACATTTTTTCATTACAATCTAACTGCTTACTAATAAATGCAATTTTAATGTGAGTTGGTTTGTATGCGTGTATTTATTTACTGTCTAAAATATACATAAAAACCGTACAGGACTGTACGTCCTAGGCCGGGAAAGTAACATTCCCGTACGGCTTTGTTGATCGTTGCTTGACAGCGGATCTTTTCAGGTCTGTTTTGTGATAGTTTCTTAGCAACAGACTAAAATACTGGAATTGTGCATTTTTCGATGTGAAATCGCGCAGAAAATGTAGACATTGCCGATCACTTTCAGAAAAATAATATTTTATTTCCTATGGGTTGCGGTGCCGAAACCCCGCCGTACGGAAGCTTAAGCTTATTTTCCCCCACAAAAGGCGAGTGTACGATCGATGGGAGCTCTGACTATTTCTTCCAAGTTCACGAATGGTCCCTCTAAGTATGAAAGCTTCCGGCCACCAAGGCTGGGCAATGGGCATTCACATAATATATGATGAGGAGTTTCCTCATCCTCACCACACAACCTGCATTTTGGATTGTCCTTTAATCCTATATTGGTTAGGTGTTTATTTGGTGTGCAGTGTCCTGTTAGCATTAACACGCATTAACACCACAGATCTCAGCTGTTTTCTGCTCAGCTTCATGAATTCGTCGGTTTTTGTCTTGGATGGTTCATCAGTTAAAAACATATGTAATTGTCTCATCCCTGGCATCTCAGTCCAAGACAAGTTGTGTTTCTGACTCAATAGTTCCTTTACCAGCCCTCTTGCGTATTATATGATATGCCGATGGCTGGCCCGAGCCCCATCAAGACTGTTTTTGCGCCTTCTTTGGCCTGCTTATCTGATTTTTCTTTACCTTCAATTGCTCTGGTGTCCTCGCGACCACTCCAGTTATACACTGTTGTGTTCCGTCATTTTCGCCAGAGAGTTGAGGCAGTTTTTTTTATCGTTTTGGATTGTATCTCTACTGCATTCAGAGCTCTCAAAGCTCTGAATGCTACTTCATGCTACTTGGCTGTGAATGAAGATAAGGATTCATTTATAAGTATGTGACCTCCGTATCATTTCTCGTGCACAGATTTCTATAACCGCGACTTCTGCTTGGAACAATGTTGCGGTACTGCCCAGTTTTAGATTAATGTCTGTTCCTGGTTGGTCCCCTGTAACTCCTGATCCAATACTTCTTGACGTTTTTGATCAGTCAATATACCATATGGTATCATTTGAATGTCTTCACAGTGGCAAAATTTTTTGAATTATCCATTGGCGTTTTTGGTGCGGTTGGGATTTCGGTCTACTACCTCCAACAGATTCCTGAAGAGCAAATTTCTCCCCCTCTCCATATCCCCTACAACTCCTTCGTTTACTGGACTATATATAATTAATATCAAATTAGATTGTTTGTAAATGTGTAACCCTAATATCATAAAATCGGATTTAATTTCATTCTGTTTTTCATAAAACAGAGTATTAATTATTACTGCCTTAGTATCAGGGCCGGATATACCGAATTCGGCAAATCGGTCACCATTGGCATTTTCGGCATTTGGCAATTATGTACATAAAATTAAAATCATAAAAAATTTAAAACAATGAAAACTCAACTGAGACCGTGGAGCGTATATCTTGTTTATGCAAAGTCCTAATTCGGAAAAGGCAGACATTTAGAACCGACAGATTTAACACATTTGGAAGTAAGTTTAAAAGATGGTCTCCCAGTTCCTTAGAAGCCTAGAAAGGGACGGGTACATGTAAATTCAAGAGTATTGACAAGTTATCGATTCCTAAGTCGAGATGAAGAAAGGTGCCATACGTTCTAACAATCTACCTGTAATCTGATCTAATCTAGTACGGTGACTCGACATCTGACAAACTCACTAGGTATTAAAGTTGTGCAGTAATTTTTTTGCATATATCAAACTTCCTTTGTTCTAAAATTAGTATCACAAAAAAAAATTACTTAATTACTACATAGTTTCAGATTAAATCAACAAAATAGTAATTAATGTCATTAAGTCGATATATAGCAAATAACGGACGCGGTTTGAGTAGAACAATTTATTAAACGATGCAGTTATTAATGGTTATAAAATACAATATTTATTTAATGTCCTACAAGTCTGTTATTTTACAATAACCACCCCATTTTGAGATACATTAAATGAAAAATAACACCCTAGGGCGTTATGAATATCTATAACGCCCTAGGGCATTATAAAATTATAACACAACCCAAAACAAGTAAATTATGATAGCGTTATTGACAAACAAACTGCGTTGCTATGCAATGGAGGTGTTTACAAACAATTTTGATTTTTACTCTCTTTTAAATCAAATCGTTCTGAACATAATGGATGTCAAATTAATAAATCGTAAGTGTCAAAAAAAAATTCGAATTAAATAACAGAGCTGTAGGACATTAAACGTTGAAGGTGTGTTAGGAGATAATGACGCCCTCGGTCGACGTACATTCCCTCGGGCCGGAGGCCCTCGGGAAGTACACTGCCGATCTTGGTGCGTTATTATCCTTATAATACCCTTGATACCTTAATAACTATTTCATCATATTGAATGCGAAATTTGAATAACCAGCCACACTTGGAAACCGATTTCTCAATTATGTTTCCGCCACTGTCGAATTCTTTTATTGACAGCAGGTCACCATTATTTTCGACGAGCATGGTATAAAGTCCTCCAAAACTAATGCCCTGTGTAAAGCTCGGAATTTTTAATTTTAAGTCCGCGGCAATTCTGGATGCCCACAACTTGTAAAACACATTTACCATTCCTATAACCAATGAAAAATCGTCAAGTGTTTAGGTTGGAAGGATGCAGTTCAGCATATTTATGCGCATTAAAAGGAAGTCACCTCTTTCGGAATTACAAAAGTTCTATTCTTCTTGTTTTTGGTATATCTCAATGTAACCAGAACGCCTTTGCTGGTGTTTGTTCAGTCAGCGAAACAGGTTCCTTACGTTTACAGGCACAAAAGATATCAAACATTAATACAGCCATTTCAAGCATCTAGGTATGATTATTTGCCTCTATCAAAAACTAGTTACTTCCTTTTCTGATAAATCTCTTGCTTTTTTCCTTCATCCCCATCAGCATTTCGTTACGAAAACATGAATAATTTATCGAAACGAATACAGATTTCTGGAATATATTTATAAATGCAAATAATAAATGTATACTACCAACTTTGATATGTCAATGTTCTCATGAACCATCAAAAGCAAGTTTTAACATTTAAATCTTAGTCCGCAATGACGACGGAGAATAGGACTCTAGCAATAGATCTTCATTAATTATCTTCTTGTTCTTTCATTGGCGTCGCTTCACTTTCTGACTCCTGACTCCTGTTAATATCGTTCTTTAGTTCCTTTAAGAAACTTGCAGCAGATGCTTCTAATATATTCAGAGGAATATAGAAATTCTCATTTACGCCCAACATTGTTCAAAACTGGTAAAGGATCTGTTTATAAACTGTTCCCTGGCAACAAGTTCTACTATATAAATATAACGGTCAGTGTACATTTTGGCGTATTTTTAATAGTATATTGTGTCTCTAGGTGTGAAAGCGATACATTCCCGGACGACGATGCAATTGTTGGCCGAGGCGCTAGCCGAGGCCAACAAGCATCGAAGTCTGGGAATATGCTTTCACATCGAAGTACACATACTATTTTTTCTGAAATCACAATAAATACTATTTTAAACGTATAAAAATCAAAAATATAAACATTAAAAAAAAAATTTCTGAAATCACAATCAATACTATTTTAAACGTATAAAAATCAAAAATATTAACATATTAAAATATATATAAAAAACCGTTCGGGAATGTTACTTCCCGGCCTAGGCCGGGAAGTAACATTCCCGTACGGCTTTGTTGATCGTTGCTTGGCAACGGATCTTTTCCGGTCTGTTTTCTGATAGTTTCCTAGCAACGGACTAAAATACTGGAATTGTGCATTTTTCGCTCTAAAATCGCGCCGAAAATGTAGACATTCCCGATCGATTTCAGAAAAATGGTCTTTTCAACAGAATTTGTAAAATCCTGAAAGAAAAACATATAGGGTATTTATTTTGCTACAGAAGTGTGCAGTTGACAGGTGTAATTATTTTTTGTCACCTGAGTGACAACCACATATATTGGAGCGGATCTGGCGAGAAAAAGAGGAGTTTTGAAACCAACTTTTTTAATTTTATTTTTGACAATTCGGTTACACGTGTTCTCTTTTATCAGGTTATCAAGTTAGTTCAGCTTAATCACACGAGGTGGGGTAGGAATTCGCATTTAAAATTCGCAAAAACACGTTTTTTCACGATAACTTTGTTATTATTGACTTGACGAAAAAAGATTTAAATTAAATATTGAAGACCTCGCAGAAGCGCATAATCCGGTAATTTTTTGTTCAAATTGGAAGGTAACTTTTCGTGAAACTTTTTTTTTCAAAATACACGTTTTTTGCCGTAACACTAATATACAAAAAAGTAATTCCTTATTTTTTTCACGAAAAAAAGGAGATTTTTTTGAAGTAGGTGAAATAGATAAGAATTGATGGAGCCGGAGGATAGCGGTGGTGGGCTAATTAGGGGAGAGGGAGGAGGTAGGGAAAAGAAAATTATTCAACTCCCCCGAACTTTTTTTCCTGTTGTGCGATTTTGAAAAACCAAAATGGAATTTGTTCGCTGTTATCTCTAGTATTTGACCGACTGATTTTTTTATTTTTTTCAAATAAACAAATTTGTGAGAGGGGAAAAACTGTTTGCATTTTTTTTTCACATGAGTTTTTTTTTACGTAGGAAAGGGTTCAAAGGAGAAACTTTTTTACAGGTAAGTGAGGATCTTCTTTGTCTTTAAAAAAAAAATATATATCGCAATCCAAGCAATAGGAAGGGAGGGAGGGGGCATAATGCGTTTACGGGAATAAAGGGTTAAGGAAAAAGGATAGGGACTTCGGACCTTGATATTCGGCAATATAAATCTTTTTTCCATCTAAATATTTTGTCAATGTACCCTTTATCCAATGTTCAAGTATCGAAACGGCAGTTTATAAATAAGTTGCGCTATTACTATAGCGTACACATTGCACATAGCATAAATTCGGACGAGTGGATTAACAACTAAGTTGGCGTTATAACATTAAAAATGCTTAAAACAAACATAATTTGTTTTTTAACAAAATCGATCGGTGGTAAATAAAGAATTATTAATCATTTAAAATTTAAAAAATTGTTTTCCGATTTTTTTTATATTTGTAATAGAATAGAATTTTTTTTAAAAAGCTATTCTCTATCATTTATTTATTTATTTAACTAATATATATTTCATAACAATATAATATTAAAACGTAGACATGATTTTCAAATAGTGACATTATATTAGCAATATTATCGCTTTCGAAAATATTGGTATGGTGGTGTGATAGGTAGAATTATAGCTTGGAATCCAAGGATCGCAAGTTTGAAACAGGCAGGTTATTATAGATGTACTTTCTCCTTTTTACTTTTTTTTATACTGACAAGTGTTTTATCAAACAAGTCGTCAATATAAGATTTAAAATGTGCAACAATTATATAAAAAGTTAAACAAATCGGCGAGAAGCATCATTTTTGTTCTAGATTTCTAAGTTTTTAATTTACCAACCGTGAATGGGTGACACTTTTAGAGATTGAAGAGGGTATATATGCAAAAATCATTTAATGATAAAGAGATCATAAAGAACGTGGAAATCTAATAGCAATTAATTGCGGTACCGGGCCAACAATCACAAATTTGCAATTTTCTCTAAAACTGTTAATGCTAGAAAAAAGTTTCAAATAAAAAAGTTACGCCAATCTTTTATCTTCATATACCCTCGATATACTTGGTATCTATTTCGAAAGATAAAAAAGTTTCCCGCATGTCATATTTCAGAATGCAAATTTTCGACATAAGCTTAGAAAAAAAGTAATGATTTCTACACTTATTGTAGTGATAACACAATAAAAATTTGAGAGTAATCCATTGTGCCGTTTTTGAGTCAGAGCGAGTTAAACGGAAAAAGAATTGTTTTATATATCCAATAGACATCTGAAACTAGAGAAATGGGCCGCGAAAATTCGTGACGGCGCGCGGCATTAAATAAATAAATAAAATAAATTTGATAAAGGTAAATCGATAAAATATTAAGATGGAAAAAAGATTCATATTGCCGAATATCAAGATCCGAAGTCCCTATCCCTTTTCTTTAACCCTTTATTCCCGTAAACGCATTATCTCCCCTCCCTCCTTTCCTATTGCTTGGATTGCTATATATATTTTTTAAATAAAGATAAAAAAGATCCTCACTTACCTGTAAAAAAGTTTCTCCTCTGAACTCTTTCCTACGTAAAAAAAAAACTCATTTGAAAAAAATGCGAACAGTTTTTCCCCTCCCACAAATTTGTTTATTTGAAACAAATTTAAAAAAATCAATCGGTCAAATACTAGAGATAACGGCGAACAAATTCCATTTTGGTTTTTCAAAATCGCACGACAGGCAAAAAAGTTCGGGGGAGTTGAATAATTTTCCTTTCCCTACCTCCTCCCTCTCCACTAATTGGTCCACCACCCTCATCCTCCGGCTCCATCAATTCTTATCTATTTCACCTACTTCAAAAAAATCTCATTACCCTAACCCCTTTTTTTCGTGAAAAAATTAAGGAATTACTTTTTTGTATATTAGTGTTACGGCAAAAAAACGTGTGTTTAAAAAAAAGTTTCACGAAAAGTTACGGTTCGATTTGAAAAAATTTTTACCAGGTTATACGCTTCCGCGAGGTCTTCAATTTTTAATTAAATTTTTTTTTCAATAATAACAAAGTTATCGTGAAGAAACTTGTTTGCCCCACCTCGTGTGATTAAGCTGAACTAACTTGATAACATGATAAAAGAGAACGCGTGTAATCGAACTGTCAAATTTTTTTTTTTAAAAGTTGGTTTCATTTCAAAACCAGATCCGCTCCGCTAATAACTTTTGGAATTTTATTTCTTTCGTTGTAACATTCTGTATCTCACTAAATCTTACTAACAGAATGCTTTAGCATGCTTTTATTTACATATTTTTGGGTTCAATTTTGGGCCCCGTCCAGAATTGTGTAACATATCACCGAAATATTCTATTCATTTTAAATGGATACTAATTTCTAACTTATTAGGCCTTCAGATATGGCATGGTTTAAATCAATGAAATGCCTCCCATATATATGGATATTGGATTTGCTCTCATGGGAAATCTATTTCCGTTGAATTATTCTGTTTCTTGTCTGTATTACGAACCTGACCTCCGGTAAATAAAATTGTTTGCATTGAAATGCGTTGAAGCAAGCATAACATTAATAATGTAACATGAAATGAATGAACATAAATAAATAAAACATTTTATTTGAAAATAAAGTGGTATTAAATAAGTAATTTGTTCGACTATTTGTTAATTATATTATATCTATTTGATTTAATCAAATAGGCATATTATGAACCATACAAAAATATTTAATAGTTATGGTGGACAAGTTATTTTTTCTTCAAGCGTATTAAAATGTTTAAATTATGTCACCAAAAACAGAAGTAGAAGTAGGACATTGTTTTACTAGTAACAAAATGTTAGTACCGAACGCCACCGTAGTGGACATTGTTTTACTAGTAACATAATGTTAGTTCCGAAAGCGCCACCGCAGTGGGTATTGTTTTACTAGTAACATAATGTTAATACCGAAAGCCACCGGTGGCGCGCTATCCACTAGCCACTTGTCATATTGTGTCAACATGTAAGACTGTAGTTTGAATATTTGTACATTTATGATAAATAAATGAATTTTTTCATTTTAATACGCTTGAAGAAAAAATAGTATATATTACACGGAGTAGAACGCCTTTTTTGTGTTTCGCCCAGTTTGCGGCTTCGGCTTCGCCTCAGCCGCAAATCCTGGGCTCAACACAAAAAAAGAGTGCGTTCTACTCCTAGTAATATAATATACTGTTGTTTACAATCCGTTTCATAACACCCTGAATTCAAATATCGGATAAAAAATGTATGTCCGTATGTTTGTGCGTGTGTATTTTGTGTAATATGTTTCTTGTAAATACGATAACTTCTAGTAAACTTAAAATTGTTATTTCAAACTTCGAAATTGAGTCATATCCCTCTTGCAAGGTGACTGACAAGTGTTTTATATAAACTATGTTTTATTACAATTTCAGCAGAAATGTTAAATTAAATGTTACTAAGGGCGAGTTGAACCAACACACGGTTAATCCTAACCCCGTATTAAAAGATGATTAAGAACAATAACGCGTTGTACCTAACTTGAGATTTAAGTGTATCTAGCGCATTTAACCCCATAATACTTAAACTAGGTCATGCGGTGGTTTAAGGCGAGGTTAATAAAAATGTCACTTCAAATTTTGCCATTTCTACCCCAAGTATACAGTGTACATTGTAATTATTTAATATTTATATAGAAGATATGGAGTTACTCCACATAATAGAAGAGATGACAGACGATGAAGATTTTACAGAGCAATTTGCATTTATACTTTGTTATTTCTGGGTTTGTTAATATTTACCAGTGTTAATTCAGATGGCACAGCTCGCGAAATTTTAAAACTAGTGTTAAATTTTAATACGAAGTTAGTTTAACACTGGGTTAGAGTAATTTGGTACAACTGGCCTTAATGGTTGTGATTGAGCTCATAAAAATACGAAGACGTACATATCGAAACTGCAATATGTGTGTCCCTCAGGTTCTAACGAACTTTACGTAGACTATCAATTTTACATTATAATATATGTTCAATAAAATGATTACGAAACGAATGAAAGTTGGGTGTTGCCGACTCCGAATACTTATAACTGGATAACTTGTGCTAAAATTTTTATTTCTTTGGAACATACGTAAAATAGCATGTCAGAATACTACCTATATAGATTGGATCATACCCATCATTCATTGTGGTCATTAGAGGCATGTAAACTGTGAAGTTTTATATAAACTATGTTTATTATAATTTTTTATTAAGCATACAAAAATATGAAGTACAAGATATCGAAGCTAGTGTTGCCGTCTAGACAAGACAAGACAAGAGTTGCCCTACTCTTGTCCTGTCTTGAAATTTCAAGACAAGACTTGCCTAAGTCTAACTCTTGACAAACTCTATATAAGAGTCTAGATTAGAGTCTAGAAACAAAGTATATACCTAAACATAATGATGGCATACTGATTAGGAGAGCATTTATTTCTCTCAACGTTCCATGATCATAATTTAAGTATAAAATCCAAACATCGTTGTCGGTGGGCAGCGGCCGGCGCCGTAATTGACATTAAATACCTAATCTTAATGGAACTGAAAATTGATATTGCTGTGGCGCACAAATAATAATTGTTTCTTTCACTGCAAAAATTTGTTTATATATTTTTTTAATCGGGCTATATTACCGATGCCCACCACTAGTCAAGCGACATAAACGCGCCATTGTATGGAATTTGCATTGTATAATGTATATCAACCCATGAAATGATCTAGTTCTCAGAACGAAAAAATGAAGCGTGCTGTGAATTGTTGTAAGTCTCTGCAGCCAAAGAAAAAGGTTTTACATAAAGAAGAAATATCTATAGCTGTACACAGTTATACCGATAGTGCATCAGTTATTAAATTGGAGACCGACCCAAATCTCAAACACCCCTACGATATCATTACTGGTAGGAGCGATCATAGTTTGTCTGCTAATGAAGCAGAAACAGTGACACAGTCATGCCATCAATAACGTCCGATGACCTGTTATCAACCACCGCAACTAATAAACCAGGGCCCTCTGAGACGACAAAGGAATTGGAAGCGAAAAAAAAAGACCGCGACATTGGGTCATTCTGGAAAACTTCTACTTAAGTTTTTCGAAATGAAGAAAATACGACAAAATTGGCACCTGTGAAATTTGCAAGAAAGAAATCGAAATGAAAAACGCTAACAACACTGGACTTAAGAGGCACCTATCTTCACGTCATCCGAAGCAATATGTTTCCCAAAAATATTTCTAACGAGCCAAATGGTATTTTGGTATTTTTGGTGTCTGTTTAACTTCCGTAAACAATTTCCTAAAAAAAAAGGTACTCTTGTTTGATACCAATTTTCGAGAAAAAAATATTTTTTTGAGGGTGTCCAGGATAAAATTCAAATTTTTTGCCCAAAAAATTTTTAATTAATTTAATTCAGTGGGTCAAATCAGCAAATATTGAAAACCTACAAAAATAAAATATTTTTAATAATAAATGCAATAAATCCTAGAAATGAATGAACACGAAATATTTGCTTAATTCCTAATAATAATTTTCTTTATGAAACTACGGTAGCAAATAATTAATACTTTAAAAAACGAAAAAGAAACTTGTGAGAATTTTTTCCCCAAAAAAGGGTCGCTTTATCGGAATCAAACAAGAGTACCTTTTTTTTTTAGGAAATTGTTTAGGAGACTTAAAAAGTCAGCAAAAATTCCAAAAATGTGTCAAATGTCCAAAGTTTTGTGGTAAAAACTGTTGAGGGTAGTCCGCCCCTGTCTTCTTAAAAAAAATACGAAAGGCGCCATATTTCTCAATTATAGATACCCACTAACTGTGCATACTGTCCAAATTTTATAAGAATTGATACAGGAAGTTGGGAGTTATCTGCAAAAAACCTTCTTCACGATTGAACCTTTTAAGGGCGAATAGCTACGAAGTGGGGCGCCCTAGGAAAAAAACTTAATCTTACTTTTAGTGTTATTTTGACCCAAACTATACGCCCCCGGAGTACTTCCGCCTACTTTAGGAACACCCTGTATACATAAAGTCTAATCAAGACTCTTGATCTTTGAGGAACTCACTCTTGTCTTGTCTTGAAATTTCAAGACAAGAGTTTGTGGGGGTGTTGTCTTGAATTTTTAGCTCTAATCAAGACAAGAGTTAGAAATTCTAACTCTAGACGGCAACACTAATCGAAGCTGTAATATACAATATGTCTCTAAGACTCGAACGAAATCCAATTTATCGTTAAGTATTTTTAATAAAAGAAAATTGTTAGAAATTGGGTGAAAGTTGCAGTTAGGTAAACTAGATTCTCTGTCACATGTATTTTCTTCTAAAAAATAATATACGTGAAATCTACAAAAGACAACTGGTAGATAATTTAATTCTCTACAACTTTCACTTTGACCTCATGGGCATCCGATGCATAGGACGCGAGATATTTGCAAAAGACATTCAATATCTTGGTTAGCCATGTTGTCATTTTTGTGATTTTTGTGGATTTGAGTTTGGGACACCTCAAAGAACGTCAGATTTTTACTAATTTTGTCTAGGTTTCCTCGTTTTTTTGACTAATTTCTGTGGGCTACTATCATATCTATATATATTTTGGGGCACTGAAACAGCTTAGAACGAGCTTGAAATCGGGTAAAAAGTAAATAGAAGGAGCAAACGAGTTGACCCATGTTTTTAAACGTATTTTTGAGTGCTGAAACTGAATCCAAGTCAGAATTGTCACATTTCGTCAATATTTTCATGTAAGCTCAAAAAACTGCTTAGAACAAGCCTGAAACTGGGTAAAAAGTAACTTAGGGAATTAAACGACTTGACTCATGTTTTTATACGTATTTTGAGGCGCGAATCAAAGGTCAGAATTTTCTTAGCATGTCAGGACTTTAACATAACCTCAGAAAAATCTCAAAAAACGTCTCAAAAATGGTCAATGATGCATGTTCAGGTAAAATAAAAAATTTAAATGAACAAGCCATCGTACCAGCACGTACTTTTGGTCATTATAATCGAATATGTGTCAGAATGAAATTCACAAGTTAAAACGTTTACATTTTGACGCAGGCTCAAAAAACCTGTGAAGATTAACCCAAATTACGTTTATAAGATAAATAAAGGTCGAGAAAACCTCGAATTCGTAAAAAAATAGTCTATTTCTTCCTGTGATATCGTACTCGTTTTGACTCAAAAGACCTTTGCAGTGGGTTTCTCTCCCTTTTCTTGCCACTGTCTGGCAAGTCTCTTTTAACCATTATAGGCCATTATATTTACGTCCCATTTTCCTTGGTAGCGACGGTCCATCTCTCTTATATTTTTGTGGAACCGTTCACCTTGCTCCTCGCTATGATCTCCGAGATTTTCTGGAAAGTAATCAACATGAGAATCTAGAAAATGTAATTTTAAATTCATTAAACATCCCAATTTTTGAACGTTTTGAACCATTTCTGCTACTACAGGTTTAGAGTAATTACTTTTTACATTTACCAAAAAATTCTCCACGACGTTCTTGAAACTAACCCAAGCAGATTTTTCGACGTCATTCATCTTGGTAACAAATACTTCATCCCTTAGCATAGTCCGAATTTATGGTCTATTAAATATTCCTACTTTCAATTTTGCCTCAGAAATGGCTGTAATTTTTTCGTTCAGGTAACTAAAGGTTTCATTTTCCTTATTCAAGACAAATTGCTTCATAAGAACGAGTTTAATATGAAGCGGTGGGAGAAAAACTTTCGATTGTTCCACTAGTGGATCTTTAATGATATTGTTAGATCCAGGATTTACCGATGTTCTTTGGGCCAAGATTTCAGCTTGTAATGATTTTCCCTATCTCTGCTATCCCAAAGACATAAGAAAATGGGTGTTTGGTAAATCCTGACTGCTGTCCCAAAAGAATTGTTAAAACTTTTAAATCACCACATATTTTCCATTTGTGATCCTGATGTTTTATTTTTTCCAGGATTAATTCTATGGAATTAATAATATGTTATTGTATCCATCTTTTGATTCCGTTGAGTGTGCTATTGGGACAGAAGCATATTATATTTTTTAAGGTTATGTCAAAATTCTGATATGATGGGAGGTTTCAAAATTCATATGAGTAAAGCGGTTTGGTGGTTTTTAAATCTACTTTTAAACGCATTTTTGACCATTTTTGAGGTGTTCCTTGAGATTTTTATGAAGTTATGTCAAAATCCTGACATGATAAGAAAATTCTGACCTCGGATTTGGTTTCAGCGTCCCAAAATACGTATAAAAACATGGGCCAAGTCGTTTAATCGCCCGATTTACTTTTTACCCGATTTCAGGCTTGTTCTAAGCTGTTCTCTGAGCTTACAAGAAAATATTGACGTAATGTGACAATTCTGACCTCGGATTCGGATTCAGCGCCTCAAAGTACATATAGATGTGATGGTCGCTAAAAAAGTACATGACCTTTTTTATTTTTTGTGTTCCTGTAAAATATTGTAGCAGTTCCCTTATGACTAATGCAATTTTTTTTATATCCATTGACTGATATTTTTCTGTATACATATCTGAGACAGTGTAAATGCTTTTTGTGATTGTTGATTAGGATATTTTGCTTACCAAAATGATAATGTATCAAAATAACTTTATAAGTATACGCATATCAAAGAAATTCAGAAATGAAAAATAATGGATTTCTCAGCAGACCACAAGCTTTTTGGGTAATTTTTACATTTTTTTAAAGAGATATGAGCCTTTCACTGCTGATAAGGGGATCAGATATGATGGAAAGTATGTGAAACAAACTCTGTCCCTCCTCCTTCTCTCTATATTTCTGTTTGAATTTCATATTGCTCAGTGTAATAAGAAAATAATCCTAACTGACACTAAACAATGTACCGAATCTCATCGTTGTACCCTCCGATTAAAGAACTTATATCTAGGTACATAACAGGCTCTCTTACTATATACCTTGTTTGCTCCCAACATAGTCACATTATATGTCCATTAAAAGGAATAGATGAACATCACATCCCATAGTCAACAGTGGCGTTGTGTGTGTAGAAAATGTGTAGAATGGTAAATATTTTCATTAAAATGAATTATTGCAATTCCTGCATTACCGGCTCTTTAAACAACGTGAGGTAGGCATACGATATAACAGATAATACAGTAAGATAAATATGTATTGAAAGGATATTGAAATTTAATTGCTATTCACTTTATAACTGTAAACTGAACTTCATCATGTTACGACTATGAAACTATCGATTTTCTTCTTTTCTAAACTGCTTTCTGCAAACGGCACAGCACTTAATCATTTTGCACTAAATATATTGTCACTAAACTGTGTAAATATGAATAGAGAATATTATTTAGGTATTAAGCAAATCACAACTTAAAATAAAAAGACTTCGTTCACCACATTTTGATCCAAAAACACGAAAAACGCCTATTAACATTAATGGCGGACACTGTCAAAAGTGTCAAACTGAGATTATGATAATCGAACTTACCGATCGTGCCCGAATCGGCCGCGAATAGATCGACTAGCCAATCAAGAACTTATGGGAAGAAGTGCCTTAGATTGTAACTATCTCAGCAACATACAAATTAGTACAATTATGTATCTAGATATAAGTTCTTTAATCGGAGGTTGTACCACAGAAGGTTCCTAAAATATTAAATAAAAAACCTACTCTAAGGCTCCACATTCAAAAGGTTGTTTCTAGTTCCTTTAGAAAGCATTTTTGAACACATATGAACACGTCTATATAATTTTTTTTTCATATTTTTACATAAGCTACCATCACCTAACGTTAACGACAAAAATATTCGGACTGTATACTGATATAATCAATGACTTTTATTAATTTCTTAACAAATAGGATTTAAGAACCATTGTCATCTAGACACTATGTAGCGCATTTTGTGAAGAATGCATTTTTTAAATAAATGTAATCGGTCGGGAGATGTATAAATTTAAAAAAAAAATAGTTAATTTTCAGCAGAGTGAGATCAAGAAAATGAAAATTTTGGATTGTTTACTCCTGTAAAGGCCCATAATTTTTTTTATTCAAGAAGGAATAGTTTCTACATAAAATATGATTTAAAAAAAATAAAAAAAAAATAGTTAATATTACTTCCACATCCAGTGGAAGTATAGTAACGACAAAAAATTTTTGAAAATTTTTATTGTTTAAATAGGCTTAGAATGTCATAAAACGTCGAGATTTTAAGTTTGAACGAAAAAAAAATTTCTATCTGTCTGTCTGGTCTATCTGTCTGTCTGTCTGTCTCTCTGTCGGTCTGTCTGTAACTTTTTTGTGCGCACGATTACTCAGGAACCGTTGAAGATATTGACTTGAAATTTGGTACACATATGTACTTTAAAGGGATCTGGAACTAGATTATATTCTCATCTTATTCCGTCGAAGGGTTGGGGGTAAATTGGGGTAAATGGGGGGTAAATAGGTGAATCAAGCAGGTAAGGGTCCATAAAATTGGTATTTAGTATATACAAGGGAAGCTAAGGTGTCAAAAAATTTTTTGGCATTAGCCACCACCATTACCACCCCGACCCCATTATTTAAAAGGATGAAAAAAATATGTGATTTAGTTTGTGTACAAGAACCAAAAACCTTAAAATATTTTTTACTTCATCCACCCCCACTACCACCCTCTATCACCACCCCCACCCCACTACCGATTTGGGATATCGTTTTATGGGTTTTTGGGGTAGACGATTTCAAACATTATATTATTAAAGTTCCATAAGCAATTATTTCCACATACAAAATTTTTTCGTTGTGACAGACTTGGATAGAAATCTGGATGTGGAAATAGTGATTCCTTGGGCAGCGGTTTTCAGCAGAGTAAGATCAAGAAAATGAAAATTATGGATTGTTTACTCCTGTAAAGACCCATAATTTTTAAATTTCAAGAAGGAATAGTTTCTACATAAAATATGTTTTTTTTTTGAGAAATAGGCTTCTGATTAGTTCCAATCACGTGGTGTGGTTACTTAGAAGATTTTGATTCATGCCTTTATTGATCCTGATAATTTTTTGACGATAAGTCTATTCCTAATTTGCTGGGCACAAGTAATAAGTCTTGGGGCCAATATTATTCTTAATATATATCAATGATATTTGTGACTGTGATCTGCGAGGTAAAATGACGCTATTTGCAGATGACACAGCACTCTTCTACTCAGGTACCATCAATGACATCTTTCAGAACGCTCAAGAAGACTTAAACAAAATATGTGTATGGACAAATAATAATTACATAAAGCTAAACCAGGATAATTATATAATAATATATTATAATGAATAATAATCAACCAATAGACGATCTAACATTAAGACTGTACGACGAAAATATAAAACAAGTGAATGATACAAAATATCTAGGATTTATATTGGATAGTACCTAAATTAAACTTTGAATGTCATATTAAAAAAATTTGCTCTAAAATAAGACAGCATTCATGTTAATTTAATCAGGCAACGAAATATTTGATATACAATGCGCATGTTAACTCACACTTGAACTATTTAGCTGCTTTTTGGGGGCACGCAAGACAGCAAGACAAGAGAAAACTTCAAACTACCCAAAATAAAGCCATTAAAGTTTTGTTCAATAAACCATTTAGGACCAATACGAGCAGTCTCTATAGTGATTTAAATATCCTTAATATAAATAAAATTATAAAACTTGACAGTATAAAATTAATTTACAAAATAACAAATGTATTAATACAAACAGAGATAAGGCTGTTAAAAAACTGTGACTCATCAACATAACACTAGAACTAATTCAACATTATTCACTAAATTCGTTCACAACTACTCAAGGCAGAAAAAAAATAACATACCAAGCAGTGCAATGGTACAATGAACTACCTTGGACCATAAGAAATAAACCCACTCTGGAAAGTTTCACTAAAAATGCAAGGCGATTTTTATTAAACCAAAGATAATTAAGCTAACAAAATCTAGGCTAAAAAAAATATTTTCAAAGACAACCCTTATATTTATATTTATAGTTATATATTTATACATATACATATTTATAATTACATAGTAGATTCCCATATAATTAAGACAAAACCTGTAGATTTATATGTTACCACATAATTAGCACCAAAGATAATATTTTGTACTAAACATGTAGATACTTGTAATACCATCTGATATGCCTGTTATGGATCCTTGTATCTTTTTGGGCATTATTCATAAATAAAAAAAAAGCTACGTCTTACATTTTAGTTTAAAAGTGCTCACAGACTGAGATCTATCTATACTATAACTCCACAATAATCTAACGTGGCTCATTATAGTAGTGACATGAAATACTGTTGACTGATATTTCTATATATATTTAATATTAATTGTCTTGTATCGACTCATTCTTACAAGCCATTACCAACGCTCCGCTGCTCTTTGGTTATGTACCGCTATTGATTTCTGTTACTTCGAGTCTGAGTCTGAAACGTCTTTCTTCATTTTTAGTGTGCTTGCATGTTTGCTCTCCATTATCTTTAATTGAATTGTTCCATCTTTAATTAAACAAAGTTTGCATAAATCGAGTTACTCTAGGTATTAAAATTTACTTCATTAAACGTATTACCTCTCTACTTCTTGGTAAAATATATTGTCTCAATTTTTAATCATCACTGAGATGCCGGGTGAATTAATAAAATACACCCTATGAATTTAATTTTTTATTAAAAATGTTATTATTGTATTATCTTATTATTGTATACGCAAAAGCTAACCCAAACTAATAATCCAAGATCCCAGAGCTGCCAGACCTACGTCATTTTAGCAAAGCTAATATTTTGACAACAAATAGTGTAATATCTAGTTAAGAACTATATAGTATGCGTATTTGCTAGTTTGAAAGCGGGGCCCTTTTGCAGAAAACAGGTACAAAAGGTACATAAAAATTTTACTAAGTACGTTAAGTTATGATAGCTGGATTATTTTCCATGTGACACACTAACGACGTGGTGTAAGCGTCAACCTCCGAATCTTAAGGTCCGAGGTTCGATCTTGAGCGTTCTCAGCTTTTTTTTTTTTCAACAAATATTAACTTAAGGTGGCAATTACCAAGAAAGAGACAACCGAAAGGGAAATATTTATTATTTTTGGCCATAACTTTTTTCTTAGTACGTGACCTTCGGATTCGGAGGCTGACGTTTACACCATGTAGTTAGCGTGTCACTTGTAAAATAATCCAGCTATCATAATTTAACGTACTGAGTAAAATTCTTATGTACCTTTTGTACCTGTTTTCTGCAAAAGGGCCCCGCTTTCAAACTAGCAAATACGCATACATTCTTAACTAGATATTACACTATTGTCAAAATATTAGCTTTGCTAAAATGACGTAGGTCTGGCGGCTCTGGGATCTCACTCTATAATGGGAACTATTTGATTTCAAATTGATTTAAATCTTAAATGGGACAAACTATAGGCCGTACCTAAGAGGTAGGAAGACCATACACATCTGGTCTTCATTTTTCGAGAAGAGAAAAACGCTGCTTTGGTGAAAGTAGACAAACATTATGTCTGATAAATTTAAAGTTCACCAAGAAGTCAGAAAAATCTGTTATGTCACACCAATAATTCTTGACATTTGACATAAGTATATAGCGGAGCCAAACTAAGCATAAAAAAAATTAATTTGTTTTCTCCATTGAAACAAGTAAAATGAGAAGTATTGAATTAAAAATGTATTCCATTTTTATAAACAATATTAAACATATTTTTTAATGTCAAAATAAGTAGAATAATCAAAATCTACGATTAATTAAAAAAAAAAGTCCCGATACGATGAAAATGACCCCCATTCGGATTTTTCTTGAAGATCGTGTGTTATTCCCTCAAAGACTCATTAATCGATATAATTTAGAAAATTTTGTTTTTGACTGTTTTCAACTAGCTGAGGCAAAAATATGAGCATTGAAGAACAACCAATCAAAACACGAAATATCAATTTGTTTATTATAAGCGACTGAACCGCAAGAATTAACGTATGTCGACTCCAAATGCAAGTAGAGCATTTATTTTTAAAAAACGATTTTTTTTAATTTAATTTCATTCTCCGTTTACTGTTTTTGGTTTCATAAAAATCCACAGTTCCCAAAATCTGACTTGCTACCATTCTAGTTTTCTGTATCTTTTTTTATATGGTTCCTGAAACATGAATTCTTAGGAAGGCAGACAGACGACGCACAGTGCGACTGGAATTCGAAAACGTGGCAATAATTCTAATTTCCGGAACAATCCTTAAAAGAATCGTGTATACGTGTTTTTGAGAGTGTACATTTTAAATCTGAACGGTATTGCATCCATAGTCAATTAAGTTAAAAACTACAGATATTAATGAGGTTGACCACTTAAAAGTTCTATAACAAATTTAGCGCCTTGATCATACGCAGATACTACTTAACAATAATTGTTTCATGGAGGTAATAAGCGAGATGACCTTGACTGAAACTAGATAAAACTGATATGCCCTCTTGCCATATGTCAACAACGTATGGTCCTTTAGCCCATTTCATTGTACGATTTAATACCATGTTTTCGAATTCCTGCCCCACTGTGCGACGTATCGATTCTTTCAGTCGTAGATCTGGAGATATTTGTTACGAATTGAACAGCTCATTGCACTAACAGCTCAATTGTCCAAGAAATGGACCCTCTAGCGTTGTGTTCTCCCGTATTTTTTTAACTTTTATTCGACATTAATCACAGAGGATAAATATAGAACAGGATATAGTTTAGGGAAAACTAGACGATAAAGACGACGTCCTGCAAACCATAGGGCTGATGAAAAGTGCTTTGGTGAATCTGTACGCTAACAGACTGATGGCATGATGCTGTCAGACGTGGTATACAACAAAAAGGCATAAATTGTTTGCCAAGACGTTATAAATAAAAATAGCGTGATTTTAAGTCAATTACGTAGGTAGAAATTTTGTTTATTGCAAGTAAGCGCCTGGGATTAACAAAATACAAATTCACTTGTTTTGCCGCATATTGGACTTAATTGCATATTATATGCGAAAGCTCGTAGTCCATTGATATTAGGAAAAATAGGGGAAATAAATTATAATCTTTTGCCTTTTGGGGATTATACAAAAGAGTTCCCAAGGCACGCCCAGTGCGGCCCGCTGTGATTTCTCGCATTTTTCTGCGAAATAGTTGTAAAATTTTCAAAGATAGGTCGGGGAAACTTTCCATATTTGATAAAAATCTGTAAAAGTCATGTAAATAATATAATTGTATGCACTTATTTGGTGGTAAGCTCACATTTGTTTCTTAAAGATAGCCCTATGGCACATATAATCTCCAAAGAGCACAAGATTATAATTTATTTCCGCTATTCTCCGATTTCAGGTTTAATATCAATTATTATTATAGTACCTAACTAGTACTTTTTTGGCCCAATAAATTTAAAGTTTATGAACGTTATAAAAATTGAAAATTTTGTTGTTAGCTGTGAAGGAACGAAAATTTTATGAGACGTCAGCCACGGAGAATTTCCGATTTATTATTCAATGTTTATTCGTTATATTGAGACATTTTGAATGCCTTTGGTAATTTTTTATTACGACAGGTTTGTGACTTCCATGCTTTTAATATTGTACTTGTTTTATGCAAGTATCGTTTGATCTCACCCACAAGTTATGCAAAGAAAAATTAGTCAAGTTGTAGAAAGCGATCATAAAACCAAATTTTAAAACTTCTCTTTATACATTTCGAATTATTATATTTTTTAACCTGTACTATCGTATTATAATAATCATTTATAAAAAGTAAAATATACAGGTTATTCAAAAGAGACTGCTTTAAATTCTACTGCAGATGGATGAAAGAGTTCGAGAGAGGAAAATTTCACGAATAACATTTTTCTTAGGGAGGACCATAGGGTTCTTTTTCTGGAAACTACATGCTTGGATCTCTAATAGTTTTAATAAAATTGACAAGATTTAAGTGTTCATGTATATAAATTTTTTATAATTTGCAGCTCTCTCAAGTTAAACAAATAAGAGTTATAAGACGACAGAAAACAATATATTTTGGGAGGTTGATTTTATCAAAAAGAGCAAGAAACAGAAAAGTTAAAATACCGAATAAGTCAATCGATAATTCATTCAAATTTGTCATTTAATATAAGATAAAAAAATATTTGACCTTGAACTTTACTGACCCGCTCTATATAGGGCACCCTGCATATCAGCACGGTTCTCCTCATCTCTCGGCCCCCTGAATCTAAACATTTTTTAAACACCCTGTATACTTGACTACTTTTAAGTACTTTTGAATAACAGTGACCCGGATATATTAATAATTGTATTTAAAAAGTCATTTAAAATTTAATTGAAGAATTTAATGATTTTAACCTTTCGACAGTCGTAAATTTTGAAAGTGTGAAGTTTTAAAATAATTTATTTCTTCGTCTATATACTCATACTACCCTTTAGACATAATAATATTTTATGAAAAGCCTTTAATAAATGGACCAGCTCGCATACAAAGTTTGAAATTTGAATTTCCTGGTTTATATGACTAGCTACCGCCGCCTTATTATGCTTCACCAGAATATATTGAGGTGAAACAGGCTATATTTGATGTAGTAAAAAACACAACTTTATGACATAAATGTCAGGACGAAAAATATTTTGCATTTATATCTCTCCAGTATATAACAAATTAATGTCATTATATTCGTGCCTACGATAATAAGCAAGATACCGATAATGCTGACACTGACTGTCCCTTTTATATCACAAGCAGTCGATTTTGACGGCTTTAGCTACGGCAGTTCCTACGTAACACTTTCGCACTGATGGAATTTAAAATTTTACAAAAGATTATTCTGAGCCAAGCATAAAGACTTGAATAAAAAGAGCCGTAATAAAAAAAAGACAGACTTGTTGTTTTAGATAAAAATTAA
Organism: Rutpela maculata; assembly: GCA_936432065.2. Taxonomy (NCBI): domain Eukaryota; kingdom Metazoa; phylum Arthropoda; class Insecta; order Coleoptera; family Cerambycidae; genus Rutpela; species Rutpela maculata. The sequence continues at coordinate 94,353,795 of OW386285.2, read as the reverse complement.
TATTATTATACTCCTGAAAATTGTAAGGTTTTATTTTAATAAGCGGTAAAAATAATATGTGGAATGATTTTACTTAAGTATCACTTTTAAATGTGGTTAAAATTATGAAAATTTTAAATCGCATCCATTTAAATAACAACGTTAATTGCATAGATACTGTCGAATATTGAAGTTGTTATATTAGTGTAATAAATATACAGTGTGTCCCAAAATAAGAGTAAAAAAATGATTGAGCGTTTAGCAGCCATGCAAATAGTAAGGGGCGAGCTCAGTTTCGTTTTAATAATACAGAATGTCCCAAAAGTGGACGATAATATTTTTTTAGATCATGTTTGTCCAAAAATATATTTACAAAATTTCAAGAGTTGATATGTCTGGTTTTTTAGAAATGAAACAAAATGAATAAAATAATTGTTTTTATTACTTTTAAGGCCCAGCTGTAGAAAGACAGTTTAAAGGTAAAACTATGTGTGCAAAATTTAATTAATTTATTTGCATGTGGAACTTTAAATGCGATTTTCTCGAGAACTACTGCAGTTATTAAAATGATCATAATGCCTTCTTAATGTAGGAAGTTCTAAATATTTCAAAATTTTGATAATATCTGACAATTAAGATAAGATAAACACCGCTATATTACTTATGAGATTGGGCAGAACCGCGCCGCCCAGGTGGTAAAGGACAGAGGATAGAAGCTTGGTAGGCTGAACAAGGATAGCTTCAAAAGAAGTCTGGCTGGCTCCTTCCGAGGAGGTACGGTCGAAACGGAGGAGGCCCTCACCGTTGCGGTTACTAGAGCTTACAATGAGTCAATGCCCAGGAAATGAAGCAGAAAGACCGGGAGGGACGTCTATTGGTAGACGGAGGGTATCGCAGACCTCAGAAGGGAATGTATCGCGATTCGTCGACAGGGTATAAGGCGGAATAGGAGAGCAGGACTTGGGGAGAACCCTTCTCTCCAGGAGTACCGGACCCCCAGGAAAAACCTTGGAGACGCAATTAAAAGATCAAAGAGGGAGAGGTGGGGGGAATTATGCGACACTGTGGATGGAGATGTCTGGGGAGATGGCTACAAGATAGCGACTCGACAGATCAGAAATCCGACCTCTGCCTTGCTGGCAGGGGTCGGATTTCTCGCGGAGGAGGAGCTGGAGGCAGGATGTGCCAGACTTAAAAGTGGAAAGGCTTCAGGCTTAGACGAGATTCCGCCTGAAATAGTCAAGCTAGTTGCGGAAGAATACCGGTAGACATCTTAAGAGTAATGAACCGTGCTCTAGAGAGTGGGGATTTCCCGAGCAGATGAAGGAAGACCAGGATCGTCCTGATCCGGAAAGGAAACAAGCCGCCGGAGGAATCATCATCCCATCGACCGCTATGTTTACTTAACGCGATGGGCAAGCTCCTCGAGTATCTGATACTGGGGAGATTAGAGAAGAAGATAGCCGAGAAGGACGACTTATCTGAAAGCCAGTTCGGTTTTCGGAAAGGACGATCAACGGTAGGAGATTAGACTACTAAAGGAGACAACACAGATTTGTGCTGTTGTGACCGTAGATGTCCAAAACGCGTTTAACACGGCGGGATGGGAGATGATTGTCAGGAAGATGCAGAGCTTGGGGGTAGCTCCGTACCTTGTCAGGATGATGATAAGCTACTTCCAAGATAGGATGATCGGATTCGAGTCAGAGGGAGAGATAACCTGGAAAAGCATCACTTGTGGGGTTCCACAAGGGACGATGCTTGGTCCGACCTTGTGGAACGTGATGTTTGATGATGTTTTTCGATTGCCTTGGAAGGAGGGTGTGAAGATCATCGGGTATGCCGACGACTTGGCCATAACGGTGACTGGAAGGTGGCCATCAGAATGATTGAGAAATGGCTAAAAAGAATACAGCTTGAGCTAGCTGCCGGGAAAACGGAGCTCCTGGTTATCACCAGGAAAAGAAATCTTCCGCCCATGAAAGTTAGGGTGGGCCAGGTGGAGATATCCCCAGGGAACCACCTGAAATACCTAGGAGGAACCATAGGGGTTTGGATGGACTCCAAGCTGAACTTCGATGTCCATGCCACAAAGACGGCCGAGAAAGCAGGAAAGCTAGCCACAGCCATTGGGAGACTTATGGCCAATATGCACGGATCGAGAGCGAGCAAGAGGAGGCTGCTATGCAGCGTCGTATACTCTATCCTTTTGTATGCAGCTCCGGCCTGGGAAAGTATGATGAAGGTGGATAGGACGAAGGGAAGTATGACTTGGATCCAGTGATGTGCCGCACTAAAGGTATGTAGTGCATATAAAACAATTTCGTACGAGACGGAGTTGGTAGTGGCTCTTTTGGATCTGATGGCCAAAGAACGGCTGGAAATCTTTGAAGGAGCCGGGAGGGCAGATGCCAGGGACAGGCTGTTTGAAAGATGGCAGAGGCAGTGGGACACTGCAGACAAGGGAAGGTGGAGGAGACGGCTCATCCCGAACATCAGAGCGTGGATGGAACGGAGGCGTGGTGAGGTAGGCTATTGCCTCACCTGAGCGGACACGGGTGCTTCATGGAGTACTTATATGATATTGGCAAGACTGATAGCGGAGAGTGTGCATACTGTGGAGAGGTCGATGACGTGGAGCACACCGTGTTCGCATGCAACAGATGGAGGGTAGAGAGTCGAGACTGTGGGGCGTCGGTATTGTCTCCGGAAAATATGGTAGAGAGAATGCTAGAAACGGAGGAGAACAGGAGAAGGGCGGAGGAGGGAATAACCCGCATTATCAAAAAGGAAGAGGAGGAAAGAGACCCCATGGAGAAACGCCAATTAACATCGACAAACTTAAATGACCTGTGGGTTCGATGAAAGCAGTCCCAGGCCAACAGGAAACACTGAAGAGAGGGAGGGGTTTTAGATGGTTGGAGTCCAGCACTACCCGTTCGCGATAGACTCTAACCGACGGATGTCCATGATGATTTCCCCTTCCACAGAAAGAAAAAAAAAAGATAAGATGGAACGCACTACCCACCCCATTAAGAACTACCATACTTACGAGATGGTACTTAAATAATATTATTACAAAATCACACACTTTTACTAACGGACAACTAGCCGTTTCAAGAAAACTAATTAAAGACTGTATTTTTGCAAGAGGGCACGTTTGTAGGAGCTCTTCATCTTACTTTGATCGGTATTATTCGCCCTCTTATTTCGGTACACTCGGTATATTTAAACTATTTAAATAACCTCAGTGTAGTACATTATATTGTATATTTTTACCATTTTTTTTTGTTTCTGTTTAGTCGAGTAATAGATTTATAAGTATAATTTAAAATACTCATTATCTGAACATTTGGTACCTTGGGCGGTTAAATTAACAAAACTCTCAACTAATTAATGACGCTAATAACTTAAAACTTAATGAAAAAGATTTTTTAGTTTATGTGACTAATTTTAACGTAAACATGAAATGGATTATAGCGTGCCTTACCAAGAAAAATAATTAGCCTTGAAAATGTTGTAGAACTCTCCAAAATCGTCCTAAGTTGAAGACATAATCAAAATTCGACTTAGGCAAAAAAATTTCATTTAAAGACATTTTCGGGAGTCTGCAGAGGCGCAGATCAGTCCACAAGGACCGTTTTGGGTTCTATAAGGCGTTGGAAATGACCAGGCGAAAATTCGAAGGAACACCGAATTTTCACTTAGGAAAAATGTTTTTGGTTCAGAATATCAGAGTAGAAGTATATAATGACAAAGATTTATGAATAATAAACTTTTTCAAAGGTACCATAAATTGGACTTTGAAAAATAATATTTTTGGAAGGGCGTCAAAATTTGGCCCAAGAATCGATTTATCGAAAGTACGCCAAAGTTTCACTTGCAGGCTAATTTTTCAAAACTGCGTTGAAATTTGGCTTGAAGATCGATTTTTCAAAAGTACGCCAAAATTTCACCCGCAGATTAACTTTTCAAAAGTACCTTGAAATTTGGCTTGAAAATCAATTTTTCAAAAGTACGCCAAAATTTCACCCGCGGATTAACTTTTCAAAAGTACCTTGAAATTTGGCTTGAAAATCGATTTTTCAAAAGTACGCCAAAATTTCACCCGCAGATTAGTTTTTCAAAAGTACCTTGAAATTTGGCTCGAAAATCGATTTTTCAAAAGTACGCTAAAATTGGTCTTAAACTGGATTTTTCAAAAGTACCACGAAGTCAGTTTAAAAAGTACCACGAAAATATACTTTAAATTATTTTTTATTTTTTTATTCCTCAACCAAAGACATTGACCTTTGAGGTACGATCATTGAAAGCCCAATTCTAAAGTATGAGCATAAAATTTTAACGATGCACTGCATCCAAAAGGCAAAATAGAAGATTTTGTCAAAGCCGGCGTAGTGCCGATAAGCAAAAATTGATAAAAATCAATGCACATGTACAAGGCCGGTTTCTCGCATGGAAAGAGTTTGGATTGACCCAGCGGCTCGCAATTTGATCGAGCGCGTTGAGTAGTCCAGACAAAGCGATGGTAGAAAAGCCAATAACGGGGCTTTTCAAATGACAAAGTTATAGAGGAAAACGCCTTGTGCATAAAAATCCAAAAATTCAATTTTGCCTAATAGTCGCTCGAAGGTGAGACGCTGCCAAATCGATATTATTAATCGACTGTGATAAGGGTTAGTAAGTCGTGGACTGATCGAACGCCACTCAACTTATGCAGTAATAAGTCCTCTGAATGTGTTTGAGTACGTGAATCTCCACGATACAAGAACTTTAAAGCTAGGTAGTCTCTAGCGAAACTAAATTCATTTAGTAAAACTTTTTTAAGTTAATTTCAGTCAGCCTTAATTATTCATTTACCCAGAGTCTGAAATGATTCTAAAAGCTCGCATTTTGATTCTGAGAAGGTACGTATGAATCTTTTCTACCTAATCGATCGTTAGCGCGAGCGCTCTCGCTTGTATGGTCTGAAAGTCACTACCTTGATTGGGGAAGGCACGATTCTTTCTTGAGAATTTTGTATAACCAATTCTGTTAAATAAACGGATTCTTTGAACTAATATTTCTTAATTGATCTTGAGGCCTGTTGACGGTCTATAATCCCTGGAACTTTCGTATAGAAAACCGGATGTGTCGAGTTAATTCGCATTAACGTTCGACCTTCTGGTTGTTTTGCGGAGGTTCGATAGGGATTTTTTTATGCGTTTTTTGAGAAATATATTCCGTTATTAATGGACCAAAACGCGATTTTCGCGTACCAAAACTAATCCCTCCGCAGAGAAATTCTTCGGTTGGGATTTTTTTATGCAAAAATTCAGGAAATTAAGAGGTGCCTAAACCCCTAACGAGGGAATTCGGGTCCAGAGAGAGCGTAGTTTCCGATCTGTGGTAGTGCAGCCTTGGTCCCGCTTTTCGGCTACCGAAGTCATCTTATCTCGAACCCGCCTGGGAGGTAGAAGAACGGGGTAATACGCGACTGGCGCCCCCTGAGAAATAAATTGGTGTCGCGTCATTTTGACGCCCGGTAGTGCGTTCTTCTACATGGCGCCCAACGTGGGGCGTTGTTAGTCAGCAGGGCTTTCTGGAAAGGATATGGATGAATCAACGCCTTTCCAGTTTTACGACGAGCCGACATCTGTGATGGACAACGTCTCTAGAGGGTTAGAGAGGCCGTGCGCGGAGGATGTACTGGGTAGTTCGGGGGTTGGCCCGAGTACCACTGAAGGAGTCATACAGCCCTCCTCAGAACAAGTGTTCGCCCAAATGGCAGCAGGTCTTGCCAAAGCTCTAAGCGAAGCCACACACGAGCATAAGTATCGGTCGAAGCATCCAAATGCGGAATTTCATGGCTTCGAACACGAAGACCCTGAAACCTTCATTCATCATATGGAGGAATTTTTCGTCCGAGTACGAATTACGCAGGATAACGACCGTCTGTATAAAATATCAGAACAGCTCAAAGACGATGCTAGGAAATGGTTCGAACAATACCGAACCCTAATTACCACGTATCCTCTATTCCTCGAGCGGTTCAGAAGCCGTTACGATTCAGGTGAAGTACTCACCGAAGCAGTAGCTAATTTATATGGCAAGAAACAAGATGCCGAGGAAAATACGTCAGTATTTATTTCCAGGAAGGTATGCCTCTTCAACAGGATCGATCCGTTTAAGCCGGAGGCGATGAAGGCGGCTACCATCTTCAATCAGTTGAGACCTGATATGAAAATGCTCCTAAAGAGTGCCGTCATACTAGATACAAATACACTAGTGACGATGACCGAACAAATGGCCAAAATCATGGATGAGAATAAAGAATTCGAGATTCTGCAAAATGCAAAGAAAAGCAAAGACCGAGAAGCGTCCACCTCTACCGCTTCAGCTCAAGGGAATCAGCAATCGAGCAGTAACTGGAGAACGGAACCCTCCGCATTAGCGAAGCCGTCCTCCAGTTCCTTTGGTGCATCTAGGACACCATTCAATGGATCTCAAAGAAGAGATAATCCGCCAGCACCAAGGGTGCATTTTGCAAATAATATTTCCTCGCTGCCTAGAGGGGATATACCGAGAAGGGGTACTGGAGACGTAAGGAACTCCCGAGTCCCGTATCGCCCTTGCAGATATTGCCCAACAGAGCAGTGGCATTTTCATGCGGAATGCCCAAACAATCCCTATCGTAATATGAATACGGGAAACCAAGCGGGGGTCAGAGGCGATGGCCCAGGCCGAACTGTACCAGCCCCGCCTACCAGGCCCCAGCAGGCTCGAAGCGACCCTCGAGGAAGCTCCGAAGCAAGAAGTTTAAATTAAAAAACTTCGATGACCTTCCTGACCTTAATTACCTGTTTAAGGATCAAGAAGTCAACCTATCTCCCCACCGATTCACTACATTAGAATCTATCAATCAAACCAACGACGCTTTCCCTCTGCCTCGCATTAAGATTATAATTAATAATCGAGCGGTTAACGCTTTATTGGATACAGGTTCGACAAGGAATATTATCCAACCGAAATTTTTGAACGACATTGATCAACTTACAGCTCCCCAAACTTTTGTTATGGCTTGTGGCGATGGTTTAGTAGAATCCCTCGGGACTACGACCATAAACGTTAATGTACTAGATGTACCCTTTCAGACCACGTTTCAGGTCATTCAAAATTTAAATGAAGAGCTCATTCTGGGAGCCCCGTTTTTATATGCTCACAATGTCGTATTCGATTATCAACGTAAATGTGTCTACGTCGGCACTGAAGAGCGAATAACCGTCTTCTGGAATCAAGCAGCACATCAAGCAAGGAAGCAATGCCGGCTTCCCGAAGAACTGATCATCGGAAACGATAATTTAAAACCTCTATTCGAGGAATTCGCTGAATTGTTCACCGCGGTGCCTACCCAAGCTACCACGGTGACAACGAAACATAAAATAAAAGTTAAAGACGACCGCCCGTTCAATATCAAACCCTACCCCATGTCTCCTTCTAAGAAAAAAGTTATGTACGATCAAATTGAAGAGATGCTGAAAGCCGGGGTCATAGAACCGAGTACCGCTCAGTACAGTTCGCCTCCTATTATAATTGAAAGGCCCGGCAAGAAGCCTCGCTTCTGCATTGATTATCGTCACTTAAATGAAGTAACGGAAGACGAAGCATCCGTCTTACCAAAGATATACGAGAGTATAAAGGATCTAGGAAACGCCAACTTATTTACGGTGTTAGACCTCAAGAGCGGATATTGGCAAATCCCTCTTGAGGAGTCGTCAAAAAACTATTCTACGTTTACAACATTAGATGGAGCATCTTACCGATTTAACGTGATGCCTTTCGGATTGAAGACCGCTCCATGTACATTCCAAAAATTTATGGCAAGAGACGTATTGACCGGCTACTTGCATCATTTCTGCAAAGTATATCTCGATGATATTATCATCTACAGCGAAAATATAGAACAGCATGTAAACCATCTGAGAGCCGTCTTTGAACGCCTGCGTTTGCATAATTTAAAGGTGTCACCGGAAAAATGTGTAGTAGCCACGTCAAGCATAACCTATCTCGGGCATCAAATAAATGCCAACACCACTCAACCATTAGAAAAACACATATTACAGATACAAAATTATCCGGCCCCTACGACAAGGCGCCAGCTTCAGAGTTTCCTTGGTCTATGTAATTGGGTACGTGAATATATCCCTAATGTTGCAATAATTACAAAGCCCTTGACCCGACTACTCTCGAAAGACTGGCGCTTCAAGTGGAATCCGGAAGCCCAAGAAGCTTTTATTTTACTAAAAGAAGTATTGAATAAACCTCTAGGACTGCACCGGCCAGATTTCAATAAAATGTTCATACTGCAGACGGACGCATCCTTAATAGGATTATCTGCAGTATTATATCAATTGGGGGATAATGACCAGAAGCACATCGTCTCTTATGCTAGTAATACGTTATCTCCGACGGAGAGAAAATACCATATCAATGAATTGGAATGTTTGAGCGTCGTTAATTATATAAGGAAATACAAAATATATTTGGCAGACCGTCCATTTATAGTCAAAACCGACAATCGAGCTTTACTATGGTTAAATAAGCATAAGGACGAGAAAACGAAATTTACTCGTTGGTCATTATTACTTCAGGAATACAGCTTCACCATAGAACATTGTCCCGGCAAGGAAAATATATTGGCTGACTATCTTAGCAGGAATCCTCAAGGCCCAAACGTCGAAGCAGACGACGAAGAGGAGAGAATGTACCCACCAAAATTCTCGTACAAGGAACGAATATCAGTGATTACCACATTGGAATTAAACGATCAGGTCAGAGAAGCGCAAACGCACTCCAGAGATATCCAAGACCAAATTGAACGATGGAATACTCTAGTGCGACAAGCAGATAAAACCGAGGCAGAGGTGAAATTCGTCAATACAAGACAAGTGATAGGCGGCACACTTTGGACGAGAGGCGAAAATGTTATAGAAAAATTATACGTACCAAAACGTATGGTCATGAGAGTAATATCTCATTTTCACGACCGACCGGAAGTAGGTCACCCCGGCCGCGATGAAACTGTTAGAATCATCTCGGGCCGCTATTATTTTAATAATTTGTCGAGACTAGTTAACAAATATTTAAATGAGTGCATTATTTGTAATTCCGTAAAAAGCAGACAATCACAACCGAAGGCTCCTCTCAGAAGCCATGCTCCATCGCATCCGTTCGAAGTTCTAAGCGTCGATGTAATCGGACCGCTTCAGCGAACCAAAGATGCAGATAACCGATATATATTAATGGTAGAGGATGTATTTAGTAAGTGGGTCGAAGCCAAGGCGTTCACCCAAGTCAGTGGAAAAACAATAGCACAATTTATCGAAGAGGAACTAGTGGCGAGATATGGCGTTCCGAGGGTCATCATTTCCGACCAGGGAGGCCACTTCAATTCCGGCTTTTACGATACGTTCTGTACACGTAACAATATTGAAAGATTCTTCACAGCAGCTTACCACCAACAGGCCAATCCAATAGAAAGGAGGGTGCAAGAAGCCAAGAAGATCTTAAAAACCTTATTATATGGTTCACCCAACGACGAGTGGGATCGACATGTTAGTCAGATGGCATATATCTTGAGAACAAGAAAAAACGCCGCTACGGGGCATACGCCCAGTTTCGTAGTGCTCGGCTATGAATTACCGCAGATTGGTGATTGGAATATGTTCGCTTATAGACAAGAACGTCGTAATCAAGCGGACGTTCCCCGCCTTGAAAGAGTCAAAGAGATTCGTAAAAATCAAACAAATTACCAATGGCGTTACGCGCCCAAAGTGGCGGTAACGCCGGTCGTATATAAAGTGGGAGATATGGTAATGACTAAAAGGATCAGGAAGGATCATACCTTCACACCGTCGTGGAGTGGGCCACACAAGGTTTTAAAGAGATTGTCCAATGAAGTTTACCTCATTCACAAGGGGGTAACTTCGACGAGATTACATGTCGATGCCATCAGGCCGGCACCTAAGGGAGACCCCGATGTTGAATTGGAATTGTCTGAAGAATCAGAAGATAGTCCGGATGAAATTCATCTTAGTGACGACGCTTCCTCATCAGACAATGAGATCGCGCCCAGGTCAGAGCGACGTAGCGATACCACACTAGTTCAAATCAATGTTCCCGCAAGTGCTCAAGATGAGCCGGATGTAATAAGTCGAGATCCCGAAGATGCTCGAGATGAGCCAGATATAGAAGAGTCACCTCTAGATATTTCTGAGGTCGACCACGGCTAATAGCCGTTTTCGCTTTTTTTTATATTTTTTCTCAAAATTCTAAGTGGCGATTTTGACCTGTATGCGGTCGAATCGAAAATTTAAAGTCTACCCCATGAGCAGACATGGAAAGACGGCGAACCCGACGCAAGAGCGCGATCCGGTAAGCCTAGCTTCTCAAGAGCGAGAGCCGCCAAGTTCGAGTAATGGACGTAGGCATAAGTACGAATCAGTACGAGTTTCGGAAGCTGTTTTTCTTATGCAAGAAGACAACTTCAATTTTAATCATTTTAAGTCAACAAAATTAACGTATACCCCAAATGGAAACTACGAGTTTCAGAAGCCGTTCTTCGCTCAAGAAGACGCTTCAATTTTTTTTTTTATACTTTTTTCACAAGTCGTGATGACCGCACGAGTATCGTAAGCCGATTTAATCTACCTTACGAAGTAGAAACTACGAGACGAGTTTCAGAAGCCGTTCTTCGCTCAAGAAGACGCTTCAATTTTTTTTATACTTTTTTTTACAAGTCGTGATGACCGCACGAGTATCGTAAGCCGATTTAATCTACCTTACGAAGTAGAAACTACGAGACGAGTTTCAGAAGCCGTCCTTCGCTCAAGAAGACGTTTCAAATTTTTTTTTATACTTTTTTCACAAGTCGTGATGACCGCACGAGTATCGTAAGCCGATTTAATCTACCTTACGAAGGAGAAACTACGAGACGAGTTTCAGAAGCCGTTCTTCGCTCAAGAAGACGCTTCAATTTTTTTTTATACTTTTTTTTTACAAAGTAGTGATGACCGCACGAGTATCGTAAGCCGATTCAATCTACCTTACGAAGAACCAATTTCTAACCATTATAAGTTAACAAAATTCATGTTAGAAAAATATTTCATTAAAAACAACACATTGTGTTTGTTAGTCGACGCGTTCCAGTCGACGACTTGCTAAAAAGTCAATCTAGTTGCAGAACTGCATTTTCCATGTGCAAAAATGGAAAGATGACCCAGCCTGTCGCAAGGGCGCGGCATGGTGAAGTCTGGAACTCAAAGGCGAGGACCGTCCAAGCTGCGGCATGGAGATATAGACAGACTCTTCTAGAAAGGGCCGAAGTTAAGCAAGAGCGAGACCAGGGCGAAAAAGCGAGTGCAACGAATTAGTGAGAGTGGACGCTAATCAAAATTGTGCTACGCTTCGCACCTCGACGCGGGTGTAATTAAGTTGATAAAAATGTTGTATCAACTTGTCGTATTGTTTAAAAAATGTATTTATTTTAAGTTAGATAGGCGAATCAGCCGTCTGCCCCAATTAAGGCCGTTATTTTTAAAAACATCTGTACCATAGGTCAGACCGTCAAATGAAGGCATACAGACATACAAGTGAATATGGAAATTAAAGGCAATCGATGAGTAGAAAAGATTCAACCAAAGGAGGGGAGTGTTGTAGAACTCTCCAAAATCGTCCTAAGTTGAAGACATAATCAAAATTCGACTTAGGCAAAAAAATTTCATTTAAAGACATTTTCGGGAGTCTGCAGAGGCGCAGATCAGTCCACAAGGACCGTTTTGGGTTCTATAAGGCGTTGGAAATGACCAGGCGAAAATTCGAAGGAACACCGAATTTTCACTTAGGAAAAATGTTTTTGGTTCAGAATATCAGAGTAGAAGTATATAATGACAAAGATTTATGAATAATAAACTTTTTCAAAGGTACCATAAATTGGACTTTGAAAAATAATATTTTTGGAAGGGCGTCAAAATTTGGCCCAAGAATCGATTTATCGAAAGTACGCCAAAGTTTCACTTGCAGGCTAATTTTTCAAAACTGCGTTGAAATTTGGCTTGAAGATCGATTTTTCAAAAGTACGCCAAAATTTCACCCGCAGATTAACTTTTCAAAAGTACCTTGAAATTTGGCTTGAAAATCAATTTTTCAAAAGTACGCCAAAATTTCACCCGCGGATTAACTTTTCAAAAGTACCTTGAAATTTGGCTTGAAAATCGATTTTTCAAAAGTACGCCAAAATTTCACCCGCAGATTAGTTTTTCAAAAGTACCTTGAAATTTGGCTCGAAAATCGATTTTTCAAAAGTACGCTAAAATTGGTCTTAAACTGGATTTTTCAAAAGTACCACGAAGTCAGTTTAAAAAGTACCACGAAAATATACTTTAAATTATTTTTTATTTTTTTATTCCTCAACCAAAGACATTGACCTTTGAGGTACGATCATTGAAAGCCCAATTCTAAAGTATGAGCATAAAATTTTAACGATGCACTGCATCCAAAAGGCAAAATAGAAGATTTTGTCAAAGCCGGCGTAGTGCCGATAAGCAAAAATTGATAAAAATCAATGCACATGTACAAGGCCGGTTTCTCGCATGGAAAGAGTTTGGATTGACCCAGCGGCTCGCAATTTGATCGAGCGCGTTGAGTAGTCCAGACAAAGCGATGGTAGAAAAGCCAATAACGGGGCTTTTCAAATGACAAAGTTATAGAGGAAAACGCCTTGTGCATAAAAATCCAAAAATTCAATTTTGCCTAATAGTCGCTCGAAGGTGAGACGCTGCCAAATCGATATTATTAATCGACTGTGATAAGGGTTAGTAAGTCGTGGACTGATCGAACGCCACTCAACTTATGCAGTAATAAGTCCTCTGAATGTGTTTGAGTACGTGAATCTCCACGATACAAGAACTTTAAAGCTAGGTAGTCTCTAGCGAAACTAAATTCATTTAGTAAAACTTTTTTAAGTTAATTTCAGTCAGCCTTAATTATTCATTTACCCAGAGTCTGAAATGATTCTAAAAGCTCGCATTTTGATTCTGAGAAGGTACGTATGAATCTTTTCTACCTAATCGATCGTTAGCGCGAGCGCTCTCGCTTGTATGGTCTGAAAGTCACTACCTTGATTGGGGAAGGCACGATTCTTTCTTGAGAATTTTGTATAACCAATTCTGTTAAATAAACGGATTCTTTGAACTAATATTTCTTAATTGATCTTGAGGCCTGTTGACGGTCTATAATCCCTGGAACTTTCGTATAGAAAACCGGATGTGTCGAGTTAATTCGCATTAACGTTCGACCTTCTGGTTGTTTTGCGGAGGTTCGATAGGGATTTTTTTATGCGTTTTTTGAGAAATATATTCCGTTATTAATGGACCAAAACGCGATTTTCGCGTACCAAAACTAATCCCTCCGCAGAGAAATTCTTCGGTTGGGATTTTTTTATGCAAAAATTCAGGAAATTAAGAGGTGCCTAAACCCCTAACGAGGGAATTCGGGTCCAGAGAGAGCGTAGTTTCCGATCTGTGGTAGTGCAGCCTTGGTCCCGCTTTTCGGCTACCGAAGTCATCTTATCTCGAACCCGCCTGGGAGGTAGAAGAACGGGGTAATACGCGACTGGCGCCCCCTGAGAAATAAATTGGTGTCGCGTCATTTTGACGCCCGGTAGTGCGTTCTTCTACAAAAACACCGGAACGTCATATTTTTACGTGGTGTACATCAACCACACGAAACATAAAAAAAATTCATATTATTTAAAATAATTACTTATTTAATGTAATTAGTTGAATCTTTAATTAGCGAAGAAGGTTTGAATGTTAAATATTAAGTTATTTTTTACTTTTTTGTACGTTTCTATTAAATAAAAGCTTGGTTTTAAAAATATTTTCTTTTATATTTTTATTTTATATTTTTTAGTCTGAGTTTTCAGTGATGTTTCTCATCCTATTAATTTCCACTAGAGCATTGCTGTTGCATGCTGTTTTCCCTAATAATTTGGAACAATCTAACTCTTGAATCATAAGACCATATAATGATCGAACACAGCTGAGTATGATAGAAACTTGTCCAGCAGTGAAACATTTTGATTTTTCAATTTTGACAAAAAAATCGTAATCCGCATCCCGAAAACTCCCAGATACCGAAATTTAGTCCTATCGGATCATAAATGAAGAAAAATGGTCCACCATCTTGGCGCCGCCATTTTGATTTTTCAATGTTTTTCCAACAAAGTTGCACTGTCAAAGGACTTATACAAGTGTGCAAAATTTCAGCTTGATAGGATAATAGGAAGTGCAATAAAATTCCATCACAAATTTTGAACCGGAAAGACAGTTACAAACATTAGTTAAATAAAAGCTTGTAATATACGATACTAGATAACAAATATGTAGTCTCGCCTCTGATGAGTGAAGATGTGTTCATACACCTATTCTCCAGTCGAGAGAATGCTCATTTCGGGAAAAAGGAAAAAAAGGAAAGAAGAAAAAGGAAGGAGATGAAAAGAGATAAAAACATTCACATTCTCTGCTCCCTGATTCGAGAAGGGTCCCTGTAGGCCAGTGGAATTAGCAAATATGCATATTATAATTCGTTTCAGGATGCCAAGTGGATTTAACGATAGCTTTATTGATTACTAACATGACCCTGAATTTGGTCCACTTTTTGACCGCCGGAACATTGTTTATTTAACAATTTATTGTTGAAAAATTCCAATAAATCGACTTTTTTAAAGATAACTCAAAGACCTTTGACGATAGGTTTTTCAATTTGTAGATACTGCTAGAACTTTGAAAAACGGTTAATTTAAGAGGTGTTTCGTTTAAAACGCTTGAAAATTTGTTTAAATAATTGCAAAAAACCTCGAAAATATTCGCAATTTGCAAATATTTTTCATTCTTTAACAAAAGCACTTTAGTGTTTGAAACTTTGACAAAATATGTCTTTTATCACTCCAAAGTTACCTCTAAAAATTTCATCAAAAAATTTTAATTAGTTTAGAAGATATTCAATTTGTTTATTAAAAACATGAATAATGTTAAATGCAAATTCACCCGGTTCCCGTTGTCGTAGAGGGTTGATCTGGACATCATTTTTTTTGTTGAGAGACTTAAACTTTATGTTTTCATTAATGGTAAATCAAATTTGCATTATTTTCAACTTCAAAATGGCGTTTGAAAAAGTATCACATTTTGAGGTTAGGTTTTTTGCTAATAACTTTTAAACAAATGAAGATTTTGCAATATCGTTCTGGATATCTTTGTTGCTGGGGTTTTTTCACACATTTTCAAAAAAAAAATGACTGTAGCCTTACTAGAAGCCGAGATGATTTTTTTTTTAATAAATTCGTAATTTGTTTATTAATAAACATTAACAGCTGAAACTTGGCGAACAACTAGTTTAATAGTCTATCTTTGTAACAGAGCTGAGTTTTGGGGAAAAAATTCAATTTGCAACGATAACAATAATTAATTTTAAATCAGCGTCAGAACAGGAGTGAGAAGCATGAGTCATATCTGTAACACGTTCATAAAATGATCGAGACGAGTTCAAATCCGCAACCAAAAATTTACCGTTTCTCCGATTTTGACTTTTTTTTTAATTTGGGGTAGCTTGATGAAATAATAATATCTGTCATGTCGATTTTTTCCTAATTAAACAATAATTTGTTATAAACAATTATTTTTTGTTAAAATTTTTTTTACGAATTTATTTTAAAAAAATCATCTCGGCTTCTAATAAGGCTACAGAGTCATTTTCTTTTTTTGAAAATGTGTGAAAAGACCCCAGCAACAAAGATTTGAGAACGATATTGCAAAATCTTCATTTGTTTAAAAGTTATTAGCAAGAAACCCAACCTCACACTTTTTCAAACGCCATTTTGAAGTTGAAAATAATGCAAATTTGATTTACCATTAATGAAAACATAAAGTTTAAGTCTCAACAAAAAAAAAAAGGATGTCCAGATCAACCCTCTACGACAACGGGAACTGGGTGAATTTGCATTTTACATTATTTATGTTTTTAATAAACAAATTGAATATCTCTTAAACTAATTAAAATTTTTTGATGTTTAGTGATAACTTTGGGGTAATAAAAGACATGTTTATTCAAAGTTTCAAGCACTAAAGTGCTTTTGTTAAAGAATGAAAAATATTTGCAAATTGCTAAAATTTTCGCGGTTTTTTGCAATTATTTAAACAAATTTTCAAGTATTTCAAACGAAACATCTCTCAAATTAACCGTTTTTCAAAGTTCTAACAGTATCTACAAATTGAAAAACCTATCGTCAAAGGTGTTTGAGTTATCTTTAAAAAAGTCGATTTTTTTTTGAATTTCTCAACAATAAATCGTTAAATAAACAATGTTCCGGCGGTCAAAAAGTGGACCAAATTCAGGGTCATGTTCGTAATCAATAAAACTATCGTTTAATCTACGTGGCATCCTGAAACGAATTACAATAAATTTCAGTCTTTTTTTACTAATTCTACTGGACTACTGGTCGACTTCACGTAATAAGTATGTTTAAGGTGGGCGGTTCGGTAAACGTAATTCGACAATTTCTCCTACATCCCTGTACCGATTAAAAAAAATTTTTTTGATTGACTTTTAGATAAAACTTTATAGAATGGTACTAGGCTATTGAAAACTATAAAAGTAAACATTTATTTTACTCGTGCGAAAATCAAAAAATAAATTTTTGTTAATTTCAATAGTGAAATATCATTCTATCAAGTTTTCTCTTAAAGCTTATCAAAGCATTTTTTCAATCCAGTTCAGGGATGCAGGAGAAATTGTCGAATTACGAAATCATTTTCTTAAGCACGGCACCGCCATCAAGTGTTTTTTCCATATGCGGAGTATTTTTGATATCGGCTATCGCCTCGATCAAAAATCTTACGCCTAATACGAAAAAAAAAAAAACACTTTTCCTGACCTGTTGCACAATAGTATATTAAGTTTTATGGTCAGTATGTGTTCTTTACTGGTTGAGGATATGAGATCGAGACGAAGTCGAGATCTCCAAAACATCCGAAGCCAGTAAAACACTTAATGACCGCAGTGCTTATGACGTTTTTTGCACGCTCAAATATTAAATAAAGTCAATTAAAATTAAAAAAATTAATGTCTTAAAAATACAGTGTGACCCAGGATAGATGTAACAAGAGGTGTAATGGACCAAAAATTTTGGAATTTTGGAATGGTATTTGGGGATTGAGTTCTACTTGTTGTAAAACTAAAGTATACCAAATATGACTTGATTTGGTGTTCTACAGGGTGTTTTATAAGCAAAGTTGTAAAAATCACCACTAATAAAGTACCTTTATTTTTCAAAATATGAAAAAATTCCACTAAGAAAAGTTATTTAGAATGCAATTTTATACCTCCATAACAAATTTCAGGAATATAAAATTATTTTCTTGATTAATTCTTTTCTTTTCAATTAAAACTGCATAGAAATAATTTTTTGTGAATTAATATTTAAAGTTATTTAGAAGCTAAAAGTAGGCTATGAGAAAAGCAGTGGATACACATTTATCATTTATTATTGACATATCTGTCAAATGTAGTCAATATTATCCTTAATTTCTGTTTCAAATTAACGAACCAAGCATAAAAAATTAAATGAAAATGGTACTCACAGTGCGTGAAAAAATTTATATTGTGCAATGCTACGGAATTGGCGGTGAAAACTCACTAAGAGAAGTGGTAAGCCAATTTAATTTGAAATTTCCAAACACTGCTTTGTCACGTACTCAGGCTATGAGAATAATTAAAAAGTTTCTGGCTACTGGTAGTGTTCTTAACATGAAAAGAAAAATAAAAGCATATGATGAAGACAATGTTGGGGCTATTATAGCTCATGTCTCTGTTAAAAGGATGCCACTAAGAGAGAGATCAGCTCTTATTAATACTAGCAAGTCTGAACTCCAAAGAATTTACAAGGCAAAGAAAATTAGGGCATATAAAGCAAATTATAAACATACGCTTGAAGAGGGAGATGACGGCCATAGGTTGGATTTTTGTTTGACCATTGGAGAAAAAATCATGGAAGAGAGATTTTTTCATCATTTCATAATTTTCTCAGATGAATCCACATTCACAACCAATGGTGTTGTTTCATCTCAGAATTGTCGGTTTTGGGCTTCTGAAAATCCAAATTTTAGAATTCATTGTAGAAGACAATATTATAAAAAAGTGAATGTGTGGTGTGCCGTTTCTTATCACGTTGGAGTTATTGGACCGTATTTCATTGAGAGAAGGTTAAACCAGCACACTTATTTACAGCTTCTTGAAAGATTTTCTGAAGAACATTTAAATATTTTAAGAGAAATGCCTTTAGTTCATTTTCAACATGATGGTTGCCCTGGCCACTCCACAGAAATGGTTAATCGGTGGTTGAATTTAAATTTTGGAGAAAATTGGATTGCCAGGAATGGACCGATCAAGTGGCCGGCGAGATCCCCAGACCTATCAATATTGGATTTCTTTTTATGGAGTCGCCTCAAGCAGTTGGTTTACGCTGAACCACTTCCTAACGATGTAGCAGTATTGAAGCAGAGAATTACAAATGCTGTAAACTCCATACCGTTAGATCATATTCGAAACAGTTTTAAGGACTTCAGGCGAAGGATCGAAATGTGTGTGGATGTGAGTGGTAACTACGTCGAATAATAAAAAAAATTGTAAACATTGTTTTGTATTGGTCAATAATTAATTTGTTTGTGAATCTGTTATGTTTTTGACAATTATTACTTGTTATAATTTTTAAACCTCATTAATCTTCTGTTAGTAATTGTTTCTTGTTTTACAATTAGTTCGATTAACATTATACCTTCTTACATCTCGTATATTCAATTTTTTATTTACCAATAGCCTACTTTTTGGGATGATTAACATTTGCTCCTACACAACTTTAAATATGAATTCAACTCTTAATTCGCAAAAATGGGAAGTTTCAAAAAAATAATTTTAAATTCCTGAAATTTGGTATAGAGGTATAAAATTGCATTCTAAATAACTTTCCTTAGTGGAATTTTTCATATTTTGAAAAATAAAGGTACTTTATTAGTGGTGATTTTTACAACTTTGCTTATAAAACACCCTGTAGAACACCAAATCAAGTCATTTTTGGTATACTTTAGTTTTACAACAAGCAGGACTCAATCCCCAAATACCATTCTAAAATTCCAAAATTTTTGGTCCATTACACCTCTTGTTACATCTATCCTGGGACACACTGTATATAAAACAAACAAGTCGTACATGAAAAAGTTTTCACCTCGATTACTATTGAGACTGAATATTTATTGTCAAGTGACATCTGCTGTCATTAGAAATTTCTCGAAGATAAAATTTTTGCAACAACTGAAGATTCATGTAAGTTATGATTCAGAGGAGAACGTTGTTTTAAACCCGAATTCTATTGCTCCAATAAATTTTAATAATTGTTCAAATTGTAATTTTAATTTTGTCTTTAATAAAACTTGATATTTAAATTTATATATTTATTAGTTTACTTACCGCCTCCTGATCGGTAAGTAATTTGTAAACGCCACTAACAAATGTCTTAATCAATTCAGTAAAGGTGTCAAATTAGCTACTTCACACGCTTTGGCGTGCGTTAAGGATAGCATTTTGCAGAGTGAGAGGGAAATAGTGCGTTTATTTTCGATTTATAATAAATATTTAAAAAACTAAACATAGTATAACCTTTAAAACTGTTTTAGATACTTGCTATTATTGTTCTAACGAATACAATTATATATTTTTTTTATTGTAAATTTCTGTTATACTTAAGTACCGTAGTTTATCAATGAATTTATCCTAATTTCACTATTGAAGTATAGCATTTAATATATACAAAATTTATGATAAAAGCTGTACATGGTTGTATTCCTTAGAGAAATGGGAAGGACCTGAAACTATTTTAAAGATTATACCATTTATGATTTTTTAAATATTAATAATAAACCGAAAATAAACGCATATTTCCTTCTCACTCTGCAAAATCCTATTCTTAAGGATTTGTCACAAGCTATGTGAAATCAATAAGTTTCAAGCGCAGTTAGCAGTGCGTTTTTAAACATTAATTGTCAGTAAGTTATGCGTGTTCATCCGGCCTTCAAATAAATAACTAAACAACAATTACTCACTAACGGTAAAATTTCAATATAACTTCGTTATCAAATAGACCTTTTCTCTGGATCAGCGCATATGTAAATCATGCTCAAGTTATGGAAAGTATAAACACTTTTCTTTGCATCCTCATATTGACAGCCACTTTAGCAGAAGTCATTGATTTTGTCCACCTCTTTTAAGGGTTCTACAAATATTTGTGGAAAAGCTGTATCTTTGCAACAGCAGCGCAATATTATTATCTCGGCTTTTTTCTCTCTTACGTTCTTTGATGTTGCACATCAAATAATATCAACCGCCCTCTATATATTTTTGCATTATTAAATTTCCAATCCAGAGTCAAGACTAATAGGCGATTTAGTGATTTAGACGTCATCATAAAAATTAGAATTAATAAATCTCTCTGACTGTAAATATTTTCCTACTTTCTGAGTCATTTGTTTTATACCCCTATACCCGAAAAGATGAAGGACGTATACATTTGATGTATGAGTAAGGACTAAGAATGTTTGTCATTCGTTATAAAATTAAATTTCTTATCTTAGAAATGACTATATCATGAAATAAAAGTAGTGTCCAATCACATCTTGTCTTCTCGAAAGTCCTATCAGCACACACGAAAAAAAAACATTTGAATCATATAGGTATACACAGAGAAATAAATTATTCACGTAAAACAAATATTTTTGTTTCAAGAAATAAGAAGCTTGTCGTAAATAAATTTATTTATTACAAATTTATTTCTTGAAACAAAAGCATTTACTTTATTAATATTAGTACACACAAATTAGATTAAAAAACACTGAATAGGAGAAATAATTTATAAAGTAATAATATTTGGGATGCGTACTCTAGATAAGATTAGAAATAGATTTTGGGGTGGAACGTCCCTTTTTTTGCGAAAAAACACCCCCAAAGGGGACTTAACGCTGGTTTTCCACTTTAATCTTGTAAACCGTTCGTCGGAAGAGAAAAAAGTATAGGAAATTAAAAAAATGTAGTTAAACTCTGCATAAAAAAATGTCCTAATAATCTTGTAGCTTATCCTCACCTATTTCGCGCTAACAGCATCTGAACAAAATTCATAGTGAATATCTTAAAACCGGTTAATTTAACGAGAAAAATGCTCAGGAGTGAATTTATAGAGCGGAATTTTCTCTATAAGATGCATATGATATTTTCAATGCTGTACGAGAGAGGCCATTAGATTTTTCGATTGCCAGTTCATTGTTGATGGCGGCAATTTAATTCATCGTGTAATACGGCCGAAGCAGGGTACCTTTGACCAGTGACGTAGCCAGGGGAGGGGTCCAGGGGGTCCGGACCCCCCCCGAAATTAATTGACATTTGAATAATTGGCAGACATGATATTTAAAATTAACAAATTAATTTCATTTTCGGTTTTTATTGAAAATTTTTCTGGCTGATTTCAAATTTCTATTCCAGCCAGCCCCGTTGTAAATCGTGGTTTCTTGCAATTTTATTGCAGCCATATGGATAGGGAGGATGAGCCAACAACGTGCGAATTTGAAGCCACACAATCTAGCGCAATCTGAATCTGATTTAGTCTTAAGTAACCTGCTGCATATAAGTATGACGGATGTGATGTGATTGTATAAACCTAATTCGTTTTCATAATGAAGCATTCCAGAGATTCCTCAATTATATCTCTTTTCAAAATAATAAATAAAATAACAAGGTAAAGTAAAGAAAATTGTTTCTTCCTACATGCTTGGTCGCCTAAGTGTGGAATCAAAATTTAGCGCCCTCTCAATAAAAAAACAACGGATTTCAATATGTGACATTGTTATAGATATATCTTTATACAGTTGTACACGGCTCCATGTTGCTAATTTTTTAATTAGAAACTAATCCTTTGCTATAGTTAGTTCTTCTTCTGCAGTTAAAATGAGCCTTCTCATATCAGATGCACTCCTCAAAATGTTTGCCATCTACTGCATAGCTAGTTAGATCACAACTTTACTATCTAGTATGACATTATTGAGTTAATTCACTTACATGATGAACAGCAAAGGTCTCACTATGCTACCTTGTGGTACACCCATATTAGTTGTTACTTCCCCAGATTTTCTCTTAATATTTTCTTTCTTAATTTTGACCACTTGTTTTCGATTGCTATGATTCGATTCGATTATTATTATATTTGAAATAATTTCGGCTTTCAACAGAACTTTAAAAACAGGGTTTTTTTACATAAAAAAATGGAGATATTTTAATTATGTAAAAAGGGGCTTATAGATGGAGCAATTAGCATTTTTTCAAAGTGATAGAATTTCAACTAACCATTTTTCCATATATTCTAACTCAATTACTTTATTCGTATCTGAGTAATACCTTCAAAATGTTCGAACCCCCCCCGAATAAAAATCCTGGCTACGTCACTGCTTTGACAACGTTCGCTTTATTCGTAATCATTAAGGCCAAAAAGTGACTGTAGTGTTTGCCGGATCTGTTAACAATGCCTACAGTATGAAGAGCATCGAAAGGCAGCAGCGACTTTTGAAACGCATTTCACTGGAAATTATTTTCAATGAGAACACGCCACTGACTGAAACGCAAAATAACATGATAAAAAATTCCGCAGATAGGGAATGGTTTATTTCGCAATTGGTGGAGAGATTTAAAAACGAGGGAATCAAAACAATTACTGCTGTAGCCGACGCTGACGTACTCATAGTTTAAGCCGCCTTAAATGAATCTCATGAAAACGATACAGTGGTCATCGTCGGACAAAATTTTGATCTTATCGCATTGATTATCGCTCTCACACCTGAAGAGAAAGATATCCGTTTCTTAAGAGAGGCTCGGGGAAAAATAAAAAATAAAGCTTACAGTTCTCGTGATTTGTAGTCCTCGGAAGTTTTAAAAAGCTGTAAGGAGACAGTTTTGTTTGTTCACACGTTCAGTGGATGCGATACCACTTCAGCTTTCTTTGGTAAAGGAAAAGTGCAAACGGTGGAATACGTCAATAAAAAAAAGGATCTCGAAGAGGTTGTCCGTATATTCAACAACCGTACCTCCACAAAAAAGGAAATTACAAGTGCTGGAGAGCAATTCGCGTTAGCAGTATATAAAGTAAACACAGGGGAAAACACATAAAAATCACTAGCGTCAAAACCCGCTATATATGCATCTTATAGAGAAAATTATGCTCTATAAATTCACTCCTGAGCATTTTTCTCATTAAAGTAACCGGTTTTAAGATATTCGCTGTGAAACTTGGAATAGGATAGATTTTTATCTCTGCGCCCCAAACTACTCCTCTGGACCTCTATTCTGTAAAAGCGTGAAAGCACATTCCCGTGAGAAGTGGGCGGAGTTCACTTGAAAATGAATAAAAGTCTATTCTGTAACTAAGAGAGTGATCACCTCGTACGAAAAATGCGTGAACTTACTTCTACAGGTAAATCGTGAGGGAATCCGTCAGCTCCCCGGGAGAACAGCGATCCTAACCGTACTTTTATGACAGTTTGCGTCGGCCAAAAATTATTGTTGTTAAATCTGTGACTCAGAATAGACATTGCGTAGTTGCTCATCGCCAATGTGGTAGTAATAATATAATTCTTAGCAAATATTACAATTACTCTTTTAGTTTATTATACTCATATTTTTTTTTAAATATACATTACCAATAACGAGGGTATATCCTTACGGAATTTTTGGTCAATAAATAAATTCTAGGTTTTACGACATCTTCGTGATGCCGAGGAGGATTTGGAAGGGGAACGGCAAGTTCTTCATAAGATTAACCTTTTGTTGTTGGTTGTAAATTCGGCTATTCTCGATGAATCGCTTCACGTTTCACTTATTCACTGCACTTTCGGAATGCAGTGCAGGACGGTCGGGTGAGATGCGTGTGATGGGAGCTCTCGCTTCGCACGATGAATTCTCACTCTCCCCATAATTACAGAATAGAGGTCCTGTTCGGACGCTGTTAGCGCGAAATAGGTGAGAATAAGCTAAATGTTAATAGGACACTTTGTATGCAGAATTTAATGACAAATTTTTTATTTCCTATACTCTTTTCTCTTCTGACAAATGGTTTACAAGATAAAAGTGAAAAACCAGCGTTAATTCCCCCCGTTGGGGGTGTTTTTTGCAAAAAAGGACGTTCCACCCCCAAATTGAGGGGGAACTTTTCGTGTATTTATGTCTAACTCTATCTAGAGTACGCATCCCAAATATTATTACTTTATAAATTATTTCTTCTAAAATATCTAATTTACGTGGACTACATGAAGAATTTATTTCTTTGTGTACATATGAGAAAACGGACTCTTGATTTAAAACTTATTTTTTTCCGTGCAGTAAACAAAAATCACACATGAATCATTTCTTATTTAATAAAGAAATTTACAGACTTTACATGTTACGCAAGTATCTTAGGCTTATTGAAAATCCCTGAAACAGCTGCTAGTTTCTAATTTGAAACTTCATAAAAATATTAGAAACCTTAATAAATATAAATGAAATCTTTTTTAAAATCACCAAATAAGTATGTTATATTTAAAAACATAATTTTAATAAAAACCTTTTTGGAATCTTTTGCGGTCTTATACAGTGGCGCTGCCAGAAAATTCATCTGGGGGTTGGGTTAATAGAAAATGGTTGAAAACTATTATGTTACCGCATTCATAAATAATAAATAAATACCAATTTCGCCAATTCATTTAATATATCTTTATTACAAATATTGAAACATCTGCACAGTAATTTAGGTTCATGGAAGACGGCTTGGGAGGTGCCCCCTGCCTAAATTGTGATTTAGTGTGTGTACAAGAATAAAAAACCGCAAAATATTTTCTTACTTCACTCACTCACTCCCGCCCCACTAACCATATCGTTTTTCTCTATTTTAGCTTTTTCAGGCAGTTTTAATAGATCGTCAGATTCGTCTTGTGCTTGTCTTATCTTGATGTTAACAGCTTCAAACTGTCTACTTAACGTGAAAATAAAACGACTTTTATATTTTAATTAAAAAAAATATTTCTTATCTACTAGAATTTTCATTGTCGCATCAAATAGATTTCTTTCAATTTAAGGTGTTTCGAAGATCATCGAATACAAAAATTGCATTAGGACTGTAATGTCCTTGACAAAATCACAATATGTATCAGAGATGGATTCAAATGGTAGCTTGACGGCCCCATGTAACACGATATAAAAGAAAACCTCCATCAACGATATATGTAACATTCGTAGAAGAAAACTCGATTACTTGAGGTTCAAAAGAACCGAACAAGGATGTATTTTTTAGGTTTCACATTCCTACATCATGAAAAAGAGCCAGTGGGAATGGCAATAATTTATACTGTATAGGTATTTTTGGAGTTGGTCTTCAAACTATTTTATTATGCTCCTCAATATGGTGCATCGATTTTCTTTTTTTTTAACCTAATCCAAAATGGCGGGCGCCCAAAAGTTGTGTGATAAGCAACAGGTAGAAATTTTAGTGAAAAATATTTAGGTTTAGGAGTAGAGGGTGAGGGTTAAAAGTCCAATTTTTTTTATTTTGTGCATATCTAAAATGGCGGGCGCGGAAAAGTTTGGTCTTGGGATTGAAATTGGCTGGTAAAAATTTTAAGCCAAAATATTAAGACCAAAGGGTAGCGGGTTAGCATCAAAGACCAAAAAGATAGTACGTACCCTTACAAATATTATCGATACTTATCAATTAGTAATATTTTTAAACTATGTTTAATTACGATATTAAATTTAAATTACTTATTACTACCTACGTATTTGTTATATAATGTACGCATGCCCATAATACAGCATGCGCTGTGTTCTGCATACATGAAAGCTCGGTGAACAGTGAACACCGTCAGTTTTAGCCAAAACTTTAGATAGATGCGGTATTTCCGATAGAACTGGAGCACTGATTGCTTCTTCAGTACTCCAAGATTTTGGTTTAATTAATGAATCTAACACAACACATGTAATTGATAAAAACAAAATTAGAAGAGCTGTAAGCAAGAAGAGAGGTGAGTTATCATCATGTGGTACGCCAATATCATTACGTGGACTTTATTTCGATGGGCATAAACACAAGGCCATGAAATTAATAGACAACCGTCCAAAGATAACAACCGAAGAACATATAGTTTTAATTGGAGAGCCCGGATCATCATATTTGGGACATGTCACACCTTCTACAGGTTCAGCTGTAAACATCATTAACGCCATTATCAGTTCAAAATAACTGATAATGGCGTTCAGGGCGTTAAACTCTCGAATCCCAACTAACACCTTAAAAGTCGTCGGATGTGATGGAACGGCTACAAATACTGGTCCTAAAGGTGGTGTTATAGCTCTACTTGAAAAACATCTAAAGAGACAACTTCAGTGGTTCATTTGCCAACTGCATGCAAATGAACTTCCACTAAAAGGCACTTGATCGAACATATTGACGAAACTGTATTTCAGGATTTTCAGGTATAATAGGAAAGTCGTTAGTCAAATGCGAGCAGATGCCAGTAGCTGCATTTAAGATGATTAAATCCGAAATTCCTATAGTTAAAGTGAAAGATCTTAACACATATCAGTTATATTTTTATGAAATATGCCAAGCAGTAATAACGGGATATGTTTCTATTAATCTTTCAAAACGAGAACCTGGCAAAATAGTTAACTCGCGAAGGCTGTCGACAGCAAATAGAATACTTCGCTTATATGTTGCTCTGCAGATTTGGTTATATCAGCAACGTATGTTGTCAAAGTGTATGCGCCAATGTGGTTCAAAATAGAAGCACATCCATCATGTCTGCAAGGTTCTTCAAATGTATGGAAGACCATACAATTATCCAGATATTTATCAGAAGAGTTGAAAGGAGTAGGTAGTTGATCCCGTCGTAATACGAAATGGATATTTTGCACACACTGAGAACATACTACTGGAAACGCCGGGCGATGAAACCGGTGTATTAGGGAGTTGGCCGTTAGCAGAATATTAAAAGCTAGAAAAGGCAACAATACCGACTTAAGAAAGTTTACACTTGCTCCGTTGTAACTAAATGCTACAAATTAGGATGAGATGATTGATTGGCAAGAATGTGAATATAATGAGCCACCATTAACAGTTGATTTATCCGAAGAGGACCTTAATCAAATTATAAATAATCCTGAATTTTCTGATAATTGAAATAAAGAAATTTCCTAATCACACCCAAGCTGTGAAAAGGGCAGTAAAGCTTGTAACTGAAACTTCAGCGCTGGATGGATTAATTAGAACAACGATTAGATCCTGTGACAAAATTCCCAAATTCAACACAAAGAAAGATTACTACAAGCAAGTTTTACCATAATGTTTATAGTATTTTTATTTCTACTTTTTATTCTTTAATAAAATCAAGTTTATTTTCACATAAGTGCCTTTGTTATCAAACTTCCAATAAAGAAATTAAAGTAAAAATAAAGTTTATTGTTTCACACTATGATGATAAAACAAATAATTTCCCTTAAAAAAAAATGAAACCTTTGAGCTTGCAGGGAATAGAAATGGATCCGATGCAGAACAAAGAAAATATCAAGTTGACTTTTAACCCTAACCCGCTACCCTTAAATCTTAATATTTTTGTCTTAAGTTTTTACCTCTTATATATAACTGTAAAGCACAACTTTTTCACACCCGCCATTTTGAATATATAGAATATCAAAAATGTCTACCTTTGACCCCAACCCGCTACACCTGAGGGTTAATATTTTAATTTGAAATTTTAACGTATTATTTACAACCCTACTACACAACTTTTGGTAAAAAAAAGAAAATCGATGCACCCTACTCCTCAATAATATTTGCTAAAACTGTGCTTCTTCACCTTTGTTCAGTTGTAACATCTTGATCTCCAGTTATATTGTTAAGAACTTTTGACATTTTATTTAAAATGTCAAAAAAAAATCAGCTGGGTGGACATTTTTAGATTGGGTAGTTTTTAATCTAATTTGACTGGATTATTTGTTTTTGTATTTTCAAAGACTATAATGAAGAGGCGGACGTACTACCCTGTTGACAAGCGAGCTTCTCAAACTAGAAATTAATATGTCTTCTTCGTAGTATCATCGTGTCAAATACACAATCTTGTAGTCCTCCTTTGTATCGTATTCACATTAAAATTAATTGTAATATCCCTGACTCTCCTGAAATCATGAAACCCTCTATCGCTCTGTTTCTTATGAACCTGAAATGTCGAGATCGTGCTATAGTTAACAGTTCAGCACTCCCCAACCATACGTGTGTAGCTGCAGGAGAGAAGGGTCTATTTATTAAGGGACCTTCCCTGAAAACGGCAGTTAATCTTCTACAAATGTGACAAATTGGGTGAGCGGTTTAGGTTGGCTTGCGAAGCGCGGCCAAACGAATTATTGGCGAATTATTCTCTAAAGGTAAAAACGTCCTTTGAAATGGTTTTCAGCTGTAGAATTTAGAAATACAGATGTCAGCAAATAATCAATCGGTATAGATTTTGCCAACTTTTCTAAAAAATATGACTATACTCATCTGTATAAATTGTAAGACGGTTTTGTTGTTTACTATTAATTCAACTTTTTTGATCACCCATTTTGCACGAATTATACTAGTTTAGGCAACATACCTAGTGGAAAAAGTTATAGATGAAATTTAAAAACACGAGTGGTATTTGTGGAGAATATTTCATGAAATAATAAGTGACATATGTCAATGGGTACAATGCATTTTACATTTATTATTTCACTCATCAACGTAATTGCCAATGAAAGCTCGTTTTCTGACAACATCGTACCAACAAAATGTCATTATTAGTAGAAAACTAACCTAAATCGGCGTTGGGCATTACCAATACGAAATGTTATCGCTGTAATTTTCTCTATCGACGTATCGACGGTTTTATCGTATATAATATTACCAGTGCTTAGAATTTTATCGTATGTAATATCACTAGTGCTTAAAAGTGTATCGATTATTTCATTCATTAACGCTGTAGCCAATGAGAGCCCGTTTTTTCACAACATTGCACCAATCAAACGTCATTATTAGTGATAATTCAAGCTAGATCGGCTTTTGACAGTACCAACATGCAAAATTTATCGCTCTAATTTTTTAGGTCGCTGCAGCGGCAAATATTGCGAAAATTTTTTGACGTTTTGTATCGTGAAATGTTTTCAGCAAATAGGACAAATCGTGCTTTTAAATGTTATCTATAAATATCTTCTCTAGCTTATTACTAATTGTTAACGTAAATTGTAAATAATTGTAGTATTGTAGGTATTAATAACCTAAAAAGCCAATGCTGTGTAGAACTTATATAGGTTCGGGACAAGTTATACACATCTTTCAATGGCTTAATACCTAACGTAATTACAAAATAATTTTCACTACTAAAATTAAATATAAATATCTACGAAGCTGACAAATCAGTTATTTCAAGATAAATACACAAATGTAGGTACTTACGGATGGTAATTCATCAATCATCACAAAATAGCTAACACTTATTTGGAAAATCAAAACTCTGCAGTATCACTATATACATTATAATTCGTTGTACTTAAAGTCTCTCTACTTAAACAAGTAAACTTTAACTTAACTATTAAACTTCTCAAATTAGAAACAAGGATTAAATACATAAATATATATTAGTAAACACTTTAATATAATAATTCAATTCACTGTTTAAGCCAGTTAAGTTAAGCTAGCGTTACTAGATGGCGGTACCATACCGTCTGGGCCGCAGCCTTAGAACGTAAAAGCGATACATTGGTAATATGCAATTTATGTGGTTATACCCGTAATGTGATTGGTTGAAGCGTACTTTGTTGTCTTATAAGTTACAGTACTTATGGTTTAACGTATATTGTTTTTCTTGATTGTCATAATTTAAACCTACTTTGTTTTTTATTAGATGAATCGCTTTGGAAATGCATTTTTATGTGAAGTAAATGATGAAATTGAAGATAAAGGTGAATAATCTCTAAAAAGTAACAAGGAAACGTCTGAAGGCAATGAATTACTGAACATTATATAGAAGAAGTACTTAATGAATTATTTATTCGTGAAATATTCTCCACAAATACCACTCGTGCTTCTAAATTTTATCTATAAATTTTTTCTCAAGCTAAGTTGCCATAGGGTTAATATAACTCGTGCAAATTGACAGTTTATTATCAAAGATTAAATCCCTCCCGCTAAAGCGGTCGGGATTTAATCAGATAGCACTAGTGATCGGTGGTTGCGTGGAAGAGCGAGTAATCGAACGTCGCCACCATTTCATTACATTATTTTGTTAATTTCTTTGGTATTAAATAAAGGCTATTATTATTATTATTATATTACATACGATAAAACTGCGTGTCGGTGCTCTGCCAGTGGTGCCAAAAACCGATCTAGCTAATAATAATATTTGACTAATGCACTTACCTCAATAATGGAGTTTCATTGACTACCACATTAATGCATAAAATAACTGGAGTAAATAAGAATTATGTGTCCGTTTATTATGCTGCTGTATAAACGTATAAAACATAATTTGTAGCAAATTTGAACCTCTTTGAATTTTATAATTAATATTTTTGTCGCAATATGTGCTGGACACAAAATATTTTGAAAAACAGTTTTTTGCCGCATATCTTGCCAATATGGCGTCAAAAGCTGCAAAGGTACGAGAGTGCAAATCTAGTACTTATGTTATTAAGATTACTACAATTCAGAAATCTTTGGAGGCGGAGCCACTTTTATCGCCTTAACGCCTGGTCTATAATCCGTTGCACCTCCTAATTTGTGCACGATTCCGCTAACACCAGTAATTTTCTTTCAAGTTCTCCTACATTTGAAAAACCGCACATTTCAGTTAAATGTGTATACATACAATTTAATTCAAATGATTAAATGATGTTCAAACAACCTTGTTAACTTCAATTTGTGTACATCGTAGCCATCGGTAATTCTATTAAAACAATCTACGCTACACTAGTAGACGTCACTGATCAATTTATAAATGCTCGACGAAACAAGATAATCAAAACTTATTATATAGTTTGTTGTTTAGGTCCTTGCGTGTGTATTAAATTGGTTGCAATGTGGTATCAGATTAGTACATAAATAGAAAAAAAAACGTTCTTTAAACTATTAACCTAAAAAATATCCAGTATATAGTACAGTGCACAGCGGTAAAAAATATGTAAAATTTAGGAATAATCCCATATATACTGATAATTTTGTTTCATGAGTAATTCTTGTAAAATGTATCATCTTCAGTTTCTATATGGTCCCGACATTTGCTCTTACCGCCGACGAATGAAAACTACCCCTAAATTTTGATATTTAATATTTAAAAAAGTATTTCTGATTTATTTTTGGAAAGTAAGATATTTATCTTGTTCAGATCGCTGATTACGAATCTGAAGTCAAAATGAAAAAAATCAGAATGGCCGCTCCAATATGGCGGATGAAAATGTTTTCCAAAGCAAGTAGTTAACGGACAAAAAAAAATTGCATCTAGGTGATGCAGTATAATAACGAAAAACAGTATTCATTACAATTTCAGTAACAAAAATAGCGACATTTTGTTAAAAACCGCTGCCCAAGGAATCACTACTTCCACATTCAGATTTTTATTCGTCACTCACAACGAAAACATTTTGTATGTGGAAATAATAGTTTGTGGAACTTTAATAATATAATATTTGAAATCCTCTACCCCAAAAACCTATAAAACGATACCCCACATCGGTAGCGGGGTGGGGGTGGTGATAGGGGATGGTAGTGGGGGTGGATGAAGAAAAAAAACATTTTGAGGTTTCTGGTTCTTGTACACACACTAAATCACATTTTTTTTTCATCCCCTTTAATAATGGGGGGGATGCTAATGCCAAAATTTTTTTTGAGACCTTAGCTTCTCTTGTATATACTAAATACCAATTTTATGGACTCTTACCTGCTTGATTTACCTATCTTCCCCAAATTTACCCCAATTTACCCCCCAACCCTTCGACGGAACAAGATGAAAATATAATCTAGTTCTAGATCCCGTTAAAGTACATACATGTACCAAATTTCAAGTCAATATCTCAAATGATTCCAGAGTAAACGTGCGCACAAAAAAAGTTACAAACCGACAAACAAAATTTTTTTTTCGCTTAAACTTAAAATCTCGACGTTTCGTGACATTCTAAGCCTACTTGAAAAATAAAGATTTTTAAAAATTTGTTTGTCGTTACTATACTTCCACTGGATGTGGAAGTAAAATAATGTGAGGGCGCACATTGTTTCGTCCATAACTTATTCGTTTTTATGGTACAGAAACAAACAAATCATTTTAAAATTTCATTAATTATCTTTAATTCTGGTACTTATAATTTTTGGAGCAAGTGGTATAGTTTCTGAGATATTCGATATTTGAACTAAATACTTAATCCTACTATAAAACTATAGACAATCGAACTATTAATGCTATATAAATAAATAAAAAATATAACTAATTAACTAATATTTAATAACTAATAACTTTAATAACTAATATTTATTGAAATATTTGCAAAGAAACAAAAATGTCGCGTTTTTTCAAATGTCTCTATATAGTTTGAAATGCACTTTTTTTTTCTAAAGCAAGTGATGTAAATGGACAACAGAATTTGAGCATTTAGGTATTGCTATATATTAATGAAAAACAGTATATTTTTTTAATTATTAACTACTTACAGTAACAAAATGGAGGCCTTTTTATTAAAGAAATGTCAAGAGGCACATTCTTTCTGTCATAACTTCTTTTTTTTATAAAATTAGTCAAAAAATCATTTGAAAGATTAAATAATGATCCTCTATTTTGGTTGTTATCATTTTTGACGTAAATGTCACAGTTTCGGAGATATTTAACATACCTTTCTTTACACCTCTGAGAAATGGACCCATTGGGACCGAAATCGCCGGTCTCGGCGATATCAGTCCCAGTCGGTCCATTTCTTAGAGGTGTAAAGAAAGGTGGAGAAAACAAGAACGTTACCAAGTTTGATCTTTGTGTATCTAGTGATATTTCTGTCACGCTAGATTTTGCTTAACTGGCACGTTGCCGGTTTTACCATCTGTCTTCTTTGTCGAATCTCATATTCGTGGTCGCTAGTATTATCCACAAGGGCTCCAAGGTATACCGTTTTTGTTCAGTCTATAATCATCATTTTCGTCTTGTTGTAGTTTGCACTTAAACCATACTCAGAGCTTATTGTTCTAAGGCTATCGAACGGATGTATGAGTTCATCTTCGCTTGCTGATTCATTTGTGTTATTTTAATAAAATATATAATTTTATTAAATGTGGCAGATAATAATACATTATATTGTTGAATTCAGAAAAAAATGCTTTAGGCTGAGCCGAATAAACAGAGTGTACAGTTGAAAAAAGTTAAAGTAAATTCCAGTTAAAGCAGGGATAAATATTTTAGTGATACACATTTACAAGTAAAGCCCACCACAGAATTATTAGGCGTATAAAAAATGTCGGCGTCTTTGATGGTACGGTAAAGGTCAAAGGCGCCGATTTTTTACACGTCTAAGAATTCTGTGGTGAACTATAGTAGAATGTGACACGTCCATTTCCGCATTAAAATATATATTTTTCAATTTCTTCAGTGATAACGTTTTACTTTGTGTTCAACAGTTTGTCTGTCTTCGGATTCCTTGGAAATACATAAATATACAATATACATATTATACAATATAGATATTGTACTTAAATATGGTTCAAATTGTAAGAGTTACAGAAAATATATGGGATTAAAATTAGATATTTAATATTGGCATGTAGTTGTAATATTTACTTATTAGTTTTAATCAATATCAGTAACAATGTAAAATAAATATTTAATATCCAGAGAATTGTTACCGGTTAAATTATATTAGTAAACATATTATTTAGTTTATATGCGGTCTATTATCAATCGATACTAATTGAAAATTGTTTTCGATTCGCAACATGAGATTAATATACATTTCCCAATGTTGTCAAACTAGAGTTTAGCCCTGATTTTTAACAAATTAGGATGGACATTCTTATGTATAAGTATATCACATTTACGACCGAATAAACATTAAAAACGCTTTACTTTATCACGACATTCACTGCTCTGTCAAACGAAAATAAATGACATGACGTCATGACTGGCATATCAACCCTCAAAATTAAATAGTGACGTCGCATCCATTTTCCTGCGCGGGTAAAATTTCACTCTTTCAAATTCTATTTTATGCCAAATTCAACATATTTCAATGAAATTAATAATCATAATTGTGGTTTTAATAAAAATAGAATCTTATTTTATTGGTTTTAAAATTTGTGCATCGAAATCAAATTCCGATGAGAACTACAATAGGATCTAAGTCAAGTTATATGTTTGCAACATTCAATGAGAAATCTGTTGTTATTGGCAACACTGATGACACTTATTATTTTTTTAGTGTTTATGTTTTGGCTTGCAGGTTAATATTTCTTTTATTTAAGTTTATTATACAGGGTGTAATCAGTTTCATGTCATTAAAAAAAACTGGTGGTGGGGAACGACTAAGCTAACAAAAAAACCTTATATAACATGGGGTCTAAACCCCATAGTTTTAGAAAAAAAAATAAACAAAAATTTCGAAAATTTTCAGTAAAATTGTTTGAGAACTGCTGGAATGTTGGGATAGGCTTTTATGCTCGCGTATGTCGGCGCCTCTAACCATCAAATACGCTAATATGGCTCTTTCGCAAAGTGTCGCGTTCTTTTGTTAGAGACCGCGCGTTGGCGAGGGCACAAGTTGATAATCACACTTTTTTATGGCTTTTTAAAACTAGGTAAGGTCTTTAGCAGTGAGGTATTTTAGTTTCTGTGCACACACGTCATTTTATTGACTTACCGTTCAAGTCGTTAAGTTCTTGATTACGTACAGACACTACTTGTTCGTTCTTTTTGTGTTTGTTTTGGATTTTGGACCAAGTTTTTATTTTTATTTTATTTATTGACAGCGTTAGTTAATAGTTTAGTGTGGTATTTTAATGTGCATAGAAACCATAAAAAATGATCCTAATTTACCAAATGTGTTGAACGGAGTACGTATGTCCTTAATTCGACGTGCCGAAAAGTATATTGATGCAGACGGAAGCCATTTCGAACAATTTATGTAAATCAACTTATTGGTAAGTTCTAGATTTATCGAGCAATTTTAGTTTTCGATACCTGATCGGCAATTCGTTAAATAAATCAGATTTTTTCCTAACTTAAAATACACATAATTCTGTTATCGTATCTCAGATGTCTAACTCTTTATTTCTCAATGTCATGCAATAATTATTCATTTTTTAAGCTTTTAACCCAGA
The DNA here is from genome assembly GCA_936432065.2 of Rutpela maculata. Taxonomy (NCBI): domain Eukaryota; kingdom Metazoa; phylum Arthropoda; class Insecta; order Coleoptera; family Cerambycidae; genus Rutpela; species Rutpela maculata. The sequence goes on along the minus strand of OW386285.2, from coordinate 94,318,304 downwards.
ACACTCATTTAGGTTACAAATGTTAATAAATCACATTTAAATCTGATAAATTATAAAGAACAATAAAAGCTCCAATATTTTGTTCTAAATTAAAAAAACACATATAAATAAATGCTGTGTATAACTTCTACGCCCATCATTTGCTTTTGCAGTTCTGCAAAAAGAGATAACGAATTGTTTACATCTTTATAATTTTGAGGCGATCATCAAAGGTGCCGCCCTTCTTTGCTTTCAACCGCGGGCCGCCCGAGAACGAGTCGGTCGGTAATCTTTTCACTTTCTTATGTTGTATAATTGAGAACTACTACACGTCCATTGACCCAGAAAGTCAGTGGTTCTCAAATGTTTCCTACCCTAATATTCAAATTGTTGACCTAGGTCAGTTTTTTTTCAGTGCCCCTAGGGAAAAAAGTCATAAAGGTTTTTTGTTTGTCTAGTCGGTCCCTATTACCAGTTTTTTTTAATGACATGAAACTGATTACACCCTGTATGTGCTACCGTTATATGGTTTTTCAATTGATTTTTATTACTAATCTGAATATGAAATAAAAAATTTATTTATTTAAATCTAGAGAACTTTCTTCTTATTTTCAAAAACACTTTTTTAATAGTGGTTTAAAATAAAAAAAAATGAAAGAAAAAAATAAGTAATTGAATCTGATTAAAAAATATTTTAGTGTTAACTAGAATTATTTATAATTTGTTGTTGCAGTCTTTATCTAGCAGTTAACTTCGATTTCAATTTGCACACATTAGTTACGCTGGTATAGCATTAACAGCATCTTCAAATAAACCAAAATCTCGTTTTTCATCTCTCACAATTAACGTCACAAACCGTATACATAACATACAAATAAAATTTATAAGAGAATTTTCGAATTCCTTGTCTAAAACTAAAAATAACGCAAAATAGTGAGGAAACTACGTCAATTTCTTAAGAGAATCAATCCTACGATTTCAAGAATCGAGCTCCAATGCCCTTAGGCATGTATTACATATCAAGTCCTAGTTCATTTAAAACAATTTGCATGATAGCTCAGTTGGCTACAGCGTATTATGTGGTTAATATGCTGGTCACACTGTCTATCGTGTATTAGGTTCGAGTCCGACCCTCGGCACTGAAAATATCGGTGGAAGTGGATTTATGTCTGCGTCTTCTCAAATCTGTAACCCCCTTCCGAACACCCTTAGCTTTGGATTTTGGAGTTGCCTACTATATGTGGTGTGTTATGTTGTGTTACTTGGGTGGAAGTGCTTGCAGGTTGTTTCATATTACATAATTTGTTAGATGTTTCTACTTGATTTGAATCCTGGGATTTTTCCTTTAGTATAAATGACAACTATTATATTTTCTTACGTTTAGGTTTATTAACAGATACAAATATTGTACAAAAACTAAATTTTTTTAATATGCTTTTATAACAAACTCTGTTTCAAACCTGCTCATGAAAATACTGATAATGAAAGATGATAAAGAGTTTCCCATTGCAACCCCCTCAAGTTGCTCAACGTTCAACGTACATATTATTGAATTGGTAGCAATTTTAATTCTGCACAGTTTTATAAGATCAATATACCTATATCTTAACATCTTCTTGACTAATATTACTTAATTTGAATACATCCCTAAGATATTTCAAGATCTGTGTGATTAGTACACTTGGAAAATCAGAAGAGATCAAAACTTCACCTTACTGCAGTTATGCCTTATTAATGTTATTGATGAAATCAAGTGAATTATGTAAAATATTTTGCTTAAACATTTTATTTTGTGGAATTGGTGGAAAGATGGAAAATATTTAAAGTATTCAACAATGTTCCCATTCTATATTTAATTTAATAAAGTTGTGTTATGTTTTTTAATTTATGATTCTATGAATCGTTCCTCAGTATATGGTTTCTTTTCTAAAAATTTGTATTTATTGACAAAATTAAAACTACGATTATGTTCTAAAGCATGTTTTGTAAGTGCCGTCGAATTTTGATTTAATGTTTTTATATAATGTGTATGTGCATATATTCTTTTGTATATTCTGTATGTGTTCTTCTTTGTATAGATATTGTTTTGATTGGCCTTTATATGTATGTACACTTACAGTTATTATAATTTATTTTGTATATGGTGTTAATTTCTTCTTTTTTTTTTGGTTGCAATTTTGTTTTTGTAAAATATTTGTAGTTCTCTGACCATAAACCGAAATTTAATAAAATATAATAATTTTCACTTAAACTTACCGAAAAATCCCAGGATACGAATCAAGTTAATTTAATTTCCACGGCCAAAAAAATAAAAACATCTACATGTATAAGTAGCTCTACAGAAATGAATACTAAAACTAAATGTGTACTATAAAACTATTTAGACATAATGATTAAAATTTTATTAACACTACGCCGTGCCGCACAGTGGTTCTTTTTTTTTTAAAACAGGCCTCAAAAATCGATAACATAGCCAATTTTCGATAGAAATTTACGAAACTTGGTAGAATTAAGTATTATTTGGATATGCTAAATTCAGTTTTGCTGCAGATTTTTTTTTTTTTTTTTTTCAATATGGCTACTTCAAAGTTTGGGTAAGAAGAAGCAAACAACAGAAAGTCTTGATCCTAGAACTCGACCCGAGTGGTCTAATGTATTTTTTGACGTTGAATTCGAATCCGACCTCAGATAAGCCCAAACACCCTGAAAATTTTGAGCTAGAGAGAAGATACACCCTTAGAATAAGGTAAAATCGCCCTTCATATATGGTGAAAATAAATACATGCAAAAAGTACTCCGAATGTACAATCCTAGGGTTTTTAAGGTTGCTGATTTCAAATTTCAACATACCAAAAGCCAAAAATTGATTCTTTGGGTGAAAATCGAGTAAAATAAAGGTTGAAAGGGGTGTAAAAATGAAAATTTGACAAAATACGTAATCTTCATTTTAAACTTATATTTTTAGGGGTTTTTGAGATTGATGTTTCAAATTTCATGCTAGAAGCCAAAAATTTATTTTTAGGGTGAAAATCGAGTAAAATGAGGGTTGAAAGGGGTGAAAATGAAAATTTGACCAAATACGTAATTTTCATTCTAAAAGTATATTTCTAGGACTTTTTGAGGTCAGTGATTTCAAATTTCAGCATACCTAGAACTTATTCTTATGTTGAAAATAGAGTAAATTAGTGGTAGAAACAAAAAGTTGAAAAAATACGTAATTTAGATTCTGAAATATACTTTTGGAATGAAAATTACGTATTTTGTTAAATTTTCATTTTTCACCCCCACTTTACTCGATTTTCACCGTAAGAATTTTTTTTTCCTCCAATTAGTTGGCTTTAAGCTGCGCCCATCCAGCCACGAAAATTTATTATTGTATCATATCTAACACAAGACCGAAAAAAACCAATAACAAAGGATAATAGACATGGACACACACTTCACACCAAGGTGCCGTTCATGGCGACTCTTTTTTCTAGACAAAACAAGGTAGGCAGCGGTAAGTGGGTTAACCCACAAAGAATGTCCACATAAGGAGACAACAGCTAAGCTAAATTACCTTATCAAATTTTACGCTCAGTGTGTTTTAGAAAATTATAAAACATTATTTTTAACTGACTATAAGGAAGCAAAGTGATGTGCTACATTGTGGCAACGGAATATTGTTTTTGATTAGTTCTTGCATTAATAAGGTGGTTGCATGTGAATTATGATGGCACTGAAAGATCCAGTGATTGATGTCATCCAAGTTTCCACTGCAATCACAAGCGGGTGTTTCCGATCATTTCATTTTAAATAAATGAGAGTTGACAGCTCCATGCCCAAATAAACATTTGACATATTTGATGTTAATATTTCTATTTGGATGACTACCGTAAGAATCAAGTTTGGCTTTTAGCATGTTGAGATTTAAAATCAGCAACCTCAAAAATACCTAAAAATAAACTTTTAGAATGAAAATCATGCATTTTATAAAATTTTCATTTTTACATACCTTTCAACCCCTATTTTACTCCATTTTCACCCTAAGAATCAATTTTTGGCTTTGGCATGTAGAAATTTGAAATTAGCAACCTCAAAAACCCTAGGATTGTACATTAGGAGTACTTTTTGCATGTACTTAGGTGTTGTCACCATACATGAGAGGCGAGAGGCGATTTTACCCCATCGGGTGTTGTTTCGTTCTAGCTCAAGATTTTGAGGGTGTTTGGGCTTTTCTGAGGTCAGATTCGAATTCAGTGTCGAAAAATATATTGGACTACTCGGGTCGAGTTCCAGGATCAGGAATTTTTTGTGTTTGCTTCTTCTGACCAAAATTTTGAAGCCGCCATATTGAAAAAAAAATCTGCAGCAAAACTGAATTTAGCATATCCAAATACTTAACGCTACCAAGTTTCGTAATTTTTTAAAGAAAATTGGCTAGGTTACCGATTTTTGACACCTGTTTTGAAAAAAAAATTAAAATAAATAATTACACCAAGATAACTCAAGGTCTTACTAGTCTAAAAAATATATGCAAGTTCCCTATTCCTCAAAGAATCTCCTAATGTCTTGTCATGTCTTTACCAAATTAGATACACGTTCTTCAATATGAACTAAATATATTGTTACGTGTTTACATCTCTTTTGTAAACACCCTTATCGTTGATCCGGACATTATAATACCAGAGTAACATTAAACACTAATTTATTAACTTACGTACCGATTACAACAATTAACTACTTTACTAATATTACACTAAGAACTATAATTCACTACTTCAGTCACTTGATCACTTTACTTACTTGTTCTTAATGTTTCTCAATTTATTATCTGAACTAAACTGTTTACCTTCTGTACTGTACTCAAACTACTCTGCTCACTGAACTGTAGTAAACTCTCTGACCGTCTGAACTGTACTAAACTGTCTTCTCTCGGCTTCTGCATGCTTGTATATACCCAAAGATGAGGGCTCCAGAATATTCTCTATTAATCTGTCACTTCCTAGTAGGCTTTCTACAACTTCCAGGCTCTGACACCGCGCGCCATCTCTGGGCCGATTGCCAAACTGACTAACTAATAACCAACTTAATGCTCTGTTGCTTGCATAAGGAACTTAGAGGGACTCTCATAGATGTCTCTGGGAGTATAACATGTAACAATATACTACAATTTTAAATTATTTTTGTAGTATCCAAATCAGTATCTTAATAGCAGAAAGTGAATCGAGATCGTAAATACGCGTAATTATCCCAAAAATATCTCCTAGAACTGGTGGATATCTTATATTATGCTGTACCATGTGAATTTATAATTTCAGCCATATCAAAATTGTCTACAATGAAATTGCAAAAAGAGAACTTACCCAAATAACTGGATGATAGTTTACTTATAAATCAAATTTAAATTCGATTTTAACCTAAAATTTTTTGTTAAATATCACTGCACTTTAAATTAGGTTTCTGCCAGAACCATTATATCACCACCAATCTCTGATAGTCAGCTATATCAAAAGGGTAACTAAGATAGTGTCTCAACCATCTTCAGGTACATGTGAAATTTAGATTGACTTATTAAGAGCACAGTGACAAAACGTTTATCATAAAAGACACACTGATTAGTATTCGTTGTAAGGATTATCCAACATTTGGTATGTTTTCAAATCAGTCTCAGATAAGTTTCTTAGAATTGCGTGACCCATCGCATTGATTTTCCTTACATGTTAGAATAACTATAAATTTTAAGACCTCAACCTATTTTTAGAATGACCATGCACAGTCTACAATTAATAATTGAAAAAATAACTTTGCACACTATATAAACTAAATAACTGTAATATGGGTTAAGAAATTCTTCATAATTTTGGATCTTCATCCATCGACCAGGATGTTTACAACAGCTGTGCAAAAATATTTTTAATTTTAACATTTTTTCAGTAATAGGCAAAAATGGTGCATAATAACAATATAAGCATCTAGATATGATTAAAACTGTTTGTATGATCACTTCGTGATGCCAACTTTGTCAGCGAAACGCACGTCGAAAGCTATAGAATGTTTCTTTACGTCTGTTTGTACATAGAGACCAACTGATGGAGACCTATGGCAGATCTAGAACTATATATGAGCCCAAATTAATCTGAAAATGGTACCATTTTTAACCTCCCCATAAGAATCGGAAGGTTACTGTAATTCGTCCAAAATCGTAAATGGGGATAAGACCAAATCTTTACGTTTTAACATCCTAGAAACACGAAAGAGTAGTTTAAAGTAGTAGTTTAAAAAATGTTTGTATATATGCAATAATATGCATGTATGAATGCATTGTGTGTGGGCACGATAGTGCCGAAGCTGGCAAACCGATTTTGATTAAATTTGACACCAGGATAATATTGGTACCGTACATGAGCTGAAAAGGTTTTGGTGTAGATCAGATGGCGTTTAGTGCTCCTTTGACACATAGACTTTCTTTATTTTTCAACACCATAATAATAACAACATAATTACTGCAGTCTGTAGGAGTTTTTCCAAAGAAAATGAATTTAATTCCATGCCGATTTAAAGGCATATTCATTCATTCATTTTGAATCTGTGTGAAAACTTCTGACCTCTGTTGTCCCGGTGGGCACGCCGTCATCTTGAATAAATGGTTAAGTTTCGTTTGTTTTAAATATCTCGCTTCCTGTCAAAGTTATGAAAAGAATTCAACAGTTTGTAAAGTTTCTAATTCTCTATAATTTTGATTCTTTAACTTTTTTTTGTAGGATGAATATTTTACAATTTATAGTTCGAGAAAGGTAAACATGAATGTCATGTCATGTCAATCAGTATCAATATTTATACTTTTACAGCGCTGCAAGAGTCATCAGGTAGACGCGGAACTTTAAAAATGTTTCTCGCGTTTTTACGTTGGGCTGAAAATTATTCCAATAAAACTCTTTTCCACGCCGCCATAGAGGTAGAGTTCAAGGCGCGTTTGTTACATGGTGTTCTTAAGAAGCCTATTCCATGGTCTGTCCAACATATTAACTCTTCTTTAATATGTTATTATATTCTGTATTTTTTGGATGGCCCTTGTTGAATCCCGTCCATTTCTTCATTGACGCAATCCTTAATTGCCATTTCTTCATTTTGAATATGCCCAGTGTCCGCTTTACACGTTTGAAGAAACGTGTAAAGCGGACACTGGGCATATTCAAAATGAAGATGTCGCAGTGTCTTCATCGCTTTCAATTTCCTCAACAACGTTGGGGACGATTTCTCAGGATCTTTGTCAAATCCGAACCGTGTCTGCATCTGATGATGTGTTCTGTAAGTATGTTGTCGTGCTGCTACAAATTGATAATACCTATTTTTAACGTCAGACTTACCAAAGACGCCAAAAAGGAGACAGACCAACCGACCGACAAACAGACAGATTTTTTTGCTCAAACTTAAATTCTCGACGTTTCATGACATTCTAAGTCTATAAAAAATATTAAATTTTTTTTTACAATTAGTGTACTTCCACTCCTCTACGTGGATGTGGAAGCAATTAAGACTAACTAATTTCAAATGTTGTCTGGCACAAAATAGTACACGAAAACTTTACTGTAGCTCGAAAAAAAATTGTGCAGATCTCAAACTATGGTTATAGACCAAAGTTTACGAAACAAAAAAGTTTAGGAGTTTTACGGATCCTATAGGGGGTGAAAAGGGGTATTTTTGATTAAAAAATCGATTTTTCTCTATTTTCTCGGGGAATATGACATTTACAAAAAAATAGTTCAAATAAAAGTTGTTTCTGACAAAATTATCTTTAATTTGGTGTTTATAAATTTAATTTTATAGCAACAATTAACCGAAATACTAGAGGTTTTAACTTAGGAATAATATCATATGAATTAGATCTCGTTCATTTTTGACAGCTTAATAGTAAATGCATAAAAAAAGAAGTTTCTATATTATTTATAGGGGGTGGCACCTAAAAAAAAAAATAAAATCAAAAACATTGGAGCTAAGAGAGAATTAAATTTTAAGAAGAAAAGGTTCTATGCAACTTTTCATAAAAATGGATAGATTTAAGTTATAACTACTAGAAAATTTGGGATTTCAAATATGTTTTCGTCAAATAACTCAAAAGGTATTACATTGAGCAAAAACATGCCAGAAACAAATAAGAAAGCTACAAAATTAAGGATGAATTTCGTTTTTTTCTAATTTTGCTTCCACATCCAGTGGAAGTATATTAACGACAAAACAATTTTTAAAAAATTTTATTCAAATAGGCTTAGAATGTCACGAAACGTCGAGATTTTAAATTTGAGCGAAAAAAAATTTTCTGTCTGTCGGTCTGTCTGTAACTTTTCTTTGTGCGCACGTTTACTCTGGAACCGTTTAAGATATTGACTTGAAATTTGGTACACGTATGCACTTTAACGAGATCTGGAACTAGATTATATTTTCATCTTGTTCCGTCGAAGGGTTGGGAGGTAAATTGGGTTAAATTTGGAGTAAATAGGTAAATCAAGCAGGTGAGAGTCCATAAATTGGTATTTAGTGTATACAAGAGAAGCTAAGGTCTCAAAAAAAATTTTGGCATTAGCCACCCCCATTATCACCCCCACCACCCCATTATTAAAGGGGATGAAAAAAATTGTGATTTAGTGTGTGTACAAGAACCAGAAACCTCAAAATATTTTTTTACTTCATCCACCCCTACTACCACCCCCTATAACCACCCCCACACCGCTACCGATGTGGGGTATCGTTTTATGGATTTTTGGGGTAGAGGATTTCAAATATTATATTATTAAAGTTCCATGAACAATTATTTCCACATACAAAATTTTTTCGTTGTGAGTGACTTGGATAAAAAAATCTGGATGTGGAAGTAGCGATTCCTTGGGCAGCGATTTTTGTAGATTCAATGGTTTCGGAGATCTGGAAGTCTAAAGGTGGCGTTCGAATGTTTATGAGACAAAGTATTTAGTTTAAATGTTAACTATCTCAGAAACTATGGTTTTTACGCCAAAAACGCTAATAACCAAAATGAAAAACTATTAATTAGGCTTTCAAATGATTTTTCCTATTTTTATAGCATAAAAAAAACAAAGAAGTTATGACAAAAACATTGTACTTTTTTAGATTTTTTTAAATAAAAACGTCGCAATTTTGTTAATGTAAGTAGCCAGTAATTAGAATAATATATTCCCACATACTGTTTTTCGTTAATCTATAGTGTGACCTAGACGCTCAAATTTTTTCATCGGCTTACATCAATTGGTTTAGAAGGAAAATTGCATTTTAAACTGTCAAGAGATTTTATAAAAAATGTAACATTCGTGTTTCTTTGCAAGTATCTCATTATTAGTTTAAGAGAAAATATGGTGGACATCAAAAATGAAGATGGCATCTGACCGTTTTTAGGATGAAGTATTTAGTTTAAAATGTTAAAATATTTTAGAAACTGTCCCAATAAGCACACACACACACGCGTGTATTTAACGTGTATATAACCTAGTTTGGTGTAATATACGTTAGTAGGTTGATTTTTACATGTGTAATAAATGGTTGAATATTCAACTACACGTTTTTTCAACGTTAATTAACATGTAAGTAATGTGACATGTTGAAATTACAGTTGAAACCGGCGAGATTTGAACGCTGATTTAACATTGTTTCTGGTATAATTTTTCACGTGTTATTCACGTTAGTGTACTTATTGGGGTGACACTTTCATCAAAACTTCTAACAAACAAAATTAAAGGTAATTAATCAATCTATAAAATGATTTTTTGTTTCTTTCTACGTCACAAAAAATAAAGAAGTTATAGCCGATTCAATGTGCGTTCTCACATTTTTGTTAACAAAATGTCGGCATTTTGTTATTGTAATTGCTCAGTAATAAATTTTTCTTTCAAAAATAGTGTTTTTCGTTAATATATAGAGTCACCTATATGCTCAATTTATTTTGTCCCTTTGAAACACTTGTTTTAGAAACAAATTCCATCCGCCACCCCCGTTGAAAAATGGCCGTATTTCGGTTAATTACTGCTATAAAATTAATTTAAAAACACCAAATTAAAGGTAATTTTGCCAGAAACAACTTTTATTTGAACTATTTTTTTGTAAATGCCATATTTCCCAAGAAAGTAGAGAAAAATCGATTTTTTTTATTAAATATCTCCCCTATAGGTTCCCGCGGATCCGTAAAACTCCTAAACTTTTTTGTTTTGTAAACTTTGGGTTATTTTAAACTTAGAACCAAAGTTTAAAGTCTGCACAAATTTTTTTCGAGTTACGGTCATTTCTTTTTAATCTTTTCCTGTACTAAAAGGCAAATTATAAATTGTAGAAAAATAGTGTGGAAAACCTAATCGTTCAGTAATTCGACTGAGGTGGCAGCAACACCAATGAGAGTCTGTGGTCTGAAGTGACCGATTTATCCAAACTAACAAGTTTTTAAGCCTGCCTGGGGGTAATAGGCAAAATGCTACAGTTAACAGGAACCATATTATATTTAAAAGGCTATAAGTGCTTTCAAGTAATATCTCTATATTTGAAACAGTTTGCTCCTCTAAAGGCTGCGAATCCGTTAGAACACCATATTTATTTCATCTGTTGATGTTAGGAAGCAAATTCTAAGCAATTGATGATTATTTTCTGAAGGTTCTATAATGTATAATTTTTATTTTCTATTTTCTAATACCTGTGAAATTAAATATTTTTAAATCATTTTCTCTCATTTCATATAATTATTTATCTTCAGTAAAATAAATTTATTTATCTACATTAGCATTTGAAAGGACATACCTTTTGTAGCCCTAACTTTAACATATAGTACTTCAGTTTTACTTTAGGTCTATTAATATCAATTTCCCTTCAATAATAGCTTTATCATAATGAATGCTACAATATCAAAAGGTCCAGTTTTAGTTTGTGGATAAAAAAAAATCGTTGACATTGTTTTTTCGTTATTTGTTGTGATGTTATATAAAATACAATCTCAATCTACTAAGTGGGTCTACAAAAGAATTACTGTGTTCAGTTTACTTAATAACGGGTATTTTACATGTCGGCAATATTTCTCCAATAATGATACGTTATACTGTTTTACACTGTTCATAACTATTAACACATTATTTGCAGTTATTACATATGTGGTATTTAAATATTATTGCATGTTTCCACGTTGTTTTTCCTTGTAACTGATTATATTTTTCTTATTTTGCAGTGAGGTTACATGACAGTATACAGGAAGAAAATTTCCATTATTTGGTATTTGATTTGTAAGTATAATACATTTCTTTTTAGCATAATCATTAGTAGTGTTCCATTGTTCCTCATATACATATATTTAGTTTAGTTAGTTATTAAAGAACCATTATTAACTATAAATCATTATTTTACACTTACGCACTAAAAAAGACATTTCTCCAATTTCCACCTTGAGCAAATGTGAATCGTCAATCTGATATTAATAAATCTACTTTTCGGAACGGAGTACGTTTATGTCTTTATAGTATGATCTTCTTTGTTTGTCTTTTTTCTCATAAACAAGGTTCGGACGAAAAATCTACATTCCAGAGACGACTTTTTTTCAGATATAACATTATATTTTAAACACCAAAATTAAACATGTCCAAAATAATATAAAAACGACGAAATGACGACGAATATTAGTAATATTTCATCGCCTTGTGTGTACGGGAGATTTGGGAGAGTTGGGACAATTTTCGTAAATTAAATTTTAAAATTTTTATTTTTGAAAATTTGAAAAACAGTAATATACCTTCATATATTAGACCACTTCTTGCAAATATTAGTTAAATTTACTGGGCAAATAGCAGTATGGAAAAATAATTTTTATTATACTTCTTTGAAAACACCTTATTTTCATCTGTTTTAGTAATAATGTAAGATGGGCTTTTTCGGACTCGCGCACAGGAAAAGTTTTCCCGGTCTTCGACTTTTTCCGTACGCTGAATAAAAATACCGAATATATGGCATTAAAATAGAAATATACAGCAAAGTAAACTAAATTTAAGAAAGTCTATATGCTATCCTATATTTAACATGTACCTATTTTGTATTTTAATTCGTAAATGTTTGAGTATTTGTAGGAACTTCTGTAATATTTTTTGACGTTCTGTCAACCTTATCTGACATAGACTAATTTAAAACAAATCAACTTTGAAATAACACTGCATTGTCAGCGTTGTCACCAAACACTGCATTGTCAGCGTTGTTTATTTTCTGTCAATTAAATTTATGCCGATAAAATGTACTCAGAAGAAAATCTCGAAATTCCCGATAACATCCTAGAGCAAGCGGCACAAGCGTGCGCGAATTTATTACCAGTAAAATCCAGATATGAACACGAATATCAACTTTTTACTGAATGACGAAATCTGAACAAAATCAAAACTGTAAGTGACGATATTCTTCTAGTTTACTTTGTAGAAAAAGCAAAGTCTATGAAATCTTCCACGTTATGGAGTCGGTTCTCAATGCTAAAAAGTTGTTTGGCCATAAAAGAAAATGCTGACATCAACAAATATCCGAAATTATTGCTTTCTTGAAGCGTCAAGCTGTAGGATATATACCGAAAAAGTCCAGAGTTTTAACAGCAAAACAAGTAACCAAATTTTTATGTGAAGCTCCAGATGAACAATATCTACTAGCAAAAACAATTTGTGTTTGGGATCTTTGGTGCGTGTCGAAGAGATGATTTAATATGTTTAAATTTAGATGATGTGGTAGATAGTTAGCGCTTTCTTGTGTTTTTACGAGATGGAAAAACTCATACATCAAGAAGTTTCACCATTACCAATGAAAGATGTACATTTGAGCTCTGCACACTTTATCGTAAATATGCAGCTCTATGACCTGAAGATATGAACAGCAGAAGATTATTTGTTGCATATCGAAACGGCAGGTGTTCCGTTCAACATGTTGGATGCCATACCATCAGTGGTGTTCCGAAAATTGCGTTCTTCGGCAAGCATGTTGGTGGAAAGCGGCGGTGATTTACTCACTCTGAAAAGGCACGGAGGATGGCGTTCTTCCAATGTAGTAGAAGGATATATATAGAAGAATCCATACAAAGAAGAATTGAGGTATCACGAAAACTGTTTAACCCTTATCACTCGCAAAATACAACAAGTGTATCATTCGTTCAAGAAAATCAAAACATTTGCGAAGAGCCTGCTTAAATAATTGCAGTTTAACAAAATGAAACTCCAAAAGAACTTAACCTATGCAATAATATCAATTGTACAATAAACATAACCATTAATAATAACCAGTCAGACTAAAAACATTATTAGTTGGAGCTGTTATTATTAATAGTTAGTTGGTTAGTTAGTTAATTTTCAATACTCTTACTCTAGGAGTTACATGCTTTTTTATTCCTATAAATTATGAAAATAAAAATGTTCCAAGTTTCTTTCGTATGACTTTTTTTGTTATATTTTGTTTTTATGTTATCGTTTTCAAAGAAGTATAATAAAAAATATCGTTCATTAGACGTCCAGAAATAGATTTTTCCGTGCTTGCATGACTTCCCGTGTTCGGCTTCGCCTCACACGAAAATTTGTCACACGCGCACGAAAAAATCCTTATTTCCAAACTCCTAATGAAATATACTATTATAGTGACATGTACTTGTCCCGTATCTCCCTTTTACGAGGATTGTTCTTTTTTTTTTTTTTGTAGCGTAACGACATACCTAAAAACGATCCAAATAATATAGGAAAATTAATTCATATATGGAATGGGGAAGACATAGGATGGGCCAACTCTCCTTTAAAATAACGTCCCAACTCTACCTAACTGTTCGGTGTCATTAAAAGTGACCAGATTTATTTTTAGGTGAAAGTGAATCATGAAATGACCCCAACATTTAATAGCTAGAACGTTGGTCGTTACATGTAAAATAACTCTCCAGCAACACTTGCACCCGCAAAGCAATGAATTGGATAATTTGACCAAAAAAACAGTTACTTTGAGTACATAAAACAATTAAAATTACCTGATATTTGAAGTACACAACACACGGGCGAAATACGGCAGTTTATTTACTTCTCTCATAAATATACATAACCTGTATGACACACAATATCAAACTACCAACCAATCGGTATAATTCTCCCAATTCTCCCATGGTACCAACTCTCCTACATCTCCCCTATTGCTTTGTACGATATATATAAAGTGTTATTATACTGTTCGCAAATATAAAAACGAAGAGTATATTGTATTTGATCGGCACATTTCTAAATCCGTAAATATCGCTCGCAGACAAAAAAAAAATTCATATCATTGTGTTAGTGAACGAATTCTGAACAACTTCCAAAATGTCCGTCCGTCCGTCCGTCACGTTTCTTGTAAGCACTATAACTTAAGAAAGGAAAGTCCGATTGTATTGAAATTTGGAAAGTAAGTTAGCGTTAGCTGGAGGAAGAACCCTATTGTTTTTGAAAAAATCAATCAGTGAATAGAAAAGTTATTAGTCATTTAAATTAAAAAAAAAAGAGTTTCTTAATTTTTGTCACTTCTATACTTAAATAGAAATCTTGCGAAATATTATTCTCTATATATTTTTTTTTGTTCCGTTAAAATATAATTCTGGAATGATGTATATTACTGACATGCAATTTTATACTAATGTGTGATGGCCCAATGGCTAAAGCTTTAATCCAAAGGTCTTGTGTTCGAATCCCTGACAGGGTGGTTGGTTTTTTTTTTCATATATTTTTTTTTCACAACAAATTTGGTATCACAAAATTTAGAATGTCCGAAAACTAACATTATTTACAAGAAAAATACGAAGAGTATCCTATAGAATGTGTAACAATTATATAAAAAATTCAGTAAATCCGCGAAGAGTATAATGCTTCCACTAGTTTGTAATGCTACCTTCGTATTTATATTATGTCTTTGTGAGGATCTTGAATCATTGGCTTTAAGTAGATACTTCTTAGGTGTTTTCAATCACGATCTATTCAAAGCCTTTTGGTTTATTTTCCACTTACATATTTTTGAATATCTGTGTGTCAATTTTAAAAATCAAGGTCCACCAAAGTTGAATATTTTCGTGGATATCTGGGATCATCTTTTAGTTGTTTTTTAATCTTCATCTATTCGGAGCCTCTTGATTTTCTTCTCACTTTATCTATTTTTACCTCCAACAGTACGGAGGCGACATAATATGTATTTCAGAATAAATTTGTGTATTTTTGATTGTCTCTTATCTTGTGTCTTTCTAACAGACGAATAGATTTAGTTATGATTTTTACTATACCATTTGGTTTTTCTACAGGATAGTTTATAGATATTTAAATATTTGAATTTCAACAGTCATCTTAGTGTAGCCATATTGAATCGATTCGATTACAAGAAAGAGAAAATATATTTCTTTCAGTTTCTACAATATTGGTAATACCTAATTTTACAGTAGAACTAACAGGAAAGGAAATAATTGAGAAAAATTTATTTTAACCATAATTTTTTCAACATGGCGACCGTAGCGGCAACAATATTTTTGTGGAGGAATTATTCATGGGTATTCCCGTATCCCCCGTTTTTTTGCTCTACTGACTGTATCATGTGTGTATCAAATTTGACTTTGACCGCGAAAGAAATAGTCCAGTACGTGGGTATCAAAAAGAGGTGTTTGAATGCAAAAGGTGGGATAGTAGTGATTTTTTAGTATGTTGTTAGGCTTGGGGCCCTAATGAAAAATCCAAGTTTTCGACCTCGAGGCGCATGCGCTCGAGCCGCCATCTTGGATTTTAGGTACAAAAATTTGGTTTTTTGATAATAACTCAAAAACGGTGGCTTTCACGACAAAAGATGTTCTATACAAGGTTAAAGAGGACAAAATTTCCTACATTTTGTTAAAACAATTTTTTTGTAGCACACATATGTTAAGAGTTACAGCTCCGTGAAGTTGCACTATTTGAAAAAAAAAGTGGTAATTTGAGGCAATTAAATTTAAACGAAAAGATAAAGTTATCCCACTACTAGCAGTTAATAGCAGCATTAAAGTCGGCGAAGAAACTATTTGCCTCAACCCACTAATGCTATTTCAAAGGATGTGCATTGCTAAGAAATCCGAAGACGAGATAAAGGATTTCCTTAAATACGAGCTGGCCCCCTTTCCTTTGTCGCTTTTTTCGGAAGCAGGAATGCGCAAAGGAACCAAGTCATCTTTATATTCCGTATTCACACCGCTTTCCGATGAATTTCAATTCGGTGATAACCAGATCAATTTGGTGGATGGGGGATATCTCCTACACAAAGTTGTGTGGCACCGAAATGATATGTTTGGAGCGATATGTGACAAATATGTTCGATATGTGCAAGATCATTTTGGTTCCCTCGCAATTGTTGTTTTTGATGGATATCCAACTGATGGTGGCAATACAAATACAAAGACCGCAGAAAGACTTCGTCGATCAAAAAAACACGTGTCTGCCGATGTCCTTTTTGATGAAACAATGGTGGTGTAAGTTTCGCAGGAGCGATTTTTAGCCAATGAAAAAAATAAAGTTCGTCTCATATCGATGCTGAAGAACAAATTGGAGCTGGCTGCATTTACAGTTAAACAAGCTGAAGATGATGCCTAATTGTCAACACTGCAATTTCTTTATGCAGTGAATCAATATTTGATGCTGTTTTTGTGGTCGGGGAAGATGTTGACCTTTTAGTACTTGTGACAGCCTTAGCACCAGCCGAAAGTTCTATCTACTTCCGTAAACCTGGAAGAGGAAAAACTGCAGAGAGGATATATTCAGCAAGTAGCCTCAAATACGAAGAAGCAACCAAGCACATTCTGTTCTTGCATGCCTTCAGTGGTTGTGACACAACGTCATCCCTATTCAATCAGGGAAAAACTAAATTTTGTACGCTGATAGAAAAAAACAGAGCGGTTCATGAAATAATTGAAATTTTCAACCAACAAGATGCCACGTCAGAGGAGATTTCCGAGGCCGGAGTACGCTTTCTCGTAGCTTTATATGGTGGCAACATGGATAAAGAGAGTTTGGAAGAGATTCGTTTCCAACGCTTCGCCAAATCTGCGCTGAAAAGCAAATTTAATCTTGCCTCTTTGCCACCTACAAAAGACGCGCTTTAGGATGTACCACCAAGTACAGAAATGAGGCATAGAGAAAAATCCTGAAGACTGGGGTTGGAAGCATGGCGCTTACGGGCTCACTCCCATAACAATGGCGGAAAAACCAGCTCCCGATTCCTTATTAAAATCGGTATCTTGTAACTGCAAAAAGGGGTGTGGTGGGGCATGCAGCTGCCGAAAGGCTGGACTTAAATGTTCGGTTGTATGTGGCTTCTGCAACGGGGAATCTTGCGGAAATATGCCGGAAATCCGCATTGAAAGCGAGTCGTCATCCTCGAGGATGACGACATTTTTCAGGCTACGGACCAAAACTACGACCAGGACACCGACAATAACCAACCCGGACCATCGAAACGTACCAAAATGTAGTAGAAATTAATTTTTATAACGCTCTAAAATCATAATTTACTATTCTTAAATTAAAAAAAAAAATGCGATATACTTTTCGCCTTTAACTTTGTTTACGATAAGTATAATACTGTTAAATGATAATATTCAAGTGCCTTTTAGTTTTTTCTTTATAATTATGTACAAATATAATGATATATAATAAGAATAATAAAATAAAACTCAACCAAAATTAAGTTTCCGCATTTTTTTTTTCAAATAGTGCAACTTCACGGAGCTGTAACTCCTAACATATGTGTGCTACAAAAAAATTGTTTTAACAGAAGATGTAGGAAATTTTGTCCTCTTTAACTTTGTATAAAACATCTTTTGTCGTGAAAGCCACCGTTTTTGAGTTATTATCAAAAAACCAAATTTTTGTACCTAAAATCCAAGATGGCGGCTCGAGCGCATACGCCTCGAGGTCGAAAACTTGGATTTTTCATTAGGGCCCCAAGCTTAACAACATACTAAAAAATCACTACTACCCCACCTTTTGCATTCAAAAAACCCCCACGTACTGGACTAAAATACGCTATATCTCATCCTCCGGTTAAAACGACAAGGGTAGATAAGGACCTTTATTCGCCCATCGGCCATGTTATATGTCATTATATTTTCCAAGTAGTATATGTCTTAATAAGTAATAAAAAGTAGTTCTTTGGAAAATATATTATTCAACGAACGTGTACTGATGGCTATTACTTAAGAGGACGGCGTTACGGCACGAGCCGAAGGCGAGTGTCGTAATTAATCCGAGTGAGTAATAGCTATTACACGCGAGTAGAATACTATACTTTTTCTACGGCGACTCAACAAGAAGTTGTGCTTTAAAATAAATTTGCCGAAAATAATACTATACTTTTTCTACGGCGACTCAACAGGAAGTTGCGCTTTAAGATAAATTTGCCGAAAATAATAATTGTGACAAATAGTGAGATTTTTAGGAAAAAAATGCGAAGACGCACTTTGTATCGGTCATAACTTCTTTATTTTTTAAGCAGAAGAAAAAAAAACTTTTAGCTTAATCGATAATCTTCAATTTGGTTTCTTAAAATTTTTAGAGCAAGTGCCATAGTTTATGAGATACTTAACTTTTAAAAACGTATTTTGCCTTAAAAACGTTTTAAAACCTCCATATATCATAAAAAACAAAAAATTACGCAGATTTTAAAAACAGCAAATTATTACTCAGTTTATGAGCTTTTCCTTGGAGATTTTTATTTTTTAGCTAGAAGTGATACTTTTCGATTTACATAAACTGTGTTGATGCGTCCGTTCTCACAATCTGCACACGAAATGTTTAAATGTTCAGATTTTTTTTAATTATGCCATTATGAAAAGGGAAAGAATTGCATTTGGTACACATCGTGAATCGCACCGGGAAATCGAAAATTGAAGCCTACAGGAGCGTAAGAAAAGTGACATGTTTTGACTTTCGGTGAAATGCATGACCTACTTATTATGACAGATTGAATTGAATTATGACAAACGTGATGTTTTTGAATTTTAAATCGTCTTGATCCTTCACAAAAACTGTTGATTAACGGAAATGAACACTTGTGAATGGTTCTAGCCCATTGAGTAATGAATTACTACCCACGACTGAGCCTCGTTACTTGTTCAAACACGTATCTATAATAAATGAATTATTCAATAGTCGTAGAAAAATATTTTTATTCAGTACACACGACAATAGTGGGTTTGAACGCTAACACGTTTAAATTCGCACGCAACGTCGACACCACTACGACTCCCGCGGAAACGATTTTGTTTTTTATACATTGAAGCGCTTTATGAATCAATATAAATTGGCCATTATCTAAAAGCCTAAATATTCAGCAATGGAATGACGTATAGATTTTCTTGGTTCATCGAGCGCATCTAACTGAAATATGCATTAAATTTCGGAAAAACGTCAAAAATTACAAAAAAACTGCAAACATGCTTACTTTGAAATGCTATTATTACGAATTACTGTTGTTTTTCAAATGTAAAACGTATAGAAACATAAACATTAAGGAGAACTTTTTACTTTTATAAAATTAGTGGGCGAAAATATATAGCTTATCTACCCCTGTCCTTTTAGGTTTCCAAATTTTTCTTTATTTTGAAATCATTATCCATGTGTGTCTAATTCCAAGTCACCGGGAAATTGGTTTTCATGAACGGACAAAGATACTTTTAGCTTTATATGATAGATATAGATTAATAAATAACATGTTCACGGGATTTAGTATTATAAATGAATCTGCTTGGTGTTTTCAATGACTTTTAATTTTTTCATGTTTACATCATTAATAATAATTTCTATTTTTTCTTGATTGACGTTTCTTATTAATATTTCATTGTCAATCCATGAAGCTACTCTTACGTTATAGAGATTAAGATATTCCAATGCCTAAAGGATAATCAAGATATTCACTTTTAACGCCATAAATATAACTTCTTAAATAAACTTATACTATTTCAGGTACACTCATTAAAATATTGAGTAATACAAATCATTATAATACATAAAAATATTAATCATTCTCTTAGCTAATCGGATAGCTAATACTCGCTTGGGTGAGCAGCTTAAGGTTATATTTAGTTTATGATATCAAACTCGCTATCTAAAGATTAAATATCCTAATACCAGAGACTATACGTATAGTCTCTGCTAATACCCACCATATCTCCAGCAAATTCTTCATTGGCACTATTTAGATCAGTATCGGTTTTATTTAATGTCTTTTATGAACGTTTCAGTCACTCATTTTTTCCTAATTTCTTTCATATCTTTTTGAATGTAAGGGCTCTTAAAGAAAGAATGAAACTGCTTTTAGTAAATTTACATCAAAGCCACCTTTTCCTAGAAATTTAATTATAAAGCTCGTTAGTCAGATGTTCGGGATCATAAACTTTTGAGTTTCTCTAGTGGAATTTGTCCAGTGATTAATAAAACGAGAAAAGTTATTATATACACGCAAATTTTTGTATTTATGTGATTCCTGAAGTTTAATAAACATTAATTAGAAATATTAACGCGACTAAAATCATTTGAAAATTTATGTTTACAAAAACTTCTGGTAAAACTAAATGTTTAGATATATCCATTACGAGACATGTTTTAAAACAAGGGTGTATTAAATAGGTGGTCCGACGTACGGCACTTTCCTATGAAAATAATTGGCTTTATAAGCGCATGGTTTCTATTTACTTTAGTAGATGGCGCGAGTCCTACAAGGTCTTACAATTACCTGTGTATAAATAGGGCATGTGCATCATATAATTAACATAACCTCAAATTTTAGGTTTGTTAAGTTCATTCTCATTTTTAATGTTTGTATACGCGTTTTTAGCATGGAGCCATACTGGCTCCAAGCAAATATTTAAAAATTCACGCAAATATTTTTTCAATATTGTTGATAATAAAAATAGACTGCTAATTATAGGTTATATTCCTAACCTGCAAGATGCGTTTTATTTTATTGTGACAAACTATTTAAAATTTCATAAACATTACGTTGAGCTAGATTATGGTTGAGAGTACAGGAACCAGGCAGAAATTTTAATAATAGCTACGTAATACGTGTCAATCTTAAGAAATATATTTTTGAGGTTAGCTGTGACGTCACGTGCAGATGCCCCATAGACAAATTGCCATGCTGCATGTAGTGTTGCGTATATGGAGCCCGTGCACCATTTGGTTTTTAATTGACGATTTGCACGAAAGAAAGTTTGGTAAAAAGTGTCTATATTGGTATCACTGAAATTCACTATACATGTTGACCAACTCGTCTAATTTCCAAACTTTGCAACAATTAAATACCTATAATATAATAATCATAACATTGTTTTCATTATCTTTAATGTTAAACGTACTTCCATTGAATATAAATCATCTTTATTGGATTGTTTCGTAGTCTACAATATTTAAAAAATTACGAATTATGCATTTTGTCAATCACTGTTGCCAACTCTTCTAAACTGAGAAGTCGAAAACAGTGTTTGACAAATTGCGTACTTCGACATTTTTTAAATATTGTAGACTACGAAACAACCTAATAAAGATGATTTATATTCAATGGAAGTAGGTTTAACATTAAAGATAATGAAAACAATGTTATGATTATTATATTATAGGTATTCAATTGTTGCAAAGTTCGGAAATTAGACAAGTTGGTCAACATGTGCAGTGAATTTCAGTGATACCAATCTAGACACTTTTTACCAAACTTTCTTTCGTGCAAATCGTCAATTTAGCTGTTTAATGTCAGACTGGACTCTTGTATCACTAAACACAAACGAAAGGCCGGAAATGTATGCAACACTGTATGCACGTATGTACAGAACCTGCAAAATTATCTTTCTATGCGTAAGTAATGACGGATCCTATTTCTCCTGCCATCTATTACATTATGTACAAAGTAAGGACTTATGAAACCACTGTGCGGGCTCTTGTCGCATCACCTATTTAACAAACCGCGCACCGTGCTTAAAACTGTCCGCAACGAGGACATCTTCAGGGACCTGGACTACACCCCGGTCACTGAGATCATCAAGGAGAGAGCCAGAAAGATGTACGCCCTTGCCGAGGAGCATGGGAACCCACTAGTCAGGGAGGCAACTGACTATGACCCAGCAGATGCTCCGAGGCACAAGCGGCCGAAGGTGCAGCTCCTGGATAACGGGTGAGTATGAGAGACATACCACCACCCGACGATCCACCCCCATGGAAGAGACATGACGACATCCAACCACCCACCCAAGATCCTGCGGGTACCGGACAAACAACCGTCCAGTACCTGTAGTCCCCCTAGCTCCGGGCAGGCCGAAAATGCTACCAAAGCAGTTAGGTCTGCCCTTCCTCGAGCTACACAGCTCATCCTCACCCTACCGATGATCCGGATGACAGGATGCCTCTTGGCATCTTGTGTACCGGCAGTCACTCCCGCCACAAAACCCAACACACCTAACAGACCGATGACTACCCCCCGGGGGGCAAACAAGCTGGCGAAGAGCAGAAGACGAAGACAGAAGAACGCCAGAAGAGGCCTTAGCCAGCAAGGTCCAATGAGCCAGGACCCAGGGAGGTGGACCGAAATCGTCTGCACTGCTCACATTTGTGAGTGGGGCCGACGTAACGTAAGTTCACCCGCCCTGCACGAGGCTGGTCCCCGGTCTACAGCGATGTATTGGGGTAAAGGGCAATAGTCCTGCCCGGCCCCAGTCATCCGAGACCGACATCTTTAGCCAAGAATATTGGCGCGCTTAAAACTGAAGAATGCCGCACAATTCTTATGGAAAATAAGTTTCTGTGGAAGTGGCCGAAGATTTGATATGCTAGATTTTGACCTCAGTGGCCACGACTTCAAATAATGAACAGTTCTTGTTTTTGAGATACGGGGTGTTAGAACTAGGCAATTTCCATCACTTTAGACATTCAAAAATCTTTTACTCTTGATTAATTTTCGGGAAAAGTGTAAGAATAAATATTTAAGTGCAATAATGATATACCGTGTGTCTACGGATGGAAGAAAAAAAAACCTTTTAATTCTTGATTTTGCAAAAAAAGTAATTCTTGATGAAAAAGTCAGCTGTATCAGAAACTTTATGTTAGGTTAACGGATCCTTGTCAACTCTCTAAAGGGCTAGCCGAAAAACTTGAACTGATTATGAATAATTTCCAATTCTCACAAACAAAACTTCAAACGTTTTGAATCATCAAGGGTCGATTCTAGGGCCCCTGATTTTTGTTATGTTCGTAAACGACATATCGGATTATATTAATATGTCAAATTCCTACTTTATGCAGCTGGCCTAAAATTATATCCGACAATAAAAACTATAGAGGACACGTATTTATTACAAAGTTATTTGCATACAAACTTTGGGCGCCATATTGGAGCCACCACTTTGAATTTTTCAAGTTTTTGGGAGTCGTGAAGGTACTTCCTTTCAAATTCCTAGCTTATCGAGAAGTACTCAAACAATTCAGAAACATAAGTACATATATAGTTACACTACTTTTGTAAAAAACAGAGTGTAACAATGTTTTATGCGAAAGTAGAGTGGAACCATATACAGTGTGTTTCACTTCTCGTGAAGACACCCCTGCATCTTTTATATTTGTGGCCCAATTAATTTCAAATTTTTATCAGCCATACAACTTCATAAGATGACTTTATTCAACACATAAATGTCCCCTAAATCTAAGACGCCGGCCTACTGCGATAAAAAGAAAATCGTAGTTTTCGAGAAATCATAATAGGCTTAGAGACAGACAAAAATTTTGTTACTGAAAGTTGTTCAGAATCACTAGATATGCCCTCCTGTAAAATTTTGTGAAAATCGGAATATTTAAAAAAAAAAATTGTTTCACTTCTCGTGAACATTTTTGTTTGCGGTCGAATTAATTTCAAATTGTTATCAGCTACAGAACTCTATGAAACATTTTATCTAACACATAAAGAGAACTGTTTCCAAAAAATGAAAATCATGCATAATTATTATTGAAATTATTTATTAACTACGTGTATGCAAATTTTGCATACACACAGCTCGATTGGATAACGGGAAGTAGGTAAATTTGATACATACATACATACATATTTCCAAGTATTATAAAACCATTGAAAAAAAGAAAACGATATTACATTTCAGTTGATGTGTAATAATAAAAAGTGGCCATTTTAGTATATTATTGAATGCCGATTTTTGTTCACAACTTTCATTTGTTGAAAAAAGTTCTCTTTTTGGGTGTCAGATAAAATCGCCTTATGGAGTTGTGTAGCTGATAAAAATTTGACAAGAATTCGGCCACAAATAAAAAAGATACAGCGTCTTCACGAGAAGTGAAACAATTTTTTTTTTTTTTTTGAAAATATTCCGATTTTCGCAAAATTTTTGCAGGGGGGGCATATCAAGTGATTCAGAACAATTTTCATTAACAAAATTTTTGTCTATCTCTAAGCCTACAATGATTTCTCGAAAATTGCGATTTTCTTTTTATCGCAGTAGGCCGGCGTTTTAGATTTAGGCGGCATTTATATGTTGAATAAAGTGGACCTTATGGAGTTGTATGTCTGATAAAAATTTGAAATGAATTCGGTCACAAATAAAAAAGATACAGGAGTGTCTTCACAAGAAGTGAAACACACTGTATGTGTATATGTATATTTATCTCTCCAGCGACTTGTTTGGATGCTTCCGGATGAGCTAGGAGCTTGAAATTTGGCATGGAAGTAGGGCGTACTGTTCCGACCTCTATAAAATTTGCAAAAATTCAAAATGAATGTGAATACCAATACGTAGATATTAATATACATAGAAAGCAATTCCCATATTAAAATAAAGACGCTGCCAAAATGGTAAGAGCTGCGAAAAAACTATAGGAACTAAGATAAAGATAGTTAAATTTCACATATAAAAGTGACTGGCGGTATCTGTGTATCTTTTATTGTCTTGACAATATATGCATTTAAATTCGATAAATCTGTACGACGCGACGTCACACTTTGCACGCTTCCTTTCCACATTCTATAAAAGTTAGACAGATGCTGTTATTTCTTTTGTAGAGAATTTAACTCCGTACAACCTTGCTTCTACATATTTTTTCATATCTCTTACCATTTTATGAACATTCTCATTTTAATGTGTGTAATGTAATAAGTGCAATATATGTATTTTTTCACGATATTTTAATAATTTTCTAGTTTAATGTGAATCCATCGTTATTGCAATTATAATATCAAAATCATATTAGTGGTTTCGAAATCCCTTGTATACATGTTTTCGAGTGTAATAAGTCATACAAGTGTGAAAAGCAATTTTCATTCGTGTTTTTTTCTACGGCTGAGTTCAGTTTCCATATTTGTTTAAATATGGAATTCTTAGCTTTATTTGTTTAAATAAATTTCAGAATTAACTTAAACGTCAAGACATATTTATAATTTGACGTTTCGAAAGCTACAAAACTGAAACTGACTAAAACAACTTCAATTGTTTTCAATGCACTCTTATTATATAAGGAACGTGCGAAAAGTTACTTTTCGCACGCTGTTAGCGTGTGTTAAGGATTTTTCACACGCTGTGTGAAATCTATAATTTCCAAGCGTAGTTAACAGCGCTGTCGTAGAAAAAAGTATTGTATTTTAAGTCGTAGAAAAACGTTTTACTTGAATCATAAATGGCTCAATATTCACATTAGGGAAAGCTGATGTATCGTACGTAAGGAAATAGTTTTGTTATAAAATTACTCGCCTACGGCGTTGCATAAATAACAATATGCATTTTAAAAATAAATTTTAATTTTTTCAAGAAAGCTAATAAAAAAAGGCCACTTAAAATTAAGAAATAAAATTTTATCCAAGTCGCCCGGTTAACGAGACTTTCTTACCTACTGTTGGCATTGAAGTCATTGTAAAAATGGTTTCATTATACAAAAGCTTACGTCTATGCCTACAAAACATAAGAAAAGTCAAAAATTGAATCGTCGGCGTCGCGTCGGTTGCTTAAGTGCATCAAGTCATACAACAATTTTTGTTTTCAAATTGTAGTTTTTTGTTCTTTTCAATAATATTAACAAAAAAAAATTAAGTATTTAAACCATTTTTTTTAAATTTAAATAAACAAAGGACGCGAATAGGATGTAATACAAAACTTTTTGGTACACTCCTTGTCATGTTTCCAACAAGTTCCAGCAAAAAATTGCTAGAATAAGACAATTAATTCCTTTTTTAGGTGATTTAGACTCTTAGTTTTACTTCACTGAAAAGTTAGTTTCGTAAACTAATTTTATTAATTAAAATTACTTTAAGAGCATTTTAACTAGCCAGACTTAGTTCCTTTCAACTTACTTTCAATTACAGTCGACTTTCGCTAAAGTCGTTAAATAATGGAACTGCATCCAAGATGAATAACTTTTAAGGATAGGACTTTGCAGAGTGAGAGGGAAATATGCGTTTATTTTCGGTTTATTATCAACATTTAAAAAATCATAAATGGTATAATCTCTAAAATAGTTTCAGGTACTTCCCATTGATCTAAGGAATACAACCATATACACTTTTTATCACAAATTTTGTATATTGTTAAATGTTATGCTTTAAGAATGAAATTACGAACTATTTTCATTGGCAACTACAATATTCAAGTTCAACAGAAATTTGCAATAAAAAATATATACATAGTATAGTATATATAGAGTATAGTGTAGGTACTCGTTAGAACAATAGAAAGTATCTAAAACAGAGATCTAACGAAGATTATACTATGTTTGGTTTTTTAAATATTTATAATAAATCGAAAATAAACGCATATTTCCCTCTCACTCTGCAAAACGCCATCATTAAGTAAAATATTACTGTTGTGTGATTTTAGGAAAAATAACAACCATACATACAATTTTGATATTTTGCAATATAGTGAAAGTTACTGAGGACTGAAAAAATGTTTAGAATATAATTTCACACAGTTTAAGGTACTTGTATGGTGATAAGAGCGAATCTAGCGGTGGATTTAATAAATTAAAGCGCGAGAGAGATAGAGTAAGAGGATTTGGCAACACTGTATTAAATACGATTGTGATAACTGTCTTATAATAATCTGATTTATTTCATACTGTCCGGTAAATGCCTATTTCTCGGACTCATTTGCGGCCAGTAAATTGGACATTACAGTATCTGATACTGTAATGTGTTACCTTGCAACACTATCATATATTATTTGTTTCCATTGACAAAACAATCCATATTCTTTTTGATAAATATCTGATCATTTTTTCGGGATTAATTTCCCCGTTGCTTCCACAGATTTATTTATAATCTCCTCGGAAATCTCCATAATACAAAACAATGCAAAAATTATGGTTTTATTTATTTGACAGTGACAAGCTAAAGACAATCATAATTATCTATGGAAAACAATGGCTATAATATCGTTAAGGTGATGCGATTGTTAGATTACGAACTAATATTTTTTAAATTTCAATAATTATAACTTTTTATTCATTTTAAAAAGATTATAAAGACAGTATGAAATAAAATATTTTTTCTTCAAGCGTATTAAAATGTTTAAATTATGTCACCAAAAACAGAAGTAGAAGTAGGACATTGTTTTACTAGTAACAAAATGTTAGTACCGAACGCCACCGTAGTGGACATTGTTTTACTAGTAACATAATGTTAGTTCCGAAAGCGCCGCCGTAGTGGGTATTGTTTTACTAGTAACATAATGTTAATACCGAAAGCCACCGGTGGCGCGCTATCCACTAGCCACTTGTCATATTGTGTCAACATGTAAGACTGTAGTTTGAATATTTGTACATTTATGATAAATAAATGAATTTTTGCATTTTAATATGCTTGAAGAAAAAATAGTATATATTACACGGAGTAGAACGCCTTTTTTTCTGTTTCGCCCAGTTTGCGGCTTCGGCTTCGCCTCAGCCGCAAATCCTGGGCTCAACACAAAAAAGAGTGCGTTCTACTCCTGGTAATATAATATACTAATACGATACACATCCGATAGGTCTCATTACAGTACTCGTTTATATTCCGGACTCGGCTCCTACGTCGCCTCGTCCGTAAAACAACTCGTACTGTAATAAGTCACCTACCGGACTTATAACGTAAATTACTAATACAGTATCGGAAAGTGTACGTATTGGGTTGAGAGCAAGCGAGAGCGCGGCAAGCGATAGCGAAGCATGCAATCGTGTACATGCCTCTTGATGATGTGTCCACTCTTTACCTCTGCTAGAGTACTGGTTGTGTCTGTACTGTCTTTATTGTGGGCGGTCGGTTAATAGCGCAATGTCAAACGAAGGACTTTTTGAATCTGTATTTAATCTGGCTATATTTCGTCGAGTAATTTTCGATATTTCAAGAGTTATTAGGTTGTTAATGTCGGCTATCTCTTTTTATACTACTTTTACCAAGTCTCGACGCCTTACTTCGAAATCAACAAAGGTCGAAAAATGGCACTTTCGATTCGTTCGTGCCGAGCCGAATTTTCCAATTTCGATGTGCAATTTACGATCAGGTTTAACGTCGCGACATCGTACGGCCGTCCCGTCCCGCTGATGAACGTGTCAAGATCGCATGTTTTTGTAATTTTTTCGGCTCCGAAGTGCGAGCTGTTTTTTACTATTTTTCGCAGATATCTCCGAAACGGTAAGAGTTAGCTCGAAATGAAGAATTAGGTGAAACAAGTATTTTTCACTGCGAATCTTTTACTACCATCAGAATTTTAATTTTTAGGTTACTCTAGCTAATTTAAATAGAATTAAATTTGCTAAAACTTTTTTATTTTTTGGATTCCGACAAAAATTAGGGAATTAGAGGGGGCGGAAATTGAGCCTTTTTTTCGATAAGATTTCGCCATTTTGTCATCGTAATTAATCGGAAATTAACTGAAATCGATCTCATATACGATGTCCACTTAATATCATGTATTACCTAGATGCTTATTCATTAACCTCAGCCCTTCAAAACAAAGATTTCTGACAAAATTATTTTTTTAAGATGTACATGCATTTTCTAGGAAAATGTAAAATTTTCTCCATTTACTCGAATATCTCGATATTTATCGGTTTTTTCGAAAAAATTGTAGGCAACAAATGGAAAGAGTATTTATACTAATCTTTAATTTCATACTTTTTAAAAATTTAAATATTCGCGCCATATTCGAAATATGCAACACTGCCAATCAATTTCAACAGCTGTTTTATTTACACAAATGTAGGACTTAAAATTGATTAAAGTTCTAATAACTTTTATGTTAGACGGACGATTTCTTTAGGATTGTAACACAGTGTTAATAAGAAACTATTTAATGTTATGTTAGTTTTTGAAGCATATTTCTAAAAAAGAGTATTAACTTAGCCGAGCTCTACTATGTCAAATAAGGCATCTTTTCCTATGAAAGTTAAACTTTCCGAATCGATTACTCCGAAACTAAACGGACAATTTTATTTTTATTGAAAATTCAAGTGTGAAATCACTTTATTTATTGCTATACCAAATTATATTTAAAACTGTAAAAGTTCATTTTAGTATACAAGTACCTTAAGTAAAAAATGTTCACGATGAGAATACGTGTCAAAAAAGGCGTCCTTTTTCTTAAGTATATAATATCAAAATTTCCTTATGCATAAAAATTGGTTTTTGACAAAGATTATAGTTGTTATATTTCAATTATAATTAGAAAGATTTAGAATTTGTTGACAAAATGAATGTTTTGAATATAGCTTTATTAAATATCCATGGCATACTTGATAAGGGTATCTTTAACCAACTTCATAAAATTTAAAAAAGGAAGAGGTTCTCAATTCGACCCGTATGTGTTTTTTTGTGTTTGTACAGTCATTACACAGCCCCACAAAAAAAGAATAAAAGTTCTGTACGTGAATACATGGATTTTGTGTATTTTTTTATGCTGAATCCGAATCCGCAGCCAAAAATATGGGTTACCCAGGTAGTTTTTTAGTAAAACGCAAAAACATCCCCTAAAATAGAGTGATACGGTAAAGCTTTATAATGAAATGCAACAATATGTAAATACTTTGAGAAAACATTTTAAAATAATATTTTGAACATTAGAAAGAAATATATGCAAATTAAATCCATACCCACCCCCATGACGAGGTTAATTCCACCTCTAAGATCAAACAAAGAATGTTATAGTGCAAAACAATGTGAAAAGCCATAGCCTCGTAGTTTGTAATTCCAAATATACAAATGTAGGTTGACAGACAATATACCTAAAAAATATAATATAATCTTATTTTTAAGGGGCTTGAAACCACCTCTGCAGGTCTAGGTATTTCTTACCCCCTTGAGTTACATATTTTTCTACTCAATGGTTTGGTCTAAATTTTGTTACCGCGGGTTTTTGGGGTCGCTGATTGCGAATCGGAAGTCCGAATCCGAAAATTCCTGAATAAAAGATGGTATATCCAATATGGCAGATGTAAAGTCGGAAAAGCATTCAAAATTTGAAGATTATGGCTGAAACTTGTTACTTGGGGATTTTTGGAGTCGCTGATCACGATTCTGGGGTCTTAATTCGTAAATTTTTAAATCCAAAGTGGCGGGCCCATTATGGCGGATTAAAAAGTACCATAGAAATTGGTGTTTACCACCCAAACAAAGATATTATGAATGTTTAAAAAAATTGACGCATTTGAGTAAAAATAGGCAAATGTCTAAAAATGAGAAACAAGGAATATAAATTCGATTTTCAGTGTGCAGTCTCCCTTAAATGTGAAGTGAGGACGAATAAAATAGGGACGATTTGGAGCCAAATATATAAAACTGATCATCGTGGCAATATCGTGTGAAATTATAATTTAGAGCTTTCCTAACGAGGTACATGAGCTGAGTGGAAAATATGAATGGCGAATAGTACATTATTATTATTAATCTTATAACCACATCGGGGTAGCTGTCAGTTTTACATCTGTCAAAGTGACGTTTACTCCATTTAACATCTGCCAGTTTGACATCCGTCAAAATGACGTTTATCCCGTTTGACGTCTGCCAGTTTGACATCTGTTAGTTTGACATCTGTTAGTTTGACATCTGTCAAAATGACGTTTATCCCTTTTGACACCTGTCAGTTTGACATCTGTCGGGTTTCACATCTGTCGGGTTTGACATCTGCCAGTTTGACATCTGTAAGTTTAACAGACAATTTTTTTTTATAATTTTTACTAAATAGGCGTCTACAGAGAATCGTGATCAGCGACTCCAAAAACCCCCGAGTAACAAGTTTCAGCCATATTCTTCAAATTTTGAATGCTTTTCCGATTTTTTACATCCGCCATATTGGATCCGCCATCTTTTATTCAGGAATTTTCGGATTCGGACTTCAGATTCGTAATCAGCGACCACAAAAACCCGCGGTAACAAAATTTAGACCAAACCATTGAATAGAAAAATATGTGACTCAAAGGGGTAAGAAATACCTAGGCCTGCAGAGGTGGTTTCAAGCCCCTTAAAAATAAGATTATATTATATTTTTTAGGTATATTTTCTGTCAACCTACATTTGTATATTTGGAATTACAAACTACGAGGCTATGGCTTTTCACATTGTTTTGCACTATAACATTCTTTATTTGATCTTAAAGGTGGAATTGACCCCCTCGTAGGGGTGCGTATGGATTTAATTTGCATATATTTCTTTCTAATGCTCAAAATCTTATTTTAAAATGTTTTCTCAAAGTATTTACAAATTGTTGCATTTCATTAGAAAGCTTTACCGTATCACTCTATTTTAGGGGATATTTTTGCGTTTTACTAAAAAACTACCTGGGTAACCCATATTTTTGGCTGCAGATTCGGATTCAGCATAAAAAAATACACAAAATCTAAGTATTCACGTCTCTGGTACAGAACTTTTATTTTTTTTGTGGGGCTGTGTTATTCAATCATTATTTATAGATTCGCTTAAGCGATTTCTATGAAATCTTCTCAAACGTGCGGTGGTTCCATATTAATTTCATCAAGATACGTCTAGTATAAGGTGATCCAAGATTGAAAACCAGATATTTTTATCGAGAATATTCGAGAATATGGCGAAGACGCCAGTGCTAATTTAATTTCAACGTGCCAACACTTTGTTACTGATATCTGTTATGTGTTAAGAGATTAATAAAATATGTAAATATAGAAGTGTATCAACGTTGCGCTCATAGTTAAAACATGACGAGAATAACGAAAAATAACTAGAAATCGTCGATTTCTCGTTATTCTCGTCATATTTTTAACTATGAGCGCAACGTTGATACACTTCATATTTACCTATTTTATTAATCTCATAATAACACAACATATATCAGTAACAAAGTGTTGGCACGACTGATTGATTTTCAGGGGAATTATTCTTATGTTGTCGACACTCATCCTTCAGTTTTAATAATAATAATAATAATAATAAAGCATTTATTATTTACCCAAATTCACAAAATTAACAAAAATAAATTTACATTTACACTAGAGGTAAATAAAAGGCGAGTAGTTCAGTTTACTGTCGAAGCCAGTAAACTATTATTCCACTACCGCCTATAAAAACATCAGAAGTAGAAAAATATAAGTACATGTAATGTGGCTTTATATTCATACCTAGACAAAATATAATACATAAGAAAATTAAAAAAGAAATACATCAAAGCAGAGTGAAAAAAAGGCGGACTAGAGCAGAAGGAGAGAGAAGGCTAGGAAATGAGAGGAGAAAAAAAAATTAAAATAAAGGAAGGAACAAAGAAATAAAAAAAAGATAGAAAAGTTACAGGAAAAGGTAAGATTACACTTTACCGATTTCGCATTAAATATTTTTTAAATGTTTTTTTTAAACTTGCACATGAAAGGGTGAGTCCATTAAAGGGTAGCTTATTTATACAGGCAGCAATGTTATAAGAGAATGACCTTTTGAATATTTCCTTACTGTGTTGTGGTATGGTGAGAATATCTCTTCGTCTAATATTAATGTTATGAATATCATTTCTAAAAGAGAGCTTGTTGAGGAGGTAAGGTGGTGATCTAAACTTTAAAATTTTATGAAAAAAACAAGCCATGTGAAGTTTGCGGCGATTGTACATATTCAGCCATCCTGCAGTTTTTAATTTGTGAGATATTCTTTGACGGCGTTGAATTCCAAAAATTAAACGAAGACAAGAATTTTGTACTTTTTGTATACGCCGGGTCTCGATGCTGTCAATACAAGGGCCATAAACCACATCACAATTATTAAAATGGGACAAAACTAGAGAATCACACAACATTTTTTTTACTTCCATGCTTAAAAAACGTCTCTGAGTATATGTCATTTTTAAAGCAGCATATGCTGTTCTTAATTTACTCGTAATATGCTGTTTAAACCTTAATTTATAATCAATAATAAGACCAAGACTTTTCGAGCTGTTATTAAAGGCGATTGTATCATTTCCGATCTGTATATTCATTTCTCTCGACACAAATTCACGTGCATTGTCATTGCAAAATATTATAGCAGATGATTTACTAGGGTTAATTTTAAGTAGATGGTCAGTAGAGACTGATACCAAATTCTTTATATCGTTGTTAATTAAATTCCTATATTCCTGTAGATCTTCAACATTAAATGAACAATAAATCTGTGTATCATCAGCATATAAATGATAATTTCAGTACTGCAAGGAATTGTGAAAATTTGATGTAAAAATTGTAAACAATAACGGTCCAAGTATACTTCCTTGCGGGACACCTGAAACTACCGTCAGTGGTTGTGAAATATTATTATTAAGTACTGTTTGTTAAATTCTATCCGACAAGAATGACAAAATTAGATTGGAGGAATTTCGTTCAAAGCCACAGAAGTGTAAAATTGAAGAAAGCAATTGGTGATTTATCATATCAAAAGCTTTCGTATAATCTAATAATACTAATACACTGATTTTATTATTATCGGTAGCTCCAATGATGTCATCAGTTACGTCAGCAAGGGCCGTAGCACAACTGAAACCAGATCTAAATCCCGACTGTTTTAATGGTAGAATATTATTGAGATTCACAAATTCTCTAATTTGCAATTCTATGATTTTTTCAAAAATTTTTGATAAGACAGGTAAAACACTAATTTATCTCAGGTGGCTCAATTGGCTAGGTTGATTGATTTTAGGTAGAGGAAATATTAAAGCTATTTTCCAAGCTTTAGGAAAGTAGTGTGTATTTATACACTCATTATATATGTGTGTTAAGAATGGAACTATATAAGGACAGCATAAATGTATTAAAGTTATATTTAATTTATCACATCCATAAGCTTTGGATTTTATATTTTGAATGATTTTAATTACGTCCAAATCAGAAATCAGTTCAAAAGAAAATAAACCATCTATGCCTTCTTTAACATTGGTATTATAAAAATGTATTAACTCATCTTTAGGTACATCATGTTATTAGAGGAATTGATAAAAAAATCGTTAATAGCATCCACATTACTTAACTGTTCAGGTATATTAATCTTTCTGTTTCTAGCAATATTTAATTTTTCTAACTCTTTAATATTACAATTATTAAATTTGTAATAGAAAATTCAAATTCCGTCGGAATTGTATTAAAATTGGTAGTTTGGGTATTTTAGACATAGCGGATAACAAATCTGATGTCAAAAGTTAAGAATTCAAAATGACGAAGACAATATGACAGATTTGCATGAAATTTGATATATAGTGATTTCAGGAGTTTCTGATAACGAGCCTAATGTTAAAGCTTAAAAAGTATTTTTCTGTATAGAAGCTAAATAGAGAGGCCACTAAAAAGGGTGATAAAAATTTTTTGAAAAAAAAAATTGAACCGCCTTCAAAAACGATACCTAAAAATTGAGAAATAATATTTCACCTTCGCGTCGCCCAGTTAATTGAACCTTATTACCTAGTATCGATATTGAGGTCGATGTCAAATGAACAAATAACGAAATCCCGACTTCAATATCGATATTAGGTAATAAGGATTAATTAATTTTATTTCATAATATTAGGTATCTTTCTTGAAGACGTTTAATTTTTTTCCAATTTTATTTTTATTATTATTTACCAAAGAACTTATATATTTGAGTTAATATCAAACCCCTTTTCAATTTGAAGCTATCATTGGATTTATCCCGAAAATTAGTATTTATTTACTGGGTGTCCAAAAGATGCTGCTATTTGAAAAAGTTGACTTACAAATTAATGATATCGAAAATTTTGATTGATCGTAGATACTAAATTAATTCAAAAAATCTCACGTTTATACTTTTCTGTTATCGTTTTAGTCCATCGCATCAGATTAATTTAAGTCCATTCACTGGACTTTAGATAAAATAAGAATGGACCTAAAAGATCAAGTAGCCTAAAAAATATTTTTAAAACTCTGTTATTCTACTTCCTGGAATTTTTTACTTATCCAATGATTCCATTGATACCCGGTATTTAGGGTATTTCAAATGATACAGTCATCTTCGAATTAAAATCATCATGAAAAGAACTTCCTACATATTTCTGATGAAAATAAATTAAATAATTTTTCATTATTGATAAATAATTTTACCATAATATCTAATTTAACCGAAATAAATTAATTCCTCAATTTGATATTCATAAAAGGGTGAGGTAAAACTCAGATTCATGATTTGCTCTTTATTTTTTTAAATGTCGCCCTATATTTTACGTCAGTACTATAGGGGTTTTATGGTTATGTAAGTTTTATTAAGTATTTCCTAAACCTAGATAATTATAATTTTTTTAATTTCGCAGGACATTCAGGTCATGACGATTTTAACGTTAAAGTAACTGTATCTCTTGAAATTCCCTAGACTAACAAGGCCCATTAGAAAACTGAGTAAAAT
Source organism: Rutpela maculata (assembly GCA_936432065.2). Lineage (NCBI taxonomy): Eukaryota > Metazoa > Arthropoda > Insecta > Coleoptera > Cerambycidae > Rutpela > Rutpela maculata. Next base: position 94,282,481 of record OW386285.2, on the reverse strand, counting down.
GAGCTAAATGTTGAAAAATATACACAGTGTTTCATTTAAAGAATGTATATTTAGTTCGTCCTGCAATTGTGTAACACTCTATATACATTAAAATAATTTTAGTATTAACGTAGAGCACATAGAGCACAAATGGGATAGAAAGAAATTCTTTCAGGCTCGTATAACTGAAATACACTCATGAGAAGAAGTATTGCATATTTTGAATTTTTAATACAGTTTGTTACCCTTTCTTCTTTATTATTTTTATTTAGAAAACACAGTATATATGACTTATAGGAGGTAGAACAGAAATTGAAAGTTGATAATAAACAAATAGCCCAGTCAATGAAAATATTTACCCATAAAAATTTGCAAACTGAATAATTTTTTTTTTTTTTTAATGAGTTTGTGAAAGTGTATGGAATAATATCCTGAAAAGTTTACATTTCGCTCGGATGCAGAACATAAAAAAAAAGTGAAAAAAAAATTTTTTTCATCAATTTTTTCAAAATTTTGAAATTAAATCAAGCTAGAAAAAAATAAAAATACAGATGGATAGATCACGTATTTATGAATAAAAAATGTCCTAACAAAATGTATCGTTAAAGCCACGATTTTCCCGGAATAAAATAGTCAAGTGCAACGTTATAACTCGGAGCGAAATCCATACGTGCGCGCGCTGGATACGCATGACTGTGACATCGACGCACTGAATTACATCTCACTAAATCAGAATTTGTTCAATCTGTACGAGTGTTGGTTCATTTAAAAGATGAAAATTGTAGTTTTCTGATGCTTTTTTTGTTTTAAACAATAAAAGCATAGGATTAATGGGAAAAATATACTTATACCACGTGTGTAGTCGCGGGCTAGGCATGGGGAGAAGAATTACAACATCGCACGTGCCAGCTGGCTGAAATGAAATAACAGAGCTGGAATGCTCCACCAACGGACGAATTTACGGCTGCCGGTGTTGTCAAGTCTCTCGCGCTACGTGAATGTACATGCCTAATGGGAAATTACACGCACGGTATATATATATTATCACGCCCGAACTCAATCGTCGCAATGAAAAATATGGAAAAAAATAAAAGCCCTTCAAAAAAATTCTTTTTTCATTGAGAACTGTTAAAAAGTATGTACACTTCATGATTATTATGGTTTATTAAGTTGTAGTAACGAGGATTGAAAAAAAAAGTACATCTCAAATCATTTTAATTTCCTTGCTGGATGATTTTTTTGATAAATATATATATTGGAGGCTGTAACTTGTCGAGAAATTGATTCATTGGAAGAAATAAAATATCACTATTTCGGAAAAAATGTATACGTTTCGAATAATCAAACACAAAATCATTTACTTGTATGCATTTTTTCGAAAATATGATCATCAGTTCATAATAAGAAATTGCGATTTTCACGATCTTATCCTAATAACTATGAAAATATCTTTGATTGTTTTGAATATAAATTTTGGAACTTTTCCAATACATTAACAAATGTATAAGGAATTCAATGGATACAGCTGAAATGTGGATAGGTGTATCTGTAATAAATACAATACAGCAAAAGCACGTAAAAATTCATGCGATCGATTCAGCGGCTATGTGTGGTGTCTGTGTATGCGTCCATAATTATATATGTTCCCTCCAGACTCACTATTTATCCTCTTAGTTACTAAGAAAAGTGTGTAATCAGAAAGAGAAAAAAGCTTTATTTTACTTATTAGAACTGCTAAGAATTTTTAGAGGTTCCGTAGTATGCATTTAACTGTGCGCTTGGCCGAGCAGAGTGACAAAGTTACTTCACTATTTTTTCCGGGAAAACCGTGGCTTTAGCGATAAATTTTATTACAACATTTTTTGTTCAGAAACTTAAATGCATACTACCCACCTGTATTTTTGTTTTTTTCTAGCCTGACTTAATTTAAAAATTTTGAAAAAATTGATAAAAACAAATTTTTTTTCACTTTTTTTTTATGTTCTGCCTCCGAGAGGAATGTAAACTTTTCAGGATATTATTCTATACATTTTCACGAACTCATTAAAAAAAAAATTAATCAGTTTGCAACTTTTTGTGGGTTCCACTATAAACTGATCTGGGTGTTCTGGACTATATAAAATGTTCTCTGTCGTCTGGGCTAAAAGGCAAATTCAATAACACAGCTCCACAAAAAAAAAGTTCTGTGCAATACGTTAACACATGATATTCCCATGTATTTTGAGTCGTAGAATACGAATATGACATTAGAATTATTCAAGCAAATCACAATTTTTTTCTGACCCCAAAGAATGACTCAAAATCATAAAAAAATCTCAACTATACATATAAATGGCAAAGTTATGTATATCATAATACTTTTCTAAAATACGATATTCCTGTGTTTTTGCATTCATTGGAACTTAAATAGCTAGAGTAAGGATCCATACATATCATTAAAGAGAAAACACTAAAGCATGAATAATATCATTCTTCTTCTTAATCCTTTTTATGGTAACGAACCCCTTTTACTATCAAATGTTCTGTGTAGTGGAGTCTTCTTTCTCTTTATTCCTCTCTGTTTGTGTTCTCCTTTCAACATCCAACAAAAATTTGCCATTGTATATACATCCCCATCTATCTTCATGACGCTCCATCACCACAATATCTTGATAAAATCTTTCACCCTGCTCTTCACTATAATCTCCAAAATTTTCTGGAAAATCGTCAATATGTGAATCTAAGAAATGCAGCTTAAAGTGCACGTTGCATCTCAGCGTTTGAAAGCTTTCAACAATTTCTTTGTAATTTTCACTTTTTTTGTTACCGAGTAAATTTTTAGCCACTTGAAAACTAATCCAAGCTGCTTTCTTCGTACTATTCATTTTCGTAAGAAACACTTCATCTCTAAACGTGGCACGTAATTGAAGTCCATCAAAAGAATTCTTCCTTCAGCTTTACATATGGTAAGTTCGGAAATATCTGTTCTATATATTTGAAACGTTCTTCTTCATTCAAAGCTTTCACAAAATGTTTCATGAGACCCAGTTTGATGTGAAGAGATGGAAGAAGAACTTTTAATGAATCAACTAATGGTGTAGCAATCACGTTATGTGAGCCCGGTTCGAGATAAAATCTGCTTGTTCCATTCCTTTTTCTTATAATGATTTGCTCTACCCCTGCTGTCCCATAGACATTTAAAACATGGAAACCTTGTAAATAGCAAAAGTGATACAATTTTCAAGTCTCCACAGATATACCATTTACGTTTAGAATTTGTTTTTTAATACTAGCTCTATATTTGTATCGCTTTCTTTAAAAATTGAGATTTTTTATGACTTTGAGCCGTTTTTTGAGGTTAGAAAACAATTGTGATTTGCTAGAACACTGTAGATATCATATTCATATTCTACGGCTCAAAGTACCTAAGGTTACCTTATTTCAGATATCTTTTAAATATTCGTTACCTTACCATTCTTACAATTGAGTTTTTTTGATGATTTTGAGCCATTTTTTAGGTTAGAAGAAAATGTGATTTGCTAAAACAATTCTGATGTCATGTTCGTTTTCTACGACTCAAAATACACGGGAATATCATGTTTTCATGTTTTGCGCAGAACTTTTTTTGGCTCGTGGAGCTGTGTAATAAAATGCAACAATTTGTTATTAGGTAGCGTTCTTTATTGTAGAGTAGTATTACTATGAGAAGATGACAGCAAGAAATATGCGCAGAAATGAGTTTGTGCACTCCATCATCCTAAGCCAATGAGAACGAATTACGTTACATTCAATGTTGACAGCAGTGGTGGCGGTAACCTGCAGTAGAGAGGTGGCGGCGGTAATAATAATTCTCCTGAACAAAGGTTACTCGTAACAGTTGCCAAGTTTTAATCTACTTCATTACACAGCTCCTTGACAGCGAAATTTTTATTGCAATTACACATCCCCATACCCCAGATGACCCTAGACCACTGGTGAAAATATTCGCGCATGTTGGCTCCGCCCTGGTCATCTTCTCATAATAATACTACTTTTGGATGGGCTACCTATCTTGGGAAATACAGCGTTCTCGTCCCACCTCCTAGAGGCTTGTATATCAGTGTATACTCGGAAGTTACGTAATTTCAGACGAGGATTACGTAATGGATGTACCATCCTTCGGAGGGGATGTAAAGCAGGCGGTCCCATGTCTATTAAATGTTAGGCAAGTAAAAGATCCCTACTCTTTTTAAGGGAAGAGGTTCAGCAAAATTTCCAGGTTGGGGGTAGCTCGTCTCCTGGCGTCGGTGATAGGCCCTGGTAGCGGAAATAGGCCGACGTTAAAATAGTTAAAAAAAAATAATAATACTACTTTAATAAAAATCTTTAAAGTTGGATTTAATATTACGTATTACCTCCTCTAACATATAATACAGCTTGCCTACGACTTACCATTCCAATAATCAAATTTGTTAAGTAATCTTGTGGGATTTGATATCTTTTTAAGTGGAGATCCAGTTGTTTGCCTTAAATTGGTTCATGATAACAGCTTTTATTATTCAGAGGAATGTATTTTTTTTAATGGCGTTCGGTCAAGGACCATACTCCCAGCTGCAATTTTTTAAAAGTCAATTAAAATCTTAAATTAATTTATTGCTTATACAACATACTATGATAAGTATGAAAAAATACCCTATGTCTATGTCTAACCTAACACGAGAGAGAGGAGAATATATATAGAAGATGTCGAAAAAGGATATAACAGGGTCACACACTTCTCGTCCTGGGGAATGTATTTTTACATTGTATATAAAGATATAATGTAATAATAATGTTTATTTGCCATCAATAAAAAACAAAATTGGGTTGTATATAAGGTAAGTAGTAATTACAAATACAGAAAAAAAATATAGTATAAAAAATATAGTATAAAAATAATATCAAAAGTTTTGTTCAAAATTAACTAAAATTGGAATTGTAAAATATGGGTACCTAATAGTAATGATTTACATATTCGTAAATAAACAGGCAGAAACAACCCACAAAAGAAAATCTTGTGGTGGGTTTATTAACCTAACTTATAAATTTACAATCTTTGATATTAATATAGTAATACAGTAATTTAAGGGAGTTAATATATATTTTTTTATTTATTTTTTTAATTTATTAATTATAATTATTTTTCATATCAATTAACTTGTGCGTAAATGTTCTAGTTTTTGATAATAACCATGATTTGATTTTAGATTTAAACATAGAATTGGAATTTAATAGTCTTAAGCTAAGTAGTACTTGGTTGTATACTTTCGGACCTAGAAAGTAAAAGCATCGCTGGGCTATCGTTTTTGTTACTTTTGGTATTACAAAAGAGCCTTGTCTATACCTTGTTTTTATAAATAAACAGAATCTTTCACGTTGCACTAAATATTAATAAAATTAAATTACAAATTTAAAAAAACCCCGACACAAAAATATCGACTAAATAACTAATATAAAAAAAATAAATTAACACAACTTTAAAAATTATGAAATAATTTTGATTCCTTATACGAACTCTTATGATTTATTTAAATCAAGCTTACATTTTCTTTATGTCCTCGAGATTTGCTTCCTTATACGCATGAATATATCGGAAGCTGCTGGTTTGAATATAACTATTTAGTAGTTCGTCTTTATAGCAGCCCCCGACATATTCATGCGTATAAGAAAGCAAATCACGAGGACATAAAGAAAATGTAAACTGGATTTAAATAAATCATAAGAGTTTGTATATGGAATCAAAATTATTTCAAAACTTTTAAAGTTGTGTTAATTTATTTTTTTTTTATATTAGTTATTTAGTCGATATTTTTGAGTCGGGGATTTTTTTAAATTTGAAATTTTATTTTATTTTATACTTTTTAAACTAAACATATACATACAACATAGCGTATTATTATATCACGAGTCCCACGCAGAACTTTTTAACATTTAAGGTCCAATTTTGTATTCTACTAGTCGCACACGGTCTACAAGACCGGTTCTATTATAAATATATTTATGTGTTATATTTAATTTTAATAAAAACTGCATCAAAATCGGATCTTCCGTTGAAGAGATATAAAGCCACAGACAGACGGACGGACGGACGGACAAACAGACACACAAACATACAAACATACGAGTCAAACTTCTCCCTTTTTGGGTCGGGGGTTAAGAAATTGAAAATTTTCAAAAACCCCCGATCAGTGTATCTAATCGTACCAGTTTCATATGACCGATTCAAAATGAGGCCGAAATCATATTCGGCTACCATAATTGTCTGCACATTTTCAGTTTTACTTCAATCGGACAATTTCTTGAGAAGTTCAACACGGCGACCAATCATCAAAATTTAATATGACCTAAAACCATCTCGATAAAATACTCTTTCAAATAAAAAAAAGTGCATGAAATGCGTTGAAGAGATATGAAGCCACAGACAGACAGACAGACAAACATACAAACATACGCGTCAAACTTTTAACACCCCTCTTTTTGGGTCGGGGGTTAAAAATTAACTGACTTCAAACTTTTGGTTATTTTTTGGTGGTGCGTTAATTTCTTGGAGAAGTGTATATTCATGGCGTCGTTCCTATCCGATATAAATAAAACTTATAGTTTAAACCGAATCCTTTACCATTTCTTAGATTGCAACGTATGAGCGAATACACTATTCGATCAAATTATAGTATTACAACTAAAAAATTTTGTTCGCCATCTTGGGGCGTCCGCCATATTGAATTTAGTGTGACGTCATTTTATTTTCGTATTCTTCTCAGCAAACCCTTTCATTTGATACCCATATCATGGGGGTGCATAAAAAATAACTGGTTCGACATATTGGATTTGGAATGACGTCACTTAGCTAACCATGTATTGTCATCCAAACTAAACGTGTATGCAAAATTTCAGCTCAATTGGTTGGGGATAACTGTTTTAAAATTCAGTTGCGTCCACCATATTGAATTTAGTGTGACGTCATTTTACTTTCGTATTCTTCTTAGCAAACCAAACGTGTATGCAAAATTTCAGCTCAATCGGTTGGGGATAACTATTTAAAATTCAGTTGCAAGATTTGACCCACAAGAACAAGGCAAGTTAAATGAAAGCTTGTAATCAAGATGACGACCAAACATCAAAATCTAATATGGCAAAAACCTTCTCGACAAAATACTCTTTCAAATAAAAAAGTGCATCAAAATCGGATCACCCGTTGAAAAGATATGAAGCCACAGACAGACAGAAAGATAGACAGACAGAAAGACAGACAGACATACAAACATACGCGTCAAACTTATAACACCTCTCTTTTGGTATTGGCTTATGAGTGAATTATAATTCAAGAAAATATATTTAATTTTTGACCTACTTGAATGTATACATTACTAACCCTTACCGCATTTAGGTTTTTCAGAATGTGATAAGTAGAATTACTAAACTTTTCTGATGCAAAATAATTCTATAGTGTGAACTGTACCGATCAATCTAGGAACCACTCATCAAAGTGCAGTAATTTCAGAATAATCGTTTTTTTACTTTTAGGTGAGTGGAATAACAGCAATCTTGATTTCTTAGATGCTCACCAAACGGTCGTCATTCGGTAAAATAATGAGGTGCACTACCTTAATCAATTCAAAGCATTGCGTTCCAAAATAAAAAGGGACATTGAACTTGCTCACAAAACATACGTTAAAAACACAGAAACACACATTAAAACTAACCCGAGCAACTTCTGGTCTTTTTTAAATACTATGAGAAATATAACTAGCATACCAAATTGGATATATTACAATAATTCCTTATATGATACTCAGAACATTGTCGATGCATTTGCCCAATTTTTTCGATCGTCCTTTATCACATCATCCACGTATAGTATAATAGTATATTACGCAATGAGTGTTGTAAGACGCATATTACGCACGAATGGAAAATAAACTCACGACGATGGTATATCAGCTTTCTCATTAAAAGACTGAGCCTCTATTTTTGCACTACCTCTTTCTATCATTTTTAATCTAGCACTGCAAACCATTACACTTCCCCACATATGGACTCAATAAAAAATATGTCCTGTTTTTAAAAAATGTGATAAGACTAATATTGAAAATTACAGTCCTATAGTTATCCGGTGTAATTTTGACAATCTCTTTGAAATTGTCCTATACGATATAATCTTTTTTCATGTTAAATCTCAACTCTCCTATAGTCAACATGGGTTTTTGGCAGGTAGGTCTACAATTACCAACTTGGTAAGTGTTACACAGTTCATCTCAAATACACTGGATTCTGGTGGACAAACAGATATCTAAAGTCTAAAGCATTTGACAGGCTGGATTATGGGCTCCTACTGCAAAAGCTAGTTCTTGACTTTCTAAGTTTCTTTGAGTCATATCTTGGTAACAGAACGTTAAACGTGAAGTATCATGGGTTTTCATCTATTGAAGTGCTATCGACGTCAGGAGTTCCACAGGGCTCTGTTTTTGGGCCCATTGTTATTTATAATATTTATCAATGACATTTGCCATGATATCCAAAGTAATGTCCTCCTATACGCCGATGATCTCTAACTATTTGCATCCATTAACTCCGAAGAAGACTGCCATCGATTACAACACGACCCCACAAAAATAAACTCATGGTGTGAAAATAATATATATCAAAATGTAATGCGATGACCGTTACGAGAATAAATAAATCTATAAACTTTTCTTACAAAATAGGCAATGATATGATAACTAGATGCACTCAATTCAAAAATCTTGGAGTCATCTTTGACTAAAAATTAACTTTTACTGCCCAAATAGATCACATAACTGCTAATGCCTACAGAAATCTAGGCTTTATTACGCGAAACTCAAGGCATTTTAAAGATATTCCACACCTTCTCTCCTATTTAATGCTCTTGTACGGCCAAAACTGGAATACGGTAGTATTGTCTGGAATCCACAATACAATATTCATATCTTTAATTTGGAACAGGTTCAGAGAAGGCACGTTAAATATCTCTCCCTCAAAGCTGACGGAACTTATCCTCCTATAAGTACGCCTTATTTGCCAGATTTAATCTAAACGACTTAGTGACACGTAGGGTCTATTTTAACCTCCCCACAATAAAATTGTGGGAGGTTACTGAAATTAGTCCAAAATCGAAAATTGAGATAACACCAAATCTTTACGTTTTGAGGTCCCAGGAACCCAAAAAAGTGATTTTCAAAAAATGTCTCTGTATGTGTGTGTGTGTGAACACGATAGCGGCGAAACTGCTGAACGGATTTGGATGAAATTTTGCATGAGGGATTCTTTAGTGCTCCAGAAGATCTGAAAAGGTTTTGGTTGAGATCTGATTACGTTTTGTGCCGTTTTGGAACAACAAGTTGCTTATTTTATGATTACTTACAATTTGTAATCGAACCATTGAAAAGCAGTAAAAATTCCAATTTCAACGATATATCACACTTGCACCTTTTCTATTTGGTTTCCGTGAAAAAAATTTAAAAGAATTCGTTATATGTGCACACATGACAGGATCCAAAAAATATTATTGGTATTATTGTTAGGGGAAAATATATTTTGCCATCTGTCAAAAATATTTGGGGTGGTAACCTTTGTGAATGTTGATTTATAGGTTATGGTGTACCTGACGTCACAGCTAACCTCAGAAATATATATTTCTTAAGATTTGAGAATATTACGTAGCTGTTATTAAAATGTCTGCCTGGTTCCCGTACTTTCAACTAAAATCTAGTACAGTGTAATGTTTATGAAGTTCTAAACACTTTGTCCTAATAAAATAGGACTCTTTTTGTAATTAGCAGTCTATTTTTAATAATGAAAATTATTTACGTGAATTTTTAAATATTTGCTTAGAGCCACTGTGGCTGCAAGCTAAAAATGCGTATACAAACATTAAATCTTGTCGCTGATTCCAGGATGTATCTATTTGCCGTACAATTGTCTATTATAATAACCGCTTTGGTTTACGCTGGGTTTTAATCGACAATGAACCTATAATTAAACATTCATTGGTTTTCCCATAATATCAGCATATTTTAGTAGATATACAGTAAGTTAGCAACTGTAGGAGTAGAAAAATTCAGGTTTTAATACACAGATCTGAAGTAATTCTATAAATAAAATAAATCATATCTACTTGAATTTAAATTTGTTTTGTTATGTAACTGAATGTATTTCCATATTTTCCATTTTATTCGTTCTCCATTGGATATCCATCGCGAATTTCCCCAGTCTATTTTAAGCATGTTATATAGAAAAGCTATATTTAGAAATGAAAGCTTATTATGGTTCGAAAAATTTTAATTTAGATCTGAAAAGGAAATTATGAAATACTCTACAGGTTGGTCTTAACAGCTAAAAACTTTAGATGAATACAATGTAAAACTTAACCAATAAAGTTGATAAATAATGGTTCTTCTTGGAAACAATGTCGAGGTTATTTCATTGTTAGCTTTATATTATAGGCGTTTTAATCTATCGCTTTAAGAAGTTCAGGAATTATTTACTGTTTTATTAACGTTTAACCATATATTTGTTTAGAGAAAATAATATTTAATCTCTTTCCGTATAATAATTATAACCAAATAACTAATTTGTTTCAATTAGAAATTCATGCATTATTAATTTTACGTGTGGATGATCATGATTAATTATCCTTATTTGCAACGATCTTGCACTAAAAAAGGAGTTTTTCAGTTCGGTTGTGTGTTTGTCTGTATGTCCCTGTATCCGTGAAGAGGTGGTGGACTCAGATATTAGCTGTTTAGAAACAAAAAGAGGACTCTCAGTTCCCACCAGTTATCACTTAAATATCTGAATCATCAGACTCCAGTAGCGAGGACAATGACGTTAGTGGCGCTTTAGACTTATGCGAAATTGAAATAGTGAGAGCGACCAAAAGATCCAGCTGAAAATGTTAGTGAAGAAACGTATGATTGGAATAAACAAGCAAAATATCCTGAATGTTATGAAAATTATTTGTTCTGAGTCGTTTGGTCAAAGGTGACTCCAGCAGAAATGAAAAGCCCTTTTCACTGTTTCTGAAGTTCTATTACTAGAAAATATAGTACAGTCAATTTTAATAAGCTACACCAAAAATGACATCAGTGTCAATTATTATCGATTAAGGAGTTGAAGGCTTTTTTGGAATACTTATTTCTGCTACCTAGTATGAGGATTTATTGGTACACGTTTAAATTTTCATTGTGAAAGATTAGTACGTGTCAATTAAGCGCTCTCTAAAAATTCTTAGATATTCTTACCTCGCTGACCATAATCCGATGCCACAAAAAGATGCTCCTAACTTTCTTTATCTATAAACTACCGCTTCTTTAAACTACTTTTGAGAAAAATGTTATTTTCCTGTGGAACTTTCCGAACGAACAGAAAGCTTCTCCATATAAACATTTGAAAGCAAATAAAAAAATGAAAAATTTCGACACGGATTATTATATGGCGGAAGACTTAAGTCTATCTAAACGGGATTGATCGGGGTAGTAAATCAGTAACTGAACTGGGCTAAATGCATAATTCCAGTATAATCACTTTGAAAAGTGATCTGAGGAGGTGCCATGTCCGAAATCAATATCTGATTATAACAAGTATATGGGTGCGTGGTGTTGACAGAATGGATCAATTGTTATCTGATTTCGATGCTGGTGGCTAAATTGTTTAAATTATTTCTTGGATTGCTCTATGATCGACACTTTTGTTATTTACAAAGAGACTGAGAAACAAAAAGTTCTAGATCTTTATTAGTGAATGATCTAATAAATTATTGTTGCTTTAAATCAAAACCTGGATATGCTTCTATGAAGAGATGTGCCAAGAAAAGAAGAAGTGATATAACTACCGTAGAAGATACTGTACGACATGCTAATGTTTAGTGGCGGTCTGGGCTTAGTCGGCATTTTACAATAAAAATTCAAACTCAGTTCGTCAGCGATTTGAATATTTTTGCTTCGCATGTAGCGGGGGGGAGAAACCCAAAAAAAAATTCCATTCCAAAATGGCCACTCGTTAGGCGCAGCCCTAGGGCCCAGTCGGCATTTGCCGACTAGCCGACCTGGCCAGACCGCCACTGCTAATGTTGGTATGGATTTTTCAGAAAAAATTGTTACATGAAAAAACGTGCTGGATGTAGTACAATACAAAAGGAACGATGTAGTAGTATAATATGCCGGAAGCAGTCTTTCATGAAAATACACCCTTTATTTTGCCAAAAATAGAAAATAATTTCACATTACTTCTCAGTGTGTCATTAAAATCCCCTATTCCACATAACAATTCAAAATAATTATTGTTTTGAAGTTTTTTGCCCCTAGTTTAATAGAAAAATATATTTATACTATTATAGCAATTTTTCCTCATCAGTTTTGTTTTCATTCTGTATGAAATTTTGATTTGTTCCACCTGTAGCTTCAACAGCAGATTTTTCGGTGCCATCAGCATCTAATATTCTTTAATAGCAGCTAAATTCAAACATTGAAACCCGTGGCAACTCTTACGATATATGTATAATTTAAGCCATCTTTCTGACAGCCACATTTGCTAATGCAATCGCTTGGGCAACTGTATAATATTAAATTTAATATAATATTTGAGGCTAGTTCTTTATTAGTAAAAATTGGCAGAAGCTATTTGTTAACTTTCTTCCGTCCCCAATCTTGTTGATTTTTTTTATTGTCAAGCCACGTTTGGATTTGGTAATGCTCCTCTAAATGAATGAGGTGCACTCCCATCAAAAGTTAGTGATAATAATTCTAGTTTTGGCGTCACTTTTTTACAGAATCCTCATACTGTTCGAATCGGTACTGATTAAGAGATTATTTCGTATCCTTGCATCCAAATAAAATTAAAGTTTCGCCGGCCTTTCTTATGTCTGTCTCTGCACACTTCACGTGATTAAACTTGTCAATGACATCTTTCAATCCAACATGATTTTTGCTCTAGAAGCTTTATAATTTGCTTTTTGCTTTTTCAAATATAGGATTAATAATGTCATATCAAGTAAAAACTGCATGAGGTAATAGGATATGATTTTTGATATTAAGAAACTGTTTTTGTAACATAGTCGATATTTTTTATTTAATGCTTATTTTCCTAGTAAAACCATAATTCCGCCTATAATAGAAAAAAATTAAATTGGTGTATCTCGATCAATTTGTATCCTACAGCAACCAAAAACAAACCAAATTAAAAGTTTGTCTACTTTAAAAAAAGACATTTCTCGGTACTCTTTTTAGTCCAATCAATGAATGCCCAAAAAGGGATTGTAGAGAACATTTTGGAGGGGAGAATTTTTCTCTTCAGGGGTGTGTTGGGGGTAGTCAGGAGGTAAACATACTAAAAGTCCCCGCCCCTAGCCGAGCCGCTTCAGGGGGGAGGGGGCTGGAAATGTTCCTTTTTTCGATTCTTCGCTTATAACTCGGAAACGATGCGTCGTATGGGAAAAGGTAATCTGTGCAAAATTAAACGTAATTAAATTTCCCACAAGAATATTTATATTCATGTTCTTCCTATGTGTTATATTTTACGAGATATTCGCCAGCGAAAATCGATAATTAATAAAAAAAAAATAAATTGTGTACTTTGAATATTTCTATCAAAGCGGTTTACCGTGGTCTGCTAATAAATCACAGTCACAAAAGAATCTTTATTTTACAACACTCGACGTATTTACTAAAGTAATATTTTGTCGAAGTCTAGACATTTCCTTAAATATACAGTGTGACTCACTTGAAATGAAGATACACTTATAACTTTTTCATTTTGTTTCCGATTTGAATCAAATTTTACTTAAGTATAGAACAAATTAGGATCTACTTATGACCAGAAAATCATTCACCTGCTATAAAGGCAAAGCCACCTGCGGTACCAAAATATGCTGAAAAAAATAAAACATTTTGAATGTTAGAAATTCTAAAAAATGCATCCAATCGGCGCCACAACCGTACATACACCAAAATTTGATTTGATTATTGATTGGGTATATTTCATACATAAGCTCATCTGGCAAAGGGGGTCCTCAGCTTCCGCAATTTGTGGTGGCTACGTAAAATTCATCATTCGTAAGATTAAAAATCAATATGATTTTTAATCTCTTTCCTCATATTTTGGTACCGCAGGTAGCTTTGCCTCTATAGCAGGTGAATGATTATCTGGTCATAAGTAGATCCTAATTTGTTCTATACTTGAGTGAAATTTGATTCAAATCGGAAATAAAATGAAAAAGTTATAAGGGTATCTTCGTTTTAAGTGAGTCACACTGTATATTTAAAGAAATGTCTAGACTTCGACAAAATATTACGTTAGTAAATACGTCGAGTGTTGTAAAATAAAGATTGTTTTGTGGCTGTGATTTATTAGCAGACCACGGTAAACCGCTTTGATAGAAATATTCAAGGTACACAATTGATTTTTTTTATTAATTATCAATTTTCGCTGGCGAATATCTCGTAAAATATAACACATAGGAAAAAAATGAATATAAACATTCTTATGCGAAATTTAATTACGTTTAATTTTGTATAGATTACCTTTTTTCGTGCAACGCATCGTTTCCGAGTTATAAGCGAAGAATCGAAAAAAGGAACCTTTCCACCCCCCCTCTCCTACTGAAGCGGCGGGGCTAGGGGCGGACACTTTTAGTATGTTTACCTCCTGACTACCCCCAACACATTCCTGAAGAGAAAAATTCTCCCCTCCAAAATGTTCTCTACAACTCTTTCATTGACTGGACTATTTTATTTACTGTGTATTTTTAAAGTAAGAGACGAAAAAGCATCATTTCACCTATAATGACATTTTTTAAGTCTGTTGCGCCCAGCATGCAGTTGGTTATCAACTTCTTCAGAGGTAATGTATTTTTTTATAGTCATTTCCAACAAAAACTTGACTACCCTTGCCATTCCTTATTGAGACGAACTCTAATCTATTTTACCTATACTAGGTATGGTAATATCCATAATATAATTTTTCTCTCGATGTACTTCGCGGGAAGACACAAGTGCTCACTGTATTTGATGACAAATCCACCAAGTTCCTGCTCTGTTGTACTATCTAAAGTTGTTTAACATGTCACCATTCACTATATAACTGGTTAATTCTCTATCAGAATTGTTTAGAACCCCCACTTTGATGTCTCAACTGCTTTTACTTCTAAATATCTAAACTGTTGAGAACAAAGTTCTTCATTTGATTACTCAACTATGCTGGTGCGATTGAATCAAACCCATAATACTATGAAAGGGAGATATGCTCCCACGCAGAGTCCCCCTTATCGCAGTCCCCGCTGTTACGTCACTTACTGGTCAACTAGTTTAGCAGTCTTTTTTTTTATGTAAACTAAAATCATCCTATCCGAAGTGTTTAGAAGCTTATCTAAGATGAAATAAAAAAATTACGACTTTTTTGGTTGGTCGAGACATTAGAAAGAACCAAAAATGTGAGAAAATTGTAAAATAATATATATAATTTGTTTTCCATTTTCACTCGCTCTAACTCAAAAACGGGACAACGAATTAATCTCAAACTTTTACCGTCTTACAACTCCATATTTGTTAACCAAATATGTTAATATGAGGTCAAATTTTAATAAGTGTAGAAAAAGTGATTTTTTTTCTAAAGCTATGTCCATAAACTGTGAAAATTTATAGCTGCGAATATAACAAGCGAGAAACTTTTTGTCTTTCGAAATAGATAGAAGTATATAGAGGATGTATTAAGAGTATAATCTACGGTCAGTGAAATGAAGAAACGAATTATTCGGCTTATTTTTGAAGATAGAAACTTCAAATTTTGTACGTATGTATTAAAATATATATTCTAGTTCGTCACGTTTTTAATTTTTTGTTTTAAACAAAAACACGTGATCAACGAAAAAATTGACGTCGAAAAATTGGAATTTACAAAAAACGAAATCGTGACGCCCTAGATAGTCCTTAATTAATTACGTGGATAAAATATAACCTCTTAATTTTCAAACATAGATTCAATAAATAGTTTCCAATTTTGCCGTCAATAGATAGCACTCGCCTCGGCATTCGCATAGCTTTACACGCTCTCAGACTTTAGGGAGGAACTTGTCATGGAGACCAGACGCGAATGAATGCTTGCCAGGGAAGCATTTAGCAGTTCTGGTAATTGTAATCTTAAATTTATTTATAAATTATTTTATCTTACAGGAATGACTTAATAGATGAAATTCTTGAAAATGTTAATACATAAATAAAAGGTGCCAAATAGAGAGGACCGTTTTGTATAAACACTCCTAAAAATTTTATTATGAAAATTTGAATCCGGTTTTTAGTTGGGTCAGAAATCAATTTATTCGAAATTATTACCAAGCAAAATGTACAGGGTGTCCCAGTCAACGCGCTATGCTCGGTTTTCACGGTAGTTTCTGAGATAAGTTTATGGTTCAAAATCCAGTCTGACGTAGATTTTCCGAGGAATCTCGTACTGCTAAGATATTTAGGAATCCAAGATGGCGGACGAATTTCGTCATCTATGGTCCTATTCGACTGAAAATCGATATCTAGAGGTTTTCGGGGATGCGGGTTACGAATTTTTGGTCAAAATTTAGGAATCCAAGATGGCGGACGAATTTCGTCATCTGTGGTCCTATTCGAATGAAAATCGATATCTGGGGATTTTCGGGGATGCGGGTTACGAATTTTTGGTAAAAATTTAGGAATCCAAGACAGCGGGCGAATTATAACTATATTTTGACCCCCCTTTATTTATGTTATTATTGGAGATAAAAAAAAGTTTCGTATAAGAGTTGTAGGGTTGTATACATATTTTTTTAAATGCAATTAAAAAACAATTGCTTGCATATGTCACGTGATATAACAATGAAGGTTGCTTTTTAAATGAAAACCCTGTATATTTTTACATATTCTTTTAGATCCTTTATCCCTAATTTCAAACATATAAAGATTGATAGATCTAGTTGTAATATTTTTTGACATATCGGACATTAAATATGCTCCAAACATGCATATAGGTATTTTAGGGTTTCTGACGGACCACAGTCAGTGGCGGATTTAGGGGGGGGGGGCTATAGAGGCTATAGCGGCAAAATCCAAGGGCGGCAATTTTTTTGAAAAACACCAAAGACATAAAAACAAAAAATTATTATTATTAATATGTTCTATCAGAACATGTTTAATTTATTTGAGAACGTGTTTTTTATATTAACTAGACTAAAGTTCCTTATTATAGTACAGGGTGGTTGTGCAAACGTTAGAACCTCATTTAACTTCTTTATTTTTGGAGTTACGTAAATAAGTTCAAAAATAAAAGTTATGAGATATCACATGTATTTTCCAAACATCATTTCAGCAAAACAATTCAAACAAGTCGAATTTCGGAGATATGAGCTTTACCTTGGTTTTTTTAAATAGAACACCCCCATATATTTTTACACCATTTGAAAGGCCATAGAAAAATCTTTTCAATGATATATGACACAGTATTTTTCTTAAAAACTATAGTAGATATTAAGATTTATATTTTCTTACATTAAGTTATGGTAGTCCGAAAAATATATACAATGTATTTCACTTTTTAATTTGTTTTTCTGATTTGAATCAAATTTTACTTAAGTATAGAACAAATTAGGATCTACTTATGACCAGAAAAAAATTCACCGCCTACAAATGCAAAGCCACCTGCGTTACCAAAATATGCGGATAAAATCAAAAAATCATATTAGGCATATTTTTATTGGAAAATTTTGTCAATGAAACTTGTTCAGAATTGTTCAGAAACCTTAAGTCCAAAATTTAATCAAAATAAAAAATATATAAATTTTTATTAAAATAATGTCCAAGTCCAAAAATATCATTTTAATGGGTTTTTTCGTTTAGAAAACTGTACTATGACAATTTTATTTGAAATTAAACCCAAGCTGCCAGGTAGTTGTAAAGCAATTTACAGTTTTTTTTAAATAATTATTTTCAAAATTTTTAAAGTTTCAAGTTTTTAATTTTTTAATTTTGATTAAATTTTGGCCATTGTGGGCAATTCTGAACAAGTTTTATTAACAAAATTTTCCGATAAAAAAATGCCTAATATGATTTTCCGATTTTCTCCACATATTTTGGTACCGCAGGTGGCTTTGGTACCGTAGGAGACGAATGTTTTTCTGATCATAAGTAGATACTAATTTGTTCTATACTTAAGTAAAATGTGATTCAAATCGGAAAAAAAAAAATACAAAAGTTATTGGGGTGTTACCATTTCAAGTGAAACACACTGTATCAATTATTGAAATTCTCCGTTTTATTTCAAATAAAGTGAAATTAGACAGAACTAACATATTGTTTATTTTAATTTACATACTTTTGTTTTCCATGGCTAATTTGATAAATTGTAAATTTATAGTAAATTAGACAAAATTTGTTTGAGATAAGCACCATGTATTATATTATAAATACAAAGCTTTTTTTATGGCGTTTCAAATGGTACATATATGGAGTGTTCCTTTAAAAAAAAGCAAAGTAAAGTTCATATCTCCGAAATGCGACTTTCAATAGGCATGTCCACAAAATTTTAATTTCAATTGTAAATGATAGAATTATCGATATTGTACACTAATTTAACAATTAAAAAAAAACCGCTGCCCAAGGAATCACTACTTCCACATCCAGATTTTCTATCCAAGTCACTCACAACGATAAAATGTTGTATGTGGAAATAATTGTTTAATAATATAATATTTGAAATCGTCTACCTCAAAAACCCATAAAATGATACCCCACATCGGTAGTGGGGTAGGGGTGGTGATAGAGGGTGGTAGTGGGGGTGGATAAGGTAAAAAAATATTTTGAGGTTTCTGGTTCTTGTGCACACATTAAATCAAATTTTTTTCTATCCTCTTTAATAATGGGGTGGGGGTGGTAATGGGGGTGGCTAATGCCAAAATTTTTTTTGAGACCTTAGCTTCTCTTGTATATAGTAAATACCAATTTTATGAACTCTTACCTGCTTGATTTACCTATTTACCCCAATTTACCCCCCAATCCTTCGACGGAACAAGATGAAAATATAATCTAGTTCTAGATCTCATTAAAGTACATATGCGTACCAAATTTCAAGTCAATATCTCAAACGGTTCCAGAGTAAACGTGTGCACAAAAAAAAAGTTACAGACCGACAGACAGAAATTTTTTTTCGCTCAAACTTAAAATCTCGACGTTTCATGACATTCTAAGCCTATTTAAACAATAAAATTTTTTAAAAAATTTTTTGTCGTTACTATACTACCACTGGATGTGGAAGTAATATATGTATCCTTATTTTGCCAGTTATTCGTAATAGAAATCACCCAAGGATTTTTGGTAATTTTTCAATAAAAATTCTTGGCCTATGAAGTAAAAAAATATTTTGAAGTTTTTGGTTCTTGTACATACACTAAATTACACTTTTTTTTTCGTCCCCTTAAAAAATGTGGGTTAGGGGTAGGGGTTGTAATGGAGGTAGCTAATGTCAAAAAATTTTTTGAGACCTTAGGTTCTCTTATATATACTAAATACCAATTTTACGGACTCTTACCTGCTTGATTTACCTGTTTACCTCCCCATTTACCCCAATTTACACCCCAACCCTTCGATGGAATAAGATGAAAATATAATCTAGTTCCAGATTCCGTTAAAGTACATACGTGTACCAAATTTCAAGTCAATATCTTAAACGGTTCCAGAGTAATCGTGCGCACAAAAAAGTTAGACCGACAGACAGACAGACATTTTTTTACGCTGAAACTTAAAATGGCGACCTTTCATGACAGTCTAAGCCTATTTGAACAATAAAAATTTTCAAAAATTTTTTTGTTACTATACTTCCACTGGATGTAGAAGTAATTAATATTCTATTTTCAAGAAAAAGAACGCCATTGCCATGTAAACCGGAAGTGATATTTAAAATTTACATGCCTTTTTTTACTTTCCTTTAATAGTCAATTAAGAACATAAATAATCCGATCAATTCTTCTTTGATGTTCAATTATATGTTTCTTAGCGGCACGATTCCCCGGAAAAAAAATACTTATCTCAAAAACTACCGAGAAAATCGGACATAACGCGTTAACTAGGACACCCTGTACACTGTACATTTACATTATGTATCTACAGATAGTTTTTCTTTTAATTAAAAACCACTGCCTAAGGAATCACTACAACCGCATTCAGTTTTCCTACTCAAATTACTTTAAATAAAAATTCTTGTGCACCCAACGCGAAATTGGACTCTGTACGACAGAAATATATTTGAACTATTTCTCTTATATTACACAATCTGTTAATCTCCTCCTGTTTACGTAGACGGCATATTTCATTGGTCAAAGGGGCACGCCCACCCGTATAAACCTTTTTCATATATATCAATGAAAATATTATTTGTCCTACCACAGATTATCCTCTTAAGACAAATCATGGAGCTAACTTTTTTATTTGAAACTTTTTTTCTAGAGTTGAAAGTTTTCGAGAAAATTGTAATTAAGTATACGGAACGCCCTCGCGGATGAAACAGCACAGAGAATGGTGTAAAAACTATGTACGTTAGAGTGTTGTTTAATGAATTTGAATTCAGATTTTCTTGCAGTGTTAAAAAATGAATGCAATTTTTGAGCAGATCAATGGAGTGTCATTAAATATTTGAAATAATTACATGAGAAAACAAATTGTTATGACCCGCGTGATTGAAGTCATGCAAAATGTATTTTCTTAACAGAAATATTAAAGAATCCGGCAATTTATCTCTAATAAAAAATGTTAAAATTGCTAAATAATAAAATAAATATTTCTCATTTTTGACTGTTTGTCTATTTTCCTGAATAACGTTTAGTTAGACAAATGCACTGTTTCATAATTAAATTACTACTACTATTTATTGTGTTTAATTAAATTAATTAAAATTTGATACCAAATAAAAACAAATTAAATAGCAATTAATATAGCTTTTAACCCGTTGAAAAACCAACGGCGCAAAAAATTATACGTGCTTGCATCAATTATTTTGGAGGTGTTTTCACCAACATCTGAACCAAGAACGGCCTTATTGCACAGTGAAAAAATGCTGACAAATACAGTTATGATGTTGACGAGAGCCAATAGCTCTTGCAGTCTGCAAATGGTGTGGACTGGCTGGCACGAGTAGGAGTAAGTCTTTCGGCTGGTGTCTGTTGCAATCGAAACTTTAGCGTTTTGTGGCAATACATAATTATTGCACTTAACGCGGCCAGGTTTGTAATTCGTAATTCAGCGCTCGGCGGGGCATTAGTCCGGAGAATAGCTGTTGGTTGCAGTCTGGTTTTTATTCTTTATATATTTAAGGAAACGTGTAGAAGATTTGGACAAAAATATTTTACTAGAAAAATAATTAAGAGAAAAAATTTGATTGAAAACAGTAATATTTCGCATGTAGTTAGAAATAAAAAATATGAAAAATATGCGGACTGATCACTCCACAAAATAATTAATTAAGAGTAATATTTGGACTGTAGTTGACACACTTATCGAGGAAGACACCTGAAACACTTTTAGTAAAAAATAAACAGGGTGGATACTTTAAAAAATAAGAAACGACACAGGAAAATATTTGAAATGTTATCACTATGGCCAGAAAAAAAATCTGATATAAGGTTTATAAAAAAAATATACAAGATGGTCATTCAGCAGAAAATGTAATTCATAAATAAAGGATGCCAAACAGAGAGGGAAGTTTTGTGTAAATACCTTTACGGATTTTTTTTTGTACTTTTGGGGCATACGCCCACGTCGTTATTCCACCGTTCGGCAGACAGACGTCACTTCACAAGTTACGCTACTTGAATTAAAATTTGTCGAATAATCTTATCTGAATTTTCAAAATATATTTAAGTTCAATATTTCGTATTTATATTTTGTAAAATGTTCTTTTACAGACAGGTACAAGAACCCACTATTAGAAAAATCCGGTGGGTGGATTTTTGATTTAGAGAAACCCATGTGGGTCGTAAAGAAAACAAAAATAATGTTGCTGTATTAGTCATCAAATTCTGAACAATTTTCAAAATGATCGTCTGTCTGTCCGTCCAAGTGTTTGTCCGTTCGTCCATCTGTCTATTTATTAGTTACATTTCTTGTGAGCACGATAACTAAAGACAGAAAAGTCCGAGTCGTTCAAATTTGGTCAATAATTTAATGTTAGCTAGAGAAAGAACCATATTGTTCTTAAAAGAAATCGATAAGTAAATATAAAAGTTATAACACATTTTGAGAAGAAAAAATGTACATGAAGACTGTTGTAACCTTTGATAAGATTTTACAAATACAAAAATTCTGTATAGTATACAGACGAGAGTTATTGCTAAAAAAATTACTTGTTTTAAAAAATTGCGAAGAGTGTATGGGGAATGTTCAACAATTTTATTTAAAAAATGAAATAATCCGGCGAAGAGTATAATGTTTACTGCTTGTTTTGTTGTAAAACAAGTAAATAATAATCTTGATAAAAGTAAAAAATATGATGAAACGAAAACTTAACAAAACTTCCTGAAAGCAGCAATGTAAACAGAAAAAGACGTTTATTTACTATTTATTTAAATGCCTATAAATATTGACTAGTTTTGAAACTGTCAGCTCCGAGCTTATTTTTCAGTTTACTTCAAATATGGTCCAATTTAAATAAATTCTTTCCACTGCTGCACTTGATACGGAGCAGAAATTCAACTTAAACAAAAAAACAGTAGATATCTAGATGTAGCCACACGCCATATTGTCGAAACAACACCGGATAATAGACGGGAAATTTGTATTCTACAAAAACCCATAATAAATCAGAATTACCCATAATTTCCCAAAAAAAAAACACCAAAAACTCAGTTGGTCGTGGTGGATTCTTGCACATCTCTGTGTACAGATGATAGGTTAGAACTCATATGAATTTAACTTTAGTTTTACTTTTTATATAAGTATTTGGTTCGAAGAAAACTACATATTGTTTTCAGTACAAATGAAAACTTTATATTTTCACGTTGTTAAGAGAAATATCCTTAAATCAAGATGAGACTTGTGTTGATAAAATACGTTCGTACTATTTTGTTTTATATCTGACAATAAAATTTTTATTTTTATTGATATTTTATGATCTTATTTATAGTCACAGACACCCATATAATAGCAGTTCTGTTCACTATCGAAAAAAAAAACAGTTAAGTGATTCCATTCTATTTAATTAAAAATATATTTTATTGGTAAAGTAACTGCGTTTTCAAAAATTATTCTTATACTAAATGTACAAGAAAATAGTGGAAAATCACAAATGGTAGATGATATCAGATTTAACTGAATATAATGAAACCTTATCAGTACTGAAAATTTGATTGATTGATTGATTGATTTACCAGCGTACGGTCAGGATATACTGTCGGGTCGACTACGTCTACGCTGGGTTGGATTTGGGTCATGCTTGAGCCACATGTCGCATGGTACAGGAGTGTGGGATGAGCTGTGTAGGTGTTTCTGAAATATGCTTTGTGGAATTGCGTCGCAATATGGAGTGTTTATGCTCCTCTTTTCGTGTTTCTGCTTTTCTTTCCCAGTATGCTTGGTCCTTTTCTGGTGTGTTCATGATCCTCTCGATTTTTGTTCTCCATGTCTAGCATGGTCTCCTTATTTTTAGTTTGTTGTTGTTAAGTATTAGCGCTTTCTCCAGTAGATGTGCTGGGTTTCTTCTTTGGACATGTCCCCAGTACTTCATTGCGTACATTTCTATCATTTTTGTAATTGTCTTTCCTCCTAGTAATCTTGCTGTTTTTGCAAGTAGTTGGATGATGTCCCTTTCAGGTCTTCTCAAACTTCTTCTGTTGGCTTTTATCGTTGCCGCGTTTTTAACTCCATATGTCATCGTTGGCAGTATGTATATGTACAGCGCTTGGTCAGGCCCCATGAACGATATAATTGCCCTTGTGACTCTGTATGCCGTTTTCATTGTCTCCTTTTCAGTTTGTTCGTTGTTCTTACGGAGTAGTCGCCTATTTTGTATTCTTCTCCGCTGGTCCGACTCTCTGAAACATTTATCAATAGTGAAGTTTTGTTAATTCATTACATATTTATATTCCATTGACAAGAAAATTAGAATTAGGAATTCAATTATTAGGCCAGTCGGAATAGATGGAAAAAGGATCATGTTACGAAATGTCGTTTACCCGCAATTTTTTTTTTTCTTAAAGTATAACTACTTAAATAACTATAGTTTTGGTTGTCCACAAACATATG
Source organism: Rutpela maculata (assembly GCA_936432065.2). Lineage (NCBI taxonomy): Eukaryota > Metazoa > Arthropoda > Insecta > Coleoptera > Cerambycidae > Rutpela > Rutpela maculata. Next base: position 94,258,242 of record OW386285.2, on the reverse strand, counting down.
CCACGCGTGACAGGTGGGGCAACACACTTTAAAATTTAAAAAACATCAATTTTTTGCCATTTTTCGATTTATTTGTAATATAACTCGTAAATGAAGCATTGTTCGAAAATATATCAAGAGACAGAAAAGTTGAGAAAATTGATTTTGAACATTTTATTATTCTTGACATTTTCCCAGAAAATTTTTCGTTTAAGAGCTACAGACGAAAAAACAATGCTACTTTTCTATTTTTTTATTTTTTTTTAAGTGAATATAACAAATATTATTACGAAATATACCATCGGTATAATGTAAATTATGTTTAAATGTCCAATTTACAGTTGAAATAAAATATATTTACAGACCTATATATAATATACATGTTAAACAGAAAAAATAATGATAAAACTTTTCAGGTATTGAGGTATTAAAATGATGGGAAAATAAATAAACAAATATATATTCTCACAAACAGACTATTTATTTTATGCATAGTACAGTGTACATGCGTTTCATCTATAACTTAATAGAATAAAATAGAATAAGTTTATTTAACAAATTGTTCTACTACAATGTAATTGTTAAAAACTGAAAATGAACTAAGCCCCACATTAAGTGCTATTTAGAGCACTTGAACATGCATTGGGCACACAAAAATATATGTAATATATATTTATTGCTCTAAATAGCACTTAATGTGGGGGCTTAGTTCATTTATCATAATGTTTCAGTTTTTAACAATTACATTGAAGTAGAACAATGTGTTAAATTAACTTATTCTATTCTATTCTGTTCTGTTCTGTTCTGTTCTGTTCTATTCTATTCTATTTTATTCTATTCTATTCTATTCTGTTCTGTTCTGTTCTGTTCTGTTCTGTTCTGTTCCGTTCCGTTCCGTTCCGTTCCGTTCCGTTCCGTTCCGTTCCGTTCCGTTCCGTTCCGTTCCGTTCGGTTCTGTTCTGTTCTGTTCTGTTCTGTTCTGTTCTGTTCTGTTCTGTTCTGTTCTGTTCTGTTCTGTTCTGTTCTGTTCTGTTCTGTTCTGTTCTGTTCTGTTCTGTTCTGTTCTGTTCTGTTCTGTTCTGTTCTGTTCTGTTCTGTTCTGTTCTGTTCTGTTCTGTTCTGTTCTGTTCTGTTCTGTTCTGTTCTGTTCTGTTCTGTTCTGTTCTGTTCTGTTCTGTTCTGTTCTGTTCTGTTCTGTTCTGTTCTGTTCTGTTCTGTTCTGTTCTGTTCTGTTCTGTTCTGTTCTGTTCTGTTCTGTTCTGTTCTGTTCTGTTCTGTTCTGTTCTGTTCTGTTCTGTTCTGTTCTGTTCTGTTCTGTTCTGTTCTGTTCTGTTCTGTTCTGTTCTGTTCTGTTCTGTTCTGTTCTGTTCTGTTCTGTTCTGTTCTGTTCTGTTCTGTTCTGTTCTGTTCTGTTCTGTTCTGTTCTGTTCTGTTCTGTTCTGTTCTGTTCTGTTCTGTTCTGTTCTGTTCTGTTCTGTTCTGTTCTGTTCTGTTCTGTTCTGTTCTGTTCTGTTCTGTTCTGTTCTGTTCTGTTCTGTTCTGTTCTGTTCTGTTCTGTTATGTTCTGTTCTGTTCTGTTCTGTTCTGTTCCGTTCCGTTCCGTTCCGTTCCGTTCCGTTCCGTTCCATTCTATTCTGTTAAGTTATACATGAAGCGCATGTACACTGTACTATGCATAAAATAAGTAGTCTGTTTGTGAAAATATATATTTGTTTATTTATTTTCCCATCATTTTAATACCCCAATACCTGAAAAGTTTTATTTTTTTTTCTGTTTAACATGTAAATTATATATAGGTTTGTAAATATATTTTATTTCAACTATAAATTGGACATTTAAACATAATGTACATTATACCGATGATATATTTCGTATTAATATCTATTATATTCACTTTAAAAAAATAGAAAAGTAGCATTGTTCTTTCGTCTGTAGTTTTTAAACGAAAAATTTTCTGGGTAAATATCAAGAATAATAAAAATGTTCAAAATCAATTTTCTCAACTTTTCTATTTCTTGATATATTTTAGAACAATGCTTCATTTAAGAGTTATATTGCAAATAAAGCGAAAAATTGCAAAAAAAATTGACGATTTTTTAATTTTAAAGTGTGTTGCCCCACCTGTCACGCGTGCGGATAGTTGGCATATGTTTGTGGACATCCCAAACTATCGAGTGCCACAGGCTAGTGGCTCCTCCCTATATTTTCTTTATTTTTTAATTTATCTATTTTAAATTTGGAGTGCATAAACTACCTATAAAAATGGATTTTTGGATATAGAAAACGGTATGAGACCATTTCCGGTTTACCCGGAAATGACCGCAACTTTCGATTTTTAAATGGAACACCCTGTATATTTTTACATATCTGGATTCAAGACAACATTCTGAGTATACCATGAGATTTTGAGTCGATGTTCAGTTTTTTAAAACATTTTAAGACATTCGTTACAGTGCTTTGGAATACCAAAATTTGTTCTACGGCAGGTAAAGTCCAAGGGAAAAATATAATTTTCTGTTTAATTTCATTAATAACTATTTACGAAGCCTCCAAAATTGAACAAATCACTTTTTTATCGAAAACCTTTTGTTTCAAATGGGAAGGTGGTGGCTCATACTGTTCAATGAATTATAATTTTTTTTCTGAATTCATTGATATCCATTTCAAATCTATGTTATTTGTTTTTCTATTTTATTGAATTTATTTAAAAATAAAAATCACTTGATTTTAATTGCTTGAATAAAAATTGATAAATCAACTTTTTTTCAACTTATAAAATGACCTCTGGTACGACTCTTGGCTGGTCGCTGCATCTTGAAAATTGGTTATGATTGTTTAAATTATATGTTTTGAGCACTTAATGGATGCGCGCAAGTCGCCCTTATTTTTTCGTTTACATCTTAAAAACTGTAACATTTAGAGAAAAAATGCTTACTTATATAACTTTCGAAACATTCGAACATTTAATTGTCTTTCGTGTCATTATCTTTAAAAATAACGAAGTTTTGTTTATTAAAAACTCGAGTATATAAAACATATGTTTAATAGCTTTTGTAAATAACATTTAAATAATTAAATTGTTACCTACAATGATTTTTTTAGTTGCTCTGTATGTATATGAGGTTCAAAATATGCAAAGAAAAGGATAGCACGGCTACTTCCAAGCAGAAAAACAGAAAATTATTTATAAGTCAAATCCATGAGCGTCTGAAGACTGGACCAAATGTACAGAAAATTATTTTGACAAGGTTTTATTTAACTTACTCTATTTGTATGTTAGTCTGTTTGTATGTTTTTTGGTTTGTTTGTTAGTTAGTGTTTTTAGTTCAAATCTTGCAAGTCAATTTTGAACCACATAACGAAGTCCAATTGAGCTGAAATTTTGCATACACGTGTAGTTCTGGTGACAATACAATAATATGGTACCAAAAAGTGTGTTTTTTAGTTTAGTTTTTTAAACTATAATTTGATCGGATAGTGTATTCACTCGGACGTTGCATTCTAAGAAATGGCGCAGATTCCCGTATTATTTTAAGTAAGGACGACGCAAGGAATATAAAACTGATTAAGGCCCGGTTTTATAGGTTCAGATTAAACTAGAGTTTAACTAGAAGTTTCACCTAGAGCTTTAAATTGTAGATTTTAGTGTTTTGTAAAATACCGTTTTATAAGCGTTTGTCAAGATCGTCAGTGTTATTGATATAGAACCTCCTAGAATCGACCTAGGTCGAAGAATAAATAAAAACCTCGACTTAGGAAAAAATTTATCAAAAGACAATTAATTTAGAGCATAATATATTTAAGGCATCAGCGCCGAAGACTGGCACAAAAGGACTCATACACGCTCACAGAAAAGTAAGGCACAAGGCGCACAATTCAAAAGTACGCCAACAATTTCTTCGCTTAGTAAATATTTTTTCCTTGTCCTCAAAAAAATATTTACGAAGTGAAATTTTTGGCGTACTGTTAAATCCCACTCAATATACAATTAGAAAATAAAAAAAATCAATTTTCCACCCCCTGGGGGACCAACCCACTGAGGTTGTCATAATTCACTCTTACCATTGTCCTTGAAAACGGGGGTAAACGTATTTAACAAGAAAAAAAAGAAACAATTTTACACCCCCTGACAGGGTAGACTCCACCCTTAAGGGCGGACGAAGAATCCCTGCAAAAATAGTCGCTGCCAAGCTATCATTTGATAACTAAGAAAAAAAAGTGGTGGTTGATTAAAAACTTTCATCCTGTTATTCGTGTTCTTGTGTTCAGTAACCTCGAAAACGGAGGGGGAGGATAGGTTTTACAACTTTAGGACGATTTTGCATATTCTTCCGAATTTTTACTTCCACTAAAGTAAGTATTTTTTTTTATTCACGTGACAAGCTTTTAAGATAATTCATTCAATTTTTTGTTGCGTCTTAATTATTATATATTCATTGCGTCGTCCTTACTTAAAATAATACCGGATCCTTCGCCATTTCTCAGAATACAACGTCTAAAGGAATATACTACGCGATCAAATTATAGTTTATAAAACCAAAAAACACACTTTTTGGAACCATATTATTGTATTGTCACCAGATCTACAAATGTATGCAAAATTTCAATTGGACGTCGTTAAATAGTTCAAAATTGACTTGCAAGATTTGAACTAAACTTACTAACGTACAAAGTAAGTTAAATAAAAGCTTGTAAAAATGACCGATGAGCTAGAATGGTAAATTTACAACTATTAAAAATTATCTTTAGAAGCTATTAGCAAATATTTCCCCGTAAACAGTTTCAACAATCAATACCAGTAATCATGTGTGCGGATATTTGAAATTAGAAGTTTCCAGAATGCACTGACGCTAATAATTCTGCCAATGTGGTTAGTGAATCTGTATAAGTTTCATTGTAATATTCATGGAGATTGCATTGCTCAATTTAATAACGCTCCATCTGAACAGTCGAGATCTTAATTTGTTCCGAAACAGCTACACAAATGACACTTACGTAGCGTCAAATGTTATTAGGTAATAAAATTAATGTTATCCTCTACTTCCTTTGTTTTACTGTTATATCCGGCACAATTATATATATGTATGTACTAGGCAAGTTATAGAGTAAGGACTGTCATATATTTTGTATCGATCCACCAATTTAAAAATCAATTAATAACTCTGTTCTAAAGAGATTTGAATTTAAATTTTTGAAGACTGAAATTTTGCTTGCAAGTAATAAATATTAGGCAGATGAGCAAAATAAAACCGCACTTATTTGTTTATCCGATATCTATCTATTTTTTGTACGATTTTTGTCATTATTGGTAAAAAATTAAAGATTTTTCTAGGAATGAAAATGGAAGATTTTTTGACAGCGCTGAACATTGAAACAGAGAGTTGGTCTGGAGAAATTATTACAATTTATTTTTATTACTCTAAAATCTGCTTCATTATGCCCGATTTAAGAGGTTGCTCATTAATATTTGTCCAACCAGTGCCGGTTCTAAATATAAATTGCCCATAGGCCCAGGTCAATTTTGCGCCCCCCCCTCTACCACCCGAATAGGAACGAGTTAGATGTGTTGTATGATAATCTCTATGCTTGCTAACAGTTTATGGGCACTAACCACTAAGATGAAAGGCAAAGGCGCCCCCCGCAGAGAGGCGCCCCTAGGCCCGGGTTTATGAGGCCTAGTCAGAAAACCGGCCCTGTGTCCAACACATATTACTGCTTTTTTTTTCTATTAAACGATATTAATTTAGAGACAACTTTTTAATTTTTTAACCGATTTTGGTTAGTTTTGTATCAAAAGGCTAAAGAAATGGAAATAGATTAATAAATTATCAAAAATGGAAACGAAGTTCTGTGAACGTCTTTCTGTGGAAAATGGCATTTTCTTATTGCAAGTTTATGAACAATATGATAGAATACTCCCTATATCTGTCTTATAGCGTGTAATATATCTTGTTTGATAATTTTGATGATGATTTCGTTTGTAGTTTTTTGATAAGAAACAAGTGTAAGTTCTCTTAAAAACTTCCAGGCCCAGGATGTGGAGAGACCCGTTTGACACTCATCCATGCTCCATGCTCTTCATAGTTAGAAACGAGATTTTATGCGGCCCTTATAACCCAGTCACTTTATACATAAAAAAGGCCAAACCTCTAAAAGAATCCAACCTAAGATTTTCCAACGGCATTATCTTTATTTTGGCGTCACAAATAATTTCTCAACAGTCCATAAAGCCAACTGGACGGCTACAATAGTTACAGCAGGTCAAATGTCAAGAAAATCGGTTCTTTTCAAATATCTTGTAAATTATCGGTTTTACGTTAATTTTGGCCATTATAGAATTTGTTCGTGAGATAAATATGCATAAAGAAGGTTCTATACAAAATTTACGTAGAACAAATGGTTTTCGAGATGTTGACCTGAGAAACTTCGGAGCAAAGTGCATACGCCACTATTATATACGTAGAAGGTTGTACATGGATAACAAGACCTATGCAGTGGCGGATCTACAGGGGTTCCGCGGGTTCCGCGGAACCCGGGCCCGGGAGCTTTAGGGGCCCGGAACGGACCAGCCCAGATACTTCAACACCCCCCACTTCACAAAACGAAAGTTAAGTCAAATTAATCACAAAGTAAAGAAAAGCGTAATTAAAACTTAGTTAACACATCTAAGCATTTTTTTTCTGAGTAGTACCCTGTTTAGTTATACTTTGATATGGGCCGCGTCGTGTTATTGCATGTTCGTACTCGAATGCTGTAATGCCGATTGCCGAGTCGCCTAGATCAAAGGACTGTCCTAGTCTTAATTTATTATTTAGTTTGCGTGCAAGAAAAAAATATTTTTCTTAGTTAAGTTTTTTTGTCGATGAATAAGGTTGTTTTGGTTTATTTCTGTATGTCTATTTTTTTATATAAGTCAACTGATATTAAATGAATACCATTGACAAGTGTTTTCTTGTTCAAATCTAAAGTTCCATAAAATACATATATTTAGTAGTCATGCGAGCAAAAAACATGTTTTACAGGGTCTCGTCAAAAGGCCCGCAAGAAAAGTTTGATTGGGGGTCCGCGGAAAGACATTCGAACCCAGGCCCATAACAGCAACGCTCCGCCACTGTACCTATGAATACAGAGGAACATCGTTTATGCACATTTACCCGCATAATTTTTGTCTGAGATGTCCTTGAAATGGACACTTCTTCATAATAATAATAGTAAGGGCTTTTAATAGTAGCTTTCTAACATTCCATTGCTTTATTTCGAAAAGGAAAAATAAATGCATTTAAAACACTACAAAAAAGACCAGATTTACAGGAAGCATTGGCGGCATTCAAAATAGAAAACTGTTCGAAAAATTTGCTAATAAATTGTTGTTGTACAATTGTTGTCACTTCCACCCACAGCAGCAGCTACTCAACAACATCTATTCAGGGTATATTACCAGGTTCAAACTTGGCTGGGAAAAGATTTAGACCCTCAGCAATGGGGTTGGACTTTAAACAATAATTTATTAGAGCCAACAACTACTCTGATTCCTCCTGCACCAGATGAACTTCTCAATTCTATTTTCTGCAATTGCACAAAAGGTTGTGGCACCAATTGTGGATGCAGAATATGAATATGAATATGATTGCCATGTTCCGTAGTGTGGGGCTCTTGTCGAGGCCAGTCGTATCTCAATACGATGTCCGCGGATCCGAGGATATAACCGTTGAATGTGAGTTCAACGATGATGAAGACGAACTCATTTCGTTATTTTCTGCTGAGTTGGTTGTTGACGAAGATGAAAATATTGAAGTAGTGGAAATAGAGGGGATAGACGGAGACGAAGAAGAAGAAGTCAGCAAAGACGAACCATAATCAACAAAATTATAATATAACTTGTAACCCATGGATTAGGCCTGTAGGGGACACCATGTAAAAAAAAAACGCGCCTTGCATTCTACCTCAAAGGTGGTGCGGAAACGAATGTAGCACAATCTCCGAGTTTTCTCAATAATTTCAAAAACTATTAGTTATACGTAAATTTTGTATAGGACCTTTTTTAAGCAGATTTATCTCACGAACAAATTTTATAATAATCAAAATTAATTAACTAATTAAAAAACCGATGATTTACGAGATATTTGAGAAGGACCGATTTTCTTGACATTTGACCTGCTGTAACTATTGTAGCCATCTAGTTGGCTCTATGGACTTTTGAGAAATTATTTGTGACGCCAAAATAAAGAGAATCCCGTTGGAAAATCTTAGGTTGTATTTTTTTAGAGGTTCATGTATAAAGTGACTGGGCTATTATAATTGCTCCAGAAATATAACGAGCATAGAGTAGAAAAAAATGTACCGTTATGTTTCTTAAATTGGCCTGACTCTGAAATCTTGGTCTTCTTCTATCGCGTCTTTTGAAAGTATTTCCAGTTTCTCGACTTTTATTAATAGAATCACAAATTCTTTTAAAATTGCCGAAAATGTTTGGAAGGTCACCAGTTATTATCAATAAACCTTGACATTGTAGAGGAACTCACACGATCGTAGCGCAAGTCGCCCCTCCTTCAACATAGGCTAAATTCTTTTCTCAGTGGGGTCCGATTAACTCTAGGAGACGACCTAGCAGAGTTCTGTAATAGACGAAAAAGGTTATAAGTTCGTATCTATCGCTAATGGCTTACTGTTGTCTCCAATGTATCTGCCTTTTTGCGATGCACTTATCTTATTTCTAATCATCTCTTACTATTCTAATCACTTTATAGAATTCTTGTGATTAGTTTCTGTGATAATAATTTCCTGAATAACAGACTTCATGTGCCTTATGAAGATCCTGTATACATTCAGTCGTCGACCTAACACACAAAAACGCACGAATGGTTAAAATTAAAGTTAATCGTTCAATCAAGAAAATGCAAAAGTTCAAATAATACCATTGGTTGCAAAAAGAAATTGAAGATATACAAATAAATGCTGCTACAGAGCCTATCTAATTGTAATATAAGAATCTGCTTACCAAACATGGCAATGACGGACGCCTCCCTTAGAGGACGTTCATCTCAATTACATGCAATGTAGAGTAATAGTATCAATCGACTGACACAAAAAAATTAACAATTTCCTAGGAGCATATGCTTGGCTATTACTTTGGGACTGACGGTAATAATTTTTTACTTAGAAATTTGGTTCGCTGGGTAACTCCAAATGTGTGTTTCATTCACAAAACTTGTCATTAGAAAATGTTTCCTACAGCAATATATAAGTTATGCGAAGTTTTCCAGCTATTTGCAACACGTATCGGTGGCATATAAACCAATAAGGTTAGTATACCTCGGCCGCGCTTTCGAGCGACCCCCAAGGAGATATCTGCGTAAGGATCTTTATATACTAACTGGCATTTTCCATAATTTCGTTAAAATTCAATATCCGCCTTTCGGTGTGAAACATTATTTTTCTAATGGCCATTCGGTGCTCCTATCCCATGGTCAAGTCACCGGAAGGAAATAATTTGTAATAATGATATAAACCGGCCTTGGCAATTTTAGCCTTTTTTGTCTAAAAATTCATTTTGGAGAGTGCACCCTAATCGCACTTTCTTTTTAATCTATGTTGACCGTACTTTCTAATTTTGTAGTTACGTCATGAAGCGATATAAAAATTTCAGCGCAAATCCGGAATTTGTGCCTAGATCGTCGAATGTGCGTCGTCGGGTGACACACGACACACTTGAAAAAATGTTTTTAAGTCAAATTTTTTAGTTCCAAAAATTTGCCTTTTGAAATGAAACATGTTTTGACACGAAAAATGTTTCCAAGTCGACTTTTGCCATTTTTCAATTTAATGATCCTTCTGGGTTCTACACCAAAATCACTAATGACGGTTTTTGTACGGATTTAAGCGCTTTAATTAATCTCTTGTCTTCAAGAGATACTCTCATCTTGTAAAATTTAAACAAACATCAAACTGTGGAACTTTGAGATAAAAATTACAAAAATTGTTTAAAGACAAAAATATTATCTCAAAAGCAAAGTTGCACAATAAAGAAAAAAAGTGCAAGCGGATATTTCTTTATGAATATCTTTTAAATGTTGAGCCAAGAAAAATAAAAAAAATATATTTTCAGCTTTACTATTCCGCACATTGTTCGTCATTTCGTTCTTTAAATATACATATCAAATTCAAATTCAAAATTCCAAAACTGTTTATTGTGTAAGAAGCAAACCTCCTTATTAATTACATCTTACCAGACGTACTGTGATTCAAGTATTTTTTGTTGACTTCCGTTTGCTGTATCATACGTCTGACAGCAACACGCTATCCTGTCAGTTCTCAATACACATCACGTGTTCAGTATAGATGTTAAAGAGACACTATACATGATTAGAGAATATTATTTAGGAATTAAGCGAATCACAACTTACATACTTTTTTATTTACATGAATTTACCTACTTTCTGTATATTGATGCCCTAATCTGGGCACGCTAATATACTAGTTAAGTAAATACTTTAAAACACTCATTATTGGAGAACCAATCAAAACAACTACTCCTCTAGCTAATACTGACGAAGTATTGAATTACATGATAGGATTCTTAGCATTTTAAAGCAAAAAAATATATTAAAAATACTTAAATCATTTATTTAAATTCAGTCATTCACACTTTTTTTATTCAATATGAAATTATCTACTTTCTGTATATTGGGTACCTTAATCTAGTCACGCTAATATGCTACTTAGGAAAACACTTTAAAACACTCATTATTGGAAAATCAATCAAAACAACTATTGTTCTAGCTAATACTGACGAAGTATTGAATTACATGAGAGGATTCTTAGCATTTTAAGGTAAAAAAATATGACTAGTGTTAGTGTTCTCCTAAGTTATATATTAGCGTGACCAGATTAAGGTACCCAATGTACAGAAAGTAGATAATTTCAGAATCCTATCATGCAATTCAATACTTGGTCAGTATTAGCTAGAAGAGTAGTTGTTTTGGTTGGTTTTCCAATAGTGAGTGTTTTAAAGCATTTACCTAACTAGTATATTAGCGTGCCCAGATTAGTGCAACAATACAGGGTGTTTCAGCTAAAAGTCCCCAGGTCATTATCTCGTAAAATAATAAAGATACTTAAAATTTGTAAATAGCGGATAATTGACACCAAAAAAAGTCTTAAATAACTGCAGTTAGAATTGTTCCTTCTCAGTGCACAGAGATGGCGCTGTGGTGATAAATTATTTTTCGATGATTGGAACCTTGAAACATGATTCATACGATTAATAAATAAATTGTGAATAATTTTGACTATGTAAAAAAATTTGTAAATATCGGCCGTTTTGGAGCTACATGAATTTTTTTCTCCATTTTTTTGTCTCTGTAAATTTTGAAAACTCCTGTAACTTTTCTGTTTATCATTTTAGAACATCAATTATTTAGAACTTTTATCTTATTATATTCCATACTTCGTATATTATTACATATTTAGAAAATTTTTACTAATTTCTAAAATGATAAACAGAAAAGTTACAGGAGTTTTCAAAATTTACAGAGGCAAAAAAATGAAGAAAAAAATTCATGTAGCTCCAAAACGGCTGGTATTTACAAAATTTTTTACATAGTCAAAATTATTCACAATTTATTCATTAATCGTATGAATTATGTTTCAAGGTTCCAGCCATCGAAAAATAATTTCACACCGCAGCGCCATCTCTGTGCAGTGCGAAGGAACAATTCTAACTGCAGTTATTTAAGACCTTTTTTGGTGTCAATTATCCGCGATTTACAAATTTTATGTATCTTTATTATTTAACGAGATAATGACCCGAGGACTTTTAGCTGAAACACCCTGTATACAGAAAGTAGGCAATTTCATAATAAATAAAAAAGTATGGAAGTTGTGATTTGCTTAATACCTAAATAATATTCTCTAATCATGTTGAAAGCAAATAAATAAAAAATAATTAATTGTAGAAGTAAAAAAGACACTATACATGTTAAAGACAATTGGTGACATAACACAGCCTTTGCCAACTTTACATATGTCGGAGTTAGGTTAACCACTAAAGCAGAGTTTTTTTTATGCAGTCGGCAAATAATAAAGACATTTGGATGTTCCCATTTCCAGTTATACAGCCCACAGTTTGTCCCATTCCACATTGTTAAGCCTTACGGTAATCTACTAAACTGGGAACATCAACTACTGGTTATAGTACAGGAGCCAGCGACACTCTTTTTTTGAAAGATCTGCTTAAAATTAATTTCTTATTTTTTGTGTTATGTTTGGGCTGTTTTCACAAAATCGAGTCCTGCAGGCGCACCAGCGGGCCAACGCCTGACAGGACTTTTTTGCTCCTGTCAAAGCCATGTTCAGTCGAATGGCCGGCAGCACAATTTCAAGCAATAAACTACCCGCAAAAAAAATTAGCTTTAAACATTTCTGTCAGTTGGCTTTATTTTAATTACTTAAATATTTATGTTAATGATAAGAGCACGCCAGTCTACAATAATGAAGGTGGCAGGAAATCTTTTTCCACCATACTGTAATATCAATAAAGGACATAAAAAGTATCGACTTTAAACACGTATATGAGTGACACTTTTTTTTAAACAATCAAAATGCTGCTGTCGAGCGTTGCCCCTCTAACGAAGTGGCAGGAGTTTGTTTTGTGGATAAGTTATATTATGAAAAAATAATAAAATAAATAAACCGAATACAAGAGTCATTATCTATAATACTTTTCTTTAAACTTTGATTATCTGTGGCAACAGTCAAATCCTTTAAATCTGGTCATAAGTTGTACATCACATACATGGCTACAAAAAGACTTATTTAAATGCTGTCTCGGAGCTCTCTGATGAATATTATTATAGGCGAGTCTGCCTGGGATTTTTCCCAAAAATTTTCTATACCATTTGAGTTAGCCACGGATTCTTATAGGAAAAATTCTGCTGAACAAGATTTTCTGATGAAAAATTTTCCTAAACCGCGAACTTCATGGTCAAATAATTGTTTAAACAAAATTTTTTTCGTTTTTATTTAATAAAATGAAAACGGTTTGATGCAACCGAAAAAATCTTGATTCAATCGAAAGATATTTTCAATACGCGTCGTTTGGCGCCAGGCACAACTCATTTTGTCAACTCGTTCATTTGTTATAGCCAAAATAAATTTCTTAATTAACAAATTGATTACTCCGAAACTAATGAGGTCAGGATATTGTTTTTTTCAAAAAACATGCCTTTTATACCAAAGAATATACCATGTTTTTTTTGGCTCGATATCTTCAATACTTTTTGATTGATTAAACAATTGGCATAATTTGTTAATTAGCGAATAACTTTTTTTTCGAAAGTTTGATCAACTTCAAACCAACTTTAAACGATAAATATTGATGTAGGGCATAACCCCCATGGAAGTCTGCACGAATGCAACTTTTTGCTTTTGTTTATTTAAAGTTGAAATTAATTTTGCAAATTAACAAATGGAATGTCTCGGATCTGGGTGGTATCGAAATAGGGTTTTGTGCATACGAAAGTGCTTGGAAAAAGGAAAATTTTGAGACCAGAAAGAACTTGATCGGATAACCGGAACTGGAAATATAAGTGATATTGCGTTAGGGGCTCTAATTTGTTTATTAGCAACTTTTTTGACACGAGGTTTGGTGCAAATGAAAGCTAACAAGTTTTTCCATCAACCACAAAAAGTTCCACAAAAAATATTCAATCCCTGACGAGTTATACTCATTTTTGACCCTTAAAAAAGTCTCTCCCGCAACGTGAAAATAGTAAGATTTGACGCGCAATGGGGTGGCGGGTTCGATCCTCGGCGTGGGCAAATTTTTTTTCGTCAAATTTGTTTTTTTTTTTCATGTAACGAAGTATTTTTTATGATAATAAATCTTTTTACTTTCTGAGAAATTTTTAAAAACGTCGTAAATATTTTTTTTGCAATTTTCATTAAATACATGGCTATCTTGCAACAAATATATGATTGTTCTTGTCCGACGATGGTTTGTCGGTAGTTTTTGTTTTTTTTTTACTACTTTTGTGAAAGATAAGGCTTGTTTTAAAAAAATTTCGAAAATTCTGGATAAACACGTGGAAAAAACACTGTATCTCAAAATACACGTCTGTACGTAGCAAGAAAATCCACGGAAAGAACGAGCAGCTGCACGCATCGTGGTTAACCACTGTGTTGTAAAAAACCGGTCCCCCACTCACAAAAGGCCCCATCTCCTTCCACCGTTCCATGATTTCGACTATAAGAAATGTAGAGTCAACAAAGCAGGTGCACAGTATCAGCTCGAGAGTTACGGATTTAATGAAGTTCTCAAGAATAAATAATTATTTATAGCGTTTTTTACAATTTAAAAAATATTTTATTCTAGGAAATATTTTATTGCACGAAAGAAAGCAAATTTGACGAAAAAAAAATTTGCCCACACCGAGGATCGAACCCATTGCGCGTCGAATCTTACTATTTTCACGTTGCGGGAGAGATTTTTTTTAAGGGTCACAAACGCGTATAACTCTTCAGGGACTGAATATTTTTTGTAGAACTTTTTGTGGTTGATGGAAAAACTTGTTAACTTCCATTTGCACCAAACCTTGTGTCAAAAAAGTTGTTAATAAACAAATTAGTGCCTCTAACGCAATATCACTTATATTTCCGGTTCCGGTTATCCGATCAAGTTCTTTCTGGTCTCAAAATTTGCCTTTTTCCAATATTTTTCATATGCATAAAACCCCATTTCGATACGCTTACCCAGAGATATTCCATTTGCTGATTTGTAAAATTAGTTTAAACTTTAAATGAACAAAAGCAAAAAGTTGCATTCGTGCAGACTTCTCTGGGGGTTATGCCCAACATCAATATTTATGGTTTAAAGTTGGTTTGAAGTCGATCAAACTTTCGAAAAAAAAGTTATTTGATTAACAAATTATTCCAATTGTTTAAACAATCAAAAAGTATTGAAGATATCGGGCCAAAAAAAATATGGTATATTCTTTGGTATAAAAGGCATGTTTTTTGAAAAAAACAATATCCTGACCTCATTAGTTTCCGAGTAATCAATTTGTTAATTAAGAAATTTATTTTGGCTATAAAAAATGAACGGGTTGACAAAATGAGTTGTACCTAGCGCCAAACGACGCGTATTGAAAATATCTTTCGATTGAATCAAGATTTTTTCGGATCCGTCAAACCGTTTTCATTTTATTAAAGAAAACGAAAAAAAATTTATTAAAACAATTATTTGACCATGAAGCTCGCAGTTTAGGAACATTTTTCGTAAGAAAATCTTGTCAAAATTTGTAAAATCACCTCTTTTTTACCCCAGGCAGACTCGCCTATTACGCATTCAGTTTCTTTTAAACAAATACTGAATTCTTATTGTTTTATTGCGTTTTATTTGATGTAATAATGACAAAAATCCATAAAAAAATAAAGAACATGAAAATAAAAAGTCCGATTGTTTTGGCCACCCGATATGTCTGTTGCTAAATAGACTTACGTCTTTAATAAACTAGCAATTTCCTTACTTTTACTACTTAATTAAATAGAAAGCACTGCATTTATGCTGTTAAATAAACTTTCTTTTTTTCCAGGGTAACAGGTGGTGAATTATTTGAAGATATCGTAGCAAGAGAATTTTATTCAGAAGCTGACGCTTCGCATTGTATTCAACAAATTTTAGAATCAGTCAATCATTGTCATCAAAATGGCGTAGTACATAGAGATCTCAAGGTAAGAGCGTTTACTTTTTAACCGACTTCAAAAAAATGTATTTAATTTAAAATACTATTCACCAAACGAACAAACGTATTCGCCGGGTCTATTTGTACTTTTGTACATGGAAAACATTTGAAAGCTGAAGTAAACTTTACATAATTTAATTAACGCCGTATAATTCGATTATATAAAATCAATAACTAATAATCATTTGATTAAACTGTGAAAAACATAATTGATGAGATATGATCTATGTATACTTAATTTCATTTATAACTGCATTAATACAACCGGCATCTACTTGTGAATTGAAATAAAAAGATGTATTAATATGTGATCCAATCGTATTCAATGCTGGATTACCCTATACGCTAATTACGCACGTGCGTAAAGCGGCAGATTTTTAGGGGCGGCCAGGCAAAATCAGAATAATAGAAGAAATTCGCTCGACTGCACATCTTTCAGTTATAACTTTGTAACTTGTATAATAAACCTCGGATTTAACAGCAACTTAAGAATTTTAACAAACCTTCTTCTCCTTATGATAGAGGAGATAAATTGCCGGTTCATGAAATAGTTAGAAAGCAAGAGCAGGATGACCATCAGCGTAAACCCAATATGAACTTTAAGAAATTTCCAAGCAAAGAACTATCAATGAACCTACTACAAGTTCAAACTCAAACCTAATATATAAAACTACAAGTGGTAGCATTTTTAAACCCCCATGTAGATTGTTTCCAAACTGAAATATAGTTTGTTTTTGTTAAATAATTTATTTTTAGGGGCGTGTCAAGTATTGTCATTTTTAGAGGTGTCTGTATGGGTGTAGTTCTTACCCATACAATTAAAATAAAAATAAATTCAAATTGGTATATTGATAATATTTACATCTCGAGGAAAATATATATGCAAATTCGTTTTTGTATAAAAATATTATATCATATATTTTGTTATTATTTTTCTTCATGGAAACGATTGGAATCACAAGTAGCTAGTAAGTCGAATCTTCTAAACTGGAGTGAGCGAGTCGCTATAGTCTGCTCAGATAAAGCTACCAGAAAAATCGTCTACCTAAGTAAAAATGTTATCTGAACCAGCTATATTAGCTACCCATGCAAATATTTTTCTTGATCAATGTTTTCACCAAAACATTAAACACCTCCAAGATAATGCTACCGCTTTGAAACGGCAGACGATCGGTTTTGACGTACAAAAGGATCAATTAATTGATTAATATCAGTGAAAATGTTGATCATTATCGTTCATCACATTATCTGCTAGCTCTCCTGCTATATAAGCTTTCATTTTTACATTGTAATTTTTAAGTAGAACACTTCAATTTTACGTAAAATGCAAAACTTGGGTTTTTCTTGAAAATAATCAAAACGCGCCGACCGTCTCAAAACGTTTTAACTCGGTAATTTCTTATCAGACAGTTACAAAAAAATAACAAAATATGACAAATTAAAGGAAATTGAATAGGCCGTCATATAATATATATCGTAATTTTAATGTTGAATCCGACTTGGAGTAATATTAGTCGGAGAACGAGAAATGTCTAAGATGCACCCTCTATAACACTCGCGAACAACCACCTAAAAAAAATTGATGTAAATCGACCTGGCGGATCCGATTTTGGAGTTCGCCAGACAATCCGGAATTGCGAAACTGGTCAAAATCGGCAACTTCCGAAAAATCTCAAATTTTATGGAAATTTTTTAATTTTTACTTATCACCCTTATCTCCTTAGTTTAAGTCCGATTAAATTGAAATCTTTAGGAGAGCCAATTTAGACCTTTGTTATCATAGCCCAGGGTCGATCCAGGTCGATGCTCAACAAATTAGAGACAAGCTGAAATTTGGTATGATGCTTTGTTTTGAAGTGCTAAATATACTCTGAAACCCCAGCGTTGAGTGGTTGAGCCCGTCCTCCCAAAACAACCCCCCAAAAGGGGTAAAATGGTCCATTTTTAACTTTTTTCTTTATAACTCGAAAACGAACCATTGCAGAAAAAAATTCCAAGAGGCCAAAGTTGAAGAGCAGAAAATTTCCCATTGCAAATGTCTACTCTGAGAAATTTTGAGTTAACAGTGGCGGAGCAATGAATTTTCAAATTGAGGGTATTTTTCTAAATATTTCGAAAAAGTGCTAAATTATGTTTTTTTGGCTAGGTAACTTCAATTTTAATCAAATATATAATAATACAGTGTAGCACTATGGGGCTAAAAATTTTTGTGTGTGGTGGGTATAATAATAAAGATTAAATAAACCAAAACGTTTTAATTTTAAAATAGGATTTAAAAAAAAACAAACAACTTGTAAAGATCTTTTTCTTCATCTATGTCCAAATTTACAGCCCAGTTTAGAAAATAATTCCATTGCATTGACTACATGCCATAGTGCACTTCAGGCCCTTTCGTTTTCATGCACATACTTTTTTACATCCTCCTGATGAACAACTACAAAAAAAATTTTGTAGAATCCATGTAGGCAATGTTTTGGTCGGAATGAATTGGCTGCAATTCTTGTTTTTTTAGACTCCTACCCCAATCTTGCGGTGGTAATTGGTTATTTAACCACGTTTGTACTTAAAATTTGAAAAGAATATGACCTAGAGTTTTAGTTGCATGATAAATCTGACTTTGACTTACCTGGTGGAAAACTCTAAAGTAAAAAAAATCTAACACTTTGCGCTGCTTGAGGTAGGTGGTAATGTGACAAAGTTAAAATCAGTACTAAGGTTTCGTTTATGTACGTACTGATGATAAAGAATGTATCTAGCATTATCCAATTCTGTATTTGTTGAGTTTTTAACATATGCTGCTATAAATCATTGCATTGTGGTTGCTTCTAATTTCTCCTTTGTAGCCTGAGGGTTATAAAATTCTTTTAGCAGGTTACCTAACTATTTTTTTTGGTGGTATTTACTAAATTAATTTTCCCTTTATTGAATAATGCAGACGTGGTGTCACAACTGGACATAGCGTGCAAACTTAGAATATAAAACATCTTTTAGGTCTCTCAATTTTTGTTGTAAGGTTGGTATGTCGGTTATTTTATTCGGCTTTGATGATTTTTCCGGACGAACCATAAACAATCTTTTCTGGCAATATTGGATTAATAACACCATGAGGTCTATAGTATCGCTAACTACTGCTACCGCATCTTCAGAAGAATTCTCACTAATTGCTATTGCTGTCAATGCTGTCATTACAATAAGAGCATCGCCATCACCATCTGAGTATTTTACATTAATTCTATTTTCAAACAACATTTTTCCGAGGGCACGTGTAAAATTGCTATTTAACAAAAAATCTGCTTTTTGGTATCCTCACAGCAGATAAATTCGAAAAAGGGTATATTCTTTTGCTCGTAGACCTGCGATTTTGCTCAACTATTTTGGTCCATAAAACCTCTTTTGTGCGTCACTGTATAATATTTTTGGATAATATTGATTTATCCGGTGATTATTACATACTTTAATAATAATTAATCCTAACTATAAAATATTAACATTTTGAATAAAAATATATTAAAAATCCATTACTCCGCCACTGCTAGGTCAAAATTTCTAACAATAGATTTATTTGATAGGAAATTTTCTGCTCTTCAACTTTAGCCTCTCGGAATTTTTTCCTACAATGCTTCGTTTTTGAGTTATAAAGAAAAAAGTAAAAAAAGGAAAATTTTACCTCCTTTTGGGGGTTGTTTTGGGGGGACGGGCTCAACGATTCACTGCTGGGGTTTCAGGGTATATTTAGCACCTCAAAACAAAGCACCATACCAAATTTCAGCTTGTCTCTAATTTATTGAGCATCACTCATATAACATAAGGAATCGACCCTGGGCTATCATGACAGAAATGCAAAAAAATTTACGTGTCACCAGTAATATTTTTTTTAATAGTTGGTGACACGAAATTTGTTAAAAATGCAGCAACAAATACTCGATCGAGAAAACTTTTTTGTTTTTAAAGATATATGTAAGCTACAAAATTGTAGCCAAAGAACCAATGAAACTTTTTTATTTCAGTGATTTTTTTGATAACTGGCTTGGTTTTTAACATAACGGTGCCGCAATATAGAAAAGAACTATTTCGGCCGCGGCCGGTTACGTACTGCGCAAGCGATTACGCCATGCGTAGCTTGAGAGCGCCAGGGTGTGTATTGTACTAATAATAACATATTTAATAATCGTTTATTCAGTAAATTTTAATTTTGAAAAAGGAGCAAAATATAAAAAATAAAGTTTTAAATTTTGATAAAGGCAATTTAGACATTTTCCACATTTAACTTCTACTCGTATAATTAAGCAGCAATGTTTAAGAAATAGTTAACACATTTGTATTTTTTTTATCGCAAATTATACGACGTTTTGGGCTTTCAACGCCCTTTTTTTATAATCAGTATTAGCCACATGTGTGTTTTCTGCTTTTTGACAAAAATAAATGCCTTTTTTTGGTGTAATATTTCAACTTAAGAGAGATATCATCCGACTTTAAATGCTTAGTCCAGTGCTTCTTCTGTAACACCCTGCACAGTTTCTTCACTATTTTGTTGGCAAAATATGCATTTCATCTTTATGAAACTGGGTTTAACTGGGAAGTCACTATTAAAAAAAAGTTGAAAACGCGCACCAAACTGCTGACGTTAAAAAAATTGCTTAAAAGTTGTTCCTTGTTCAAATTAAATATTAAAACTAGCTTTAAATGTCTGGAAAAGAAATTCCGTTACTTTAATATGCACTTTACCCTCTATAACACTTTCCTAACGCAATAATAATTATTATTATAGCTGCAACTCATCAATTTTCAATAATATAAGAATAAGCGTCATAAACCACACAGACGACAACTAGTCCTGTCCATCGGTTAAAACCAACTAACTAAACTAAACGTTTTATAATAGGTAGCTATTTATGTAACCAGTTACGAAAGACGTTATTTTGTGTAACGAGTGAAATTTGCGGGACGAGCGAAGCGAGATCTCGCAAAATAACACGAGTTACACAAGATTGTCTTTCGAAACGTGTTACATACATGATTTTTTCAAATTTTAAAAACAATTTAAACATAATAAATGAAATAGACTTATTTAAAGATCTTAAAAATTAAGTAATCTTCTTCATAGTTACCTTTGCTGCTATCACACATTATAATTTTAATGTCAAAATTGACAGACGTTATTTAGCCAAGTAACAATATTATTTGAAATCCTAATTTGATAACATAAGTAATTTAAGGTAAATCGTATTAATGAAAAAGTTTTGTTAGCGTATTTTGATTTTGAAGGAAAGAAGAATTTAGAAGTTTCAACTTTATGAACTTAGTAAGTATTCCATTTTGTATTGAATATACATTGTTTCTTTATCTTTTTGAGAGTTGTTTATCTTTCCTAATTGATGACATAACGAACTTTTTCTCATTAGCTACGTAAAATTTTACTTTTCATATTTAGTTAGTTTAAAGTAGGACGTTTTGACACTTACGTCAGTTTTGAAAACTGTCACTTTATGTCAAAATTAGAAAATAGCTATTTATGTAACCAGTTACGAAAGACGTTATTTTGTGTAACGAGTGAAATTTACGGGACGAGCGAAGCGAGATCCCGCAAAATAACACGAGTTACACAAAATTGCCTTTCGAAACGTGTTACATACATGATTTTTTCTAATTTGAAAAATCTAAAAACCCTTTAGACATAAATGAAGATCTTAAAAATCAAGTAATCTTTTTCATAGTTGTCTTTGCTGCTATCACACATTATAATTTTAATGTCAAAATTGATAGACGTTATTTAGCCAAGTAACAATATTATTTGAAATCCTAATTTGATAACATAAGGTAAATTATATTAATGAAAACGTTTTGTTACCATATCTTGAAGTAAAGAGGAATTTAGAAGCTCCACTTTATGGCATTCCATTTTGTGTTCAATACATTGTTTCTTTTTCTTTATGAGAGTTGTTTATCTTTCCTAATTGATGACATAACGAACTTTTCGCCACCAGTTACGTAAAATTTTACTTTTCATAACTGGTTACATAAAGTAGGACGTTTTGACACTTAAGTCAGTTTTGAAAAGTGTCACATTATGTGTCAAAATTAGAAAAACCAATATTCACAACTATGCATTATTTTATTCACATCGGGCGGGGCATCCTGGAAGACGAGAAACAAAGCCGCGGTATAAGCCAACCCAATCTTTTATCTTGCGACGCGACCCGGCGGTCAAATACTGCAGCACCGTTTTCTTGACAACTAAGTAAGTTATCAAAAAAATCACCGAAATAAAAAAGTTTCTTTAGTTCTTTGGCTACAACTTTGTAGCTTACTGTATACATCTATCTTTAAAAACAAAAAAGTTTTCTCGATCGAGTATTTGTTGCTGCATTTTTAACAAATTTCGTGTCACCAACTTTTAAAAAAATATATTACTGGTGAGACGTAAAATTTTTTGCATTTCTGTCATGTCAGTCATGATAACAAAGGTCTAGATTGGCTCTCCTAAAAATTTCAATTTAATCGGACTTAAACTAAAAGAGATATAGGGTGATAAGTAAAAATTAAAAGATTTCCATAAAATTTGAGATTTTTCGGAAATTGCCGATTTTGACCAGTTTCGCAATTCCGGATTGTTTGACGAATTCCAAAATCGAATCCACCAGGTCGATTCACATAAGAATCAATTTTTTTTATGTGGTTGTTCGCGAGTGTTATAGGGGGTCCTTAAAATGTATCGTAGAGATCCCTCGTTCTCCGACTATATTCAAAATTTCTTAACATTGGGCAATGGGCAAAAATTTCACACTATCAAAAATTTCACACTATCAAAATATTTTTAGCGCTTTTTATAAGCTTTAAAAATCTTGGAAACGTTTTTTGTTCAAAACAATATATATTTCTTAAATATATTTAAAAAACCCCATGTTTGTTTATATTACCATATTATTTTCAACAACAGCGTAACGTATGATTCATCTATTTCTTGAAGGATATTACTTTATGACTTGTTTGTGAAAAAAAAATGCAGTTGCTCGCTGCTGACTTGGCGATCTTTTCACTATTTTTACTATATCATACTCCATCGGATCAAATTATACTGTCAACGGATTCTCCTAGGAGCTGATCTCTTTTAGAAAAATTATGATGTTCGTATACAACATCTATTTTATTTTTATCCTGCCCTCTTTCATACTCAAACGTGTTATAAATTTGAATTCCTTCATCGTCTAACAAATTTAATAAAATTACTACTTTTACTTCTTCACCTTTATTCGTTTTGACACTTAGTAGATACAGATCAAATTTTTGTCTCCACAATCGCCAGTTTTTTGCAATATTTCTTTTAAAAGTAAATTATTCTGGAGCTCTACTTTGGTCAGCCATTTCTGCGTACAAAATGTTAGTCGCCAATATATTTTTAGCAAATAAATTTTTCCATAACTTCAAGCACGCATTTTCCCGCGACCACCATGTCCGTCGTTTACACGGACTTCAATAACTTAAATAATAACTACTTGAAGCTATTTATTTAATTGATTTCACAATATTGTGAAAAATATATGAAACATGAAAAACTACATTTTATTACTGTGAGATCAACTGTCTTAAGCCATAACTGATATTAAATATTTGACGTCTTCAAAACATGCTCATCCCGCATTGGTATCTAGCAACTTTGTATCCAGACCCAGAAGAACCCAATTTTCCAAGAAGAGACACTTCTTCCTTCAACAAGATAAAGCACTTCATTACTCAGCCTGCATCCGAGTCTATTTAAATGAGGTATTTCCGAAACGTTAGGTAGGAAGAAGGAGGCAATTGAGTGGTCAGCCAGGTCGCCAGATTTGTCGCCCCTCAATTACTTTCTATAAGGATACATTAAAAGCAAAGTATGCGTGAATCACTCAGTGAACGTGCAAAAATTTTTCTTAATCAATCTGTTCACCAGAACCTTAAACAACCCCTTTTTAAATACACCCTCCAAGTTAATACTACTAGGCAGACGACCGGTTTTGACATACCCAAAGACCAATGAATATTGTCTGCCAGCTCTTGTACTATTATTATTCAGTTTCTTTATTTAACTTATTTGTTTTTTGTGGCTGCCTGATTCACCAATTTATAAACGCACTTCGCGGATAGGCTAGTTGTAATGAACCTCATTTCTTGAACGAGTTTTTTAAAATTTTTTCTCGAATTGTACTGCGTCAAGGAATATGCAAAAGGATCATTTGAAGGTAAATTTTCCAGCTTTAAGGTGTGACAACATTTCTAGCAATTGTTTATATGACTTATTTAATGCTTATATTAATCTTTAAATATAAAGATAATCGCTTTATGATCTATTAAAACATTTTTGTATTTTGTTTTTTTATCACTAATTTATTGTCATAAAAACATCATTCGGTGTGTCATTTTCAAGCGATTACAGGTGAATGAGCATTCAAGGGTGTGTTGCAGTATTTAAAGCTATTTACCTAAACGGGATATACTGATCTAATTTAAAATGAAAATTATAAAAATGTATCTACAAATATTAACATAAAAGATAACTAGAATAAAACTTACCGACAAGGGAATTATGAAAATTTTATAGCAACTACGCGATTATGGTTTAAATACATAACTATGAGATTTGGTTAGATTTAAACATTTCAAAAGATTCAAGTTAATTTAACATAAAACTTTTTTCATGCAAATATTTAAAGTTTCTAAATTTGGAAAATAGTGACCGGGTTCTAAAAATTGATTAGAGTACGTTGGATCAATTTTTCTTAAGTCTAGAAGAACATAAGTGTACAATATACCTAATTTTAAATGTACGACCAGTTTGAGCTATATAAAAGGCATCACAATCCTTTCATACGCACCTGATTTTTTCAAATCATTAGTCTTATATCTTTTACAGTCGTTTTATGTATATTACACATTTCTTTCCTAACGTAACATAACTTTAATTTTCAAACTGACATTGAAATTAAATCGGAGTGGTGCCAGTCTAATCAAGAACATGCACGAAAATCCTTTATCATTATTCAATAAAATTTGATTGTCCTTCTGGATGTGATGTGAACACATTTGTTTCAAACATTTTATACACAATAATATTTCCATTTGCAACATTTGTTCAACTGATTCAATTTAGGCATCACTGGTGGTAATACAGTCCCTTATATCCCTAAAATAACCTTGTTCGAGACAACGAACATACGTTTATAATGGGATTAAATTTTTTTACAGAGAGCGAAAACAGTTCTAATATCAAGATTGGACGCGACACCCTTCGCTTTCATCTATGCTACAAAAAATCTCATTAAGAATATATTTCATAAAAGTTTGGTAACTTCGTTATATATGTTTATATATATTTTATTGTATATATGTATTAAATATATTTCGTTATATATAAATTGTATATATATTCCCATCCCTAATGGTGTTAATTACCGATATTATTTATTTTAAAATGAAGAATCCAATCTCTTATAGTCTAGGTGCCCGCGTACATAAATGCAATTTATACATATCCTCGTATAACTTCTTGTACGGCATAATTGCGTCTAGTCTATCACTTTTTTCCTCTGCTAAAATTTTCGTAAACGCGGCGTTCCTCCCCGGCATGAAAAAGACGATTTCCACGCGTCGGACTGGAAAATCGGCAAATATATTTTGTCGGAATATATTTTTTGTTTTGTGGGCGGTCCTCAGCCATCAACATCACAAGATCCCGATTTCTCTTCCGAAGTGTCCGGTGGTGAACCACACAAAATTAATCAACGCGAATTAAGTGATCTTATAAGAGACCTTGATCTGTTCAAGGCAAAAGCGGAGCTTTTGGCATCTCGATTACAACAATGGAATTTACTACAAGAAAATGTTAAAGTTTCCACGTGTCGAAGTCGTCAAAAAGATCTTATACCTTTTTTCAAAATGGAAAATGACTTGGTTGCCTGCAAGGACATTGACGGTTTAATGAGTGCTTTACACATTCCCCATTACCCTAGTGACTGGAGACTTTTTATTGTCGCCTCGAAACTTAGTCTAAAAGCTGTGTTACTCCACAATGGAAATAAATTGCCATCAATTCCAATCGCCTATGCTGTCCACATGAAGGAAAATTACAGTAACATGAATGTATTGCTACAAAATATAGAATATAACAAGTATAAGTGGCAGATTTGTACTTAAAAGTGATAGCTATCTTACTTGGTATGCAGAAAGGGTATACCAAATATTGCTGTTTTCTTTGTGAGTGGGACAGTCGAGCGCGATTAGAACATTACAAAAGAAAAATTTGGCCGCCAGGAGAAAAAAATGTTGCTAACATTCCATTAGTTGATTCACACTCCACATAAAACTGGGGCTTATGAAAAACTTGGTAAAAGCTATGGACAAAGAAGGACGTGCTTTCAGTTATTTAAAACAAAAATTTTCCAGACTTAGTAATGTGAAAATTAAAGAGGGAATTTTTGTGGGTCCTCAAATCAAGAACCTTTTCAAAGATGCTGAATTTGACAACATTCTAGAAGGTAATGAAAAAGCTGCTTGGAATTCTTTTAAAATGATAGCAACACTCTTTCTCGGTAACAAAAGAGCAGAAAACTATAAAGACCTTGTTGGGAATCATCTTTCTTGCTACCAGAAATTAGGATGCAATATGACATTAAAAGTCCACTTTCTACATTCACACCTAGATTACTTCCCAGAAAACTGTGGTGCAGTAAGTGATGAGCATGGAGAGAGATTCCACCAGGATATTCAAAATATGGAAAAAAGATATCAGGGCAAATGGACTTCTGCGATCTTGGCAAACTACTGTTGGACATGTATAAGAGATGCTCCAGAAGTAACTTATAAGAGACGGGCTAAGAAGCGCAAGAAGAATAATTAATTTTCTGATAAAAGGGCTTATATTCTAATTAAATTTATAGTATATAACATGTATTTGAAATATATATCAAAATGGCAAATATTCTTTCGCATGATGTAATTAATTGTTTTTTTTTTATTAAAATTGTACCATATGTGAGTTAAGTCAGTTATTACAATTTTTAGAGCCAACAAATTTTTTTATGACTATGTTAGACGTAGCTGGGACCAAAACAATGCAAATAAGTGGTTTTGGTTAACGATACAAAATAAAAGTTAAAATTTGTAGGTGTGTGATCAATATTATTGCTCCAATTTTGTATATACCAATATTTAGTTTACTTTAATTTTGTTCTTTGGATGACCATCAATTAGTTATATGCTATATTTATTTTCCGATGAATGAAAAATATATATCTTTTAATATCACAGGTGACTGTAGGTTAATTGTATAGAAATGTTAGATAATTTCGAAGTACTTATCTCTCTCAACTTTCATAGTTTAAACAGTGGCACTGGTTTCTATTTGCAGCTACTTACTGTCAGAACTTTGGTTATTTAAAAGTATAGACGAAATGTCTTACTTTTATTTGGCATTTTTCACCGCTCGCGGATCGTTTTGCACCACCGCACCAAACCAGGTGGAAATTGTTATTTAGACATGTACGTTTCAAGAATTAACAGGTCAGAAATTTCTCATTAACCAATTTTTTAATATAATCATTTAAAATTTTTAAATTTTCAAAAGTTGAACTTCCCGACTTCAAAAATTGCTAAATATAGGTGAAAATGCAAAAAATTGAGTAGCTGTTTATAGGTTCATTTGATGTTCAAAAATATCGAGGAATAACGAAAGACAGTATTCTTCAAAACTATTTTTTCAACAGTGTGCCAGAGTAAGCTGAAAACCAATATACGATGGATTTCGTGCACTATACTACACAAAAATATTTGTGTGCGTCCACATCTGATTAAAATTTCATGGCAAGGGCAAAAATGTATGTTAAAAACAACACGTAACGCAAAAAATGATAGACATGCACGCGGATTCACGGCGAGTTGTTAATAAATGTTGTTTATGGTGAAATATTGAACATCGTTTACATATGTTATAAGATATGATGACACGAGCTGATCCGCTCATCCACTGTTATTCTTAGATTTGACCCGAGTAATTTTGAACCTTGATCAGCTGTATGCAAGAACACCATTGTTCATCACGATACTGAATATTATTACAAAAAGTGAAAAAATACAACCTCTTGTCATTTTCAATTGTCTTCCACCTCGTTTCTGCATATCTAAATCCACTTTATTTGCATCAAAATAGATCCAAAAATGCAGAGAAACCCCCAGTTATCAAGTTCCAATTTCTTCCAATTGTAAGTCTCATGTTCTGTCATACAAATCATTCCGCTTATTAAAGAAGGCAGGTTAATTTGAAGTTGTATTGAACTTAGCCAAATATGCCCTGTTTTAGTTTTGTTTTGTAACATATCTGTTGACGGGATCCTAATAAATAAATCGATTAAAAAAAAAACGAAGGATATAATTTGTTGGATCAGAAAAGTCTAATTTAATTGGACTAAATTGTCTGTGTCAGTTTCCATTGCTTTTTTTGAAGTGTCTGAGTCAAACAACCTGAAAATTGCCTCATGTTGCTAATTGATTAATAATTTGATGTTATGCAATTGCAATATCAGGTAGAGACATTTTATTTGCCTCTAAAATTTCGTCACCGGTGCAGGCATGTGTTTGGAATCGCATTGAGACGGCATAACATCGTCGCACGTTTCACCATCTGTTCATTCATACACGCTGCAGATTGAGCAAATAGGAGTTGATTCACGTGTTTCTATTATTGTATTTTCAGTGTTTCGGGCTTCTACTTTGGTGCGTAGTTAAGTTCAACACATTTTTATGTCATGTCACAACTCAGCTACACACAGGCAACAGCAGTAAAATGTTTTTTTTTAATGTAGGTATAGTTTTCAATACATTTAATTCAACGTTCGTATTCTTAAAATGGAAACAGTACACAGGGTGAATGTAGAAGTTTACTTACGCACGAAGTGTTTCTGTATAATCTAAAATCTTTTTGAATAGTAAGTTTCTTGTGTTTAAAATAGGATTCAAAGGACACCGCACGTTTTGTAGGTAAATTGGTGGCCTGTCAAATTTGACGAATTTTTGATATTTTATAGTTCAACTATTGGCAAAACTTCAAATTATGGACAGTTTCTCCGATAGATGACTCCGAAGACTCACAATAATTAGTTTTCATTGACTAGACACAAATGCAATTTTATATCTTGAAAAATAAAATCGACTGTGCTTTGTACCAAAATTATGATGTACCTGGTATCAATATCATCAATGTTCGATCAATCAATGCACGTACTTACTTATTTACTAAGATAGTGGATTTTAATAAGCTACTTATATACAGGGTGTCCCGTAAATAATGGATAATCCTGAAAATGGCAATAGGTCAGACCATAACCTATCAGAATACACAACTTGACCTTATTGAAAACCCTATGGTTTTCGAGATATGGGCACTTTTTTTAAATTTTGAAAATTTCTACTCTAGGATAGTATTTTGCATGCCACTGCTACAAGGTCAGGATTTTTTCATTCTGTCTTTTGGTGAGTATTCTAGAACAGTTGTGCTATCAAACGTATATAGGAGTTTTTAGATAACAACGACGTTATTCTCAAAAAAAAATGTATTTCTTAAATTTCGGTTCCACCAAGATTCCGTCTGCTGACTTTGATCTTTGATGGTGTAAAGAAAAGTGCCAAGCGAACTTGCCACTTATCTTAAAAACTTGCCCACTTATTATTATATTCTAAAATGTTGAAAAATTCTGATTCTTCCTGTTAGAAAAAAAGATATAGCTGTTTGAATAGTGGATGAGCTAAATTTATCAATTTAAAATGTTTAATAAGTAAGCCTTGTTTTTAATTGCATGTGACGCATGTCATTTTGTACGTCTGGTGTTACCGATTCAGACTTTGTAGGATTGTCGATAATAACGAAGTAGAGTTTCTCTGGACTTATTGGAACTTGTTGAGAACAACAATGCCTCGTATACAGTATACACAACATGAGTATGCTAATATGCATACTATTTACAGCGAATGTCGAGGATACCTGTCCACGCCAGTGCACTGCGGATCTGTGCATTATCGAGAATATATTCTAAAATGTTTAAAAATTCTGAGGTAAGAGAACGAAGAAAGATCGAAATAAAATAAAAAGTAATTTCACCTGCATTTATTAAACATTATTAAAAAGAAATAGTCACACGACTTACAATAAATGTTCGAATCGCTCTCCTCTAACCCTGATTCAGGCTCTGCATCTTTTAATAAAGAACCGTTTTAAATGGCGTGAATATCCGAATCGGCTGATTTCTTCAGCGGCTACTCCGATGCGCTCATGCAATTCATTTAAGGATTGAACAGGTCGGAAGTACACCTTTTCCTTCATGCATTCCCAGTAAAAAAAAATCTAAAGAATTTAGGTCTGGTGACCCGGTTGGCCACAGAATTGGAGCTAAGCGACCGATCCATCTTCCTGGATATTTTGAATGGTATGCTCTCACCTCTCTTCCATAATGTGCAGGGCATTCGTCGTTCTGTAACCACATTGTCAGCTTCAGGGATAAAGGAAAGTCTTCTAGTAAGATCGGTAGGTCGTTTTGAAGGAACTCCAAATAATGGCCTGACATTAATGTTGGTGGCAGTTCGAATGGGCCTACCACTTGACTATTTAGAATGCCTGTCCATAAATTTACTTTAAGCAGCGGATGCACTGGCGTTGCCTCGACATTCGCCGTAAATAGTATGCATATTAGCATACTCACGTTGTGTATACTGTATACGAGGTATTGTTGTTCTCAATAACTTCCAATCAGCCCAAAGAAATGCTAATTCGTTATTATCGACAAACAAACAAAGTCTTAATCGGTAACACCAGACGTACAAAATGACATGTGTTACATGCAATTAAAAACAAGTCTTACTTGTTAAAAATTTTAAATTGATTATTTCACTCATTAACGCTATAGCCAATGAGAGCCCGTTTTTTCAAAACATTGCACCAATCAAACGTCATTATTAGTGGTAATTCAAGCTAGATCGGCTTTTGACAGGACCAACATGCAAAATTTATCGCTCTAATTTTTTAGGTCGCTGCAGCGGCAAATATGCGAAAATTTTTTGACGTTTTTTGTCGAGCTTTTAAGTTTTATCTATAAATATCTTCTCTAGCTTATTACTAAGTAATTGTTAACGTACTTACCTTGTAAATTGTAATATTGTATTATGTAGTAGCAAACAAAAACACACCTCAATTCCAAAGCGAATCTTGTCTGAAATATATAGGCTGTAACTTTTGCCTATCTGTAACTATGTCAGTTTTCCTAGTGTTCAATCAGGTAACAATTACACACAAAGATTGTACTTAATATAGCTCATAATACAGGAACAAGTCGAACACAGCTTTCAATAGCTCAATAACGTAGTTACAAAGGTAAGCAAATCATTTATTATAAATGTCAAGTACACATTCGCTCTGGAACAAACTAAAAATGTATAGTACTTACATATGGTAATCTACCAAAAAGTAACTCGTTGAATCAAAGCTGTGCATCAAACATTATAATTTGTTGTATTTAAAATTCTCTTTGCTTAACAAAGCAAACCTCAACATAATTAATTCATAAACTTCGTAAGTTAAAAGTAAGGATTAAATACGTAAATATGAGTCGATGAACATTTATTTATTATGGAATATAACTTGTAGCGCTAGATGGCGCTCTCTATGCCAATCTCGGAACCATGGGTGTATATTTTATTTGGGCGAGACATCGGTACTAAAGTAGTGCTCTCTCTATCGTTCCTCGTCGTATTGCACCTCAGAAACGCCTGAAAGGTGTTAAGCCAGTCTATATATTATAATATCTAAGGTTTCAACTCGTTTTATTTACTAGTTGCCATGGAAACGTCACTAGATTATTTTAAAATATAGCGAATCTCCGTTGTTTCTACTGCGTTTGTTTCAGATTTGCTGTTTTGACAATATGAGTCGGTTTGGAAATATTTCTGTATATCAAATTAATGATGAAATTGAAAATAAAGGTCAGTAAACTCCAAAAAGTGACAAGAAAACGTCTGAAGGCAGTTAATGAGAAAACATAATATTGAAGATGTACTTAATGAATTATTTATTCGTGAAATATTCTCCACAAATACCACTCGTGCGTTAAATTTTGTCAAAAAATTTTTTCTCAAGCTAAGTTAATATAACTCGTGCAAATTGGCAGTTTATTATCAAAGATTAAATCCCTCCCGCTAAAGCGGTCGGGATTTAATCAGATAATAAACTGCCAATTTGCACTCTTTATATTACCAGGCAACACGCCAAAAAATGTTCGATAAAATTTTAAGCACTAGTGATATTACATACGATAAATTTAGTTCCTTCACTATTCAAACAGGAAGAATCAGAATTTTTAAACATTTTAGAATATAATAATAAGTGGGCAAGTTTTTAAGATAAGTGGCAAGTTTCGCTTGGCACTTTCCTTTACACCATCAAAGGTCAAAGTCAGCAAACGGAATCTTGGTGGAACCGAAACTTAAGAAATACATTTTTATTTTGAGAATACCGCCGTTGTTATCTAAAAATTCCTATACATGTTTGATAGCACAACTGTTCTAGAATACTCACCAAAAAACAGAATGAAAAAATCCTTACCTTGTGGCAGTGGTATGCAAAATACTATCCTAGAGTAGAAATTTTCAAAATTTCAAAAAAGTGCCCATATCTCGAAAACCGTAGGGTCTTTAATAAGGTCAAGTTGTGATATTCTGATAGGTTATGGCCTGGCCTATTGCCGCTTTCAGGATTATCCATTATTTACGGGACACCCTGTATATGATTATTAAATTGAAGTAAAACGGGTGTTGCGCGTTCGAAAAAACGTGATTTGATGTCACATCTGGCAAAACTGGAAATTCAGGCACATCAATCTGGGACCAAATAATGGTAAATAGTCTGGTTATTCATTTCCAGCAGTTATAATTTCAATAACTGCAGTAGTTTTGAAAAATCGTGGTACAGTATCGAGGGGTAGGTCCAGTCTTCGGAGCCATATATCGGAGAAACTGTCCATAATTTGAAGTTTTGCCAAAGGAACTTATTACTCGGAATCAGCTGAACTATAACATATCAAAAATTCATCAAATTTGACATTCCACCAATTTACCTACAAAACATGCGGTGTCCTTTCTATTAAGCATGGTCCGTAAACGGCTTCCATTAATTTGCTTACGTGAATTTTTAACTGTTTAATTTATATCCGTATAAAGTCGCTTTAAAGACTCCTAGGCGTGAAGGGTTTTGTCCTTGTTTATTCCTGGTACTCTTTTCTATTTGTCGTTTTAATTTTTTAATTTTTAATACAAATACACTTTGTTGTGGTTATACTGGCTACTTTCCCAAAGCCATTTTTTTTTTAATTCTCAGTTTTGGAATGTAATAATCTACCTAGGTATAGTACTACCTAGATGCTCATTTTCTCGCTTAAAGCACTTTCTGTAGAAAAAATGTGCGCTTTTTCGAAATAACGTAGTTTTTTTGTTTTTTTACAAATATCTCTATAAATTAGCAAAAACATAGTGAGCTGAGGTACGGTACCGGTTTCAGTGGCGAACTCGCCCCCCCCCCCCCCCCATAAAAATCCTCCCTTAAGAATCCAGTGAGAAAAAAAATTGTTACATGCATTTAATTTTTTCATATATTTTTTCATATTTTCATATTCAATCACCCTACATTTCACACAGAAACTTACCTTTCCCCCCTTTGACGATATGTCATGAAAACCCTAGAATACTGTTGTGTTTCTAACCAACGCTATTGCTATCGCTTCGTAAAATTTAAGACTTTTTTTAATAATTGCAAATAATTATAAATAAAATGACGGTATGAAATGATATTTATTTATTTAAAGAAAATAAATATATTTTCTACCTAAATACAGCAAAAACCACGAAAAAATCAAATTTTTCTTCAATATTCTTGATCTATGTTCTCCACAAATCGCTAGTTTGCATTGACCACAGTACATGGGGGTCATTCATCTTTTTTTTTTTTGACGGACAAATGCCACGGATGGGAAGTTGGTTTGATTTGATGCAGCTCTCGGTTGTAAAACATCACTGATAGACTTTTCGAGTGGACATGATAAATTTTTTAAAGTTGCTCGATATTCCATCAATGCCTTCATTAGTTATCGTCTTGATATGGGTTTTTCTTTCATGCTAACTTTTTTGTGGTTAAATATAATATAATTATTTATTCCAGCTATATTGAGCATATCATAGAACACGCATAATGGCCATCTTCTTGTTTTTCGGTTGCAACTCATATTGGCACTCATCGTATCAAAAGTATCCACCCCACCCTTAGAACTATTATAAAACTCAATAATACCAGGTTTCTTTGATATAGAAGATACACAGGGTTGGTCATGCGCAGTTGATAATGTTGTAGAACTCTCCAAAATCGTCCTAAGTTGAAGACATAATCAAAATTCGACTTAGGCAAAAATTTCATTTAAAGACATTTTCGGGAGTCTGCAGAGGCGCAGATCAGTCCACAAGGACCGTTTTGGGTTCTATAAGGCGTTGGAAATGACCAGGCGAAAATTCGAAGAAACACCGAATTTTCACTTAGGAAAAATGTTTTTGGTTCAGAATATCAGAGTAGAAGTATATAATGACAAAGATTTATGAATAATATACTTTTTCAAAGGTACCATAAATTGGACTTTGAAAAATAATATTTTTGGAAGGGCGTCAAAATTTGGCCCAAGAATCGATTTATCGAAAGTACGCCAAAATTTCACCCGCAGATTAACTTTTCAAAAGTACCTTGAAATTTGGCTTGAAAATCGATTTTTCAAAAGTACGCCAAAATTTCACCCGCAGATTAGTTTTTCAAAAGTACCTTGAAATTTGGCTCGAAAATCGATTTTTCAAAAGTACGCTAAAATTGGTCTTAAAATGGATTTTTCAAAAGTACCACGAAGTCAGTTTAAAAAGTACCACGAAAATATACTTTAAATTATTTTTTATTTTTTATTCCTCAACCAAAGACATTGACCTTTGAGGTACGGTCATTGAAAGCACAATTCTAAAGTATGAGCATAAAATTTTAACGATGCACTGCATCCAAAAGGCAAAATAGAAGATTTTGTTAAAGCCGGCGTAGTGCCGATAAGCAAAAATTGATAAAAATCAATGCACATGTACAAGGCCGGTTTCTCGCATGGAAAGAGTTTGGATTGACTCAGCGGCTCGCAATTTGGTCGAGCGCGTTGAGTAGTCCAGACAAAGCGATGGTAGAAAAGCCAATAACGGGGCTTTTCGAATGACAAAGTTATAGAGGAAAACGCCTTGTGCATAAAAATCCAAAAATTCAATTTTGCCTAATAGTCGCTCGAAGGTGAGACGCTGCCAAATCGATATTATTAATCGACTGTGATAAGGGTTAGTAAGTCGTGGACTGATCGAACGCCACTCAACTTATGCAGTAATAAGTCCTCTGAATGTGTTTGAGTACGTGAATCTCCATGATACAAGAACTTTAAAGCTAAGTAGTCTCTAGCGAAACTAAATTCATTTAGTAAAACTTTTTTAAGTTAATTTCAGTCAGCCTTAATTATTCATTTACCCAGAGTCTGAAATGATTCAAAAAGCTCACATTTTGATTCTGAGAAGGTACGTATGAATCTTTTCTACCTAATCGATCGTTAGCGTGAGCGCTCTCGCTTGTATGGTCTGAAAGTCACTACCTTGATTGGGGAAGGCACGATTCTTATCTTGAGAATTTTGTATAACCAATTCTGTTAAATAAACGGATTCTTTGAACTAATATTTCTTAATTGATCTTGAGGCCTGTTGACGGTCTATAATCCCTGGAACTTTCGTATAGAAAACCGGATGTGTCGAGTTAATTCGTATTAACGTTCGACCTTCTGGTTGCTTTACGGAGGTTTGAGAGGGATTTTTTTATGCGTTTTTTGAGAAATATATTCCGTTATTAATGGACCAAAACGTGATTTTCGCGTACCAAAACTAATCCCTCCGCAGAGAAATTCTTCGGTTGGGATTTTTTTATGCAAAAATTCAGGAAATTAAGAGGTGCCTAAACCCCTAACGAGGGAATTCAGGTCCAGAGAGAGCGTAGTTTCCGATCTGTGGTAGTGCCGCCTTGGTCCCATTACTCGGCTACCGAAGTGCATCTTATCTCGAACCCGCCTGGGAGGTAGAAGAACGGGGTAATACGCGACTGGCGCCCCCTGAGAAATAAATTGGTGTCGCGTCATTTTGACGCCCGGTAGTGCGTTCTTCTACATGGCGCCCAACGTGGGGCGTTGTTAGTCAGCAGGGCTTTCTGGAAAGGATATGGATGAATCAACGCCTTTCCAGTTTTACGACGAGCCGACATCTGTGATGGACAACGTCTCTAGAGGGTTAGAGAGGCCGTGCGCGGAGGATGTACTGGGTAGTTCGGGGGTAGGCCCGAGTACCACTGAAGGAGTCATACAGCCCTCCTCAGAACAAGTGTTCGCCCAAATGGCAGCAGGTCTTGCCAAAGCTCTAAGCGAAGCCACGCACGAGCATAAGTATCGGTCGAAGCATCCAAATGCGGAATTTCATGGCTTCGAACACGAAGACCCTGAAACCTTCATTCATCATATGGAGGAATTTTTCGTCCGAGTACGAATTACGCAGGATAACGACCGTCTGTATAAAATATCAGAACAGCTCAAAGACGATGCTAGGAAATGGTTCGAACAATACCGAACCCTAATTACCACGTATCCTCTATTCCTCGAGCGGTTCAGAAGCCGTTACGATTCAGGTGAAGTACTCACCGAAGCAATAGCTAATTTATATGGCAAGAAACAAGATGCCGAGGAAAATACGTCAGTATTTATTTCCAGGAAGGTATGCCTCTTCAAGAGGATCGATCCGTTTAAGCCGGAGGCGATGAAGGCGGCTACCATCTTCAATCAGTTGAGACCTGATATGAAAATGCTCCTAAAGAGTGCCGTCATACTAGATACAAATACACTAGTGACGATGACCGAACAAATGGCCAAAATCATGGATGAGAATAAAGAATTCGAGGCTCTGCAAAATGTCAAAAAAAGCAAGGACGAAGAAGCGTCCACCTCTACCGCTTCAGCTCAAGGGAATCAGCAATCGAGCAGTAACTGGAGAACGGAACCCTCCGCATTAGCGAAGCCGTCCTCCAGTTCCTTTGGTGCATCTAGGACACCATTTAATGGATCTCAAAGAAGAGATAATCCGCCAGCACCAAGGGTGCATTTTGCAAATAATATTTCCTCGCTGCCCAGAGGGGATATACCGAGAAGGGGTACTGGAGACGTAAGGAACTCCCGAGTCCCGTATCGCCCTTGCAGATATTGTCCAACGGAGCAGTGGCATTTTCATGCGGAATGCCCAAACAATCCCTATCGTAATATGAATACGGGAAACCAAGCGGGGGTCAGAGGCGATGGCCCAGGCCGAACTGTACCAGCCCCGCCTACCAGGCCCCAGCAGGCTCGAAGCGACCCTCGGGGAAGCTCCGAAGTAAGAAGTTTAAATTAAAAAACTTCGATGACCTTCCTGACCTTAATTACCTGTTTAAGGATCAAGAAGTCAACCTATCTCCCCACCGATTCACTCCATTAGAATCTATCAATCAAACCAACGACGCTTTCCCTCTGCCTCGCATTAAGATTATAATTAATAATCGAGCGGTTAACGCTTTATTGGATACAGGTTCGACAAGGAATATTATCCAACCGAAATTTTTGAACGATATTGATCAACTTACAGCTCCCCAAACGTTTGTTATGGCTTGTGGCGATGGTTTAGTAGAATCCCTCGGGACTACGACCATGAACGTTAATGTACTAGATGTACCCTTTCAGACCACGTTTCAGGTCATTCAAAATTTAAACGAAGAGCTCATTCTGGGAGCCCCGTTTTTATATGCTCACAATGTCGTATTCGATTATCAACGTAAATGTGTCTACGTCGGCACTGAAGAGCGAATAACCGTCTTCTGGAATCAAGCGGCACATCAAGCAAGGAAGCAATGCCGGCTTCCCGAAGAACTGATCATCGGAAACGATAATTTAAAACCTCTATTCGAGGAATTCGCTGAATTGTTCACCGCGGTGCCTACCCAAGCTACCACGGTGACAACGAAACATAAAATAAAAGTTAAAGACGACCGCCCGTTCAATATCAAACCTTATCCTATGTCTCCTACTAAGAAAAAAGTTATGTACGATCAAATTGAAGAGATGCTGAAAGCCGGAGTTATAGAACCGAGTACCGCTCAGTACAGTTCGCCTCCCATTATAATAGAAAGGCCCGGCAAGAAGCCTCGCTTCTGCATTGATTATCGTCACTTAAATGAAGTAACGGAAGACGAAGCATCCGTCTTACCTAAGATATACGAGAGTATAAAGGATCTAGGAAACGCCAACATATTTACGGTGTTGGACCTCAAGAGCGGATATTGGCAAATTCCTCTTGAGGAGTCGTCAAAAAATTATTCTACGTTTACAACATTAGATGGAGCATCTTACCGATTTAACGTGATGCCTTTCGGATTGAAGACCGCTCCATGTACGTTCCAAAAATTTATGGCAAGAGACGTATTGACCGGCTACTTGCATCATTTCTGTAAAGTATATCTCGATGATATTATCATCTACAGTGAAAATATAGATCAGCATGTAAACCATCTGAGAGCCGTCTTTGAACGCCTACGTTTACATAATTTAAAAGTGTCACCAGAAAAATGTGTGATAGCCACATCCAGTATAACCTATCTCGGGCATAAGATAAATGCCAATACTACTCAACCTTTAGAAAAACATATTCTGCAGATACAGAGCTATCCTGTGCCTACGACAAGGCGCCAGCTTCAGAGTTTCCTTGGCCTATGTAATTGGGTACGTGAATATATCCCGAATGTTGCAATAATTACTAAGCCCTTGACCCGACTACTCTCGAAGGACTGGCGCTATAAGTGGAATACAGAAGCCCAAGAATCCTTTATCCTACTGAAAGAGGTATTAAATAAACCTCTAGGACTGCACCGGCCAGATTTCAATAAAATGTTCATACTGCAGACGGACGCATCCTTAATAGGATTATCTGCAGTATTATATCAATTGGGGGATAATGACCAGAAGCACATCCTCTCTTATGCTAGTAATACGTTATCTCCGACGGAGAGAAAATACCATATCAATGAATTGGAATGTTTGAGCGTCGTTAATTATATAAGGAAATACAAAATATATTTGGCAGACCGTCCATTTATAGTCAAAACCGACAATCGAGCTTTACTATGGTTAAATAAGCATAAGGACGAGAAAACGAAATTTACACGTTGGTCATTATTACTTCAGGAATACAGCTTCACCATAGAACATTGTCCCGGCAAGGAAAATATATTGGCAGACTATCTTAGCAGGAATCCTCAAGGCCCAAACGTCGAAGCAAACGACGAAGAGGAAAGGATGTATCCACCAAAATTCTCGTACAAGGAACGAATATCAGTGATTACCACATTAGAATTAAACGATCAGGTCAGAGAAGCGCAAACGCACTCCAGAGATATCCAAGACCAAATTGAACGATGGAATACTCTAGTGCGACAAGCAGATAGAACCGAGGCAGAGGTGAAATTCGTCAATACAAGACAAGTGATAGGCGGCACACTTTGGACGAGAGGCGAAAATGTTATAGAAAAATTATACGTACCAAAACGTATGGTCATGAGAGTAATATCTCATTTTCACGACCGACCGGAAGTAGGTCACCCCGGCCGCGATGAAACTGTTAGAATCATCTCGGGCCGCTATTATTTTAATAATTTGTCGAGACTAGTTAACAAATATTTAAATGAGTGCATTATTTGTAATTCCGTAAAAAGCAGACAATCACAACCGAAGGCTCCTCTCAGAAGCCATGCTCCATCGCATCCGTTCGAAGTTCTAAGCGTCGATGTAATCGGACCGCTTCAGCGAACCAAAGATGCAGATAACCGATATATATTAATGGTAGAGGATGTATTTAGTAAGTGGGTCGAAGCCAAGGCGTTCACCCAAGTCAGTGGAAAAACAATAGCACAATTTATCGAAGAGGAACTAGTGGCGAGATATGGCGTTCCGAGGGTCATCATTTCCGACCAGGGAGGCCACTTCAATTCCGGCTTTTACGATACGTTCTGTACACGTAACAATATTGAAAGATTCTTCACAGCAGCTTACCACCAACAGGCCAATCCAATAGAAAGGAGGGTGCAAGAAGCTAAGAAGATCTTAAAAACCTTATTATATGGTTCACCCAATGACGAGTGGGATCGACATGTTAGTCAGATGGCATATATCTTGAGAACAAGAAAAAACGCCGCTACGGGGCATACGCCCAGTTTCGTAGTACTCGGCTATGAATTACCGCAGATTGGTGATTGGAATATGTTCGCTTATAGACAAGAACGTCGTAATCAAGCGGACGTTCCCCGCCTTGAAAGAGTCAAGGAGATTCGTAAAAATCAAACAAATTACCAATGGCGTTACGCGCCCAAAGTGGCGGTAACGCCGGTCGTATATAAAGTGGGAGATATGGTAATGACTAAAAGGATCAGGAAGGATCATACCTTCACACCGTCGTGGAGTGGGCCACACAAGGTTTTAAAGAGATTGTCCAATGAAGTTTACCTCATTCACAAGAGATTACATGTCGATGCCATCAGGCCGGCACCTAAGGGAGACCCCGATGTTGAATTGGAATTGTCTGAAGAATCAGAAGATAGTCCGGATGAAACTCATCTTAGTGACGACGCTTCCTCATCAGACAATGAGATCGCGCCCAGGTCAGAGCGACGTAGCGATACCACACTAGTTCAAATCAATGTTCCCGCAAGTGCTCAAGATGAGCAGGATGTAATAAGTCGAGATCCCGATGATGCTCGAGATGAGCCAGACATAGAAGAGTCACCTCTAGATATTTCTGAGGTCGACCACGGCTAATAGCCGTTTTCGCTTTTTTTTATATTTTTTCTCAAAATTCTAAGTGGCGATTTTGACCTATATGCGGTCGAATCGAAAATTTAAAGTCTACTCCATGAGCAGACATGGAAAGACGGCGAACCCGACGCAAGATCGCGATCCGGTAAGCCTAGCTTCTCAAGAGCGAGAGCCGCCAAGTTCGAGTAATGGACGTAGGCATAAGTACGAATCAGTACGAGTTTCGGAAGCTGTTTTTCTTATGCAAGAAGACAACTTCTATTTTAATCATTTTAAGTCAACAAAATTAACGTATACCCCAAATGGAAACTACGAGTTTCAGAAGCCGTTCTTCGCTCAAGAAGACGCTTCAATTTTTTTTTTATACTTTTTTCACAAGTCGTGATGACCGCACGAGTATCGTAAGCCGATTTAATCTACCTTACGAAGTAGAAACTACGAGACGAGTTTCAGAAGTCGTTCTTCACTCAAGAAGACGCTTCAATTTTTTTTTTTATATACTTTTTTCACAAAGTAGTGATGACCGCACGAGTATCGTAAGCCGATTCAATCTACCTTACGAAGAACCAATTTCTAACCATTATAAGTTAACAAAATTCATGTTAGAAAAATATTTCATTAAAAACAACACATTGTGTTTGTTAGTCGACGCGTCCCAGTCGACGACTTGCTAAAAAGTCAATCTAGTTGCAGAACTGCATTTTCCATGTGCAGAAATGGAAAGATGACCCAGCCTGTCGCAAGGGCGCGGCATGGTGAAGTCTGGAACTCAAAGGCGAGGACCGTCCAAGCTGCGGC
The DNA here is from genome assembly GCA_936432065.2 of Rutpela maculata. NCBI lineage: Eukaryota > Metazoa > Arthropoda > Insecta > Coleoptera > Cerambycidae > Rutpela > Rutpela maculata. The sequence continues at coordinate 94,216,736 of OW386285.2, read as the reverse complement.
ATGGAGATATAGACAGACTCTTCTAGAAAGGGCCGAAGTTAAGCAAGAGCGAGACCAGGGCAAAAAAGCGAGTGCAACGAATTAGTGAGAGTGGACGCTAATCAAAATTGTGCTACGCTTCGCACCTCGACGCGGGTGTAATTAAGTTGATAAAAATGTTGTATCAACTTGGCGTATTGTTTAAAAAATGTATTTATTTTTAAGTTAGATAGGCGAATCAGCCGTCTGCCCCAATTAAGGCCGTTATTTTTTAAACATCTGTACATAGGTCAGACCGTCAAATGAAGGCATACAGACATACAAGTGAATATGGAAATTAAAGGCGATCGATGAGTAGAAAAGATTCAACCAAAGGAGGGGAGTGTTGTAGAACTCTCCAAAATCGTCCTAAGTTGAAGACATAATCAAAATTCGACTTAGGCAAAAATTTCATTTAAAGACATTTTCGGGAGTCTGCAGAGGCGCAGATCAGTCCACAAGGACCGTTTTGGGTTCTATAAGGCGTTGGAAATGACCAGGCGAAAATTCGAAGAAACACCGAATTTTCACTTAGGAAAAATGTTTTTGGTTCAGAATATCAGAGTAGAAGTATATAATGACAAAGATTTATGAATAATATACTTTTTCAAAGGTACCATAAATTGGACTTTGAAAAATAATATTTTTGGAAGGGCGTCAAAATTTGGCCCAAGAATCGATTTATCGAAAGTACGCCAAAGTTTCACTTGCAGACTAATTTTTCAAAACTGCGTTGAAATTTGGCTTGAAGATCGATTTTTCAAAAGTACGCCAAAATTTCACCCGCAGATTAACTTTTCAAAAGTACCTTGAAATTTGGCTTGAAAATCAATTTTTCAAAAGTACGCCAAAATTGGTCTTAAAATGGATTTTTCAAAAGTACCACGAAGTCAGTTTAAAAAGTACCACGAAAATATACTTTAAATTATTTTTTATTTTTTATTCCTCAACCAAAGACATTGACCTTTGAGGTACGGTCATTGAAAGCACAATTCTAAAGTATGAGCATAAAATTTTAACGATGCACTGCATCCAAAAGGCAAAATAGAAGATTTTGTTAAAGCCGGCGTAGTGCCGATAAGCAAAAATTGATAAAAATCAATGCACATGTACAAGGCCGGTTTCTCGCATGGAAAGAGTTTGGATTGACTCAGCGGCTCGCAATTTGGTCGAGCGCGTTGAGTAGTCCAGACAAAGCGATGGTAGAAAAGCCAATAACGGGGCTTTTCAAATGACAAAGTTATAGAGGAAAACGCCTTGTGCATAAAAATCCAAAAATTCAATTTTGCCTAATAGTCGCTCGAAGGTGAGACGCTGCCAAATCGATATTATTAATCGACTGTGATAAGGGTTAGTAAGTCGTGGACTGATCGAACGCCACTCAACTTATGCAGTAATAAGTCCTCTGAATGTGTTTGAGTACGTGAATCTCCATGATACAAGAACTTTAAAGCTAAGTAGTCTCTAGCGAAACTAAATTCATTTAGTAAAACTTTTTTAAGTTAATTTCAGTCAGCCTTAATTATTCATTTACCCAGAGTCTGAAACGATTCAAAAAGCTCACATTTTGATTCTGAGAAGGTACGTATGAATCTTTTCTACCTAATCGATCGTTAGCGTGAGCGCTCTCGCTTGTATGGTCTGAAAGTCACTACCTTGATTGGGGAAGGCACGATTCTTATCTTGAGAATTTTGTATAACCAATTCTGTTAAATAAACGGATTCTTTGAACTAATATTTCTTAATTGATCTTGAGGCCTGTTGACGGTCTATAATCCCTGGAACTTTCGTATAGAAAACCGGATGTGTCGAGTTAATTCGTATTAACGTTCGACCTTCTGGTTGCTTTACGGAGGTTTGAGAGGGATTTTTTTATGCGTTTTTTGAGAAATATATTCCGTTATTAATGGACCAAAACGTGATTTTCGCGTACCAAAACTAATCCCTCCGCAGAGAAATTCTTCGGTTGGGATTTTTTTATGCAAAAATTCAGGAAATTAAGAGGTGCCTAAACCCCTAACGAGGGAATTCAGGTCCAGAGAGAGCGTAGTTTCCGATCTGTGGTAGTGCCGCCTTGGTCCCATTACTCGGCTACCGAAGTGCATCTTATCTCGAACCCGCCTGGGAGGTAGAAGAACGGGGTAATACGCGACTGGCGCCCCCTGAGAAATAAATTGGTGTCGCGTCATTTTGACGCCCGGTAGTGCGTTCTTCTACAATAACACAAGTACATTTTTGTTCTTATGAGACAAGCGTCAGATCTTTGTCGAAACAGAACATAGATGTTTTAGGCCTGTGAAATTTTACCGCTAACAATTCTGGTGGGATTTCTTTCTTGTTTTTGTGTAATGTTCCAACGATTGTTAATTTGTAAGGATCACCTAACAATGTTTCCGCTAAAACTATGGATATAAACTCGTTAGGTATCCATAGTCACATTTTTGTTTGAGCCATGAACTGTAGTAAGTGTCAAGTGCATCACCATTAATTTTTGTACCTTTTCCTAAGTAAGGGGCAATATCAATCATATATTTAGTACTGGCATCACATACTATTACTATTTTAATTTCACACCTGGCCGGTTTGAAGGTAGATACATCCTAAATGGACATCGACCACGAAACCCCAAAAGCTGTTCGTCTGTTGTTAGGAATGAACCAGGTTTGTAATTTTTATTACAATTCAGTATAGTAATACAGTAAAAGTCGACCTTCTCTATAGGGGGTGCTCACAAATAATTCCCGGCAAGCTGATTTTTTCAGGGTCGATGGAGTGTCCGACCAAAAAGTCACAGTGCACACCCCTTGGGTGTGTTGCAATAGGGGTGGTTTCTTATTTTTTGTTTTTTTGAAATTTTCTTTTTCCAGCTTGTACATAGTAATATTCTCTACAACTTTGCCTAATAAAATTTTTTTGTAACTTTGATATTTGACGGTCCAGCACCTATTATATGGAAAAACATTCACCATATTTATTTACTATGGTTCAGGAAATATACAAACAAAAGGCTGAATAGCTGGGTTTTGTAGGGTTGACTGAGAACTGAAGAATTGAAAAAAAAAAAAAATTGGTTGGAGATTCAGGAGACAGCTCTCAATCAACCCTACAAAAACCAACTATTCAGCCTTTTGTTTGTATATTTCCTGAACCATAATAAATAAATATGGTGAATGTTTTCCCAGATAATGGGCGCTGGACCGTCAAAAATCAAAGTTACAAAAAAATTTTATAAGGCAAAGTTGTAGAGAATGTTACTATGTACAAGTTGGAAAAAGAAAATTTCAAAAAAACAAAAAATAAGAAACCACCCCTATTGCAACACCCTCCAAGGGATGTGCACTCTGACTTTTTGGTCGGATACTCCATCGACTCTGAAAAAATCAGCTTGCCGGGAATTTTTTTTTTGAAAAATGATATCTTTATAGAGCGATGCCATATGTCTCTAATAGGAGCAAACCGATCTGTTAGTTTACGTAAAGCCCTCATGGCTTGATTGTCAAACCTTAGAGACCTAGGAAGAAATTTGAAACGATCCTCACTCACTCAGATCTATAAATATTTGCAGGTATAGTTGGATCGAGCATCAATTGAGCATTTAGATAGTTATTCTTCATCGATGCTGAGAAGAAGAGTAATCCTATCAGCGCTAATAGTTCATTTTTGTTTGTTTTTGTAATTATTCCCAAATTCTTGTTTTTATATTTTGTTGCCTTGTGTGCAATCATACGGTTCGTATGCTCAACAATCTGGACTATTATTATGTCTTCAAAGAATAATTTGAAAATATCCGCCTCTGTATCTGCATTTTGACAATTATTGCACAGGCACACAAGATAAAAAAAAAGGTCGTGTACCCGAATCCGGGGTCAGAAATGGCCCATCGGGTCAAAATTGCCCGAAAAAATCAAAAAGTGGCCGGAAATTCGCCAAAATTCGGGTCAGAAAACATTGAAGGGATTGACGTGGCTTAACTCACACCGGTATGTATTTTCGCCCGCTGAAACCGAATCCGGGGACAGAATTGGCCCATCGGGTCAAAATTGGCCGGAAATATAAAAAAATGGCCGGAAGTTTGCCAAAATTCGGGTAAAAAAATATTGAAGGGATTGACGTGACCTAACCCATATACCGGTATGTATTTTCACTCGCTGAATCCGAATCCGGGCTCAGAATTGGCCCATCGGGTCAAAATGACTGGAAAAATAAAAAATGGCCGGAAATTTACCAAAATCTGAGGTCAAAAAACATTAAATGATATTGAAGTGACTACCCTTATATCGGTGGGTATTTTTTCCCGCTGGATCTAGATCTGGAGTCAGAATTAGCCCAACCGGTCAAAGCCAACAAATGGCTCAAAGTTGCCCAAAATTTTTGGCAAAGAATATTGAATGACGTTCAGGTGACTCGACTATTGTGTTAGTATGTATTTTTCTCCACTGAATCTGAATCCGTTGGTCAATAACGTCAAAAGATCGAGCATGTGCAAGCGAATTTCCCGGCACTTTTTTGGGTCGCCTCCATTTTTTCCAAACCATATTGCCCCCGAAACAAGCAAGTCCCTGTTGAGCATCCACAAAAAATCTGCCTGAAGGTTTTCCTTTATTCATCTTTGTTTGTGTATGTAGTTTGCATCCGGCTGCATACCACTTTTCATTAGAAGTACTCGCATTGGCCTTAATCTACAGGCAAACACTAGAAACCCTTGTACGAAGTACAGCTCGTTAACTGGAATCAGCCTGCATAAGCAGCATCTTCTTCTTATTTCCCGATCACCGTGGACGTAGTAAAACTTATGCCGGTACGTTTTTAACAAACGGTTACCCATGCAGTTACTGCTCGTTTCAGTAAAACGTAGATCGCAATAGATGTTGGGAGCGATGACAACTGCCCTGAAAGGGGATGTGTAGAATAATTCGCTTTCCGTCTATTGTGGTAATGAAACCAGCGAAGGCACGCTGCCCTATAGGGGTGTGAGGACGAAGCCCTAGTGTGTCTGACGACAACATGTAACGTTCCTCGTCAAGGTCAGAAAGCCCTCATACTTAGGCCTGGGGAGGTATAAGGGTTATCACCCCCAGGAGCAGGAAGATTTGCTTGAACATGTTGGAGGCTATTTAGCAGTCAATTTTTCCGGCCAATTTTGACCCCATGGGCCAATTCTGTTTCGGTTTCAGCGGGCAAAAATACACACCGATATAAGGATAAAGTCACTTCAATCATTTAATGTTTTTTGGACCCAGATTTTGGCGAATTTCCTGCCATTTTTTTATTTTTCCGGGCAATTTTAACCGGCTGGGCCAATTCTGACCCAGGATTCGGGCTCAACGGGTATATGGGTTAAGTCACGTCAATCCCTTCAATATTTTTTTACCCGAATTTTGGCGAATTTCCGACCATTTTTTTATTTTTCCGGTCAATTTTGACCCGATACGCCAGATTCGGGTTCAGTGGGCGAAAATACATACCGGTATATGGGTCAATCCCTTCAATGTTTTTTCACCCGAATTTTGGCGAATTTCCGGCCACTTTTTGATTTTTTCGGCCAATTCTGACCCCGGATTCGGGTTCAGCGGACGGAAATACATGCCGGTATATAGGTCTGTCCCCGAGTACACGACCTTTTTTTTTTATTTTGTGTGCCTGTAATTAGTTGGACCGGGTCTTATATGCATAATGTTTTTAGATGATTTCCTTCCGACACGACTTCTCGAAAGTAACTCCATTTATGTCGGTTTTTTCCTCTTAGACGGAGTCGAGGTGGAACAATAATATTTGGATTAGTGTTCTAGAATTTAGTATATCATTATATTTTGTATTTTACTATTTACTTATATTATCTTCATCTTCATATTCATCTTCGATTCATTATCATTTTCATCTTAATTTTCCAGCAAATTCCTAACGCCTTCCTCCTCTTGAATATCATTTGAGTCGTTTGTTTCTGCTTCAAGTAATTCTCCTTCGATTTCAGATGTCCGTATTGTCAAAACTATAATTCGCATAAGCATTTTCTTGTAGTGCGATGAATCTTTCATCAGAACTCATGCTGTAAAATTCTCTCTGGCCTAATATCGGCGGGTTGAGTGTTTCGCGTTCGCGGACGTTTGTAACGCTCGATCTATTTATTATAATGTAAACTAAATAAATGAGATACATAAATAAAATACACATGACATGTATAATTTAAAACGTTGAATAAATTGAATTTAATAGTTAATGGTTAATTGCGAAAACTCGATCGGCGAAGTTAAGACACGCCTGGCGAGTACGGCACTTATCTCATTAAGTGGTGGAATCCAGTGACGTCCTCAAATGAAATAGAAATATCACTAATAAGATTTCTTCATTTTATGCCCCTAAAAAAGATCGCAGTAGGCTGAGCCTTTTATGTTTTATAAAATGTAATGTACCGCAAGAATGCACTTTTCAAAGGTCTACGTTTTAATAAAGACCCGATATAAATCGGACTTAAATAAACTTCTTATGGGAGTGGTTCCAAGTAAAATGGTACACTGGACATATAAATGTGGTTTCCACCCCTCATGGTAATCATTTGTGGAATCATATAGAAACTGAAGAAGATACCTTTTACTATAAAAACCACCCATAAAAAATATTATTACACCTGACATTCTTTTTAAGTTGTGCGTCTTTTTCACCTCTATAACTTCAACTTATTTTCTTAGACTTATTCAAGTCTTTAAGGTTTTGGGTAGATTTGCTGGAACCGCCATCTCGAATTTTCAGTTATTGGCCTCAAATTCAGAAGCAGTACCCTCAAGAATTTAAAAAGTAGTACTTTTCTTTAACTAATTTACTAAACTACAAAAGCTGTTTTAAATGCAAATTTCTTCTAACATAAATTGTTCATTATTAACTGTTTATAACAAAAAAGCAATGATCGTATAGTTTGAAAGGTAGACTTTGCAGATACCGTGTGTGTAGTCGCGGGCTAGGCATGGGGAGAAGAATTACAACATCGCGCGTGCCAGCTGGCTGAAATGAAATAACAGAGCTGGAATGCTCCATCGACGGACGAATTTACGGCTGCCGGTGTTGTCAAATCTCTCGCGCTACGTGAATGTACATGCCTAATGGGAAATTACACGCACGGTATTAGTATACAAGATACGTTGCAAAAGGTTTCTATCGATTTCATTCTTGTAGGCTGGGTTCCGAGGTTTCGCTGTTTTTGGGCCCTCATCGGCTCGACTAATAGGTAATGTTTTGTTTTTTCTTATTGGATATTGGATATTAGATATTAGGTGTATAAAAGTTATCCTGCTAAATATGCAAAGTGATATTTTTCAATCATTATTATCAAAGCAGAAATAAAAGATATTCTTAAATTCGATTCAGTTGTTTAGTGTCAAATCTTTGAGACCTGTGTAGAGTGTTTATAGGGTCCGCTCGCTTCGATGTCGTGCCAAATTTGAAAACTCTTTATTTTATGATTATTTAGGTTCACTGGATCACTGAATGACATGTTGACATTTCTCAAAATTGATCATTCTCCAGTAATATACAAAATAAGTTTCGGATAGGGCGATTTAAAAGAAAATCATATCTCCACTAATAGTTGTCCGATCTTTTATTTTAATAAAATTATATAAAGAAAATATTTTTAAGAAAAAGCTTTTATTTGAAAAAACTACTAAAAAGTAAAAATATTTTTTTTTAAATTCGTACACATGGAAACCAAAAGCTTTGGGGGCGGTCAATTGAGCAAAGTAACTATGCAATAGCGCTATATGACCGCCCCCAAAGCTTTTGGTTTCCATGTGTACGAATTTAAAAAAAATTATTTTTACTTTTTAGTAGTTTTTTCAAATAAAAGCTTTTTCTTAAAAATATTTTTTTTATATAATTTTATTTTTTACTTTTTAGTCTACTTATTTTACAAACAGACAGACAAAACCCTTTCATTTGCCACCTCCATTCACCCCTTCCCTCTCCCGTCTTCTCAACCCTCTAACACTACTTCCCACTTCTTCCCACCCCTTTCCCAAATCTTTTCCACCACTTCCCCTGCCCTTTCCCATCACTCCCCACCTCTTTCCACCCTATTCCCACCCCTATTCCCATCTCTTCCCACCATCTTCCCCTGACCTTTCCCATCTCTCTCCACCTCTTTCCACCCTATTCCCACCTCTTCCCGACCCTTCCCACCCCTTCCCCATCTCTTCCCACTCCTTCCCCACATGTTCCCACCTTTTCCCACCCCTTTCCCACCTCTTCCCCACTTCTTCCCACTTCTTCCCCACCTCTTCCCTGTGACTAAAAATCCGATCCCCCATCTTGAGACGTCCACCATATTGGATTTAGAATGACGTCACATTGTTTATCGTATTTTACTTGTCAAACCCTTTCATTGGGGGTTGTGACTAAAAAGCCGATCCGCCATCTTGGGACGTCCGCCATATTGGATTTAGACCGATAATGGCTATACTATGTTGCATTGTCACCGGACTTATACACGTGTGCCAAATTTCAAGGCTCTAGCTTAATTAGAACTAGTCGAAATTCAGCTTGCAAGATTTGACCTAAACCAACAAACATACAAACAAACATTGCAAGTTAAATAAAAACTTTAAAAAAAAAAGGAAATACTTCAAAAAGTATATTATAAAAAATAACAGATCTAAAAATACTGAATACCTAACTGAAAATTTGGCAAAAAATAAAATTTTAGTTTTAAAATATTTTTTAATATTTTTTACTTGAAAAACAATAAGTTATATGAGAAAAAAGTTTAAACAAAAAATATGTAGATTTGAATGCTGAATCCAGCGATATATAATTTATTGTATTGTGGAAGAATCTTGCGCTGCGTAAGGTAAGTTTGGTCGGGCACACAGTTAATTAGTGCCATATTTATATGATAATATAGCTTGCCTAAGTAAAAAAATTGCATTCAGGCCATATCAGAAATGTTTTTAATTTTTTAGTAGCAAAGAATTTCAACTTTTTCAAAATGGCGGATTGAATAAACGTGCTTTTATTATTAGCATCATAAGGTGTATTTAACTCAAGGGCGGATCTGGACCTTGAGCTTGGGGGGGGGGGGGGGGTTAATACAGCCGCGTGCTGAAAAAAACAAAAATGTTTTTCCTCGAAAATTAAAATTGATGAGCGGGGAGAAAATTGCAAAAAAAAATTATAAACACAACTAAATAGAATATATATTCAAAAATATATAATAAAATAATAAAAAATTATGAAATTTTAAAACGAAAGTTGGTGGTTTACAAAATCCGCGCTTGATTTGACTTCAACAAAAAAGATAATCTAATAAAACAAATTAAATATTTTTAATAATAGGAAACAAATCTTATACTCTGTGGTAAACATAAACTTATGTAATGTAAACTGAACTTAAATTGCCTTTTTAATTGTCTTTTTCGACTTAAAATAGTTCTTAAGTGATCTCCATGTCATCATCTTCTAAAAAATATTTTTGGTTGTTCGTAATATGTTTAAAGTAAAAATACCACAATTTACCTGAATTACCTTCATTTTCTTCCATGATCGAGTTACTAAATCTGGCGTATTTGCACAAAAGAAGTTTCCTGCAGAACACTGACAGGCTTCAGTATTAAAATAGTAGATGCATACAAGGAAGACTCGCTAAAAAACAGCACAAGATCGAAAAGAAGTCAAAAATGCTCTGGCGCATCTTATCATCTCAGATACATCATTAATAAAAAATATTTCCTTTAAAGATTTTTTTTTATCCTAAATAATCATAAAATAAAGAGTTTTCAAACTTAGCAAGACATTGAAGCGAGCCAACGATTTTGAGCTCTATGATAATAGACTAGTAATATAGTAACGCATGTCTCAACAGAAGGTGTGATATGAATAGACAGCTGTTTCTGCTAGGTGTGGTTTTCGGCATTTGCTATTAAATATAATATGTTACATAGAAATGCAGCAGAATTGTCATGGAGTGCACTGTGCAACAACGTGTTATAATTTTCAATGCTTGAAGAAAATTATATGTATTTCTCTGACATAATCGTGTCCAGGCGCGTGCTGGCCCACCGGGATACCGGGAGTTTCTCGGTGGGCCCTCATAACATGCCTTGAAATGGCCCAGAGTGAGGTCCTGGAATTTTTTTTCAATTTTCACCAATTAATTTTCCTTTTCGTGGAAAAAATTTTTCCAGTTCGCGCCTGTCTGGGGCCCTTTCTAAGTTATTTTCCCGGGGCCCAAAATCGTCCCAGCACGCGCCTGATTCGTGTCTAGACCAAGTTTCCTGAGTATGTAAGTACATTTAGAGGAGATACCAACTGACCACCAAAATCTTTTTGTTTATCCACAATAGACAAGTGAGATTTTGTTAAGAGAAAGGTTAACAATCCGCAAACATTCTTATCGCCGACAACATCGAAATAAAGTCTCAAATATGCTAACATTATGAAAAATGTAGTCAATATGCCGCGTGTATGTCGCAAAGGCCGAGGCGGTCATTTAGTCAATAGTCGGGAATCAATCTTCTCAAAAGACGCTCCTAAAATGCCAGGGTGTGGACTCAAAGATATACTTTTTAAAAAACATGTACATTATCTGGAATGACCTTGCGCATCTAAATCCAGAGGGCGCCATTCTGTCTGCGATTGCAAAAAAGCATAAATAAATTTTTTCCAAAAATTTTTGTGTCACTGAAAATTGATTAATTTTATGTTCCCATCTCATTTACAGGGTTATTTTTTAATATTTCTTAATGATTTTCAAACTAGTGGAAAGCTTATTCCTTCTAGATTCTGGTACTGCTAAATAATTTTCGAAATTATTGTTAACAAATGCTACAGAAATTGTTTAAACAAAGCATGCCCGAAGAGTGCACGGTAAATTTCAGTATCGGGACATTTTAAAAACTATTATAGATAGATGCATACTTCTGTGATATGAAATTTGCGGAATAGAATGGATCAGTTTTTGGTGAAAGAATTATCTGCATTGTTTTATTGTTGTAAAAGATATGACTATTTTTGTACAGCGCTCCGTTATTTCCGCTATCGTTTTGGCTGACACGTTCGCGCGCTGTGGCCGATCGGTAACTTGCTGACAATATACTGTGATTGCAAAAAATTTACGATACGTATTACTTATACGTAAATATTATCATTTGTCATTATGAAAACAAAAACGAAGGTATTTAAAGATTAGTTTACTTGAGAACCAAAATTATTATATTTTAACTTAAAATATTGATTAGAGACAGAAATCCATATAACTAATTAAATGAACTTAAATTTACTTTTTGTGCTTGAGAAATAGAAATACAAAGATAATAATATACATACATACATTATACTTAAACTAAATTAACAGCTAATACATTTACCCTCTCAGTAGCAATCTATTATGCATTCCAACCCAGCTTTGCTACGACTGCAGTTTTCGATAAATTTTTTAAATTTACATTTACAAAATACATTTTGAGAAGTTATATTGGGACAAACATTTATAGTATTATAGTTATTAATTTAGGAATAAGTACGTTATTTTTCAAATCCCAACCAAAATCAATTGGATCGTAAATTTCTGGGTTTATCTCAGTTGCACTCTTCCACAGAATAATTTGATACGCAGCTCTCAACATATGTTGATAAAAGGAATCTTCGGTAGACGATAAATTCCTTATATCAGACGTCGACCATATAGCATTTACTTCCACATCTAGTGGAAGTATAGTAACGACAAGAAAAAATTTGAACAGTTTTATTGTTCAAATAGGCTTAGAATGTCTTAAAACGTCGAGATTTTAAGTTTGAGTGTCGATCTGTCTGTCTGTCTGTAACGTTTTTGTGCGCACGATTACTCTGGAACCGTTTTAAGTTATTGACTTGAAATTTGGTACGCGTATGTATTTTAAGGTGATCTGGAACTAGATTATATTTCCATCTTATTCCGTTGAAGGGATGGGGGGTAAACTGGAATAAATAGATAAATCAAGCAGGTAAGAGTTCATAAAATTGGTATTTAGTATTTACAAGAGAAGCTATAAGGTCTCAAAAGTTTTTTTGGCATTCGTTCTGAGAGACTTGGATGGAAAATCTGTATGTGGAAGTAGTGATTCCTTGGGCAGCGGTTTTTAAAAAAATACCGGGCCAGATTTTGAAAAGTAATGAAATCATTGAAGCCACTTTGAGGGTAATGAAGTAATCTTTGTAGTTCTTTATCTTCTGTATGTCTTAAACATTTTTTTACAGCGTTAGTTTTTCCTTTTTTAAATAGAAAACTGACTGTATCACAGTCAGTCAAAGCATAAAGGCACAAAAATAAATTACCCAAATTCATTTGAGCACTCATTGTCTTCTCTATAGTTAATTCTCGCATCGTATGATAAATTGGTATAAATACATCAAATCTACGACACCATAATTCTAGACACAAAATACAGGGATTAGACAAAAAAACGGCTGCCCAAGGAATCACTACTTCCACATCCAAATTTTTTATCCAAGTCACTCACAACGAAAAAAATTTGTATGTGGAAATAATTGTTTATGGAACTTTAATAATATAATATTTGAAATCCTCTACCCCAAAAACCCATAAAACGATACCCCACATCGGTAGCGGGGTGGGGGTGGTGATGGGGGTGGTAGTGGGGGTGGATGAAGTAAAAAAATATTTTAAGGTTTCTGGTTCTTGTACACACACTAAATCACATTTTTTTTCATCTCCTTTAATAATGAGGTGGGGGTGGTAATGGGGGTGGCTAATGCCAAAACTTTTTTTGGGACCTTAGCTTCTCTTGTATATACTAAATACCAATTTTATGGACTCTTACCTGCTTGATTTACCTATTTTCCCCAAATTTACCCCAATTTACCCCCCAACCTTTCGACGGAACAAGATGAAAATATAATATAGTTCTAGATCTCGTTAAAGTACATATGTGTACCAAATTTCAAGTCAATATCTCAAACGGTTCCAGAGTAAACGTGCGCACAAAAAAAAAGTTACAGACAGACCGACAGACAGACAGAAATTTTTTTTTCGTTCAAACTTAAAATCTCTACGTTTCGTGACATTCTAAGCCTATTTGAACAATAAAAAATTTTAAAAATTTTTTTGTCGTTACTATACTTCCACTGGATGTGGAAGTAATATCTGTTGTAGCTTCTATTATTATTCTACCATACTATAGATTTGATAAATATAGGATGATCTCAAATATTCTAGTGTCGGCTTCATTATGATTATGATGAGAAAAATGCAATTGCGCTATTATTTTTGTAATTTCATCGGATACTCTGCAATAATAATGGAAATATACAGGCTATTAAACTAATACAAAAATTATTTTAAATATATTTTACATTAATTTATAAACAACACACAACACAGTTACTGTAGACGCTACTCATAAGATTTTTTGTTGTTACACTACACCTCAGCAGGTAGTCAACAAGCCTAAAGAGAGCGAGGCAATGCGAGACATACATGTACACTATATCTACCAAAAGACGAGCCGGATCACAACGCGTTTTGTATAAAAATAATCGTATCTTTTACAACAATAAAGCAATGTAGATAATTCTTTCTCTAAAAACTACTCCATTATATTTTGCAGATTTCATGTCATAGAAGTATGCATCTATCGATAATAGTTTTAAAAATGTCTCGATGCTGAAATTTACCGTGCACTCTTTGGGCTCTCTTTGTTTAAACAATTTCTGTAGCATTTGTTAACAACAATTATGAGAAGTATTTAGCAGCACCTGAATCTAGAAAGAATAAGCTTTCCATTGGTTGGAAAATAATTAAGAAATGTTAAAAAATAAGCCTGTAAATGCGGTGGGAATATAAAATGAATCAATAGTTAGTGACACAAAAATTTTCGGAAAAAAATTTTTTACGCTTTTTTGCAATCGCGGACAGAATGGCGCCCTCTGGATTCAGATCCGCAAGGTCATTTCAGATAATGGATGTATTTTTTAAAAACTATATCTTCGAGTGCACACCCTATGATGGATTTAGTGGCGCCTGATTCCTGACTACAATGTCGTGTGTAAGGACTGGATAATTTTACGAGTTATTCGAAAACAAAATCCCATGCCGCTTGTTGGGACACACGTTACCTAAGTATTTGCCTTCCATAAAAACTTTATATGAGAAATAGCACCAAAATATGTTTTCTATTAAGGTACAAGTTTTTCCCCGATCTAATAAAATGTGAAATTTCTATTGGATAAAATACTCACGCGTCTTAATCTAATAAGAGAATCTGGAAATCACGCAATGAAAAATATTCTTTGGTACAATATAGCTACTGCCTCCGGGCCCAGATATATTTATATGATCCTTTCGAGCTTTGTAATCCGACCGTAAACCGTAAATATAAAGTTCGTAACGGCACTGCCAAAATATGAGATTTCTCTTGGCACTCAAACGACGAGTTCGTGCGCCATGGCATATATATGATATTGTTTTTTTTTTGCTTGTGAAAATGCGGCATAAGATAGATTTCTTGCAATCAAATAAAATGTTTAATCCTTGAGATTTTTTTACTTGGTTTTTCGCAATATATCTAGACAGAAATGTACATTTTATGTCAGAGGAGATATATTTAAGCGTTAGACAATAAAAAATCAATTTAGCTAATTACTAAATAGAATTACCAATGCCCTACGATAAAGTTTGTCTGGTAAAGCAAACATTTAATAAATTTTGTGTGGAATTAAATCATATGAAAATATCAAGAGAAAATTAGAATTTTAATAAAAAACCGACGGAATGGTAAATTAGAGCAGCAATTGGACTTCATTTTCAAAAAAAAAAAGAAAAACAATAGAAATGTATTTCTAGAAATAGGAATAGGGTTTATTAAAAATGGGGTTTTCCCACTAATTTTATTTTAACATGTTATGTCTTGAAAATGATATAATAAAACATTCTATTAATTTACAACAATTTACTTTTCTAATAAGAATTACTTCTAAGAAAATACCGTTAAAACAACTTGCTGATAATTTCAGGGCTTTTTAAAACGGGCATTTTTACGCGCCAGAATGACGTATCTGCCCGGAAAACCAATAAGATTATGGATATAATTAGTTGATAATAGATTCTAACTGTGTGTTAAAGGAAGCTTTCCTCTAAAACCCCTCAGAATTTTCTCTTTTATTGTTTGCACTGCGATTGGTCTAAAGCAGTGGACTTGTAAATATTGGCCAATCAGAATCCAGATAAATGCCACACAAGTTATTCGTAAAAGCGTCGGACGTTGATATTTTGTAGTTTAGGCTTAACCTTCACCCGCTTCCGCATTGACAGTTCACATCAGATGATTAACCTAAAACTTTATTTATATTTTGATGTTTGGATTGTTTGGAGTGAAAATATTTCATCAGTTTCTGGTTTATGTTTTATTAATTCTACGATCAAAAATAATATTGAGGGAGCATTTTCACTAGTATTATTACACAAAGGTACAAAACAAGCTTTTTTAGGCATTTTGATAATCAAAAAGTGCTGTCAATAAATAGAGGTTATATTTTATATTTTTCACGGCTATCTTATGCCGACTTTTTATTGGATTTCAGGGCGTTGACGTCACAACGCGCTAATTTATGGCTGTTTAAAATGAACTCAATATTTTTCAAACTCTAGTTTTTTTTTCGTTACTATTAGTAAAATTAAAAAGATAATAAATATGCCATAAATCATTTTTTTACGTGAATTAAGTATTTCAGCAATAATTTTTTTTTTCTGGGAAAACCCCATTCCTTTTTCCAATGTGTTCCTAGATCATCCTTACATTTACAAACTTGCAATTTTTTGTTTCATTGCGTTTTTCTACCACTCAAAATTAGGGTAAGAAATAAAAAACAAATATATATGACGGTATTTTTTTTTTCCAACAATACACCAGTTTTATTGTGTCACTAAAAAGATCTTTTAATTTCCAGACCTTTTGTAAATAACATTTTTTCTATGTTTATTTTTTTTTAAGTTTTGATCTAATTTATGTTACTTATACGTATAATCCGATGCAATTAGGTTTATACCTCGGAACCCAACTATAGTGATTTGAAAAAGTTTACCCATTGAAAATTACCGCAATTTGGAAACGTGCCAGTTCAGATTAGAAGACATTTGTGGCTTCAGCTAAACGGAGCCATAATGCCACTATTGTTCGAAATTATTTGAATACTGAATATGAATAAAGATGAATAGGAACTTACGGTCCATTAGAATTTCCTCTTAGGTCTCCAGACTTAACACTTCTGAATTTATTCTTGTAGATACTCTCTAGAGTTTACGAAACAAAATCACATAATGTAAAAGAAGAATCAAAACTCAATCAAATCAAAAAATTGGTCGATGCTTGTGCAGAACCAAATGGTAATGTTTTAAGGAAAGTAACATTTAATGAATTAAGGAAAAGTTACAATTTATGTTTAGATAATAACGGTGCTTATATTGAGCAATTGTTAAGATAATTAAGCATATTTATTAAAGCTTGCCTTACCACGTTTAAGTATTAATATATTCATAGTTCTTTTTGTTGTTTTTGTTTTAGTTTGTCTGTAGATATGCCTTACATTAATGAAAATTATAATGAAAATAATAACGAAATTGACGACATTTTATCAAAGCCTACTTTGTTTTACAGAATAATATTTAGTTTAACTTCCTATAAGAAAAGCGACGCCTACCAATAAAAATATTTTAAAAAGTAGTACTATAGTGCAGTGCAACTAGTCATTATAAATGAAAAATGACGGAACCCAGGTATAGTGAATGGATTTAAATGATTTTTTTTGTTGGATTTCTAATGCCATATGCTAAAAAGTTTACCCATTGAAAATTACCGCAATTTCGAAAATACGTGAATTAAAAAAAATAAAAATTTTAGAAATCTCAAAGAAAAATACAATTATCTGAATTTTGTAATATTTCTTTTAAGATAATATTGATTGTTATAGTTTTCGGGGTTGTTTATGAAGCATTTGTAAAAAAATGTAATTTTTTAAAATTAATTTGAAGATGGCAGAAACTCCAAAAAGCGAAATAAATTAATAGTACAGTATTATTAGTGGAGCTTTTAAATCCTAGCCCAAATACGATGTAATAAATTTACAATTTTTTTTCTTAACATGCTTCATAAAGTATGTACATAAGAATCTATTGTCATTTTTCCTGCTTTTTAGTTGGGGGTGGTTCCCACTCCTTTTTAGGGGTTGTCGCAAATAACCACATAATCATAATACACATAATCTGATAGAGAATTAAATTATAAGAAAGAAAGATCTCATACACTTTTTTGCTAAAATGCATATTTTCCGAGATATTGCAAACTGAAAATTGCAATTTTCACCCCCTAAAATCAGTATTCTGAGACTTTTTTTTTTTAATTAAAAATGTGGACTTTAAAAAATGCAAGGGTACAAAATTAAAGTTTTTATGAAAACAAATCGAAAGGTTTTTTCTTTTGTTTTTTTGTCCGATGTTTAGTTTTGGAAATATGGCATTTTCAAAATGGCGCCGAAACATTCAGAAAAAATACACGACGTTAAAATCTAAAATTGCTCAAAATCTGCAATTATGAGAAAAATTGTTATTCTTGTAGAATTTAAAAGTATGTATTAAAATTTTCTTTCGATTGAGACGTATTACGACCTTTTATATTGAAAACTAAAAAAGTAGCGCATTTAAAAATTTAGGCGCCATTTTTCTTAGTTTTATTTTTATTGCTCTAATTTCTTATTATTTTTTTTAAATCCTTCTATATATTGTTAAAGCATATTATTACTTTTAAAATAATTATTTTTCATTCTGTTCTATTCATATAATTAAAATTTTCATAATGTTTTGAAAAAAATCGGGTTTTTCAAAATTGCTCAGAAAATATTTTTTTATAAAAAATGGTAAGAGTACAAAAATGAAGCTTACAAAAAACGAATAGTTTGTTTTTTTTTACTTTCCTACGACAAACTGTTCCAGAGATAAAGATTGAGCGCATACACAAGAAAATTATATGTATTTAAAATTGAAATATCTCAAAAACTATGAGATTAATAAAATCATGATATAAGAATGAAATGAAGCTTATAAAAAACGAAGAGTTTGGGTTTTTGTTTTTTGTCCTACGACAAATTGTTCCAGAGATATGACAGTTTGAAATAATGTTGAAACTTTTTAAATGTCTATTATAGTAGGTACAGAAACAAGCAATAGCCGTTTATTTTTCGAAGAATACGCAGAAAAAGCGGGTTGCATTGCACTTTAGCTTGTTTAGAGTGCATTAGAAGAATTATTAATTTGTCAATATAAAGGGTGATTTCAACTCTTAATATTTTCGTCTCATATGTTTTGATCTCACAGTCATATTCAGCGATCCCAAAAACATAAGTCTATGGATGTTCGTTAATTTGTTAGTAAAATTAGAAGAGTAATTAATTTTTCAGTTTTTAGGGTTGTTTCCACCCTTAAAAAAAACTTGTAATGCGACAATATAGATTTTAAAAATTACAGATTAAAGTTTCATTTTTTACAAATTCTTTATAAACCTCGAAAACTATAACGATCATTATTTTCTTAAAACAAATATTTAAAAATTCCGATAAATGTGTTTTTTGTTAAGATTTCTAAAAATTTTAATTTTTTTTTATTTACGGATTTTCGAAATTGCGGTAATTTTCAATGGGTAAACTTTTTAGCATTAGGCATTAGAAATCCAACAAAAAAAAATCATTTAAATCCATTCACTATAGCTGGGTTCCGTCATTTTTCATTTAAAATGACTAATTGCACGACACTATAGTACTACTTTTTAAAATATTTTTATTGGTAGGCGTCGCTTTTCTTATAGGAAATTAAACTAAATATTATTCTTTAAACAAAGTAGGCTTTGATAAAATGTCGTCAATTTCGTTATTTTCATTATAATTTTCATTAATGTAAGGCATATCTACAGACAAACTAAAATAAAAACAACAAAAAAACTATGAATATATTAATACTTAAACGTGGTAAGGCAAGCTTTAATACATCAAAAGATGCTTAATTATCTTAACAATTGCTCAATATAAGCACCGTTATTATCTAAACATAAATTGTAACTTTTCCTTAATTCATTAAATGTTACTTTCCTTAAAACATTACCATTTGGTTCTGCAAAAGCATCGACCAATTTTTGTTTTGATTCTTCTTCTACATTATGAGATTTTGTTTCGTAAACTCTAGAGAGTATTTACAAGAATAAATTCAGAAGTGTTAAGTCTGGGGACCTAAGAGGAAATTCTAATGAACCGTAAGTTCGTATTCATCTTTATTCGTATTCAGTATTTAAATAATTTCAAACAATAATGGCATTATGGCTCCGTCTAGCTGAAGCCACAAATGTCTTCTAATCTGAAGTGGCACGTTTTCAAGTAAAATTCGCAAAAATTATAAATATCTTTGTCCTATTAAGACACCTTCATAAAAATATCGATGTGTTAAATGACATCCTACTAAACCACACCCATACATTTATTTTAAAATGACCCTGTCTTTAAATTATTCTTATATAATTTGGATTTTTTCTGACCAACAGTGACTATTTTTTCTCTTTTTTAATTCATGACAGGTAAAGAAACTCTTATTTGTCCTTAAAATGTGGTTATACACATTGATCAAATTATGAAATTTATAAACTTTCAAAACTCTTTGTATCACACTGTATTTTAAATTTAACTCCACTTAGACCTCTCTTAACGACTGGTTATTTTGAAAATAATAGCCACATTTTCATATGTTGCTACAGTCCTCTGTCTCACCTTTTTATTTAAAAACGCTTTGCCGTTTTGATATGGTTATTTATTAATGTAGAAAATATTTGATGTTTTGGATGGTTTCGTTCTGGATATCTAACTGCATATAATCTTTTTGTAGTAAGAACATTTTTCTTGGCTTCTCCATAAATCAACAACATATCCACCTTTGCACTGTGTGCAAACATTTTGTAACTATTTTCTTTACTTGATCTTAACTTTTACTAAATAATAGTGGATTGTGTGAGTCGGAAAAATGCCCGACTATTGTCTGATGCAACTAAGGTAGTCCCCCCCCCCGTTTTCGAGGATGCTGAACACCGTGGTGGTGGCAGAATTTCTCGTTGGGGTGACCTGCCCCCGTAAGCGGCCAAAAACCACCTCCAAACGGGGTCAAACGTGTATTGATAATATTTCACGAAATCTAACTTATTGATCCCCCGTTTTCGAGCATTCCAATTATGGGGAGGACACTGGGACGCGTGCTTGATGCCCGCCCACCCCGTCAATAGCCAAAGGACCCTCCAAAGGAGTGGGAGAGCGCTCTCATCATACCACTGGACAAAAATGTTTCCCCTCATTTTCGAGCATGAGAGAGAACCACGAATCGAGTGCTTGACACCAATGCATCCCCTCAATGGCAAAAAATACCCCTTCAATAAAAATATTTTATATAATATATTTTAATTAAATAAATCAGATGTTTCAATTATTATTATATAAACCTATTTTTCCCAAAAAATATGTACAAAAAATATACATTCATCTTTCTTCAACTCCACAGTAAATGAAGATTACTACTTTGTTGACGAGATCGAGGTGGCATCTTAATATTTTTTCCTGTGTAGCATCCTCAAAACGGGGGGAGCTTTGCCGGGGGTATGCTGAGAACGAACTCTCACCCCTTTGGAAGGTTACTATTAGCCATTTATGGGAGTGGGTCACCCCGGGGAGGAATTCCACCATCACCACGGTGTTCAGCATCCTCGAAAATGGCGGAGCACCAAGTAAGAGCCCCTCAAACAATTATAATACGCGTTTGACCCCGTTTGGGGGTGGTTTTTATCCGTTTGCGGGGGTGGGTCACCCCAACGAGAAACTTTGCCACCACCACGGTTGTTCAGCATCCTCGAAAACGGAGGATCGCCAAGTGAGAGTCCCTCAAATAATTATTATAATACGCGTTTAATCCTGTTTGGGAGTGGTTTTTCGCCGTTTGCAGGTTTGCACCCCAACGAGAAATTCTGCCACCACCAGTACCACCACATCCTCGAAAACGGCGGAAAGAACTAATCTGGTTGCATCAGACAATAGACGAGTTTTCGTCCGAATCACACAATCCGCTATAACTACAACATTTGAATTCTTTAAAACAACAAGTAGTACAGTAACTAGAGGTTTTAACTTCGGAATAATGTCATATTCAACGAATTTCGTTCATTTTTGGCAGTATAATAGTAAATGCTTCACAGAAGAGTTTCTATATTGTGCGGGGGCTTGTTAATTTATAAGGAGTGGATGCCACCCCCTCTCAGAGGGTTGCACTTAAAAAATATATATATTTATTGGAGCTGAAATAGATTCAAATTTTAAGAAGAAAACGTTCTATGCAATTTTTCACATAAATTGATAGTTTTTAAGATATAACGACTTCAAAATTGCGATTTTAGCTTAAAAAAAAGGTATTTCCAAACGACTTTCTTCAAGTATCTCGAAAAGTATTACTTTATCGAAAAAATGTTACAGACCAATTACAGAAAGTATAAACTGGGATTTAATTATATTTTTTGTTTATTGATGTAGGATTAATAATTTCGGAGATATTTAAGTTTACATTTGGCATCCAAGTGTTTCGAAATTACCTTTAAAGTTTAAAATGCATTTTTTTCTAAAGCAAGTGCTTTAAACGAGCAAAGAAATTTGAGCATCTAGGTAATGCTACATCTTAACGGAAAACTGTGTTTGAGATAATTTTTTTAAATTACCGGCTAATTAGAGTAACAAAATGGCGACCTTTTTATATAAAAAAATATAAATACAGATATTTTTCCGTCATAACTTCTTTATTTCATATGCTTACAGGAACGAGTAAAAAATAATTTGAAAGCGCAGTTAATTGCCTTTAATTTCATTTCTTAGCATGCGTGACGTTGTCACAATTTCTGAGATATTTAACATTTAAACTGAATTTTTCGTCTTATAAACGTTCGGACCCCATGTGTAAACTTTCATATCTCCGAAACTATTAAATCTATGTAAATAAATAAAGAAGCAAAATTCATTATCAGTTTATGAGTTTTATTTTTGGTCTCTACTAATATTTATTGAGATATTTGGAAAAGGAAAAAAAAATTACGTTTTATCGAAAATACCTTTATAGCTTAAACTGTATTTTTTTCTAAAGCAAGTGCTGTACACAAACCAAAAAATGTGAGCATCTACGTCATGCTATATATTAATGAGAAACAGTGTTTGAAATTCCTTTTTTTTATTACTGGCTAATTACAGTAACAAAATGGCGACGTTGTTATTAAAAAAAATGTGTAGACGCACATTGCTTCGGTCATAACTTTTTTGTTTTTTATGCCACAGAAACAAATAAAAAAAAAACAGTTGAAAGCTTGATTAATAACCTATTATTCTACCTATTAGCATCCTTGACATATGTGTCACAGTTTCTGAGATATTTAACTCTCACTCTAAATAATTATCTTATGAACACTTGGATGCCAAATGTAAACTTAAATATCTCAGAAATTATTAATCCTACATCAATAAACAAAAAATATAATTAATTCCCAGTTTGTACTTTCTGTAATTGGTCTGTAATATTTTTTCGATAAAGTAATACTTTTCGAGATACTTGACGAAAGTCGATTGGAAATACCTTTTTTTTAAGCTAAAATCGCAATTTTGAAGTCGTTGTAACTTAAAAACTATCAATTTATGTGAAAAATTGCATAGAACCTGTTTTTCTTAAAATTTGATTCTACTTCAGCTCCAATAAATATATATATTTTTTAAGTGCAACCGCCTGAGAGGAGGTAGCATCCACCCCCTATAAATTAGCAAGCCCCCGCACAATGTAGAAACTTTTCTGTGAAGCATTTACTATCATACTGCCAAAAATGAACGAAATCCGTTCAATATGACATTATTCCAAAGTTTTGCATATTTTTTGCCTCTAGGTACTGTACTATGTAATGATTATTGTGAGTCATTAACAAGTGACATGAGTTATTTTGTTTAAAGCCTACTTTATTTTGTAGAATAATATTTAGTTAGCTTCTTATGCGAAAAGCGCCGTCTACCAATAAAAATATTTTAAAAAGTAGTAGGTATAATATAGGTAACATAAATTAGATCTTAACTTTTAAAAAAGTAAACACAGAAAAAAGTTGTATTTACAAAAGACTGAAAATTAAAAGACAATTCATTCCATTGATGTAATAAAATTGGTGTTACTGGGAAAAAATTTCTGAAACATCGCGGTGCACAGTGGTCCGAATCGAGGTAAGTTGTTTTAAAAATGGCTATAGAACGCAAATATCAACCAAACTCAAACTTTTTTTTTTTAATAAAGATCGAGAAATTTCTAGCAAATCGTCGGAGCCCGTTTCCCGAAAGATATTTTCTATTTCTATGTATCACTCAATGTATCTTTCAATTTAAAATATACGATAATGGTATTTTTGAATAAACAGCAATTCACTAATAAATTAACGAATCTTGCTTAATTTCATTCTGCTATTTTTCAATATTGTCTATTAGGTTATGTTAGGTTGTGTTAAATTTGACAGCATTTCAACTTTTATTTTTAAGTTTCTAATTGATCTATTTCACGTTAGAAGGTTTGGTAAAAAGTGTCATGGAGAGAACTAGGTTGGTATCACTAAAAGTCACTGCACATGTTGACCAATTCGTCTAATTCCCAAACTTTGTGAAAATGAAGTACCTATAATATAATAATCATATCATCGCTTTCAGTATCTTTAATGCTAAACGTACTAAAGTAAACTTAAAGCTTAAACTTACTAAAGTTTGACATTAAAGACACTGAAAATTTAAAAACAGAAGTTTGAGTTTGGTTGAGATACATTCTAGTCATTTTCACACCAGTCTGCGGCGGAGGCCACGCATATTTTTTTATGCAAACTTTTCTACCCTAATTTTGAGTATCAGGTAGAAGGAATATAGCCCTTTATATAAAATATAATTTTCTCCAGTAGTAAGCATTTCCTTTGATAAAAGAATCACCCTGTACATCCCGTATACAACTTCTTTTTTTATCGTAGTTCGATTTCATGGTTAAGCTAGCTTATTCCAGATGTAATTTTTAAGAAAATTTTGAAAACCACACCTAGAAATTTACATAATTAGTTTCAAACGACCAGCAGTTTACTTGAAATCTATTTAACTGAAAATATTTTTATTACATATCGATTAATTAATCAACGTCAGATATAATTATTAATAATCAAAATGTAATCTGCCTCTGTAAATATGATAATATACGATATAAAATTGTGTATGATATGCTTCCTGAATTATAATTGGTTATATCATAATTTATTACTAAAACTAGTAATAACGGTGAATATTAGGGCATGCAATACCGTGATCACGAAATCGGAAATACCGGGAACTCCGTTAATTTACAATACCAAAAATGTCGTAAGTATTAGAATAGATTAATTTTCGGTATCTTTAGAAATGACCTTGACTATTCCTTCAGTTTACGCAGATTCTATGCAACGCTGAAATTTTTTATCAACAACAAGAACAAGCAACGTTTTATAAATCTATTCGGCTAAAATTTTAAAGGGAAAAGTTATATTGTGGTTCATGCTACAAGCGACGCAGATACTTTAATTGTAAAAATAGCGTTAAACTTGGTAGAAGAACATGTCACAGTAAGTGCAGATGATACAAATATTTTAATATTACTACAATGTCATTCCAGAAAAAATACTTCCATGCAGTCACATAGTAATAAAATCAAGAATATTAGTTATGCAAGAGATAAAATTGTGACATTCTGTCTTTTAAGGTATCCATTCACATTGAGATCGATATCGACACATGTTGCAAATATCGGCACACCGTTGATACGAATCTCTACGTGTATTTAGTTGCCTTAGTATCGGTGTATCAGTATCAGTTCGCATCGCCGCACTTCTCATTTCAACCCGTAGGATTCAAAATGGCGGTTTTAATTAGCTTCAATTTATGTTATTGAAAAAAAAATTTTTTAAATAAATATTTTGCAATTTCCTATTTAGTACATTTTAATATAAGTTTGTTTTTAAAAATATTTATTTCTCTTGTTTCTTGTTGTTGTTTTATTACGTTGAATATTGCTTGTGATATGTTTTTTTACAAATAAAGCATGAAATTATTATTTACATTATTTTCAAAGTTATTTTAAAAATAATCAGTTTGGAATCGGAAAGAGTGTTTTTAATTTCTGCCTCTAAAATCAAAAAGACTTTCGAATATGACGTAATAACATAATTTGAAGCTAATTAAAACCTCTATAAGAAAACATTAACGCAGTTCATGTATAGGGTGAGGTAAAAAAATATTCAAGGAAATTAAGTTTTCTTTCTTAACAACTTTTTCAATTTCTTTTCTTTAAATCACACTCTACACATGTTTAAGTGCCTTAAAAATATCTGCAATTTGATGTGTCCAACATGGTCGTCGCTTAAAAAAATAAGAAAGTTACAAGCCTGGGGAGTTTCAAGTGGCGCACCCTGTATATATATTCTATGTTCTACAACTTTGTTCTCATCTAATTTTTCGTAAAAATGCATAATTTTGGCTGAAAATCTAAAAAAAGGCGCAAGATATTTATTTCTTTCGCGCCCTCTAGCGGCGAAACTAAGCGGAATTCGAAAAAGATAGAGACAAAATCTTTAGTAAATTTTATGCTCTACAACTTTGATATTATCTTGATATTTTTCACCAAAATGCATATTTTTCCTCATAATAAAGAAAAATACGAAAAAACGCTAAAATTCATATTGTATTATTGTGTATATATTTCTCAAAAACCACCCTTTTTAGAAATGCGGGGGGTGAAAATCATGTTTAGACAATCCAAATACTTCACTTCTTACAGGTCTCATAACTGTGGAAAGATTTTCCATAAAACAGCGATTTTTTACTAATTTGAAGGGACTAATTAATAGTGCAAACACATCTGTGTCTGAGGAGCGAATTACAATTTATTTTGCCCCACGTTCAACTGTATCGTTGACATGAAGTCTAATCCTCTCATCAGCTTCTTCCAAGAGATTACAATTTAAGCCATCAAGAGATATCGATTCATTTCTCGAGAATCGAATGGAGACGTTAAAATTAGTAATAACGTAGAAATTATTGAAATGGGCGAGAAGAGATAACGAAAGGAATTATGAAACAGCTCAGTCTTATTGTAATTGTTTCTTCTAAATACAATTAATGCACAGTAGTAGAACGCCAATAGAAAAAACCAAGATCACAAGGGCACAGCGGTTACGTTTTTACTGAGAACTAAGTACTTGTGAGTTAAAATATTACTTGAACGATTGGAGATAATGAAATAATTATTACTTCCACATCCAGTGGAAGTATAGTAACGACATGAATTTTTAAAAAAATTTGTATTGTGCAAATAGGCTTAAAATGTCATGAAATGTCCAGATTTTAAGTTTGAGCGAATTTCTGTCGGTCTGTCTGTCGGTCTGTCGGTCTGTCTGTAACTTTTTTTGTGCGCACGTTTACTCTGGAACCATTTAAGATATTGACTTGAAATTTGGTACACATATGTACTTTAACGAGTTCTGGAACTAGATTATATTTTCGTCTTGTTCCGTCAAAGGGGGGTAAATTTGGGGTAAATGGGTAAATCGAGCAGGTAAGAGTTCATAAAATTGGTATTTAGTATAATATATATAAGAGAAGCTAAGGTCTCAAAAAAAGTTTTAGCATTAGCCATCCCCATTACCACCCCACCCTATTATTAAATTGTGATTTAGTGTACCTATGTACAAGAATCAGAAACCTCAAAATATTTTTTACTTCATCCATCCCCACTACTACCCCCTATTACCATCCCCACCCCACTACCCATGTGGGGTATCGTTTTATGGGTTTTTGGGGTGGAGGATTTCAAATATTATATTATTCCATAAACAATTATTTCCACATACAAAGTTTTTTCGTTGTGAGTGATTTTGATAGAGAATCTAGATGTGGAAGTAGTGATTCCTTGGGCAGCGGGTTTTTTTCACAGTTTCTAATTCCGTAACCTACATTACACAGTCATATTTTGTGAAACAAATTGCTACACTTATTTTCATCCCTTCAGCTTACAAAAAATTTTTTGACGGTTTCGTAACATCTAAAATGTTTAAACTTCAAGGAAATTTACTCTTGAATTTCTCCGGGTTTGTGTTTAACAGTTAACTTAAACTTTAAGGAAGCCATTAAGCTAACATAAAAACCATAATAGGTTACGCTATGAAAAGTGCTTGCATAACCTCCCTTTTCTATTTCCACCTCTATATGGTTTAATGTCCATGTATTAATTTAATAATTTTAACTTTTGGGGACTGTTGCTATGATATGGACTTGTAGAAGAACTTATTATTATGCGTCTGAGTGACACGACACAAATTTATTTATCAAGGGTGCCAGTCGCGTTCTCCTCGTGTTTTTCCACTCCCAGACGGGTTCGAGATAAGATACAACTCGATAGAAGAAATGGGCCAAGGTTGTACTACCTTAGATTTTTAACGACGTTCTCTCTTTCAATGATGATTGAATTTTTCTCTCTGACGGGATCTTATTCTAACGGGATTTTACTTATTTACCTAATAACAAGCTAAAAACGTACTCTTCGCCAATTTACTGAGCTTTTTATATATAATTGTTACACATTCTATAGGATACTCTTCGCAGTTTTCTTGTAAATAATGTTTGTTTTTGGACATCCTAAATTTTGTGATACCATCTTTGTTGTGAAAAAAATTATATGAAAAAAAATATCCACCTGTGTGAGATTCGAACACGGGACCTTTGAATTGCAACGTAAAGCTTTAGCCGCTGCGCCACCAGCTATTGCTACAAAAATCGATTGTCTGTGATATATATCTTTCGACAATCATACACAGGTATTTCAACTCGTACTTCTATGAAATATATATTAGTAAAGTTCATAAACAAAAAAATATATATTATGGAAATAATATTTCGCAAGATTTCCATTTTAGTACAAGCGACAAAAATTAAGAGAATATTTTTTTCTTATTAAATAATTAATAACTTTTTTTATTTACTGATCGATTTTCTTCAAAAACAATAAGGTTCTTCCTCTAGCTAACACTAACTTACTTTCTAAATTTCAATACAATCGGATTTTTCTTTCTCAAGTTATCGTGCTTACAAGAAACGTGACGGACGGACAGACGGACAGGCGGACAGACGGACATTTTGAAAGTTGTTCAGAATTCGTTCACTAACACAATGATCTGAAATTTTTTTCTCTACGAGCGATATTTACGATTTTAGAAATGTGCCGATCAAATACAATATACTCTTCGTTTTTGCGAAGAGTGTAATAATGGATTTTATGCCTAAAGATTTCTGATTTGTTTTCAATAAAAAATCCTTATCAAGCTTCAGGCAACCGGAGCATTGAGGTTCAAACTTGTGGAGTTATAAAACGTCCGATTAACTCAATTTGCGGTCTTCCGAACGAAAACCCTCAAGGGATAAGACTTACCAGTCATATTATCAATAAAATGCAAAAAGTTTAAAGAATACCATTTATTTACTAGGTTTAAAATAAGTATAATGAAATTGTACAATATCCTATACAATAAATTATATAATTTGAATTGAATCGCCTCCTCAATTAAGGCAAGATAAGTACCATACAAATGAGAGCGTGCGCTAACAATCGATTTGGTTTAAAAGATTCAGACTTCACCAGAATTTAATGCAAGCTTTAGGTTTTTATTGTGGCTGACTTAAAATAATATAAAAATATTTTACTAAAAAAATTTTGATTAGCTTTAAGGTTCTCATTTGTGGTTATATAATTCACAAGAACGGAGTTCAAAAGTGCGTTCAACTAATATATGAGTTAGATAACTTTCTGTCAGTCCCGCGACGTACTGGTCCCAATGCAGGTTCAATATAGGGGATTCGACACGACTTCGCCTTCGAGCACTTTTTGGCAAAACCGTTTTTTGTCATATTTTTGTACAAAGCGGTTTTCTCTATAACTTTATCGTTTGGAAAGACCTGCATTTGGTTTTCCTACTATCGCTTTCTACTGATTATCCAACGCACTTGTCCAAATTACGAGACGCTGGATGAATCCAAATTTGTTTTATGTGGGAAACCGGCCTTGTCCATTTTTACTATTTTTAGCTAATAATTGCCTATAGACGCTACGCGCCTTTATCGCATTTGTCGGTTTCACCCTCTTTGGTCGCGTCGCATCGTTAAAATTTTATATTCATTCTTTTGAATGATACCCATAATGAATGTATCTTCATTCCCATTGTCTTTTGTGGAGAGATTAAAAAGATGAAAATATTTTTAAAGTCCTTCGTAAAAGTATATTGTTTCATTTCCTACTTTTAATTTAGGTACATTTTTTCATGACTACAGTATACTTTCACTCCCGTGGCCTGAACCAAAATATATTTTCCTAAGTGAAAATTCGGTGTTTCTTCGAAACGCGAATTGTTATTAGTGCCTAACTAATATACTAATATAACAAGAATTAATGTTAAAAATTTAGTAGGGATGTGTAAAAATGCATGAGATTCGGCTCTCTCAAAAATTATACACACGTAAAGACAAATCTCAGCCTAGGGTTCAGTTTGAAATTCAGCTCGAAGTTAATTCGATTATTTAGATCCACCTTTAGAAATCATACGTGATTTTATATACGACACTCTGGAAAAATAACTCAGAAGGTGCATATGGCATATTTCATTAAGTTATGCGTGAACAATACCGATAAATATTTAGCTTTATAAAAAAATCCACATTGTGTATTGACTATGTTTCTCACAAACAATGCCTGGTCAATTCACATTGTAATAATAACAGTTTAAGCCTAGAATACACGCACACCTTATAAATACATAGTCATTGCCGTTGTAACATAGACCTTCGTATTCATACGGCGGTGCATCAATGTTAATTAATCTCCTGTCAACATATCCCGTAACTCGAGGTATTGTGTACTATATATGAAACAAAACCATTTTAGGGACTGTTAGCAACCTACGAAACTTTACTGGTTTGACAACACTATTGTGTATATCCAGATCGCTTATTGTAAAGACAGTAAATTACAGAGCATGAAACTATCATTAAATTTAAAATCAATCAATTTTATAAAGTGTATACATAATTTGCCATGAAAAGAGTATTTTGTAGAATATAGGTCATACATTGTAACAAGAACTTAATAATTCATTCGTATTTGACGAAGAAAATAGTAGAAATAAAGATGCTGTTGGATAATGATGCAACCAATTCAATCCAATCTTTATTCTTACTAGCCGAGCCCGTTAAAAAAGTATCCTAGAAATTATTCTTTGGAGGTACACCCAGGGGTGTCGCTAGGGTTTTTTTGGGGGGGAGGTTAATAATTCCCAACTCTCATTACAGGAGTTTTCCCAACTCCTCAAAAAAATAAAATTGATGAGCGGGGGTGAAATTTTTCTCAAATTCTCCCAACTGAAGCTTCAATTTCCCAACCCCTGGGTATACTTTTGAACTTACCACCAACAGAAATTCGCAACCCTGTTTCAACGTAATGATCTCACTTTTTCGTAGACTAGTTCATATAAACAAAAGAGTCTACTCTCTACATCCTCAGTCAAATGTTGACGCCTTTAGTCCAGTTAATTATTTTATTCTTTTAGTGAGCACCTCGTATATCTTTTTCACTAAAACTAAAGTAGTTTCTTCCTTAGCAATTGTGTTAACAACATGTCAAATATTATTGTTTTCCGTAACATTTTTTCCTTAATTACTTTTTGGGTGTTCAGCCTCTATATTTTTCGATCAAAATATACCAGATTTTTTCCATGGCAATAAGCCTTACTTACCTACCGAATATTGTTTTTCTCAGTGATATATTTTTTTTAGATAGAGCCGAGAAACCGAGCGACAGATGGAGTGAATGACTGAATTGAAATAACTAAATTTTCATAATCTAAATCTGAAATGTGAAAATCCTAAGTAATCTGAAATAGTGATTTTTTCACGATATCAATACTTCTCTTCGCTAAGCAAAGAATATAAAGAATTTGTTTTTCTTTCATGACTCATTTCCTCGTTTAAGTTCCTTGATCTCATTGCATCATCCACGTCATTCCTCCATCTTCTTCTAGGTCTTCCCCTCTTTCTTTTTTCCGGCGGAGTCCATTCTAGTATTTTTCTTGGCCACCTACGTTGACCCATTCTTTTTGTATATCCGAACCATATCAACTGTTTCTTTTCGACCTCATCTATAATATCTTTTTCTATGCCAGAATTTTGCCTGATTATTTCATTTCTGATTCTTTCTGTTCTGGATATCCTACAACTTCTTCTTAAATAGTCAATTTCTGTGGCCATTATTTTTCTTCTGTTTGCTTTGTTTAAATCCCACACAGCCGCTCCGTACATAATTACACTTTGTACGATGCTTTTGTAGATGCGTAGCTTGGTGTCTTTCCTTATATTTTTTTCCCACAGTATTGAGTTTAACGCTCCAATAGCTTTCCTACCTTTATTGTTTCTTTCTCTCACTTCATCATTGCTATTTCCCTGTTTATTAAAGATTACTCCTAAATACTTGCACAATTGCACTCCCCTAATCACACCGTTTTCTAGTTCCAGATCATTACATTCGCCATAGCCGGCTGCTAAATATTCACACTTGTTTAAATTTATTGTAAGTCCCGCTCGTTCATACTCTTCTTTTAGCTTTCTTGTCATGTAGCTCAGATCTTGTTCGTCCTCCGCTATCACTACCTGGTCATCTGCAAAAAAGAGGCTGTAAAGTGTGTCGTCTCCTACGTTAAGACCCATATTTCCGCATTTTCTTATCCACCCTTGTAGGGATCGGTCCAGATATATTTTAAATAGAGTGGGAGACAGACAACAACCTTGTCTTAAGCCTTTCGATGTTCGGAAATATTCTGTATGCGTGTTGTTACCAGTTTTTACAGTGGCCAAATTATCTTTATAGTAGAGTCGTGTAGCATTGATTAGAGATTGGTTTATTTCCAGGTTTCGCATTTCTGTCCTTAACTGTGATGTGGGGACACTGTCATAGGCTTTCTCTAAGTTTAGTTGGAGCTATATGTGTTTCTCTGTTATGTTGGGTACGTTTTTCAATGGCAAGTTTCAGTGTGAAGAGGTTATCAATTGTCGATCTACCCGCTCTAAATCCTGACTGTTCTTCCGGTTGTTTATCCTATCAAGTTTTTAAGAATTCGTGAATATATTCTTCCTATTGTTGGTATTACCGCTATACCCCTGTAATTTTTCGGATCATCTTTAGGACCCTTCTTATATATAGCTGTAATATAAGAGGTTCTCCATTCCTTTGGAGTTTCTTCTCCATTTAGGCATCTTTCATATAGGTTTTTTAACATTTGTGTTAGTTTCGATGGTCCGTATCTTATAAATTCGGGATATATTCCACCAGGTCCAGGGATTTTCTTATTTTTGTGGATTTTATTGCCTCTTGCACTTGTGTTATCTCGAGATGTATGTTATTTTACACCTTCTATTCATTAATTATCTTATTCCTTTTAGTGATCACTCTGTATATTTTTTATACCAAAATTGTATCAGATTTTCATCCCTGTCCACCACATTCGAGATATTATTTTCCTGTCGTTTTATTTTTTTAAAGTATCCAATCTGTATATTTTTTATTAAGAGTTGTCAGGTCTTTTTCTTAGCAATAGCATGAACCACCTGTCAAATAATAAGTTTATCCATCAAATAGGTTTTTAAATGTGACGCCAACGCCAACAGACAGACAGACTAACTACTAACAGAATGGAAATCCCCAATTTTCGTAACTGCATAATCTGAAACATGATGATATCGAGATATTTCGGAAAAGTGATTTTTCACGATTATAATTGGCTACAAATAATATTTTCTGAACTTTAGTCAAAACTTTCTTCGTTGTTATCGTTTTCGTATATCCTAAATAAATAATTAGAAAATAATTGACTAATGCAATGCAATGCAATTCAACATGACCAACGTATGCACCATATAACGATAACAAATTTTCATATTAAGTTAAATTATTAATGGACTGTGTATAATATGGGTCGCAAAAAAACACAACACCTTCATAATATTAAAAACCGCTGCCCAAGGAATCACTACTTCCACATCCAGATTCTCTATCCAAGTCACTCACAACGAAAAAATTTTTATGTGAAAATAATTGTTTATGGAACTTTAATAATATAATATTTGAAATCTTCTACCCCAAAAATCCATAAAACGATACCCCACATCGGTAGTTGGGTGGGGGTGGTGATAGGGGTGTGGTAGTGGGGGGTGGACGAAGTAAAAAAATATTTTGAGGTTTCTGGTTCCTGTACATATACCTCGACATATACTAAATCACAATTTCTTTTCATCCCCTTTAATAAGGGGGTGGGGGTGGTAATGGGGGTGGCTAATGCCAATTTTTTTTTTTGAGACCTTAGCTTCTCTTGTATATACTAAATACCAATTTCGTGAACTCTTACCTGCTTGATTTACCCATTTACCCCAAATTTACCCCAATTTACACCCCAACCCTTCGACGGAACAAGATGAAAATATAATCTAGTTCTGGATCTCGTTAAAGTACATATGTATACCAAATTTCAAGTCAATATCTTAAACGGTTCCAGAGTAAACGTGCGCACAAAAAAAAGTTACAGACAGACAGACAGACCGACAGACAGACCGACAGACAGACCGACAGACAGACCGACAGACAGACCGACAGACAGACAGACCGACAGACAGACAGACCGACCGACAGACAGACCGACCGACAGACCGACAGACAGACCGACAGACAGACCGACAGACAGACCGACAGACAGACCGACAGACAGAAATTTTTTTTTTCGCTCAAACTTAAAATCTCGACGTTTCATGACATTTTAAGCCTATTTGGACAATAAAAATTTTTAAAAATTTTTTTGTCGTTACTATACTTCCACTGGACGTGGAAGTAAAAATAAACAAATTAACAAATAAACAACTGTCATCACTTAAAATGGGAATAACATGTCGTTCCATGATGAAAACTCTGACTGAGTTACTCGGATCTTTTCGGTCAACTGCGGCGTCTACATGCGCAGTTTGATGTAATGGGGGCCATCGTACGTAATAGCTCAAGCACTGCGGTTCATTTATTTATTTCAACTTCTATTTCGTTTTTATGTATGAAAATAACAATTTAAGGAAATAAAAATTAGTGATGACACATCTGTGGATAAAGAGCTTTATTTTAAAAATAGAATCATCAAAATCGTTCCATTGGGAGCCGCTGGGGAAGCCAGAAAAGTAACCTGCTTGAGTTTTAAATATGTAGATGGTCAAAGTCGTCTTATGTAATTTCATTTCAAACCATTTGAAACTTCAAGTATAGTTGTTCCAAGTTAATTAGAGAATCTAAGCGACCGTTTTCGGTTTATGGTGAGGAAGTATCTTGAAAAACTGAATTACCCGGATTTTCAAGGTCTGCAAACGCCACTATTTGCCACAGTATGGAGTTGCACAGTAGGGGGTTGCGGTAGACCTAGTTGGGGCAGTTTCTGATTAGAAATCTATATTAAAATATCTCCAGCTCGATGTCCACTAGGGTGGCCCATCTCTATATGGGCGAACTTTTTTCGCGGCCCATTCCACCTTGTCACAATAGGAATAATTTATGTGTATATTTGGTATGAAACAGAGAACGAGAACCTGTATGGAAGCAGGTAAAAATTTGTAGGCCCGTTTACTGTTGTCTCTGGTTGAAATATTTTAACTATAAAATTTAATATGGTGCATTTGGTAATGATTTTTCTTGGAATATTTACGCGTTCATAAATAATAGCCCAGTCAATGAACGTTCAATAAGGGGGTCTAGAGGAAAACGCCGAGATCGCAATTTTTGACTCTGTTTGGACTCTTTAGGAGGTAAACATACCAAAAGTCCCCGAACGTAGGAGGTGGGGGTATGCAGGGGGGCACGAAGAAGGTCCCGGTTTTTGGTTTTTCGCTCATATCTCGAAAACGGTTAGCCCTAATCAAAAAGTGGCTATATGCAAAATTAAAGCTGACTAAATTTTCTACAATAATTTTTCTATTAATTTTTTTCGTATCTGTTATGATTCAGTAATGAATTGTATATCTTTTGACTGTATTCTAACTTTATTATAAATTTATTATAAATTGAAAATTAATTTTAATAATCATCGTAGAAAAAAATTTCTTGTGCAGATATCCGTTTCACAGCAGACTGAACTGAAATATCGAATAAAAAATGTCTTTTCGTCTGTAAGTGTGTGTGTGTGCGTATATATCTATGTGTGCGTGTATACCGTTTCTTGTAAAAACGACAACTTCTGTTAGACTTAAAATATTTGATTTCAATTTGGAACATATGTAAAACAGCATATTACCATAATCCGTATTGAAATTGGGCCATATCTATAATACATGGTGATAACCAGAAGCCTACAAACTCTCATACGTAAAATACGTTTTATTTTAATTTCAGAACAAAATATTACTAAGCATACAAAAATAAAAAGATGTATAAGATTTCTAAACCGCAATACACCGGGTGTATGTTAGGCAAACCAACTTTATTTAAATTAGATGATATATCAGTGTTATCCTAAAATATGGACCATGGTATTTTTAATAACATTATTATGAAGTGAGAATTGTAGGCCTCTGGTTATCACCATGTATTACAGATATGGCCCAATTTCAATAGGGATTATAGTAATATGCTGTTTTACATAATATGTTTCAAATTGTAATCAAATATTTTAAGTCTAACAGAAGTTACCGTGTTTACAAGAGGCGGTATATACGCACACATAGATATACACGCACACACACACTTACAGACGCAAAGACATTTTTTATTCGAACTTTCAGTTCAGTCTGTTGTGAAACGGATATCTGTATAAGAAATTTTTTTCTAAGATGATTATTAAAATTTATTTTCAATTTATAATAAATTTATAATAAACTTAGAATACAGTCAAAAGATATACAATTCATTACTGAACCACAGCAGATACGAAAAAAAATAATAGTCAGCTTTAATTTTGTATATAGCCACTTTTGGATTAGGGCTAACCGTTTTCGAGATATGAGCGAAAAACCAAAAACCAGAACCATCTAAATGGGCCAAACACAGCCCTCTAGTCAAAAATTGTGATCTCAGCATTTCCCTCTAGAAACCATGCATTGACTGGACTATAATAAAAGTCCCAATGGTAGGTTTTCATTTCAGTTTGCAGAGGTGATATTAAGTTCCATCATGCATTCTTTTATAAAAAAAATATTTAACGATGTCTGAGGTCAGATCCTTAGGAAATGATGCTTTCGTTTATTTAATTGGGCATCCACTCCATATAATTGATTTGATATATCCAATGCGAATACTATTGAGTTGATGCAAATAGATGAAGGTAAATAGTTCTTAATTAACCAACGAAAAAAGAGGCGCCCGGGTTTATGCATGGTATTGATCACCATCTTGAGTCTCGAGAGAAATCAGTTGAAGAGAAACCTCAGAGATTATCCGAACGATTACAGGGAAGTCTTCAAGAAAAGTATAGATTGGTGGAAACGGCCACCTATTCATCAAGCAGTAGTTCATCGAACTCCAATGAAAATTAATATCAAAGATTCGAAGCCCAAGAAGAGCTCTTACAAAACGAACCTGGTCAATCACAATCAAAAAGAAAGGACTGTATGGAACATGTAACATCATTAGACCAAAAATAGCATCTGCATTTATTGCCTGCAGAATAAGTTCATATTTTGATCTACGGCTGTAGCAGAGGCGTTAGAGCATGACACTACATCTTTTTAATTACCCATTCTTTATCCAAAATAGGTCCTTCATAGGTCCTTATTACCTATATCGATAATGTCGTTAGTAATCCATGATTTACTGTATTTATTATAATTTTTTATGCACATTCTATTAGACTTTTATTCCATTTTTGGTGTGTTATCAACTCTAATTTTAAGGGCATTCAAGATCAAAATCACCCACTCAATATTTTCGTTGCAAATACTACAAAAAAATATTTATTTGATTTCTTTCAGCCTGAAAATCTCCTATTAGCTAGTAAACAAAAAGGTGCAGCAGTGAAATTAGCAGATTTTGGATTGGCAATAGAAGTACAGGGTGAACAACAAGCATGGTTCGGTTTTGCGGGTACACCCGGTTACCTTTCGCCGGAAGTGCTCAAGAAAGAACCTTATGGGAAACCAGTAGATATATGGGCGTGTGGTGTGATTTTATACATTCTTCTAGTAGGTTATCCTCCGTTTTGGGACGAAGATCAACATAGGTTATACGCACAGATTAAAGCAGGAGCATACGATGTAAGTATTGTTGTATTTTTTGTAGATAACTAGATTTAGAATTTCTACAGCAAAAGTTTTCATTCTTACAATTAATTATTTTTTATTTATTTGCTTTCATTGTGATTGAAAATATTATTTAAATCTTAAGCAAATCACAACTTACACACTTTTTTATTTATTATGAAAATATCTACTTTCTGTATATTGTTGCCCTAATCTGGGCACATTAATATATATGTCAGGTAAATACTTTAAAACACTCATTATTGCAGAACCAATCAAAACAACTACTTTTCTAGCTAATACTGATGAAGTATTGAATTACATGATAGGATTCTTAGCATTTTAAAGCAAAAAAATACATTAAAGGTACTTAAATCATTTGTTTAAATTCGGTCATTCACACTTTTTTATTTAATATGAAATTACCTATTTTCTGTATATATTGGTACTTTAATCTGGTCACGCCAATATTCTACTTAGGAAAACACTTTAAAACACTCATCATTGACGAACCAATCAAAACAGCTACTTTTTTAGCTAATACTGACGAAGTATTTAATTACATGATATGATTCCTAGCATTTTAAGGCAAAAAAATATATTGAAGATACTTAAATTATTCTATTTCAAAAACTGTGAATGACTGAATTTAAATAAATGATTTAATATTTTTAATATATTTTTTTGCTTTAAAAAATTCTATCATGTAATTAAGTACTTCATCAATATTACTAGGAGAGTGGTTGTCTTGATTGATTTTACAATAATGAGTGTTTTAAAGTATTTACCTGACACCTGACAAGTATATTAGCGTGCCCAGATTAGGGCAAAAATATACAGAAAGTAGGTAATTTGACAATAAATAAAAAAGTGTGTAAGTTGTGATTTGCTTAATACCTAAATAGTATTGTCTAAAAGTTTTCATTTTCACAATAAATTAATTTATTTTATAAAGTTAAGTTTACAAAATTCATGTGACTTAGTGACGACTTTGAGTAAGAAGAACCATATTCCATTTCACATAATTCCAATTTACATAATTTTATGCAGTGTCCACCATAAAGTTCACACCATACTTACAACAAACTATGTTGTTATTGACTTTCAGAAAATTTATAATATATTTGTGCTAGTCCGGCGCTAAGGTCGAAAAATTAAATTATTTAAAATTGGGTCAAGAGTATGTTACTCTTATTTTTTACAAGTTTTTATTTAACTTGCATTGTATGTATGTTAGTTAGTTAATTAGTATGTTTAGGAGGAATCTTGCAAGTCAATTTTGAACCACTTAACGACGTCCAGTTGAGCTGGAAATTTTCGTTAACGTGTAATTCTGGTGACAATACAATAATATGGCACCAAAAAGTATGTTTTTTAATTTTAACTATAATTTGGTCGAATAGTGTATTCACTCAGGCGTTGTATTCTAAGAAATGGCGAGAAGTCCGGTATTATTTTAAGTACGGACGATGCAATGAATATAAAACTAATTAAGATGTAACGAAAAATGTTAAATTTATTTACATGTACAGTTCTGTGCAATAAAATCCCTATTTTTCGTTATATTAAATCATTCTTTATTTATTTGTCAGTGACACATTGTCATATTTTCGAAATGCCGAAATTAGCTGAACATGAAAAAATTCTAATTCTCTCTAACATTGAAGAGGGATGGTCTATCAGAGCAGTTGCTAACCATTATCACTTAAATACAAGTACCGTTGAGTGTGAAGAAAAGGTGGGAGGAGGAAGGTATCATAAGAGAAAAGAGGTTCAGGCCGACCGAGAGGTTCAAATCTTGCTCAAGATGAAGCGCTCCTTGGCTATTTGAGGGAAAATCCGTTTCAAATATCAGTAGACTCTGTGTCCATGACAAATTTTCCAGCATCGAAGTCAACAGCTAGCCGAAGGATAGAAAAATCGAAATTAAAAACTGTGTAAGTGGCAAGAAGACCATATTAACAGAAGAACATAAGCAAGCCCGCTTTCTGTTTTGTTTAAATTATGTCTATCATCCGTTGGAGTTTTGGAACAATGTTGTGTTTACCGATGAAAAAGTTTTTCAGTCTTGTAATGACGAACATATTCGGGTGTACCGTCCTGCAAATACCAGGTTTCACGGACGCTACGTGTCTCCGCGGAACAAGTCCGGGCGATTTTAACATATTTCCACTGGATATGTTTTGAGCTTTCAGAATCTGGCCTCATCTCGGACACAATTTGTCAAAGTCAATTTGTACATTTGTTATAAATCGAAATCATTAAATCATTAACATTTTTCCAAATACCTTACTTATGACATTTCACAATCAGTGTCACTTTTTCATAACCTATGTGATAATAAAAAATCTAAATTCCAAAAAGACTGATTCACATCACTTAATATTAGTAAAAACTGGATTACTTGATTTTTCAAGTGTATGGGATTTTATTGCACAAAAGTGTACTAAAACGAAAAAAATAAAAATTAAAAAAAATTATCTTAAAAGCTTGTCGCGTGAATAGAAATAAGAAATATTTACTTGGGTACTTCCCTGCCAAACAAAATTAATTAATGCCTGTATGAACTTCTCGCTCGCGACAAGCTGTTAAGACAATTTTTTTTAATTTTTATTATTTTCGTGTTAGTACATTTTTATCGTTACTTGCTTTGAAAAAGGAAGACAATAGAACAAAGGAATATTATTTTTTAGGTATAATAATCAACAGAATTAACAATGTTCATCAAGTTTTCCATTTACCACAAATCATCAGGCACAGATGCCATGATAAACCACAGTTCAACTCACCCCAGACAACGTAACACGCATCATATCACAGTGTGATACATATATTATTAAACTTTCCCTTATTAGAATATGATTTTAATAACGAATTTTTAATGAAACAAATCGCAGCTAACAATTAGGAAGTTTCCTATTTTAGAAATATCATGTACATTCAACCTCATTTAGTAGTCTTTCAGATAACTAGTCAAACAAAAAAAAAATATATCGATATCTAAAAACTCACGAACTTATTCAATTTCTTATTTGAATACTTCGCCTCGGCTGAAGTCCACCGTGACGTCACAATACATAACGCGCTGACTTGCCATGCCGGCGCACAGTGGGGCAAATAGCTCATTTTTTGGACAAGCGATAATTCCCAAGCCTGGAATTAATGAAATTTAAATTTTTTTTTTAAACTCTTCGTTATAAAATTGTCTTTAATTCTATCGAGCCCGGATTTTGAAATTTCAAAATTAAAGGACTTAAATTTTGAAAGTAAATTAAAATTTTATCAAAAGATTGTTTAAAATTATAAAAAATTGTTAGTTGGGGGGTGTTTTTGGTTTCTAATCTCATTTCTGATTCCCGAATTTTGAGATTCAAAAAACCAAGATAGCGGATCCAATATGGCGGCCATAATATTTTTTTAAATGAAATGTACATGCACAAACTGTTAAAAATTGTTACTTAGGACTTTTAAGTTGATCGAGAATCTGAAATCTGAATTACGTAATATCGTAATCTAAAATGGCGAATCCAATATGGCGGCCTACCTCCCTACCCCCCCTACCTCCTCGAACCTCCCCCTAAACGCCTTTCCATTATTCGTTGTCAGGAATGCAAGGATTTGTTGGATCAGATTCTTTTGAGGAAACTCAATATGTCATGTAAAATTTCGCAATCCTAACGACCCTGGGGGGTTAAAACGAAACCACCCCCTCTCTCAATACCGAAACATGCTGAAAATTTTTTCTACACGCTTTTAAGGGCTGGGAACGCGATGCTGATATTATTTAGCCTCCCACTCCTAACCAACTACCTCTAAATGCATTTCTCCCATTATTCGTTATCAGGCATGCGAGAACTTGTTGGATCGGTTTTTTTTCGGGGAAACTCAATATGTTCTGTAATATTTAGCAACCAGACATCCTAGCGACCTCCGGGGGTTGAAACTACCCCCGCCCTCAATCCTGAAGTGTCCCTCAAAGAGAAGTATTGTATTTTTCTAGCCCTTTAAATTCATGGCGTTATGTAAGGCTACATAACGACATTAAAATATTTATTCATTTGCGGTATCTGGTATCAATTTGTCACTAGCATATGTTTAGCCCAGTCACCTTATACATGAACCTCTAAAAAAATACAACCTAAGATTTTCCAACGAGATTCTCTTTATTTTGGTGTCACAAATAATTTCTCAAAAGTCCATAAAGCTAACTGGACGGCTATAATAGTTACAGCAGGTTAAATGTCAAGAAAATCGGTTTTTCTCAAATATCTCGTAAATCATCGGTTTTACGTTAATTCTGATTATTATAAAATTTGTTCGTGAGGTAAATCTGCATAAAAAAATTTACGTAGAACCAATAGTTTTTGATATTATTGAGAAAACTCGGACATTGTGTTGCATTCGTTTCCGCACCACCTTTGAGGTAGAATGCAAGGCGCGTTTTTTTTACATGGTGTCCTTTATAGGCCTAATCCATTGGTTACAAGTTATAGGTATTATAATTTTGTTTATTATGGTTCGTCTTTGCTGACTTCTTCTTCTTCGTCTCCGTCTATCCCTTCTATTTCCACTTCTTCAATATTTTCATCTTCGTCAACAACCATCTCAGCGGAAAATAACGAAATGAGTTCGTCCTCATCATCGTTGAACTCAGATTCAACGGTTGTATCCTCGGACATCGTATTGAGATACGACTGGCCCCAACAAAAGTCACACACTACGGAACATGGCAATCCTATTTTTGTGCATCCACAATTGGTGCCACGACCTTTTAATTTGCAGTTGCAGAAAATAGAATTGAGAAGTTCATCTTGTGGAGGAGGAATTAGAGTAGTTGTTGGCTCTAATAAATTATTGTTTAAAGTCCAACCCCATTGCTGAGGGTCTAAATTTTTTCCCAGCTAAGTTTGAACCTGGTAATATACCCTGAATAGATGTTGTTGAGTAGTTGCTGCTGTGGATGGAAGTGACGACAATTGCAGAGTCTTATTTATTAGCAAATTTTTCGAACAGTTTTTTATTTTGAATGCCGCCAATGCTTCCTGTAAATCTGGTCTTTTTTGTAATGTTTTAAATGCATTTATTTTTCCTTTTCGAAATAAAGCAATGGAATTTTAGAAAGCTACTACTAAAAGCCCTCATTATTATTATTATTATTATTATTATGAAGAAGTGTCCATTTCAAGAACATCTCAGACAGAAATTATGCGGGTGTACGTACATAAACGATGTATTCATAGGTCTTGTTATCTATATACAACACTCTACGTATATAATGTGGCGTATGCACTTTGCTCCGAAGTTTCTCAGACCAGTATCTCGAAAACTAATTGTTCTACGTAAATTTTATATATAACCTTTTTTATGCATATTTATCTCACGAACAAATAGTCAAAATTAAGGTAAAACCGATAATTTACGAGATATTTGAGAAAAACCGACTTTCTTGACATTTGACCTGCTGTAACTATTGTAGCCGTCCAGTTGGCTTTATGGACTTTTGAGAAATTATTTGTGACGTCAAAATAAAGAGAATCCCATTGAAAAATCTTAGGTTGGATTTTTTTAGAGGTTTGGCCTTTTTTATGTATAAAGTGATTTTGTATGAATTTCATATACCTAGTTTATGGAATAAGATAACTTAGTAAATTTAAAAACAAAATAGAAGTGCGTGTTAAAAATTCTTAAGTGCGAAACTATACTTGAGTGAGCCCGGGCACGGGCCCTTAAAAGAGACGTGGACCCGGGAAATTTGCCCCCCCCCCCCTCTCGTCGGGCCTGGTAAAAAGCCTCAGTCGAAGGTTCTGACTTACATTAAGGCACCCTTCTACCCCTTCCGGGACGTGAAAATCGTTTTCACGGCTGCACAGCGGTATCTTTGTTCAAAAAAAAAAATTATGAATCTCCTCAGTTGAGCAGAAAACAAAACAACTTTTTCCATTTTTTTGCAGCATTTTTATTTACAATACACGCGGTAAATCCAAATCTAAAAATTAATTAAAAAATAGGTGTGAGTTACAGAAGCGATTCACGCGTGAAAACTACTTTGTTCCCAAATGAAAAAACGCTTCTATAGCGCGAAAAGGGAGCTCCAAGTTGCGCCAAAGAAATATATTTTTTAAATTCCGTAGCAGCCAACCGCCCGCCCACCTTACGCGGATGTCACAAGTGGAAGTCGAAAACTTCACTTCATTTGGCGTAAATTTCGACCTTCTGGACCGTGACGGAGGATAATCGCCTTCGCAAAGACATTTCAAATGTGGTGGGCGCGGGGTAGTGGCGGAAGGGGGCCCACCTAACATGTTTTCAGTGGTAGAAATCGAGCCCTTTCGAGTGGCATAAATTTCATTTTTCTGGAACAAGACGGTAATGAACGTTCTATTGATGGACCGGAAGTAATCCTTTTTTTCTGGCTCTAGCTGAAATTGTCCGACCACAGCCATGGTCGAATTTAAACACGACTCGTTAAATGTGCTTCTGGATTATGACGAATACTTTGTGTGTTACGAGCTCTACTACTATAAGACAAAGACAAGTAGACAAATAATTCGCATTTTATAAATTTACTTTAGTTTCAATCCGAAAATGCACAAAAAAATATTTGATAAAATATAGCTGAAATATTAAATTGTAACCATCTTAAATGGCAGACACTGTATATAGTGAACCTTTATCTGTTGCACTTTTCAGAATAACGGGGAATATTCTATGAGTATTCAAGAGTGTTATTATAATTTTTTTTATAATGTAATAAGTAAGGTACAAGCAGTCGTAAAAAATAGTTGACGGAAAAACAAAAGACCAATGAATTTTTGGTTTGACGTTATAGTA
The DNA here is from genome assembly GCA_936432065.2 of Rutpela maculata. Classification (NCBI taxonomy): domain Eukaryota; kingdom Metazoa; phylum Arthropoda; class Insecta; order Coleoptera; family Cerambycidae; genus Rutpela; species Rutpela maculata. Next base: position 94,172,474 of record OW386285.2, on the reverse strand, counting down.
CGGCAGCCCGCTACCAAGATTTTCGAGTTACTTTAGCGAAGATAATTCCAGCATTTCTCATCAATTCTGGGAGAGCTGAGAAGAAAAGTTCCGGGTGACGGAACGTCTTACCTGTCCTAAAGGGTTCAAATAGAGCTTTCAACATGTAAAGAAAAACCGGTCATTTCGGTCTTCGCAGCGCGGCAGTTTCTTTTGTCTCCTTCTCGAGGGAAGGAAAAATTGAAAACTGTCCTATTGACTGAGACGCCGAGTTACAAAGACCAAAATAATGACAAATAGCTACCGGTCAAAATTCTGGTCACAGCGGTGAGGCAGTTCTGCTCATTATAGAGTAGTTTCGATGTCTCTTGACCACAAGAAAGTTCGAACGGAACTTTTTGCTAGTTCAGTTACGGGTGATTATATTCACATGTTGCTTAATCTTGAAGGCTGATCAAGTCATCGAGGTGAGGCAGTTCTCCACTTCAGGCTATTCCAAATATCATTAAGAAGACGAAAACAATATGAACTGAACTTTTCCTAGTTCACGTTCAGAAAAATGATTTCCGCCGCAACAAAAAAAAACAAATTAACGCTGTTTGTAAGCACAAGCTCTCCTCTCAGAGAATTTGTTTAAATGGAATTAGGCAACGAAGCCATCCGGCCTCTCCATGTATTGCGCGCGCCACCGCGTCATTCCGGAGCGCGCATATACATACCGGGAGACTCTGATACGAGCTGCCCGGGCCGAGGATGCTTCGTTGGCACTATATGGAGTATACCATCTCTGTATAACGACAACGCAGCATCCTCGGTCCCAGCAGCTGCCATATTTTATTTACGTATACACATGTTCTATATCTTCTGCTGGAGATGCTACATGGCTTCGGATACACTCCATGTCGTTGCCATGGGCAACGAAGTCATCCAGCATCTCTATGTCCTCCGCATGCCACCGCGCTAGCACGCCGAACGTATATGCGACTCCATTCCATTTCGCGCAGCTACGGCCAACGGAAAACGGCAGTTCGCATTTTTTTATCGTTTATAATTTTAGCCTTCAATTTGATACAACTTTGACTGATATTACTGGGATTGAAGCCAATGAAAAATGGCAGTTCTCAATTAATTCATGTGTTGTTCCTCATTTTTAACGAGAATTAATCGAGAGCTGCCTCCCCGCGGTATAAAAATTACATTTTTTCGATAGACGGAAAGTCGTTTGCCAGCCGCCCACATCGTTTTTCGAACTTTTGTCGTATGAAAAAGTGTCTTAGAATTTCTTAATCTATAGAGTTTCCCTGTGATAAAGCTCGCTGTTTTGACAGGGGTTTTTGGTAACGGGCTGCCGTACTATTAGATTGAAACAACTATTTACTTCGCTGTTCTAAAACAATTAGCATTAAGTATTTTTTTCTAACTTTAATACTATAGAAGGTTCAATTTCACTGAAAGAGAGTTTATTCAAAACTGATAATATTGTTTTATATAAAAGACTAATAAGTTCGTATATATTTAGTATCCTAGCCCAGAATGGGACACAGTGACGCCAGAAGCAAAGAATCTCATTAACCAGATGCTGACAGTGAATCCTGGAAAGCGTATTACTGCAGCAGAAGCATTAAAACATCCATGGATTTGCGTAAGTATTGTCTTATTTACTGCATCAGCTTTTCTCGACGTAAAAACCTATATATTCTGTATAAAAATAAAGCCAAGCAGTATTATTTTAAGTTTATATGCTGATTTGTAACACTACAAAAATTTGTGTTTTTTTTTTATTTACCCATTCATATTTTTTTCAGCAAAGAGAACGCGTCGCATCCGTCGTGCACAGACAAGAAACAGTGGACTGCCTCAAAAAATTCAACGCAAGGCGCAAACTCAAGGTAAGCACTTTAAATTTAAGTGATCTTTATTTAGTTTAAATTACATTTAATTCTAGGGTGCTATCCTTACTACTATGCTGGCTACTCGTAATTTTTCAAGTAAGTTTAAGGTGATTCATTTTAAAACTGACTTTATGATACACATATATGTATTACATGTCTATGCATGGGTATACGAGTATACACATGTATGCACATGTACATAATTAATCAATTATTAACTTTACAGTTTAAGAAAGTAACTACCTATCTATTACAAAAAATAATATATAATATTCATGGCATATATTTTACTTTGCGCAAAACATTGGCATTTATTTTCATAAATGTTTGTAATAGATAAAGTCCAATAAATCATAAAATAACTAGTCCTATCTAATATTTCAACCACTCTGATAATTATGTGGCACTAGCATTACTCCAACAGACCTTACATAATTTGCAAACTACACTAATACTATTACACTAATTTTAAGAGTTTTAGTAGTCATTCAGTTTACTGAATTAGTTACCCTAACATTATGATTTTCTCATAGTTCTCTACTTTATATCAGGAGGTTTTTTCATTGTTTTGGGAAGATATTAATATGTATTACCATTCTGATTGATTAAGATTTTAACAAATAACGAGACGTTATTAATTATAGTACAAATATTTAAATATATTTTGATTTTTAGATGATAACAAAAATGATAAAATTCTGGATATGATCACATCACCTTGATCCCGCAATTAAGTCTTTTTAATACTAAGGTAAAAAACGCTCCAGAAGTGGCATGTGTTTGAAGTGTTATGTAAAAAGATATATCCTGAAATCGAATAATCTAACGCTACGGGGGAAATGTTTCTCATATTATTTATGATATATTATCACAACTTCAACAAAATGCTAAATCTATGGATGAAATCATATACATTAAAAATCTAGTTAAAAAAATCTACCTCATTTTATCAGTTTATGTGTTATCATGAAACAAGAATGAGCTCAACAGTTTGCAGAGCCTCGATCAACGTTTTGTGGGACGTTAAATCGGTTTGAAGGCGCTGGTAGTAATAGCTTAGTAATCCACTGCATTTAGTGAAAAATGAGCCGCATCTTCAGACCAATTCATACAAAAGCAAATGTTGGTTTTCCGGGTAGGTTCTGGTGTCCTTCTGAAGATAATTTTCTGCAACTGTGCGAAAGGTTGTGGACCATTGTGTGCCTGTCGGAGGCTGGGACTTAATTGCTCACCAATTTGCGGCAACTGCCATGGGAAATCTTGTTTGAATGCTGAACCGATTGAAAACTGGCCAGAAATAGAAGCCGTCACTGAAGCAGAGACTGAAAGTTAGATTGATTCGGATTTCCTCAAACGAATCGATGAATTTTTAGAAGGAGAAAACGGACAAGAAGGAAATTATTAATTTGACAACATTTTAATAAGTATGACAGTCGTGGATTAGGCCTACCGGGGAAATCACATTAAAAAACGCGCCTAGTACTCAACCTCAAGGGTGGTGTGGAATAGAGTACTTAAATTATCATAATATCCCATAAGTTCAAATTCAGTGCAAGATTTTCAAGAAAACTATTGCGTATACGAAAAAAAGACCCTCTATCTTTTTCATAGATAATTTCCATAGCTTTCTTTTTGCCTAATGTATTTTTGTCGTAGAGACAATGAAAACCGAGATATCTAGAAAAATTCGTTTCCGAGCGCGATTTTAGCCCTTTACAGCGTTGCCAAATTTTATCCTTACACTCTCACTTCGGGGACTTTTGAGACCTTATTAAGGACACCAGAACCTACCTGGAAAACCAACATTTGCTTTTGCATGAATTGGTCTGAAGAAAAATCCTAAATGCAGTGGATTATAGGACCTGGTTCGCAAGAAAAGGGTCTGTGGCTTATCTAAGGGACACATAACGGAGGAGGTCCAAAAATGGGAAAAGGAACAATAGAAGTCCTACTGGATACTCCAGGCCAAAGACAAGCGAAAAGATTTATATCCTATTCGACAAAGAATACCACAAGGCTTCCCGAACTCGAACAGTTCGACCTAAGACTGATCAGAAGCTTTCTAACTCGCCATTGCCTCTTGAGATATCATCTCAAGAACACGGGCATGGCAGAAGATGACAAATTCAGATACTGTGAAGCTGCAACTGAGACTGCAGAACATACATACATATACTTTGCGAATGCAAGGTGTTAATCCGCATTAGGCTAAAGTACCTAGAACATGCGGAATTAACACCTGAAGACATAGGGAAATTAGCTACCAGGAAAATCACAATCTTTGCAAAAAGTCTTGGAATCCTGGGCAACAACCAATTGTAGGGTAAATCACAAAAGATCTTTTAAGCCGAGGTGAAGAAAGGCCAAGCGACCTCTTAAACAATCTACAATCTAGGACCTGGTCAGGACGTTTAAATAGGTTTGGTACAAATACCCCACCCTACAATAATCTATAACTATACAAGGTGTTATAAGTGTGATGGTCATAATTTTAACTCGTGAAATATTAGGCCAGTGGGAACCCAAAGATATTAATATTTTTGCCGTCTCTTGCCGTTATCGAGTAACTAAAGAAAAATGTCTAGAACATCTGGCAACACCATACTAGACCAGTTGTACAATGATCCAAGATACTGTACCCTTAAATATGAACTCATAATAGAAGTAGGTTAGGCTGGATGGCAGAATTTTAGGTGTTCTTATTGAGAGTAATAACATTATTATATTAATTCAAAATATTATTTACAAAGTTCAAAATTCCGATTTTAGAGTTGCGACTTCGATTTTGTTGAACTACGTCCAAAACTTTTTGACGAGCAACCAAAGTTATCACATGACGTTGCGCTTCTAGATCTTTTAACCCAGAACTACAAATTGCTGAAAAAGTATTACAGGTATAAAAACGTCTAAGAATATATTGCGTCATGAACACGTTTTTTGAGTTCACAGATGATGTGTGATTTTTTTCAGATTTTTATCTGCATTTTAAATGACCGAGAAAAGATTACTAACAAAAAATAAAGAAGAAAAAAATCCCAGTTTTGAAATTTTTGGAGGTCGGTACAACTTTAACTATGAACTCCACCGTTTCTTTAACCATTATTTTAGACAGTTTTATGCGCTACCGAAACGTATAGTTTTTTCTCTATATCGCTTAATTCTCAAGATATCGACAAAAAAATTTAAAAGATATTTGCAGCCTTCATTGTTAATAACTTTGTAATAAAAAATGTACATAACTAACAATTATTATTGTACTCTAAACAATTCAACTCTTATGACGGCGACCTGGGCAGACAAATATCGCACAGAAATATTTTATATGCTTGCCCTTTTTTAGTCAGTAGATAAATCCTATGCAAATTTTAGAGGTGATGAAAATACCGGCTCTAAGTTATGATCTGTTAAAAACCACTGCCCAAGGAATCACCACTTCCATATTCAGATTTTCTATCGAAGTCTCTCACAACGAAAAAAAAATCATAAAAACAAATCTTTTAAGTTATTCTGTATATTATAGTATATTATATTACTAGGAGTAGAACGCACTCTTTTTTGTGTTGAGCCCAGGATTTGCGGCTGAGGCGAAGCCGAAGCCGCAAACTGGGCGAAACACAAAAAAAGGCGTTCTACTCCGTGTAATATATACTATTTTTTCTTCAAGCGTATTAAAATGCAAAAATTCATTTATTTATCATAAATGTACAAATATTCAAAACTACAGTCTTAGATGTTGACACAATATGACAAGTGGGTAGTGGATAGCGCGCCACCGGTGGCTTTCGGTATTAACATTATGTTACTAGTAAAACAATACCCACTGCGGTGGCGCTTTCGAAACTAACATTATGTTACTAGTAAAACAATGTCCACTACGGTGGCGTTCGGTACTAACATTTTGTTACTAGTAAAACAATGTCCTACTTCTACTTCTGTTTTTGGTGACATAATTTAAACATTTTAATACGCTTGAAGAAAAAATATTTTATTCCACAAATCGCACTTAAAATATGTGTTTTTATAAATATTAGCGTGACAAAACCAAGTAAATGTTGCATTACAAACATTACATGTAAACATGTTTACTTATTTACCCTTTCACAGTATGACTTCAAATATTAATAAGTGTTTATTCATATTTTAATCTTGTTTTATCTCCCACCTTGTCCCCTGTCCCACTTTCCCTTAATTACCTTTAATTACCCCCTCTCCAATCAACTACCTGTTAATTACCCCCAAGCTATGCCCCCAGCCCCGTCGCCCGTGACCTCCGCGTAGGGAGGAGGCCTAGGACCTACTATAATACCCTACTCTGGCGAACTTTAAAAAAAAATTTGGCGTAGCTCCAAAAAGAATTTGGTGTACTTTTGAAAAAAATTTGACGTTAAAAACAGGGTATTTTCGAAAAAATTACGGAACTTTAATTATATAATATTTTAAATCGTCGACCCCAAAAATCCATAAAACGATATCCCACATCGGCAGTGGGGGTGGGAGTGATGGTAGGGGGGTGGTAGTAGGGGCGGATGAAGTAAAAAAAAATGTTGAGGCCTTTGGTTCCCCTCCCCAACCCTTCAATGGAATAAGATCAAAATATAATCTAGCTTCAGATCTCATTAAAATACGTACGGATACCAAATTTCAAGTCAACATATTAAACGGTTCCAGAGTACCTAATCGTGCGCACAAAAAAAAAGTTGCAGACAAATATTAGACATTTCTTTTTGCTCAAATTTAAAATCTCGACGTGTCATGACATTCTAAGCCTATATCAACAATAAAAATATTCATTCTTTCTTTTTGCGTTACTACACTGCCACTGGATGTGGAAGTAATTATGACCATCATAATTCTAACACCCAGTTACCCGTAAACATATGCGGATGTAAAGTGGAAGTCGAAAACTTTCATTTGGTGTAAATTTCGACCTTTTGGGCCATAGCGGGAGGTAACCGTCTCGCAAAATCACTTCATACGCGGAGTACTGGCGGGAGGGGGGCGCCAAACTAACGTGTTTTCGGTGGCAGAAATCGAGCCCTTTCGAGTAGCATAAATTTCATATTTCTGGAAAAAAACGGTAATGACCGTTTTTTTTATTGGTTGATCGGGAGTAATCTTTTTTCGGCCCTGGCTGAAATGTTCCTCCCACCGGACTCATTTCGGATTCAGCCAAAATCGAATTGAAAGACACATCAAATGTGTGATTTTGAGTTTATGGGCTCTTGGACTAGTTGTGTTGAATTTACTTGGTCGCCTTGCTCTCTCTTAAATAAACTGGGGAAAATAGCAATACATAAATACATCATCAACATATTAGGATCCCTTGTAGGGTCACTGGCGCTACTTTTACTAGAGGGTAAATTTAGTTTAGTGAATGGTCATGAAAAGCCGCGGGAAGCTCTTACTGCACTCCAGTATTATGATACACCCGTAATGGATTGGCTAGCAAGAAGCCCAAATTTCAATCCCTTAAAACATTTGTTGAAACCAAATTAAAAGACGAGTTCGAACACGGTAACAGCCATCTTTAATTCTTATTAGCTCTGTTCAAAAAATCGTTTAAAGATTTTGGAAAATATTAACCACATCTTTATCTGGGGTGCTGATGTCAAGCAGCCATTAATGCCAAGTACGGAAACATGTGATATTAAGATCTTTTAGGTCACTTTTCTAGAATGTTAATTTTTCAAATTTTCTTTATTTTCTATCATTTCACTATACATATATTTAATGAATGTGTTGAACTCAATTTCAATAAATCAATCAATTTGATCTGAGTTGTGAGCGTAAAATACTGACAAGAATGGAAATCAATATACGCAAAAAAGACCAATGTTTCATAAATTTATTATGCTTCGTGGCCCTTATCGGCATATTCCAGTTTAAGGAATGGTATTTGGAATGGAATACATCTGGTGTTTGTGTGGTTCATTGACTCTTTTTATCCTCTACTGACCGTAGATGAATAGAAAGTTTTATGATTCCTAATTCGAGATGCCGACTAATTTATTAGACCTTTCATGGTTTCAACATACCAAGAAAGTGAGTTTGATTTTTTCGAAAATTAAGTAAACCTAAAACCCGAGAATATGTCATAAGTGCTGGTGAAAAAATAATCATATTAGGGTTAGAGGAAGAATAAGTTCTTTCGAAAACTTGTTACAGAAATTAGAGAATATATAGTGGGAAAAGGTTTCCCAAAAAAAAAAATAATAAATAACACAGGCCCACAAAAACAAAAAAGTATCCTGAGCTAGTGACTAGACCCACATATTTCTATGTATTTTCACTCGCTGAACATGAATCTGGCGTCAGAATAGGACCTTCCTGCACGAATTTATGAGTTATGATGGAAAAAAGCTCTAAATTCATTAATTCATCATCTTAACCTTACATATTTCAAGATCATTAGCAATAGCGTTGGCGTAAATTGAAGACAGCTCTAATATATACTTGGAAGTGATAATGATATAATAATAAGACCCATAACCCAACGGCCCGGTAACCCCGCGACCCATAAATCAGCAATTCATATTACCAAATTTAAAAGAGAAATTCCTCATTCAGTGATGCTTTTGTACTCTTTTATCGTTAATAGATATATGTAGTGACCCATAAATCAACAATAACGTAACGGCCCAACAAATCAAGTCAGTAATTCATATTACCAAAAGTTCGTAAACTTAATGCAAGAATTTCTTACATTCGGCGATGCTTTCGTACTCTTTCATCTTTAAATGATCTGCGTAATGGGTTTCTTTTCCTTTTTTTTTCTTTGGCAACGATTCCCTCTTCATTGTTCAGCAAAAGTCAGTCATCATATTGATGTCCCATCTACCTCGGTACAGTCTTTCCATTTCATTAATATCTTGATGAAATCGTTCTCCTTGTTCTTCACAGAAAAAGTTTTACTTTGTACTTTTCCAAAAATGTGTATATAGGTTTTAAGAGCCGTTTTTTTATAATCCAAGTTCTTTTCATTGTCATGATCTATTTTATTCTCAATATTTTCGGAAATAGCATTATGATAAACACGATTTTGGTGGTTTCATAGACAATTCCATTATTTCATTTAATAGCCCAGTCGACGTAGGTATTTACCCACAAAAAATTGCAAACTGTGTAAACTTTCTTTTAATGAGTTCGTGAAAGTGTGTAGAATAATATCCTGAAAAGTTTACATTTCGCTTGGGTGCAGAACATAAAAAAAAAGTGAAAAAAAAATTTTTTTTCATCCATTTTTTCAAAATTTTGAAATTAAATCAAGCTAGAAAAAAGAAAAAATACAGATGGATAGATCACGTATTTATGAACAAAAAATGTCCTAACAAAATTTATCGTTAAAGCCACGGTTTTCCCGAAAAAAAATAGTCAAGTGTAACGTTATAACTCGGAACGAGATCCATGCGCGCACGTGCTTGAATACGCATGACTGTGACATCGACGCACTGAATTACATGTCACTAAATCAGAATTTGTTCAATCCATATGAGTGTTGGTTCATTTAAAAGGTGGAAATTGTAGCTTTCTGGTGCTTTTTTGTTTTAAACAATACAAGCAAAGGATGGATGGGAAAAATATACTTATATATATTATCACGCCCGAACTCAATCGTCGCAATAAACAATATAGAAAAAAATAAAAGCCTTTCAAAAAAATTCTTTCTTCATTGAGAACTGTTGAAAAGTATGCACACTTCATGATTATTATGGTTTATTACGCTGTAGTAACGATAATTTAAAAAAAAGTACATATCAAATCATTTTAATTTCCTTGCTTGTTGATTTTTTTTGATAAATATATGTATTGGAGGCTGTACCTTGTCGAGAAATTGACCCATTGGAAAAAATAAAATATCACTATTTCGGAAAAAAAGTATATTTTTCGAATGTTCAAACACGTTCGTTTACTTGTATGCATTTTTTAGAAAATATGATCAATCAGATCATGATAAGAAATTGCGATTTTCAAGATCTTATCCTGAACTATGAAAATATCTTTGATTGTTTTGAATACAAATTCTGGAACTTTTCCAATACATTAACAAATATATAAGGAATCCATTGGATATAACTGAAATGTGCATGGCGTACCTATAATAAATACAATACAGTAAAGGCACGTACAAATTCATGCAAGCGATTCAGCGGGTATGTGTGGTGTCTGTGTATGCATTGATATAATGATATATTTTCCCTCCATACTCACTATTTATCCTCCTATTTACTAAGAAAAATGTTTAAAACGTGTAATCAGAAAGAGAAAAAAGCTTTATTTTACTCGATAGAACAGGGTTCCATAGTATGCATTTAACCGTGCGCTAGCCGCGCAGTTGACAAGGTTACTTCACTATTTTTTTCCAGGAATACCGTGGCTTTAGCGAAAAATTTTATTAGAATATTTTTTGTTCAGAAACACATGGTCTATCCACCTGTATTTTTATTTTTTCCTGCCCTAATTTAATTTAAACATTTTGAAAAATTGGTAAAAAAAATTTTTTTTTCACTTTTATGTTCTGCATTCGAGCGGAATGTAAACTTTTCAGGATATTATTCAATACATTTTCACGAACTCATTAAAAAAAAAATTATTCAGTTTGCAACTTTTTGTGGGTTTCACTATAAAAATGTTCTCTGTCGTCTGGGTTATAAATCGGTTTATTGACAAAGAAGGACAATGCTATGAGTATTTAACACGTAAGTTCAGTCGTATATCAGAAGCTAAATTAAAAGAAGGAATATTTGATGGACCACAAATTCGTACTTTGTTGGAGGATGAAAATTTCACTACACAAATGACTGACATCGAAAAAGCTGCACGGGTTAGTTTCAAAGAAGTTGTAGAACAATTTCTAGGTAACAAAAAAGTGAAAAGTACAAAAATATAGTAGCCAACATGATACAAAATTACTACAAAATGGGCTGTCTAATGGGTTTGAAATTGCATTTCCTTCATTCACACATTGATTACTTCCCTGAAAACTGAAGATTTCCGTGAAGTATATAAGGCGAACGATGTCAACAACATATTAATGAAATGCAAGGACGGTATCAAGGTAGAAGGAACATCAATATAATGACTGACTTTTGCTATACAATGAAGAGGGAACCGTTGTCAAAGAAAAAAAAGAGGAAAGGATACCCATAATTTGAAGATAAAAGTCTACGAAAGAATCACTGAACCGAAGGAATTCTTGTTTTAAGTTTAAGAAATTTTTGTAATACGAATTGAACAATTTTTAAATTCTAAAAAGGGGTAATAAAGGTATCCGGTACACGTTTTAATATATCTCCTTCTGAACAAACCTCGTTTGTGAAAAAATATCTAATCCCATCCTTGATACCTCTTTCTGTCCTTTATTCACATCACATCCCTAATTTCCATACTCTATTTCGGATCCGGTACACGTTATTAATAGTAACTATAAATACCAATAAACTATAGACTTTGTACTGTCGTGAGCAAAAAAAAATAGGACAACTATTTTTTTCTAATGTAAATCTGTCTCTGTTTGCACACTTGCAATGAATTTTGACAAATAACTGACAATGTCACAAAAATTTGTTAGATGTACACAACTAGATTTTAGCAAAAATACGTTATAAAACTTGTCCCATTTTTTTGCGTACATTGAAAATAGGCGTGCAGATCACCCCCGTTTTAACCAACTAACCGGTTAAGCTGAGGTAACCACTTCTACCTGGTTTTTCTTCAAGTTGACATCGAAGAGTACTCACAGTAAAAAATTAGCCAAAGTTAGTTGATCGGAACATATAAATAATTGCAAAAAACTCTAATTTTTTTTATCACGAACTTTGTCGAATTTCATCTTCAATTCGCGATATCTCGGCAAATAATGAATATTTTTAGATGAAATTTCAGCACGACATTGTTCAAGTTATTCTTTAAGATATTGAATTGGTCAGAACCCTTATTTATTTCACAGATGAATATAGTGATTTTTCAAAAAAATTCTTTTGTCAAGCCTATTTTTTTTTCAAACAAAAATTTTGTGACGAATTTTTAACACGATAATTTTTGACAAACTTATATTAAAGTACAATATTTAAAGAAGTCTTCTGTAAAGTTTTACGTATTCATATTGTATATACAAAAAGTTATCGCACTTTGAAATAGCAAGATTTTGTTTGCAAACGATTAGAAAAAATTAATAAACCTGCAAATTTTTATGATACATTAAATCGCTCGAAATTGAAAACTTTTACAGATATGATAAAAAAAAAGTTCTGTAAAAAGAGCAGATAATAGCACAAGTAAAGAATATGTTTCTCCAGAAAAAGTGAACCAAAGAGCTCTGATTCCATCCAAGCAAAGAGCTGATGTAAGCCTTGAAAAAGTTCTTAGTGTTCCACTGAACTTCTGCTCTATTTAAGGAGGATGGTAATAGGCGAATATCGTCAAAGTCTGATTTGTTACATACGATCGAAAAAAATATTGTAATATCTGTGATTACAGAACCTTGCTGGACATAACTACATGATAGAATAATAGATGGCAGATTTGCATTGTTTAAATACGAAATATATGAAATGTTTCGAAGATGTTGGACAATATTTTTTGAAGTATTTTCGAAAACTATTTGAAACTTTTTCTGAGTCATTTTCGATCGCTATAACGTTAGTATAAATCCTAAATCGCAAGAGAGGTAAAAAAAGGTATAAACTAAATTCTAATACTTACGATATTAATGCTAGTCGACCTATACCAGATTAGGATAAAGTTATGTCTACAGATGCAAATAAAAATGTTTTGAACCTATTTTTATGCGACTACATCGAAAAATATATTCTGATAAAATTATTAATAAAAAATTATATTTGGCTGGTAGATACAAAAATCATCTTGTTACTAAAGAAATCACTAATTCACTTAAACGTGAGATTACAGATTTATTTTCTAATCATGCTGAAGCTGATTTTCGAATAATTTGTCATCTGATCTACATTTCTAAACAATACTTAGACACTCAGGACATGATAGTGATCGTTAAGTCCCCAGATACAGATGTGTTTATTCTTTTAATCGCACATTATTTTAAAATAAATACAAGGATTCAAGTATGGTTTCAAACTGGAAAAAATAGCATCAAAACAGATTTGCGGCGCTTTATACCAATACATATTGTATATGCCAAGAACTAGGAAGTATTATTGGTTTAGCATTACCAATAATTCATGAATTAACCGGATGCGATACGACTTCCGCTTTCTATGGAATTGGTAAGAATAAAGCTCTCAACGTAGCATAAAAAATGAGCACAGAACATTTAGTCCAGATGTCTCAAATTGAGAATAAATTAACACCTGAAATTGTTAATGCTTGGACAAAATTTGTGATTGGAATTTATGACTTCAAAAGTAAACAAGACAACATTAACGACGTGAGAGTAATTTTAGCTCGAAAAAAAAAACTCCTCCGTTAAAAGATTACCTCCATCGTTCAACACATGAAATGCTGTTTTTGGCAAGTGCACGTATGGTATAATGCTCACATACCCATTTTTGAAGCACTCAATCTGACTGATTTTGGCTGGAAATTTGAAAATGAAGAACTTTTGCCAATATTGTATTTTGAAGGACCAACAAGTTTGGAGCTGCTTCAAAAGTATATTTGTAATTGCAGATTAAAAAAAAACATCTTGTGATAAAGAATTTTGTTCGTGCTACGCTGCTGGTATAAAATGCTGTCTCATTTGTAACTCTACATCAAATTGCTCGTTGCAGCCTATAGATGTTGATTCAGATTAAAAATATTAAAAACAACCCAATGTATTATGCATTTTTTAATTTATCAACAATTAATTTAGTATTACTTATTTCCACTTTACAGTAACCTATAAAAAGGAAATATGTAACAAAACATTGCATTGCATTGCATTGCATTGCCTGAACTACGGCAACCACCACAATGAAACATGCCGCGCTACTTCAAAGTGCGATAACTTTTTATATATACAATATGAATACGTGAAACTTAACAGAAAACTTCTTTAAATATTGTACTTTAATATAAGTTTGTCAAAAATTATCGTATTAAAAGTTCGTCACACAATTTTTGTGTTTGAAAAAAAAAAATTAGGCTTGACAAAATAAATTTTTTGAAAAATCACTATTTTCATCTATGAAATAAATACGGGTTCAGACCAATTCAATATCTTAACGAATAACTTGAACAATGTCGTGCTGAAATTTCATCTAAAAATATTCGTTATTTTCCGAGATATCGCTAGTTGAAGATGAAATTCGGCAAAGTTCGTGATATAAAAAAATTATAGTTTTTTGCAATTATTTATATGTTCGGATCAACTAACTTTGGCTAATTTTTTAATATAAGTACTCTTCGATGTCAGCTTGAAGAAAAACCAAGTTAGAAGTGGTTACCTCGCACAAATTGGTTACTCAGTTTCTAGAGCACTTATCGGGGGTGATCTGCACGCCTAAAAAGAAACGATTTAATTTATATTTTCATATGTATACTAGGGATTTTACTCACTTAAGGGTAATTTTACCTCTTTTGAGGAGTAGTTTTGCACTTGGTTTGGTGTCCAAAATAAGTAGCAACTAAAATTCATTAGTACTACTGTTTGGCATAATTTTTTTCCTACCATCTACCTAAATTTTTGTTCCATATCTGGTCCATTTTTTAATTATAAATAGACTATAAAAATTGTAACGTGTAAGCACAATTTAGATTCCAGATTGGGATTTTGCGGCTTAATTAACATAAAGGTAGAATTTTTTTTGTTTCTTTTTTTTTGGTTTTACTTAAACTTGATAATATGAATTGCTGATTTATTGGACCGTTGGATTATTGTTGGTTTACGTACATCTTTTGAAGATAAAAAAGTAGGAAAGCATCACTGAACGAGGAATTTTTCTTTTAAATTTACGAACTTTGGTAATATGAATTGTTGATTTATTGAGTCGTTGGGTTATTGGGCCGTTGGGCTATTGTTGAGTTATAGGTCTTATTGTTATCTGCTATATAATTATCACTTCCAATAATATATTAGAGCTGTCTTCAACTTACGGTAACGCTACTGCCAATGATCTTGAAATATGTAAGGTTAAGACGATGAATTAATGAATTTAGAGCTTTTTTTCCATCATAACTTATAAATTCGTGCAGGAAGGTCCTATTTTGACGCCAGATTCGTATTCAGTGAGTGAAAATACATGGGAAAAGGTGGGTCTAGTCACTAGCCCAGGATACTATTTTGTTTTTGTGGGCCTGTGTAATCTATAAAACTATTTACATAAAACTTCCCTCTATATGTGGCACCTTTTTGGTGACTGTCCTGGTTTTTCACTAAAAGGATGTTGTGAATAAGAAGAGATAATTGTCGCAATTTACATAATCTGATCCGTGGAATCCGAAGAAGTCGGTTCGTTTTTTCACAATACTCCCGTCGGTAAATGAAGGAAGTAAAAACATGTTTTAATTGTTTTCTTATTCTTTGTAATAATTTACCACTAAATTCTGCATTTGCTTCACAATAATTCCAGCTTTCGGGAGATTTTCTGTTAAAAAACTATATGGATAACTATAAAGGACCCCGCACGTTTCTTATGTAAAATAATGCCCGGTAGATTTGGTTGAAATTGAAATATGTTATTTATGAAATTATCCTGAAGAAAATCTCCATGGGAGCAATGCCGAAAAATTAATAGTTTTTAAGTTATGGATCTTTGAAGTTGTCTATCCGTGGTATATCAAATTCGTAACGAATTATGATGTGGTTGAAGAACAGCTCGAGTTTGATACGAATTTCCAAAATTAGAAATCCAATAAACTAATTAGTCTCCTCCCTAGATATGGACCACAATACGAACCGAAAGTACGAACCGGAAGTTGCATGATTAAGTCCATTTTTTAGAGTGAAAACTTTTTCTTTTTCATTCTCAGTATAGACCTGCGTGTAAAGTACGTATAAAGGGTAAATAAATGCATTTCAGTCCTCTTCGATAGATATGGACCACAATAACATGGGGCTGAAGTCCGAACCGGCAGGGGCGGCTCAAGATACATTTTGCTCCCGGGCGGGAGCACTTTTTGGCGCCCCTCCCCGAGATAATCACAGAAAGAGTGATCCAAAAAAAAACTATTTTTCGCCACTTTTTGTGTCCTCATGAATTTTATTTAAAAGTGGTCTAAATGATAATTTATGGTGATACTTTAAAGTAGGCGAAATGTCAAGTTGAGCACTTTTGAATCGAATTCATGAGGACCCCAAAAGGGGCGAAATTTTGGGTAATTCTTTCACGGACTACTAAAGTGCAAGGATATCCTTTCGGACCTCACGAACACTTCTTAACTTAACACATGGAGTAACATAACCGTGTGTACACGGTGGTCCAAAATTGTCTCTGGATATTTATGTGGCTGATAGTACATCCAAAAATAAAAGTACTCTAAATAGATAATAAGGAAATTATACCCCTTTAAAGGGGGATTATAAATATCAGTTTTTCGCCAATATCTTTCCGATCGCTTTAAAATATATAAGTCATATTTTAAATTTAGATATGGGCATTAATTTACATAGTATTAGTCAAACCCTCTCCTCTGCTTAAGAGGTAGTTTTAGGGGGTGGCTATCAATATTTTACCCTCAACTTTTTTATTTTTATATATTTATAAAAATTCTTGTAAAAAAATATTTTTATATCACTAGAAACAAAAAGATGTTTTTGTTGCATTTTGATAAACTCGATAAACCATTCTCTCTCAAGTAATTTATGTTTACAGATCAATGTGCATTTACAACATATTATGAATAATAATTAATTTGTAATGAGTATAAATTTTTTTGTCTACACCATCTGAACGCTATTATAATGAGAGGCCCCCCCGACACAAGCTTACTTACAGGAAAGTTCCCCCTTAATAATTTTAATATTTCATACATGACAAATTGCCATTTATTTATAACTGTAAATTATGTAAGATATGAAGTACATGCAACTAATGTTGCTAAAACAATTTTCTGAATGTTCTGAATATTTTCTGAATGAAAAGTGCACGTTACCTACCTTCAATTATGCAAATACAAAATCTTTAATGATCAACTCCGTGTCAGTCAATAATAGGACAGGGAAGCTTGAGGTACGAGTAGTGAGGTGTCTCATAGCTAAACGAACACATTTGCGTTATAGAGTGAGATCCCAGAGCTGCCAGACCTACGTCATTTTAGCAAAGCTAATATTTTGACAACAAATAGTGTAATATCTGGTTAAGAACGTATGCGTATTTGCTAGTTTGAAAGCGGGGCCCTTTTCCAGAAAACGGGTATAAAAGGTACATAAAAATTTTATTCAGTACGTTAAAGTATGATAGCTGGATTATATTACACGTGACACGCTAACTACATAGTGTAAGCGTCAACCTCCACGTTGCACAGTTTTAATAAAAAACAGTGTAACGTCGTCCTGCTGGTTGACATAGAAAAAGCGTTTGATTCCACGTGGAGGAATGGACTCATCTACAAAATGGACGTCATACATCACTTCCCCAAGTATATTACAATGCTGATAAGCTCCTTCTTGTCAGACAGGTACATCCTGGTACGGGTAAATGACTCGTTATCCAACAAGACTAGGCTCTCCGCAGGAGTTCCTCAAGGGTTCTCTCTTTCACCTATCCTCTACAACCTATTTACCTCCGACATTCCCTCCTACCCCAATACCTCACTACTCCTTTACGCTGATGACGTAACCATCTATGCCAGCAGCTTCTATGCCCAAACCGCCACCCAAAAAATCCGCTACCACTTAAATAAACTAACAGCCTATTACGAGAAATGGAAAATCAAAATAAACCCTAACAAAACGGAATCAATTACTTTTAATAGGAAAGTCACAAACATAAAAACAATTACTAAGCTAAAAATCGGTGGGTAGGAAGTTGCTGAGCACAACACAATAAAATTTCTGGGAGTCTCTTTAGACAAAAGACTGTGCTTTGGGCCACACATTACGCGGCCAATAAATCTAGCCTATGGGGCGCTCAGTCGTCTGTATCCCTTGGTGAACAGGCGGAGTAAATTAACCACAAAAAATAAGTTAGCATTATATAAAACCATCTTTAGACCTATCCTGCTCTATGGCTGCGTGGCCTGGAATGGGGCCTCCAACACGCAGCTGGGCAGGATACAAGTTACACAGAACAAGATACTCCGTCTGCTGACCAACTTACCTAGATATACGACGATTGAACAGCTCCATAGGATTACTTCAATGCCTATGGTTATCGATCACGTCAGAGAGGTCTCCCAGAAAATTTTCATGCACAAAATCGATGTTTCGGAACTTACCTGGAGTATTGCCGACCTGAGAAGTTACGACAATCCATCCCATACCCATAAACTTCTACACCAAAAATTTAAGATATATAACCTCAGGAGGCAATAGTCCGGGGATACCCCACAAAAAATCCTTTCCCAGCACCTTCCTAGCCCCACAATACACCCCCTTTGAGGAATCCTATATTAGGATAACATAAAATTAAAAGTTTCTCGGACCAAGCCATATCCTCTTAAGTCGTATCTCAATGAAGATATAAATTTTGCCATAAAAACCTATCAGTTTGCTATAAAAACTCTATTTTACACTTTGACGACAAGCAATTATTTCAAGCAGATTTTTTAGGTCTTTCTTTTCCTGCGTTATAGACACAGATCTGTATACCTCTTGAATCTTATATTCTCCTATTACCTTAAGCTGCGGCATGACTAAATAAATGCATATTAACTTATGAAAATATGCATATTGCATTTAAATAATAAAGAATTATGAGAGCAATATCTCCCGGCTACCACCTGCCATTGTTTGGGCGCATCACGCCGACGCGCGTTTGTTACGCCTGTTCAAAAAACATAATGATGTATTTACATACTATTTGAGATAATGCCATTAGATATAATTCTCCATATGACATGTACATATAAAGTTCAATAAAGAAATGTAATCGTAATCGTAAATCAACCTCCGGAACTTAAGATTCGAGGTTCGATCCCTGAGCGTTCTCAGTTTTTTTTTTTTTTCAAATATACGTACTAAGAAAAAAAGTTATGGCCAAAAATAATAAATATTTTCCTATCGGTTGTCTTTTTCTTGGTAATCGCCACTTTAAGTTAATATTTGTTGAAAAAAAAAAGCTGAGAACGCTTAGGATCGAACCTTGGACCTTAAGATTCGGAGGTTGACGCTTACACCACGTCGTTAGTGTGTGACGTGGAAAATAAACCAGCTATCATACTTTAACGTACTGAGTAAAATTTGTATGTACCTTTTGTTTTCTGCAAAAGGGCCCCGCTTTCAAACTAGCAAATACGCATACGTTCTTAATTAGATATTACACTATTTGTTGTCAAAATATTAGCTTTGCTAAAATGACGTAGGTCTGGCAGCTCTGGGATCTTGGACTATTACATTTTTGAATTATTTAGACGGTTTTAATGTTATTCGACTGTTCTGCATTATTACAATTTAAACTGATATAGATTCTATTATTTGATATTCTTTTCCAATGAAAACTATTATTAGATTAAAAAAGGTATATTAAAAGAAACTAAGAATTTTTGTCCTCAGTTTGGCGCCCCGGGCGGTCGCCCGGGTTGCCCGGCCCTTAAGCCGCCCCTGCGAACCGGAAGTTATTACCCAGGTCTGTATACAGACTGCATAAGTTTTCACCCTTCAAAATGGACTTAATCATGCAACTGCCGGTTCGCACTTCAGCGCTGTGTTATTGTGGTCCATATCTAGCGAGGCAGTCTGAAACCCGTTCATTTACTATGAATACGTAATTATTACGCAGGTCTATATATACGCTGAAATACTTTTCACCCTTCAAAATGGACTTAACTATGCTACTTCCGATTCAGACTTCAGTCCTGTGTTATTGTGGTCCATATCGAGTGAGGTGGCCTGAAATCCATTTATTTACCCTTTATACCAACTTAATGCGCAGGTCTATACTGAGACTTAAAAAGTTTTCACCCTTAAAAATGGACTTAATTATGCAACTTCCGGTTCGCACTTCTGCGCTGTTTTTGTGGTCCATGTCTAGCGTGGAGGCTTGAAACTCGTCCATTTACCCTAAATACGTAATTATTAAGTAGGTTTATATGGACGCTGAAAAAGTTTTCACCCATAAGAATGGACTTAATTATGCAATTTCCGGTTCGGACTTCAGCCCCGTGTTATTGTCGTCCATATCTAGCGAGGAGGCCTGAAATCCATTTATTTACCCTTTATACGTTACTTAACACGCAGGTCTATACTGAGACTGAAAAAGAAAAAGTTTTCACTCTAAAAAATGGATTTAATCATGCAACTTCCGGTTCGTATTGTGGTCCTTATTTAGGGAGGAGGCTAATTAGTTTGTTGGATTTCTAATTTGGAAAATTCGTGACAAACTTGAGCTGTTTTTCAGCCACATCATAATTCTTTCCGAATTTGATATACCACAGATAGACAACTTCAAAGCTCCATAACTTAAAAACTATTAATTTTTCGGCCTTGCTCCCATAGAGATTTTTATTCAGGATGATTTCATAAATAACATATTTTAATTTCAACCAAATCTACTGGGCATTATTTTACATAAGAAACGTGCGGGGTCCTTTCTGAAATAATATTTTTAGTTACTAACATGCAACATGATGTTAGAGGCCTAGATTATGAGAATATTTTTAATGGTTTGCTATCCAATGGAATATTAATTAAAACTGGTCTTTTTAATGAAAACAATTAAACATCTAACTTTCATAGTTTTGAATAAAGCTTCCATTATTTCTTATGCATTTTCATTAATTAAATTCTCATTCAAACTAGTCCTATTCTGATGCTAATGCTGAGTTTAGTAAAATCATAATAAGCTGTAGGGAAATTAAACAGGATATAATTCTAAACAACACAATAAAATGAAGTGTTTAAAAATAAAGAAGTTTTAGGCATGAGATGTATAAAAAGCAGGACAAACATAAAGGTGGAGTATCTTAATCCAGAATTTTATCTAAGTAAATGCGTAAATTAATATGTCGTCCAATTTCTAATATAATATTTTTGTCACGTGAAAATGCTTCCTGAAATAACCTTGTACATGAAGTTAATTTATAATTATAATTATTCTAAAGGTGAATGAAATTTTTCTTGGGTTGTAAATACTTATCTTTTATTTTTCCTTTAGAAGTAAAGAGCATTAAAGCATGTGAAAATATAGAAATAACTAGTTGTAGTTCTTCCGCACTACATGAGACTAATATACTTTCTAGGAATTATTTTGCCTACCAGCTATTGTTACAAAAAAGAAACATGTAAATAAATGTGACCTTTCACTTAGAATTGACACAGACACTAATTTATCATTTGAAAATATCTATACTTACTCTTGTAAATATATCTAGTACATTTCTCTTTTATTTTGCTCAACACCCACATTTACACACACATTTTATACATGACCTTTTTTAACGTGATAAGGATCATGAAGCTTAAAATAAGTCGGTCTACAAAGAAAACGTATTTTTCACGTCATTCTCGACATGCAGAGTTTTTTAGATAACAAAGTGAAATAATCACACCAAGATATTTCATTATTAATTTATTATTAAATAACATGTTAAGAAAGATCTTGTGTTTAATACGTTCACATAAACATGCTATACCACTAGTAGCTGTGCATAATAATTTAGAATAGAGCATTGGGTAGTTGGTAACTTTGTTTTGTTGGTTGTGGCGGACTTGTTCGCGTCACCCTACCTCACTTCACTTCACCTTGATGCAACTAGAATGTGGTAAGAACACTGCAACCTGCATCAACCAACCACTACATACCATTTTTGCTTCTAATACGTAACCTCATTTTTAAATAAAAGAAATACGTAAAAGACAAAAGAGGTTGGCGTTACAACTCTTAGATATAAAAATATTAAAATGTATAATGGGAAATTTTTTGTTAAAGTGTAATAATTTAGAGTTTGTCCTTTTTTTGGCAATTCGAAAATTTGAGATATGATCTTTTTCAAAAGCCGAATATGTATGCCGATGGATCTCTCCATTATTTTCCCATTTTTTTTCTTTCGGTACCTATTAATAGGTCATGAGCTTGTATCTCAGGTTGCAATTCCAGAAACGTATTTTGTGGTCAACGTAAATTATTTAGATTTAGTTTTCTTAATTAAAAAATTATAAAACTAAAAGACACACAATTTTATATCAGCTGATATTAAGACGATTCGTGTACGCTCTTTTATTTACCGGTAAATTAGTAAAATAAAATAATATATCTTAATATTGCCTAAATGTTGGTGGTGGCATTTTCTTATTTTTTTCTCTGTTTGTTATTAGGATGCTCTGCCACATATATTTTTTTCTATACAATGTCCGTGAAATCTACAAAATAATAGAATTATCCAGTATTTTGCTGGAAAATAACCTCGACGCCTGTTACTTTTACGTCAAATGAGCAGTTTCGGAAACCGAATCTGTTTCCTTTCTCAAAGCGTATAAGTAATATAAGTGTATGTGTGCTGTGTATATTAAATAAGAATATATTTGTTATATTCAGTATCCATAGACACTTACTGCTTACACAGACTATATATCTAGTTGATAGCATTATTTTAAATAATATTCAGTTTGTTAAGTTCTTCTTTTAAGGTTGTGCAAGCATCTATGGAACAATTCGACACGCACTTATCCTCATTTAATAATATTAATAATTTAATTTTTCTTTTCTTGCTATCTGTCTCTTTTTTTAAAATTTTTTCCGAGTCCCAGTTTATTCTATGTCCGTTCTCCCAAGCGTGTTCGCAAATCTTCGATTTCTGAATCTCATTCTTCCTAATGTAACCCCAATGTTCACCCAATCTAACACTAAATGATCTGGATGACCCACCCACATAATGTTTATTACACTCACATGGAATACTACATGGAATACTACATGGAATACTACATGGAATACTACATGGAATACTACATGGAATACTACATGAAATACTACATGGAATACTAAAAAACTCTTGAATTTTGCTCACGATTTAGCAGATTTATTTTTGTTAAAATAGATCTCAACGTATGCCCTTTTGAAATATCGTCCTAATATCAAATCTATTGCCTACACGGCGTAGCTCTTCAGATAATCCATACACATAAAGAATTAACGTTGTGTACCGTTGTTCAGGTTTTTGTCGTACCTGATTATTATGTTCTATAGATATAAATGTGTTATCAACAAAAGCTTCAGGGTATTGATTGTTTATAAGAACCTCTTTTCTAAAGCATTTCTCATTTCTAATATTTCATCATTAGATGAAATTATTTCGGCCCTATCATATAAACATTTTATTACACCCTTTTTAACATGCATCGACTGATTTGAGTTAAAATTCAAATACCTGTTGGTGTGTGTTGGTTTTCTTTCTATGAACGCTTGTTTCAACTGTATTATTTACTCTTTTAATTAAAACATCTAAAAATGGTAGTTCATTTCTACTTTCTACTTCTAATGTAAATTTAATAGAGGGTTCCTTATTATTTATATTTTCAAAAAATTGTCAAGCAAATCGACTCCATGGGGCCAAATTGCAAAGATATCGTCAACATATCTCCACCAACTAACCGGTTTATATATTCAATTTTGAACATGTCTAGTTT
Source organism: Rutpela maculata (assembly GCA_936432065.2). Taxonomy (NCBI): domain Eukaryota; kingdom Metazoa; phylum Arthropoda; class Insecta; order Coleoptera; family Cerambycidae; genus Rutpela; species Rutpela maculata. The sequence goes on along the minus strand of OW386285.2, from coordinate 94,148,924 downwards.
CAAAGTCCTCCATAAATATATTACTTAAAAATGGCGACAATGGAGACCCCATTGCCATTGATAGAAATCACCTTCCAACTGAAAGTAAATAGTTTCTATACACTTTGTTAATAGTTCCATTATACAATTAACAGTTAATTTGGTTCTAGCTTCCAAATTATTATCATTCAACAATTTGTCCTTGATTATTTTTAAAGTTTTACGTACTGGGGCATTAGTAAAGAGGCTAACTACATCAAAACTAACCATCAGATGTGTGTCATGAATATTGTTTTCATAAGTCTTTTCGATAAAGTGTCTACTATTTTTAATATACGAGCCGGTACACAACGTTAATAATTCCTTATGTATACGGATTATCTGAAAACGCCGTGTAGGCAATAGATTTGATATTAGGACGATATTTCAAACAGGCAATACGTTGAGATCTATTTTAACAAAAATAAAACTACTAAATCGTGAGTAAAATTCAAAAAACTACATTTATAGTATTCCCTGTGAGTGTAATAAACATTATGTGGGTGAGTCATCCAGACCATTTACTGTTAGATTGGGTGAGCATGGGGGTTGCATTAGGAAGAATGAGATTCAGAAATCGAAGATTTGCGAACACGCTTGGGAGAACGGACATAGAATAAACTGAGACTGGGCAAAAATTTTAACAAAAGAGACAGATAGCAATAAAAAAAAATTGGACAACCTGGTTGCCGATGTTAAAAGAAGAACTTAACAAACTGAACATTATTGAAAATAACGCAATCAACTAGATATATAGTTCTGTGTAAGCAGTAAGTATCTATGAATACATTTTTGCACCTGAAATACGTACAAAGTAATGACGTTCTTACAAACCAACCTGAGTCCGCCCCTTGTAATTGTAAAATTGCAACCTGAGATACGAGCTCTGGTCATAAGCGAGGTCAAAATAAACAGGTGATTCCGAATAAGTCCTGAAATGTTCAATTCTGGTGAATTTGTTGATTTCAGTCTTATAATAACAGATTAGATTTCCAAACTCATATTTTTGTTATTGGCGTCGTCATCTTGACAAGATGACGATAAAAAAGCACGTCCATAGAAGCAATGAAAATTAGAAAATTTAAAATGGCGGCTCCAACTTGACTGCCCAAGATCCTCGGTCATAAACGGGGCACGTGCAAAGCTGGGCCGAACAGCTAGTATATAATAAAATGAAAATAAATATAATTTATTACGGTAACAACACTCGCCCTTAAACAGTCATAATGTTACAACACTAATAAATTTCTACTAACACAATCATAGAAAAATTATTACACATATTATTGCCAATTAATCATATCACAGATTTCATTGGCATACAAGCATCGGTCCTTGTGTTAGTTTAGTAACGCCAGCCCAACTTATTGAAATATGAGGTTACGTTGGGATGTTTAAGATGTGGCTTCATGCATGATTTTTCTGATTTATTAAAACATATCACTACATATAATTTAAATACCGTTTCTTCACCACTTCATGACGTCACGCACTACACATAAAATAAGGCTTCTTATTTGTTTCACTTTCAAAGAGTTTGACAGTGACTAAATACCTACAACAAGTGAAGTTCACTGGTACATATATATCGGTTGGGACAAGAAGATACTTTAGAAAATAGGTATAAATTTACTTAATATTGTATTTGTTTAAATAAGTTTTCCAAACGCGCTGAATGTGGTACTATACGGTCCTAGCTTGGCAGTTGGTGGTATAGATAGAGAAGCACAAGCTGTTTTACAGTGAAAGTACAATGGAGGAATGAGTTTCAGTTGGGGCGAGAGCAGATCCGTCTTGATTTTACCCGAATCTCGATTCGAAAAGTTAAGCAATGTTAGCTGCGGTTAGTATTTGGATTGGTGAACTCCAGGTAAATACAATGTTAAACAAGGATTGCGTAGTGGATATAACATCCTTGGGAGGAGATGTAGTCTGTCCCTTTTCTATTAAATGTTAGGCAAGTGAGAAATCTCTATAATACTGTAGAAATAATCCCAGAAATTACATGAATAAGGAAGACAATTGTCCCACTCTAAAACTTGGCATAAGTGTTTATTAACCAACAAAGAACACATAAAAAGGGCTGAGAAGGGGAGGCAAAACGGTTTTTTGTAAATAACAAAAAAATTTAGAAGTTATAAAAAACATGTTTCGAATGAAAACTGGAAATTAGCGTATTTTGGTAATTTTACACATCTTCCTACGAAAAAATCTCTCCGAGATATAAATTCTTGAAGTTCGGGCGGTTTCGAAGATGTACATTAACCGTTTGCCTTTCTTTACAAGCTTTCTTAATAGTTTTAATTGCTGCAATTCCAAAGGTAAGTTTTTCATCAATTGAAATAGATTTTCACAAAAGAAATATAAAATTTCCCTCCGTCTTTTCTTCCATTTTGGGGAAATATTTTATTTCTTGACGTCCAGTTGATATTAAGTATAGAAGTTTAGATATACACAAACGCACACTGAGACATGTAAATAATAATAATTTAATTAATTTTTGTGCAAGCATTTGGTATTTAAGTGTTAGAGAAAACATATAAACACGTGTAAACTACGTGCCATATGAAAACAAGTCAAAATAGCTAAGAAATGCATATATACCCTCGGCAGTTTACACAATGATTGAAATCCTGCTAAGAAATGCATATATACTCTCGGCAGTTTACACAATGATTGAAATCCAGCTGACTGTAGTATAAGAGGAGAATATTTCATGGACAGTCAATGGAATGTTTCAAGGACAGGCGTCAACTGCAGATGAACCTGGTTTATAATATAAACTCTAGCTTCCATTGTTGCAGAGAAACAGTAGCTGCAAAGGAATCCACCAAAATACGCATAATTTCCGCAGCCACAACTTTTATTTGAAACATTTTTTCATAACTGTTTAAAATTTTTAGTTATTTACTAAAAATCTCTCTCCCCCCCCCCCCCCCTTCTCATCCCCATAAAAAAACCCTTGCATGGGATTGGGTGGTAAACTTTTTTATGTATTCTTTAATGTCTAATGAACACATTTCAAAATAGGGCAATTTTTTTCCTAAGTGCTATTTTATTGTACTACTACATTTCTTACGAAAACAGATTACTTTGAGAGAGAACTAATTTCTGGACTTTGATGAGGCACAACTTTATATTTCATTTTCTAAAAGAACAACAGTATTTAAAAAGTTATCATAATTCAACTCAACTCAAGCTGTGATCATTGAGTAGTACTTCAGTAGCCATATATTTAAAATGATATCTCATGTGAAATTGCCACGAACATTTTCAACAAATATTGCCCGATATTCAACATATTAAGTTATGGTCCTTTTTCTTGAATAAGAGAAAATGTTAATTAACTGTTCCACGTCAAAAATACTCCGTATAAAATATAATTTGAGACCTTTCGCATCTCTCTGGTATAGAAATTAGACAAGACACAGCCATAATTTTCCAAAAATTGCAAAGAAAACATATTTTTTCAGAAAATAGATAATAAAATATGTCATTGATACAATTAATGGGTAATAGTGGTGCAGACACTGAGCCTTGGGACACGCCGTGGATCACTAATTCCGAATTGGATTGAGTATTCTTGAGAAATACACATTGCCTTCTTTTAGGTATGATTTTATGGGTAGTAAGAGTAGAGTGGAGTATCTTTAAGTAACTGGAAAAAATCCTACACGCATTGAAAAATAATGTCAATAGTATCTTTTTAGAAATTGTTGATGTTACATTCATCTGTGGCATAAGATGTTTTCATTGCCATTAATATTAACCACCTCAACTGTTGTCACTGAATAAAAAAAATGAGAGAGAAGGAATATGTTTTAAAGTATAAGAACTTATGTTACATTTGGATAAAGCATTGATAATGTTATCTCCAACAGAAATAGGTTGTTAAAGATGGTACAAAAAAAAATCAAAGTTATTATTATCAGCCTTAATTTATTTCTTTTGATGTTGAATGAATTGTAAAAAATGGCTGAATACCCCCGGCAGCAGACTGAGCTCATTTTAACGTTATTTTTTAAACGTCAGAGACGTCGGTGTGACTAATTGGCGTCATCATTTTTTCATTTTAGACGAGTTTATGCATTACCACATGTTTGTTGCAGAAATTATTTCTAGATGGCGCCACATACAAACCACTACAGCTTAACCTATTACTTGCCTATTCATTATATGGTGGCCCATCCCATCATGCATTGAAAAATGGAGACCCTCTAGAGTCAGAGCTCTTAAGAATCACATGTTGCACCAAATTGGTTTGTTATATTTCTCAAATGTAAATTTATTTCAATTAATCAAAAATAGCTTATATGAGCAGATAAACGTCGCTAAATGACGTTAATTTCAGTCACAAAATTATGTCTCTAGGCTGTGACATAATGACGTCATTTTTACGTCATTACAGAGGTCAATATCTCAAGTGACTAAAAAATGCATGCAAATGTGTTAGAAAAAAACCTAATCGGGCTCGTAAAGCTAAAACATTGCAGTTTAAGTTAATATATTGCATGAAAAAGGTCATTCATTTTCTTCCATTAGATTAATTATACGGAGTTACATAGCAACATTGAATTTTCATGAAAATGTACTTTTTGAGGACCTTTGACGATATCTTGGCTAACTTTCTTAAGTCACAGTTATGTTTAGCTTCGCAAAGTTCGGATCTAACCAAAATCCTTTGTTTAAATAATTATTACAAGAACATCTCAACAGTTTTCGTGAATTTCGGTTGTATTACAGTTACATTTATAAGTCGCACTACTTGGTGTAGAGAAATATTTTTATGCGTATACATACTTAATATACCGGGTATCCCATTTAAGTTGACAGAACAAAATATTTCGGAAACGTATTTTCTTGAAGAATACTGGAAATAAAAGTTAAACTTTTGAAGACAACTTAAATTTTAGACGCAACCCTCATTTCAAGTCGCTTTTTTAAATGGAAGTACATTTTGTATAATCTTATTCCCTGTTAAAAGTAAGTAACTTTCTGTTTTAAGTATTTTTCAGTAGGTAATGCACTTTTTGGTCAAATCTTGTTAACTTGTTGAAACTTTTATTTGAGACATGTATCTTTTAAGTTCATTGTTCTCAAGATATGTTGAAAATAAGCAATGAACAATTTTTTACGGATTTGCATTCTCTATAAAAAAAATGAAAAGTTTTCACATCAAACATTTTTTCTTTTTAATAAATTCTATAGGATCAGGAACAGGTTTATTAAAAAATACATAAATAAGAAAATTGTTTATTTCTTTGCGAGGTTTAAGATTATGGCAATAAAAAGTAGGGGTTTCCTTCTTAAAAAATGCAATTTAGCCCTACAAGGGCCAAAATATCAAAATGTTTTTTTAAAACTTGATACATGAAATGAAAATGTTTTCAATCTTCTAATTGCTGAGAATTCTGTCCTACTTACATTTCTGCAAAACTATGATTAGGTATGCTTCTTGACCAGCCGATATGTATTTGTTTCAGGTTTGAAAGAAAAAATTACATTATCTCTCCTGATGATTCTCTTTCATGGTATTAAGTCACAAAATTTCGTTTAAATAAAAAAATTAAATTTGTATTTTAAAAGTTTTGTTTTATTTTTACATTTTTTCAGCAGAATAATTTTGTGAATTGGCTTATTTTTATTTTCAAATTTTTTGATTTTTTCCATATGTTCTGAGTAAATCAATATATCTAATATTTTCAATCAATTTTAGGCCGAAGTATAATAGTTAAGAAAGGAGATGGATCTCAAGTTAAAGAATCAACGGATAGCTCAACAACTTTGGAAGATGACGATATTAAAGGTAGGACAAACAATTTGTATTGTTATGTAAATGGCCAATTGCACTTAAATATAAATGTTTAATAGCACCGACGCCCATATTTGTTGTGAAAATACGATGAATAGTTAATTTTTGCAGCAAATATTATCTACAATCCCCACGTGTAAATAGAAAAAATCATTCATCCCACATACCACTGGTTTATTTATTGATAAATAATGTTTTAAACCACAATTCATAATTAATAATGTTCTAATGCTTTCTTGCACTTGTATGATCGCTTTTCATTTGTTACAGGGTGCTAAAGGAAAAATATTCATTGAAACAATCAAAAGAACGTATTCTTGTAAATAATTTATGTGCTTTAGCTATGGTGGATGCATCATTGTTATTGTTTTAGCTTACTCCATGAATAAAATAATACAATAAATACTTTCTCGTATAATGTGTAAATTCTAATAGAAAATATTTTAATATACATTAATTTCATATGAAATTTAAGAAATGCAAAAAAGGAAATCGGTCATATACCCCACAGAAGAAACAACGAAGCAGCTACGGACACGTATTTCGAAATTATTGATGCTCATCAGCGTAGCATAGCTTACGGAACCGGATTCGCATAAGATTCGAATAAGATAGACCAGGAATTACAATTAAAACTGCAGCATTCAACGTGTCCCCTCGTATCTTAGGTGGGTTCAATTTTGGACTTCGTCCAGAAAAGTCTAGGTGCACTACTTAATTCAATCTGGCGAGTTAAACAAGTGGATGGTAGATCGTAGAGTTAAGTAATAAACACAAAAAGGAAATCACGCCCAGTGAAGAAACAACAAAGCAGTACATGTGTTTCGGAATTATTGTTCCTCATCAGTGTAACGTAGCTTAAAGAACAGCGCGCTATTTATGTCCGTGGGTTTATATCCATTTTTCTGTGGAGATTTAGATGTCAGCTGCTCGTAGCTGCCTCGTTGTTTCTTTTTTGGGATATATGGTGTGAGTTCCTTTTTTGTATTTATTGCTTAGCCCTACGATCCATTAAATAAATGTTGTATTTAATGAAAATTCTTAAACTTTGGCATATTAGAATACTACGAATGTACTGAAATAATAAGATCAAAATTTATATTTTCCATTTTACTTAATTTAGTTGAGTCAAATTAACTAAATAAGCTATAAGTATGAACAGGAATTATGACGATGAAATAGTTTTTACAAACACCGAAACTCTTGAACACTAGAGTCGAATACTATACACGAGAAATGATTAAATTATTTTAATCATGTTCTTATGATGCCAACATAGAGGGCGAATCATGCGTCTAGTATAATAGGCTGTAGTGTTCAAGTGTTTTGGTGTTTGTGGTAACTGCTCTGATGATTGCATTAAATTGTAAGACTTTCGTGATTACTATTAATTTCTTGAAAATTATAGAATAAACTGCTGACCAATTGAAACGGACCAAGCGAATTTTAGGTTGAATTTCAAGTCACATTTTTGAGAAGGAGAATAGATATCAATATGCGGCTTTCAGAATTTAAGAGTGACGCAGTGAGATTTGCCTGATTTTTTTTAAATTTTGAAGCAGTTACTGTTTACAGGGTCTGTTAGAATGTCGTATATTTTTTTTCAAACTTTACCGAGATTCCAAAAAAATATATTTTTTGCATTGCGTGTTTTTTTAGTCACTGAACGCAGTGCTTGTAACAATTACTTGTGAAGAGAACTATGTTTAAATTGAAGGAGCCCCGCCGCTTCGGCAGGTGTCGAGAGTCATTCGCGGACTAGTTTCAAGCTTCTTGGCTCTTACCAGCGTGAAGCAGATTCTGAAATCTTTGACGCTACGGGCTCCTTGCTCTTGATGAAGTCGAGCAATATAAAGTCAGTGACTTGTAAATAGTGTGAGTGGGTAACTCTAACGGCATCCGCTTCAAGCACTTTGTAGAAGATTCAACCAGGCAAATATTACTAGTAAAGTAGTAATGCCGTGATTAGGATGTGCGTTCTGAATGATACTGTCATCATTACTAGAAACGCTGTGCTTGTGACAATTGCTGGTGAAGGAAACTATATTCATCAAAGGTGACCAAGACTGCTTCGCGCTGACGAGGGCCAAGAAGCTCGAAACTCTGGACACCTGCCAAATCGGTGGAGCTCCTTCATTTCAAACATAAATTTTAGCATTTTTAGAATCTTCACTTTATACAAAATACAGTGTGTAAATGGTGTTTTCTTATTTTTTCTTTTACAGACGGTATTCAACATTAAAGTTTGAATAAATCCGTTAGGTATGCAAACAACGCGTGACGTCATGCATCAGGAGACGCACAGCGCTAGCACATTTTAAATTAATGCCATTCATGGACATTGCTCTTGTGATAGCTTGATAGTAGGGCGAAATAGATCATAAAAATCTCTGTGTTCTCGAGAAAAAAAATCAGCGTAGAATTAGATCAGACCTTGTAGTTTTTATAAAGTGAACAATTCTACATAAGACATGGGCTATTTACGATATTTTTTTGTGGTACAGATATTTTTTGTTTTGAAAAAACTTGAAAAACTAATTGATTATAAAAATCGTGTTTTTTAACATTTACACTGCCATACCTTCAAATCTAATTGAGCTATTCTAATTTTTTTTTAATTCAAGTGCTCAAATAAGCGCTTCCAATGGTCTTTTTGTTTCTATCGATAATTTTTTATTATTTTCTTTAAACAACAATTAACTTATTACTCGACTATTAGTTCGCTAAAAATGTACTCATATTTTGACTAAGCGACAAACTTTTTTATTTTTGAAAATTTTCATGTACATGCATGATTGAAGTCAAGATGCAGGAAAAAAATTTCATCTCTTACTTTAGTTTTTATTTATGAATATTTTTGTGACGCGGTAGCATCAGGGCCGCGCCAAGCCTTTTGAGCGCCATCGTGCAAATACGAGCATGCGCCCTTCAGTACCATATCTAGAATTCAGCTGAAAAGGGGGTTTGAGAAAGAAAGTATCTAAAATAAATCATTCTAAACAATTAAATATTAAAATTCAAAATTTTACAGTTCATGCCGGGTTCAGAGTAACGATTGGCACCCCTTAGGAGACTAAAATATTGGCGCCTTTGATTTATAGGGGGGGTTACGGGCGTTGAAACGCACCGCAGGTGAAATTTTTAAATTTTTAAAGGTCAAATTAAAAGTTAGAAATTTTACTTAAATTAACATTGTCTTCGAAAAGTAGGTTTCGTGGGCGCAAGACGTTAACCAACAGAAAATGTTGTATTATAAAAAAATTGTAGTACTTATATACCGGGTGTCCCAAAATACCCGCATTCCCCTTAACGTGCTGATTCTACATGCAAATATAAGAACATGTCACATATTTTTTTTCCTAAAATGCTTCCTAAAGGAGCTACGGCCCTCTGAATATGGGGCCTAAATTTAGGTTTTTATTGATTATCTCGGAAATACTTTCAGACAACTTTATGAAACTCTATTCTCGTGTATCCTGTCATTTTATTTAATAAATGACATAAGCCTATTTCGACATCATAACGCGACTTAACGAAATAGAGCAGCGATTTCGTAAGTCTATCGTGTCGGTTTTTTTTTTTTTTTTTTGGCGTAGAACCAGGTCAAACATGTTAGGTTCCTTGTCACCGGGCATATGAAATCATATTTTACGACATTTTTTTGTGGTCTCGAACTTTTTAATTCAATAAAAAGTGAAAAAAATGTATTTTTAAAGAAAATTGTTTTTTTTTGGTTTCCACCGCCATATCTTTAAAACTATTAAAGGTACCGAAATTTGTCTTGTGTCAAATTAAAGCACACACTGTAGCGCTTTTACCAATATAAACGGTTTGGGCACAATTTGCACTTTCATTTCTCTAAAAATCAGATAAACTAAAAATATATATTTTATGTATTGAAATCTTCACCAATCGATAAACTTTTTTATTTTTGAAAATATTTACATACATGCAGCGAAGAAAATAAAGCTTAATAATCACAAAAGTTTTTAAAACAATATATTTTTTCCTAAAGTGTACCGTTTGGCAACAGCGATTTTTTTTTTATCAGCGCTAAATGCGACATTGGGACGCAATTAATACACCTCGCATGCAGGGTTGGTCAGATTAGTCGCGTAGAAGTGGCAGTTGTCGAAAATCATTAAGTATTCATTGTTCTGATAAAAATTGTGACAATCGAAAATGTGCTTGTTTTAAGGAAGGCCTAAAATGTTGCAACGAGTGCAAATGTCGTTCCTGTAACAACATTATTAAAGATTTCGAGGTAGATATGAACGAATTAGAATGCTATTAATGTAGGGCCTACATAAACTACATACTACCAGATCTTGGTAATTCCTTTTGAAAAAGTAATTAGCAATTACAATTCCTTTTTTTTTTCGTGTAATTGTAATTGTATTTAAGTAATTATATTAAATGAATATAATTCCTTTTTTAAAGACGTACTTTGTAATTGTAATTAATTCCTTTTTGAAAAAAGTAATTTGTAATTGTAATTAATTCCTTTTTTAAAAAGTAATTTGTAATTGTAGGCACGGAGTTAGAAAATTATTGAGGAGGGGGCGCACATTTAAACTAAATATTTTGAACTTTTTATTAAAAAAACCTAAATCTACAAACCTTGGCCTTATAAATTACTGGATCAGGGGGGGGGGGCGCCCCCTGCGTCCCCCTATAAATCCGCGCCTGGTAATTGTAATTATTTTCCAATTACAAGTAATTACTCAGCTCTGCATACTACATATTTATTTATCCAAATAGAAAATTTATTTCAACAATAAAACTCATTTTATGCGTACGTTTTTACTTTCATTCATTTAAAAATTTCTAATAAACTTACTAATTAGGTGGGTAGTTAGTAACACTGATTAATATTTATAGATTGCAGTCGGCAGGCTTGCTACAGCCGAGCGCGCAAGAATATGACTTTGGCTCGTTAAAAAAAAATCGCTGACTCAATACTATAAACGGGTCATGAAAAATTTTTATCCTAAAAACTGTTTTCAACTATTGGCTTCAATTTGTATGCAGCATGTATATACAAACTTTCATAAATAAATGTTTTTCTCGATTGCCTAAAATTACGCTACTGAAAATAACAAGTTTGAGTTTCCTATTATTTTACCAACTTAAAAAAAAATAAATCGAGTTCACGTGGGACGTTATTCGAAGCGCTATTGTGTCTACTTTAATCTAAAAAAAAATAGCTTGATAGCACAAATATTTTCAAAGATATAACGGTTGAGACGATAAAAAACATATTTCATTAAAAATCTATTTTTTTCAGTTTTTCCGAAATAAAAAAGTTCTCGACCACCAAAAAACGTCGTAACAAATGATTTCGTGTACACGATTATCTTACTAAAGAATCCCACTAAGTCTGGTTTGGTTCTACGCCGATTTTTTTTTCTCGAAAACTAAGCGACTTTACTTCCAGATTTTACTCTACTAAAAGGAATCGTCAATATTTCGTTTGAAGTTCTTTTCCTCGACAACGGTTTGTCGTACGGTTAATTGTAAAGAGAGCTTTTTTACATAATAAAGTGTTAAAAAAATAAAAAAATTAACTGAAAAAAAATAATAATAAAAGAAATGGAAACTATCCCTCGTTTCTCCACCTATGGATGAAATAAATTTTGGTCAGTACTGTACAAATGTAAGCCTAAATGCAAAATCGTGAATAGAGTTTCATAAAGTTGTCTGAAAGTATTTCCAAGATAATCAATAAAAACCTACATTTAGGCCCCATATTCAGAGGGCCGTAGCTCCTTTAGGAAGCATTTTCGGAAAAAAATTTAGATGGAGTTTTCTTATTATATTTGCATGTAGAATCAGCACGTTAAGGGGAATGCGGGTATTTTTGGGACACCCTGTATACTTACATTAAATATAATAATATAATAAAAGATCTGTAAAAAGTTGCTATAGTACAGAGGTAATAAATTCGACAATTATATCAAAATAAAATAATCAAATAGCAGATAAATAATTTCCTTGTACATTTTATTTTCTGACAGATCAATGATAAACGGTAAACGTGGGCCATCGGGAGATAAAATTAGTTAGTTCTGTGCTGAAGCACCCACTCGTGTATTGGCGCCCCTAGGCAATTGCCTAGCTTGTCTATTGAATAATTTGACCCGCTTCATGCTATATTGCAACTAAACGGTTTGTTTTTTAAAACAATTTTAAATTTCAAAACCCGCGACGCCTCACAGCGCCTTTAGTTATGTGGCGCCGTCGTGCGCGCCGCACGACTTATGGACGGCGCGGCACTGGGTAGCATATGTCATACAACCTGCAGGTATTCGGCGTAAATTATCCGATTGACCTTTGAAATAACCTTTTTCAGTCATATTTAAAACAATTTAAACCCTTTTAAATATGGTACACTTAAATACACTCTATAATTTAATATCACAGACCGAATACAACTAAACTGCACCAATTATACGTCCGAATTATTGCACTAGCAGAGATATAGTGATTGATGACATCAACTCCAATATGAGTGTGATTTCAGATATGCTCCTTCTCCCGGATATTAGTAGGTGATTTAAATACTTTCCAGTTAGAAATTATGAAAACAGATTTGATAATTGCTAATGTTTAGTAACACTATATTAATATATATAAATTAATATAATATATACGGCACATGCAAGAGGCCTATTGTTGCAAGCACTGCACTTCTAGTAATTATGACAATCATTCAAAACGCGCATCCTAATCACAGTAATCAAGGAATCAAGGAATACGACGAAACCTGCATTGTACATAATTTATCTACCTACCGCTCCTCTATTTGACTTTTCTAGTAATTCATATACCTATTTTGTATTTTTTGTGTCAAAAATATATCATCGAGAAATATTATACAGTATCGGAAAGTCTTGGCTTTGGTATGCATAGTTTCAACGACATAACCAACCGCCTACAATAAAGGCGTCTACCAGTGTTCTAGCAGAGGCAAACAGTGACAACCCCCTTCAAGAGGATTATGTACTGTCATGAGCACAAAAAAATAGTACAACTATTTTTTTTCTAATGTAAAACTGTCTCTATTTGCACACTTGCAATGAATTTTGACAAAATAACTGACAATGACACAAAAATTAAAGATAAATGTACACAACTAGATTTTATCAAAAATACGTTATAAGACTTGTCCCATTTTTTTGCGCACCACAGTACATCATTACTTGCTTCGCTCTCGCTTGCTCTTATTGTCGCACCAAATCAAACACTTTCCGATACTGTAGATAAAGCCCTTTACATGTGTGACAAATTTCAACTTGATATTTATAACCATTCCGGAGATAATTGGGGTCCATTTGCTACATTTTAAAGTAGAAACCCAAAAAAAGTTCACCATTCCGTGAACGTATACTTATTTTGGATACACCGCTGGTCCCTATAAACTGAAAATGCAAAAAATGTACTTATTATTATTATTTTAAAGGGACCATGATAATGTGTTATAACAACCTACACCGATCGGCTCTTACTGAACACAATCCCTAACGGAAAAAATATTATATGTAAAAAAACTTTTTAAAAGCAAGCTTTCATTATTATTTACGTGTACTAAAACGAAAAGTTATGTTCAATTGTTTTAAAAGCTTGTCGTGCGCGAGAAGTTCGTACAGTAGTGGAGTAAAAAACAGGGGAAAAGTCGCTTCCTTCTCGAGTTTTTTTTTTTTAATCTTAGAACAAACCTAGATATATACCATTTCATTAAGTAGGTCGATGTTCATTAGAAATCATGAAATACGACATTTTTTAGTGGTCACAGACATTGTTATTTTTAAAAAGGTGTGAATTTTTTTTTTTTTAAATCATGTTTTTTTGAACATCTAATGCCATAACTTAAAAACGAATGGAGCTATCCACATGAACTTTTTTTTGTTATAAAACACACACTTAAGCGCTTCTATCTGTGTAGAGTATTGTTAACTAAAACATTTTTAAGTTCAGAAAATACGCAGTCAAATTTTCACTAAGCTACAAACTTTTTTGTTTTTGGAAATTTTGTATAACATGCTGCGAAGAAAATAAAGCCAAAAGACCAAAAAAGTTTTTGATAGCATAAATTTTATTGTGTCTTTTACAGTTTAGGTACAGTGATTTTTTTTAGAGAGCGAGAATTGCAGAAATTGAATATTGATACGCCCGCGTCCACTAAAACTAACTAGTCTCAGGGCGGTGTACTATCAACGTTATTCGTTTTCGTCGAAGGTCAAATTATAAAACCGCTGCCCAAGGAATCACTACTTCCACATCCAGATCTTCTATCCAAGTCTCTCAGAACGAAAAAAATTTGAATGTGGAAATCATTTTTTATGGAACTTTAATAATATAATATTTGAAATCGTCTACCCCAAAAACCTATAAAACGATATGCCACATCGGTAGTGAGGCTGAGGGTGGTGGAAGGGGGGTAGTAGTAGTGGTGGATAAAGTAAAAAAAAATTGAGGCCCTTTGGTTCTTGTACACACACTAAATGACAATTTTATTTTTTTCGCCCCCTTGAATAATGGGGTGGGAGTTGGTAATGTGGGTGGTTAATGCCAAAAAAAAATTTTGAGAGCTTAGCTTCTCTTATATATACCAAATACCAGTTTTATGGACTCTTACTTGCTTGATTTGTCTATTTACCTCCATTTACCTCCATTTACCCCCAACTCTTTTACGGAATAATCTAGTTCCAGATCTCGTTAAAATACTTGGTACGTGTACCAAATTTCAAGTCAATAACTTAAACGGTTCCAGAGTAATCGTGCGCACAAAAAAGTTACAGACAGACCGACAGACAGAATTTCTTTTGCTCAAACTTAAAATCTCGACGTTTCATGACATTCTAAGCCTATTTGGATAATACAAATTTTCAAAAATATTTTTGTCCATACTATATTTCCACTGAATGTGGAAGTAAAATGTGTAACGATATTCTTTCTCTTATTACCACTTGTATTATATTGTAGAACGTATGGTCATTGTGCGAATTGTGCGTGGATTATCTACTTAAAAAATATTTAAGATAAATAAGCAATCTAAGTTTCATTGTAAAATGGAATGAATTTTATGTGGCGTAGTAATAGAGGAAAACGATAAACTTGTGCACAAGCCATGGAAACAGAGTTTAGAGACTATAATTAGGAAATTAAAAAAGACTTAATTTAGAATGTTTTTTTTTCTTTTTTGTTACCTAATTTAGGCGAAAATAACACGTTTACTCAATTCACAGGTCTACAAAAAAAAAGAAAAAAAAAATTCTTCTCCGAGGACTAAACCTATCATGCCTTAAGTATTTTTGTGTGCTGAATCCAAATTTTCAATTAAAAAAATTTTCTACCGCGTAGATTTCGAGTAAATTCCGGTTTTTATTGTCAAAAAAACCGTATTTTGACGATAAAAACCGGGATTTACTCGAAATCTACGCGGTAAAAATTTTTTTTAATTGAAAATTCGGATTCAGCATACAAAAATACATAAGAAATGATAGATTTAGTCATTGGAACAGAATTTCTTTTTTTGTAGACCTGTGTACAAAGTGCACCTGTGCCACAGATCTACAAGAAAAAAGTTCTGTTCCAAGGACTAAACTTATCATTCCTTATGTATTTTTGTATGCTGAATCCGAATTTTCAATTTACAATTTTTCTTACCGCGTAGATTTCGAGTAAATCCCGGTTTTTATCGTCAAAATACGATTTTTTGATAATGTTTGACGTTTGCTCGAAATCTAAGTGGAAAATTCGGATTCAGCATACAAAAAAATTTAAGGCATGATAGATTTAGTCCTTGGAGTAGATTTTTTTTTGTCGACCTGTGTTATTGTGTGGATCTAGATAAAAATGCAATGCATGGGAGTTTCGGATAGGAACTCTGACAGAGGAAATGTCGGATACAAATATTAAGATTGCCACGTGCTTTTAGAAACTGTCTTTTTTATTTAGCTCCAATAATAACGCAAAAAAAAGGAAAACTCGATAGTTTACTTTTTAGCAAAACACTCCAAAATTGTTACTTTTCCTAAACTTCTGTTTATGGGATTTTATTAACCCCCTAGTTGCGCAACATTTTTTCCATTTTACTATAATATTATTTTTCACCGTTTCCGAGATCCCAATGCAATGCATACTCCATTTAAGATCTTTAATTCCTTTTTGCCTTCAACTTTAGTCCTTAATGTGTCACTGGAATAAATAAGTTATCCTTTCAGATCCTAAAACGTGATAAAACAGTCCTAAACATAAAAAAATAATAATGAAAAGTTCCGTTACACACAATACATAATCATTATTATTCTAAGTACGGCGCGCGTACGCTTCGACAATTCCTCCATACTAAAAAATTCGTAACTAGTGAACTATTGCTAATAATGAAAATATTTTTTTTCTAAAAACTTTTTTAGTCTATTGACTTCATTTTCTTCACAGCATGTTACACAAAATTTTCAAAAACAAAAAATTTTCTCGCTTAGTGAAAATTTGATGGCGTATTCTCTAAACTTTCAGGGTCATCTACGTTTTTGGCATGTTTACATTTTTTTTTATTAGCAATTCTATGAATAGAGAGAAGTGCTTAAGTGTGTGTTTTATAACAAAAAAAAGTTCACATCGATAGCTTAATTCATTTTTGAGATATGGATGTACAAAAAAACATGATTTAAAAAAAAATTAAATTTTACACTTTTTTTTAAATAAGAATATCTGTGACCACTAAAAAATGTCGTATTTTGTGTTTTTATATGTAAAATGATGTTGTTGGTAATACCCACTGAGTCTGATCTTGTTCTAAGCTCATAAAAAAAAACGACACAATTTTACCTCTTTTTCGCTCCACTACAGGCATTCATTTTGTTTGACAGAGATTGTAAGTACCTAAGTAAGTATTTTTTTTCTCCTCACGTGACGAGCTTTTAAGACAATTAACTCAACATAACCTATTTTTTCGTTTTAGTACAGCTAAATAGTAATGAAAGCTTGTTTTTAAAAAGGTTGTTTTCGTATGTTGTTTTTAAATTTTTAGTTGCGTCTTAACCTATGCATTTAACTCGAAAGGGTTTCATCATGTAGTTGTTGAGTTCCTGTGACCATCTTTCGGCTTCTTCATTAGACCCTGAATGCCACATAGGTACAATATTATGTAACCCAACAATATAATGAAACCAGTTCGAGTTTGGGCTCGTTGAATTTGTCTCGATGAGTAGGTATTTACTTACCTACTTATAATGAAACCAATTCGAGTTTGGGGTTCGTTGAATTTGTCTCGAGACAAATTCAACGAGCCCAAACTCGAAGGGGTTTCATTATATTGTTGTTGGGTTCCATAATATTG
Source organism: Rutpela maculata (assembly GCA_936432065.2). Taxonomy (NCBI): domain Eukaryota; kingdom Metazoa; phylum Arthropoda; class Insecta; order Coleoptera; family Cerambycidae; genus Rutpela; species Rutpela maculata. Next base: position 94,131,750 of record OW386285.2, on the reverse strand, counting down.
TACCATAATTATTATGGTACCATATAGTCTATGTATTGAAGCATTATTTGACGAGTTTTTTATAAATATTTCGTGCAAAGACGAGATTACCTTTCCCCCCAGTTTTCGAGGGTGCAGAACACGATGGAAATGGTGGGAGAAGTTTTTGACCTCCGCAACCCCCTGAAACGGCCAACTTTTATGGGGATCCTTTTATGTCTTCATATATAAACGGGTCTGGGGAGTGATTTATCGACGAGTTATACTTGAAATAACATGAAAGTGGGTTATAGAGTAAATAGAATCTAGAGAGCGGGCCTAGGGGGTTGATTAAACCCTCCCGAGGGGTGGAAAATCTTTTTTTTCAAATGATTCGGTTCAAACGCTTATCCCTCGTTTTCGCGGTTGCTGATCACGGGAAAAATAATCATTTTTAGCTCCAACCCCTCCTCATCTCTCAAACTGGTAGAAATCACCCTCACCAGAAAGCATGCTATCTAGGATTTACAGGTTTTTCGGCACATGATCGTTATTCCTGTGCATCTACCTTCATTTTTCACGGAAGAGAAGGTGGTAGCGACCTCGGGGGTTGCTTCAACCCTTCCAAGAAGTGTAAAATTCATTAATTACACTTTGGATCGTCAATACGCCCTTCCCCGTTTTCGCAGGCGTTGATCACGATAAAAATATAATTAATGACTTTTACACCCCTTGGAAGGGTTGAAATACAGCTCGGCTCTTCCGTGAAAAATGAAGGGAATAGGAAAGGAAATAGGAAAGGAACAGGAACAACGATCATGTGCCGAAAAACCTGTAAATCCTGGATAGCATGCTTTCTGGTGAGTGAGGGGTGGTTTCTGCCCGGTTGAGGGATGAGGAGTGGTTGGAGCTAAAAAGGAATATTTTTCCCGTGATCAGCGACACCGAAAACGGGGGATAAGTGTTTGAACCAAATCATTTGAAAAAAAATATTTTCCCTCCCTCGGGAGGGTTTCATCAACCCCCTAGGCCTGCTGTCTGGATTCCACTTTCTCTATAACCCCCTTCCATGTTATTTCAAATATATATAACCCGTCGATAAATCACTCCCCAGACTCGTTTATATATAAGAACATAAAGGGATCCCTATAAAAGAGGTGGTTTTTGGCCGTTTCAGGGGGTTGCGGCGGTCAAAAACTTCTCCTACCACTTCCATCATGTTCAGCACCCTCGAAAACGGGGGGAAAGGTAATCTTGTCTTTGCACGAAATATTTACATTAATTTTGCCTCCATTACATAGACTAATAATCTTGTATTCATAAATACACGTGTATGCAAAATTTCAGCTCAATTGGACGTCGTTAAGTGGTTCAGAATTGACTTGCAAGATTTGACCTAAACCTACTAACTAACTAACATACAAACAGGTGAGGTTAAATAAAAGCTTGCAAAGATATAAAAATGACAAATGACACGTTTTAAAATAAAATCGCTGTCTTATAAAATAAGAGAGCTATCAAAAATTTGAGAAAATTGTTTTCCCCATAATCCAGTGATTAATAAAATGTGGGTCAAAAAAGTATAACATTTTTTGTGTGGAATCTCGGTAGTTATGAAGTTTAGTAAAAAGATACGCTTTTCTTTCATACTTTGTAGACAGTAACGTACTTCAGAATGAAAAAAATCGAGTAAAACTCATTGTTTCACAAATAAATTATCAGCTATAATATCCCTAGGACATTGATAATGTACGAGATAATTTTATGACAATCGAAAGTACGTTGCTTGGTAATAGCCCAACTCCGAAGGAGTATTCGGTCAGGAAATTTTTTGAAAAAATAAAATCAAAAAGTCGCAACACAACAAAACATTTTTCTTTGATTAGCGCGTTTATAGATTCAGAATTGGCATTGCCAAAACGTGACAATTTGAAATTTATTTGACTGTTATTATGAAGTTGTCAAAGTTAAATAATTTTATTGTCATAATGATTGAAAATTTCCTTGGATGGTGGTATCAGCTATAATATCCCAAGGACGTTGATAATACGAAATAATTTTATCACAGTTTCCTAAAGCACTTGCTTGGTAATATCCCAACGCCGTAGGCGGAGGGATATTACCTAAAAGCAACGTGCTTGAGGAAGTTGTGATAAAATTATGAGCTATTTATCAACATTCGAAAAAACATAGAAAATTTTTTGCAATTTATTTTATTTATTTGTTCAAAACTATTAATAAAAACACAATTATTAAAGAAGCAATTTGTAAAATTAAATGTAGATTATGTATTATTTGGTGTGTTTTCCTCTATTATTATATTCATTAAATCATTATTTGCAATTCCAAATCGACATTGTCAAAAAATAAATTTTAAATTATTGAACTGTCAAACTGGATGACATAAGTGAAAAGATCCCTAAGGGATCTTTTCAGTGTAATTCTGTTGTGATTGGTTGTTTCAGTACACGTGATTAGAAATGTACGAATTTAATAGTACTGCTATCTGAGCTAAGAATTTTCAATGTAATATTGGGTGATTTGTGTCACATGACAAGAAATAACGAAATTTAATTGGTTGTTAGAACTATCAAAAATTTTTCTCTTAAATCCTGAAAACCACAAATTGATTTCTATTCTCCTTCACAGAAAATGTGCCTTTAAATTCAACTTAAAAATTCGCTTGGTCCGTTTCAATTGGCCAGTAGCTTTTATGTTGTATTTAAAACTCGGTTTTATACACTATACAAAATACTCATCCTAAAGAATTCCAATCTGTATCTCGATTTAAAAAGGCTCTCAATAATTTTTATTTTGGTCTAAAAATGATCGTGGACCACCAGGAAAATAAAATCAATGAAAAAATCCCATATGCAAAAACCTTTCAATTAAACCTGGTTCAAGCCCATCGTAACTCTAAATGACTCGTAGGTTATGTTATTTTAAAATAAGCGCCATAAATACAAAAATTAATAAAACACTCCTTTTAACTACCACGTTCTAAGTTCCCACAAAGCATAGAGTGAAAAAATATTTATATAATGACATGGCTCATTTACAGTAAAGTCGGTTAAAAAGAAAGCAAACTCCAAATTATCAAACGCAAACGCATTTAGGGAAATATGTTATCTACTCCTCCCTCAGGGTATCTCCCTATGTGCCTGTAGTTCTAAACGACAGACACCTTTTCAAATTTATCTTTGAACTTGCTCTAGTTTTCAGTTAAAGTTATATCTTTAAGACTTCAACTGTCTTTGGAAGTTCCAAAATAATACTATTAATGCTTTAGTTGCTTTTAACAGCAATAACATTATAAATTATTTTTCAGAATCAATACTCTTGCAAATTTTTAGTGCATCTACAAACATTCATTCTACGTACTTCAATTCAATACAGAGATCATTATTTAAAAAAAATTAATGATCCGAATTTTGCGGTACGCCAGATAGAGCAGATATTGAAAACAGTTCGGAAATCAGTTTCATATGTTTGTATTAGTTCCAAACTTTACTAACTTCTGTAGCAGTAAGTGATGATCGATGCTATCGAAGTTTTAGTGAGGCCCATATACAAAACCTTTTTCTTTCCAAGATCATTAGAAAATACTTGAGTATTTATTATTACACTCATAGCAACTGATGACATAGTACAGTAACTAAGTTAAAAACTTCGGAATAATGTCAATTGAACGGATTTTGTTCATTTTTCGCAGTATTATAGTAAATGCTTCACAGAAAGGTTTCTATGTTGTACGGGGGCTTGCTAATTTATAGGGAGTGGATGCCACCCCTTCTCAGTACAAACTGAGAATTAATTATATTTTTTGTTTATTGATGTAGGATTAATAATTTCGGAGATTATTTCACTCATTAACGCTATAGCCAATGAGAGCCCATTTTTTCACAACATTGCACCAATCAAACGTCATTATTAGTGGTAATTCAAGCTAGATCTGCTTTTGACAGGACCAACATGCAAAATTTATCGCTCTAATTTTTTAGGTCGCTGCAGCGGCAAATATTGCGAAAATTTTTTGACGTTTTGTGTCGTGACATGTTTTCGGCAAATAGGACAAATCGTGCTTTTAAATGTTATCTATAAATATCTTCTCTAGCTTATTACTAATTGTTAACGTAAATTGTAAATTGTAGTACTGTATTAATAACCTAAAAAGCCAATGCTGTGTAGAACTTATATAGGTTCGGGACAAGTTATAGGTACACAGCTTTCAATGGCTTAATACCTAACATAATTACAAAATAATTTTCCCAACTAAAATTAAATATGAATATCTACGAATCAGACAAATCAGTTATTTCATGATAAATACACAAATGTAGGTACTTACTTATGGTAATTCATCAATCATTACAAAGCAGCTAACACTTATTTGGAAAATCAAAACTCTGCAGTATCACTATATACATTATAATTCGTTGTACTTAAAGTCTCTCTACTTAAACAAGTAAACCTTAACTTAACTATCGAACTTCTCAAATTAGAAACAAGGATTAAATACATAAATATATATAATATACACTTTAATATAATAATTCAATTAACTGTTTAGGCTAGTAACTAAGTTAATCTAGCGTCACTAGATGACGGTACCATACCATCTGAGCCGGCAGCCTTAGAACGTAAAAGGGATAGATTGGTAATATGCAATTTGTGTGATTTCACCCGTAATGTGATTGGTCGAAGCGTGCTTTGTTGTGATGACTAGTCTTATAAGTTACACTACCTATGGTTTAACGTATATTGTTTTTCTTGATTGTCATAATTTAAACCTACTTTGTTTTTTATTAGATGAGTCGCTTTGGAAATGCATTTTTATGTGACGTAAATGATGAAATTGAAGATAAAGGTGAATAATCTCTAAAAATCAACAAGGGAACGTCTAAAGTTAATTAATTACTGAACATAATATTGAAGATATACTTAATGAATTATTTATTCGTGAAATATTCTCCACAAATACCACTCGTGCTTTAAATTTTATCTAAAAATTTCTTCTCAAGCTAAGTTGCCCCTAATTAATATAACTCGTGCAAATTGGCAGTTTATTATCAAAGATTAAATCCCTCCCGCTCAAGCGGTCGGGATTTAATCAGATAATAAACTGTCAATTTGCATTCTTTATATTACCAGGCAACACGCTTTCGAACAAATTTTCGATAAAATTCTAAGCACTAGTGATATTACATACGATAATATTTCAGTTTATATTTTGCATCCAAGTGTTTCGAAATTACCTTTAAAGTTAAAAATGCATTTTTTTTTAAAGCAAGTGGTTTAAATGAGCAAAAAAATTTAAGCATCTAGGTAATGCTACATTTTAACGAAAAACTGTATTTGGGATTTTTTTTTAATTACTAGCTAATTAGGGTAACAAAATGGCGACCTTTTTATATAAAAAAATAAAAATACGTTGCAGAAACCAGTAAAAAATAATTTGAAAGCGCAATTAATTGTCTTTAATTTCATTTCTTAGCATGCGTGACGTAGGTGTCACAATTTCTGAGATATTTAACATTTAAACTGCATTTTTCGTCTCATAAACGTTCGGAAGGCATTTGTAAACTTTCATATCTCCGAAACTATTAAATCTATGTAAATAAATAAAAAACCGAAATTCATTATCAGTTTATGAGCTTTATTTTTGGTCTCTACCCATTTTTCAGTAAAACTAATATTTATTGAGATATTTGGAAAAGGAAAAAAATACGTTTTATCGAAAATACCTTTATACCGTTTAAACTGTAATTTTTTCTAAAGCAAGCGCTGTATACAAACGAAAAAAATTGAGCATCTACGCCATGCTATATATTAATGAGAAAGTGTTTGAAATTTGTTTTTTTATTATTTACTGGCTAATTACTGTAACAAAACGGCAACTTTGTTATTAAAAAAAAAGTGAAGACGCACATTGACTGGTCATAACTTCTTTGTTTTTTCTGCTACAGAAACAAATTAAAATACAGTTTTAAGCTTAATTAATAACCTACTATTCTACCTATTAGCATTCTTGACGTAGGTGTCACAATTTCTGAAATATTTAACTCTCTCTCTAAATAATTATCTTATGAACACTTGGATGCCAAATATAAACTTAAATATCTCCGAAATTATTAATCCTACATCAATAAACAAAAAATATAATTAATTCCCAGTTTGAACTATCTGTAATTGGTCTATAACATGTTTTCGATAAAGCAATACTTTTCGAGATACTTGACGAAAGCCGTTTGGAAATACCCTTTTTTTAAGCTAAAATCGCAATTTCAAAGTCGTTATAACTTAAAAACTATCAATTTATGTGATAAATTGCATAGAAAATTTTCTTCTTAAAATTTGATTCCTTTTCAGCTCCAATAAATACATAATTTTTTAAGTGCCACCCTCTTAGAAGAGGTGGCATCCACCCTCTATAAATTAGCAAACCCCGGCACGATATAGAAACGTTTCTGTGAAGCATTTATCATTATACTGCCAAAAATGAACGAAATCGGTTCAATATGACATTATTCCGAAGTTTTGCATATTTTTTACCTCTAGGTACTGTACTATTAAGTCATTGTGCCATAGTGATGTTATTTTTTTTTGTGGACATATAGATGTAGTTGTATAAACTATTCTCTAGAAGTTTGACAGAATTACAGAAAATGGGAATTTGTCTATTACACAAATTAGAGGGCGTAATGCACCTTTTCGCGTACCATATCAAGTGTTGCCCATCTTTTGGTAATCTATTTAGCCAAATCTCTTTTCTTCCATAAAACTATATCAAATTTCCTATCCTTAATTGTCCTGTTTCACGAAAGAAAGTTTGGTAAAAAGTGCCATGGCAAAAACTAGATTGGTATCACTAGAAGTATAAAAAAGTCACTGCACATGTCAACATATTCGCCCAATTCCCAAACTGTAAAAAATGAAATAATCGTATCATTGTTTTCAGTATCTTTAATAAAGTTTAATTTTTTAGAAGGTGACGCTATCGGCAATAAAACGCCAGACGAAGAAAAATGCATATTGCACCTTTTCTCGCGCCTATTCGAGCAGAGAACGATTGCTGCCCCTCCCCCAAGTTTGTAGATATACACTAGGGTGGGCTGAAAAACACGAAAATTTGAATTTACAGATTGCCCACTTACTAACTTATTACTATGTATCTAAAACTAATTCGGGTAGATTTTTAGCTAAATCGGTGAATATCTAGCTGGCCCACCAGGGCCTTGAAAATGAAAGAAAGGGCCAATTTTTCGATTTTTAACATTTTTTAAATTGACATTTGAAATTTTTTTTGACTCTTTATTAATGCCTAAATGCGTGTAGCAAAAGTTTTTCGAATAAAATATTTTTCAGTTTCAGGGAAATTAGAAATTTTATACAGAAAACCTTATTTTCGTCGAATTCTACGTTTTAGTGACAAATTTCTAATTTCCCTGGAACTGAAAAATATTTTATTCGAAAAACTTTTGCTACACGCATTTAGGCATTAATAAAGAGTCAAAAAAATTTTCAAATGTCAATTTAAAAAATGTTAAAAATCGAAAAATCGGCCTTTTCTTTCATTTTCAAGGCCCTGGGGGGGCAGCTAGATATTCACCGATTTGGCTAAAAATCTACCCGAATTAGTTTTAGATACATAGTAATAAGTTAGTAAGTGGGCCATCTGTAAATTCAAATTTTCGTGTTTTTCAGCCCACCCTAATATACACGTGGTTTCATTTCTTGTCTTGCTTTTGCTCAAGAATTGAGATATGCATTTTTCTTCGTCTGGCGCTTTATTGCCGATAGTGTCATCTTATAAAAATTAAACTATACTAAGCTTACTTTAGTAAGTTTAAGCATTAATCTTTAAGCTTGTTAGTAAGTAAAGTAAAAGATACTGATACTCGTATTCCATTCCCCGGTCGTGCAAATAAGATTTTTTTCGAAAGAAGAAATTAATCTCGGCACACTCCGGTATTAGATGTGGCCCGTTGCCTTCAAATGTGTTGCCTCCTCCCGTACAAGGTCTCTTCTGGGATGCAGGGGGTTGTATTACCTGCGGTGTTAAAGAAATAAAATTAAAAAAAATAAACTCTGAACGTGCATTTTCCTATACGTTTTTTTCTCTTTTTTGCAACCCTTTTATGTGCTACATTCTACTATCTATATAGTTACAGTTCATTTTAGTGGAAAAGAATGGGGCAATTTTTTGTGTTACAAATAAAAATAGGTATAACTGTAGCGTCACTTAAAAACTCGTGGTTCTAAAAACTAATTTTAATTTAGCTAGTCATTTTAGCACAAAATTAATCCAAAATAGATCTGTTTTTTTAATGTTTACATCTCTTTTTATATATATTTCTTATATTTCAGAAATGAACTGTAGCTATAATTTTAAGAATTTTTTAAATCTTCTCACTTGTGTGCATGCTCTTAAGTGTTCTAGCACTGATTAATTTTATGCTATTCTAATAAATCGATAACCTCTTTGATAACCAACGAGAAGCCATTGTCAGAAAATTAGTTGCCTTCACAACCATATACACTTATCTTCTGGTGTATTTAAACTACTACAAGAAAACTCCAGATATTAATCTTAAAAAATTGAAAATTTATGTACGACCAGCTTGGATTGTTTCGGCTGCTTACGATTGTTTCAGCTGCTATGTGTTCGAAGTCCATCTTATAGAAACCAAAAGCTATTTCATTGGCATCGAGGAAGGTGTCTCTGTCGGTTAAAGTTGTATGAAAAAAATGGACCAATAATTCTTCTCTTATTAATGACACACCAAACAGCAACTTTCTGCCGATAATTTTTTTTATTAATCCTAAAAATTTGAAAATTTATGTACGACCACCTCTTACGGTACGTACGTCTTATATTGTTCTTGTTGCATTTTAGGAGCCATACATTATTGAATAAAACACGTAAAATAAGTTTTTTTCGGATCCCTGCCTCATTGCGTGTTTTCTCGCATCACTGTCTTTCATCATTATCATCAATATTTTAACGAGTACGTTTCTTTTGCGTCCGATCAATACCATCTTACTGTAAACAAACCAATTACAGCGTTTATATCCAATTGTATGAATATTTTATCATCTCATTCTTCATTATATGTTTAATAAACTTCCCTATACAGGGCAATTTCTTAGCTCTATTACACACTTCGACATGTGATATTAAAGAAAAAAAAATAGAATAGTGAGTTCCGGTAATTCCGCAATATTCTTTTCATAAAACATTACTTGAATTTAGCTAGTTAATTGGCCAAAACCAAAGAAATTAATATAAACAAAAAAATAACCCAAAAAAATATATATTATTTTTATTTTTTATTTTCTAGTTGATAATTTAGGCCAGTCGGCAGAGGTTTGGTCAAAAAAAATCGGAAAAAGCTGGAAACTGTTTTAATCGCTTCTTTTGAACATCCAATATAAAGTCTCAAGTTTCCTACAATGAGAGTGGACCGGAACATTTCTAAATTTTCCAAAATGGATACAAAAAATCAATTTTTGTAAATTTTCTCCTTTTGAGTGGGCTTTATGTTAAAAAAAGGGTTATATGCAAAAATTAAAAAGACAAAATTCTCTTCAAAAAAGGTTATATGCATTTTTTTCGTATTTATTGTTATATTCTTTGGAAATGCGAAAGCAAACAGTACTTATATTGCATTTTATCGACAGATTTCAAAAATTGTAAATATCGCTCGTAGAGAAAAAAATATCATATCATTGTGTAGTCATAAAATGTCCGTCGTGGGGTCCGTCTTTCTGTCAGTCCTTTCGTCTGTCCGCCTGCCTCTCCGTTCGTCATGCCTCTTTTAAACTAAATAACTTAATGAGAATGATGACATTTTTTTTCTCTACGAGCGATATTTATAATTTTTGAAATGTGTCGATGAAATGTAATATACTCTTCTTTCGCATTTCCAAAGAGTATAACAATAAATACGAAAAAAATGCCTATAACTTTTTTTTGTAGATAATTGTGTCTTCTTCATTTTAGTATGGAACCTTTTTTACCCTAAAACCCACTAAAAATGAGAAAACTGCAAAAAATTTATTTTTTTACCTGTTTTGGAAAATTTCGAAATGTTTAGGTCCACTCTTATTGTAGGAAACTTGAAATATTATATTTTTTCTGAAGTCGATCGGTAATGTCTACATTTTCGGTGCGATTTCAGATCGAAAAATGCACAATTCTAGTATTTTAGTCCGTTGCTAAGAAACTATCAGAAAACAGACCGGAAAAGATCCGTTGCCAAGCAACGATCAACATTCCCGTACAGTTTTTTATGTATATTTTAGACAGTAAATAAATACACGCAGACAAACCAACTCACATTAAAATTGCATTTATTAATAAGCAGTTAGATTGTAATGAAGAAATGTTATGCATTAATACAAATTCCTTAATTTATAATAATATTGACTGTGATTTCAGAAAAAATAGTATGTGTACTTCGGTGTGAAAGCACATTCCCGGACTTCGATGCTTTCACACCTAAATACATAATATACTATTATGTCCAAATAAAGCGATTAAAACAGTTTTCAGCTTTTTCCTATTTTTTTCTAATTAAGGCCTTTTTTCACCTCTTAGTCCTTTTAATGAAGGGGGTTTAGAGGGAAATGCCGAGATCTCAATTTTTGACTTGTTTGGACTAGTTATGAAGTAAACATATCAAAAGTCCCCGAACATAGGAAGTGAGGTGGTTGCAGGGGAGCACCAATAAGGTCCCGGTTTTTGGTTTTTTGCTATGTGCAAAATTGTGTGGCTGATAGAATTTCCTACAAGAATGTTTCTATTCAATTTTTTCGTATCTGGCAAGCAAGCAATGGTTAAAATTGAAGGTAATTCATTTTCAGGAATTAAGTTATTATGTTATCACTCCTTCTTTCCTCTGTGAGTTCATCAATCCACAACGATCCACAACGATCCACAACGACACGGTTTTTTCAAAGGATCTTAATCAGCAAGAAAACGGAAGACTCAAGGAATTGTTTGGAATGCGAGTTGGAAGGTGGAATAAGAAAAATAAATAAGTCAATCTTTTACACCCTTCTTCATTCGACTATAAAGATTTTTAGCTCGTCAAACTTTGACACTGTTGTTGGTGGAGGATTAAGGTGACAAAGATTATCAAAAAATGTGAAGCAAACAAAAGTTTTTCGAAAATTTGCAAATTTCACGAGCGTATACCTCGAAAACTATAACAGATACGAAAAAAACTAATAGAAACATTCCTGTAGGAATTTTTGTCAGCGTCAATTTTACACATAACCACAGCTTTTTTGATTAGGCCTAATAGTTTTCGAGGTATAAGGGAAAAACAAAAAACCGGACTTTTTTACGTGCCCCCTGTAGCCCCCTTACCTCCTATGTTCGGGGACTTTTGGTATGTTTACCTCCTAACTAATCCAAGTCAAAAATTGTGATCTCGGCATTTCCCTCTAGACCCTCCTTTTGAGCGTCCATTGACAGGACTATCTGCCGACTCGCCTAATTATGATAATACCAAATATTTGTTAAGAAATTGTCTGTAACAATTAATAATTATTAATAATAATATGCAACAACAATAGGCTTTGTTTATGAATTATGTTTATTCCACTATCGTAATAAAACAATTGCTTGAAATATATTCACAAAGAACTAGTTTTACAGACTGGCTTAAGTTGGCGCTAGTGCGTTTAATGTGAGTTTTGTTAAATAATTACTTACGGCAATTAAACTACAAGGTTGATAATAACGAATTTCAATAGGATTCTGTTCTGATAGTAGACTAACTTTGTATCGTTCCCTGCATCGGAGAGAGCGTTCAGTATTTTCAAATGCGTTTTTCTCGAAAACTGTTAATCCTCGAAAAAAGTTCCAAACAAAAAAGTTGCTTCCATCCTTGATCTGTATTTCTTCTCGATATGCTCTATTTCGATAGATAAGAAAGTTTCCCGCCTGCAATATTTACTACACATTTCATTAACCAATATGTAGTGATAACGCAGTAAAAATCTAACACCAATTCATCGTTCCGTTCTTGGGTTCAGGCAAGTTAAATGGAAGAATAATTACTAATGGACGCCGAGAACGAGAGAATTGGTCCGCGTCGTGACAGTGTTAAATAATTATTTATGATAATTAAACTACAGGATGGATCATCATGAAATTCAATAATAATTCTATTCTAATATTCTATTCTGATAATACTTACGTCGATTTTTTAAAGATGGCAACCTGTAGAATGTTTCCGTGCATACGTACGAACATACAGACCAACTGACGGAGGCGTAGTTCAATTTTTAATAGAATTTTAGACCTTAATAACAGTTCAAATTAATCTATAAATGGCTATTTTTTAAAGTGGAATTTTCTCTTTTCATAAAGCTGCAATTAAAATAAACTCCTAGCAGAATTAATCCATTAAAAATGACTTTTATCAGCAAAACTAAGTGCTGATGTGCAGAGTGCAATCATTTTCAAATATTCAAGAAGGCAATTGTATATTGAGTTTCATGCTAGGAATAAAGTTCTTAGAATCTCAGAGAATTTTACCCTGAATAATATTGACAATAACTGTTCTTACCACAAAATTAACGGATAACGAAATATTCTCGAAAAACCACATTTCGTGGTCTTCATTCCAATGTGGCGTCGAACGTAAACCTCGCAGAAGCAGGAACTTAATACGTTCTCTACAGTCTTAAAATAAGGCAATTAAAATGCTTTACTTTCTTTTCATAATACACATACAATAGAAGTTATATGAACATATTTCTCTGTTGAATATGGCAACATTAAGTGCATCGGTACATTACATTACATTAGTCTCATGTTTCCAACTCTAATCTACGAACTCTGAGATTAAACTCGGAATTCCGAGATTAAAGTCAGAATTCCGAGATTAAAGTCGAAATTCCGAGAAAAAAGTCGGAATTAAAAAAATATATTTCAGTGGCCCTTCTACGCCTTCGTAGATTATATACAAATTAAAATGCTTGGATACGTTCCTGTAGTTATTAAATTTGAGAAAAGGAGATTTTCTCAAAAATAACACACATGAAATACATTCAAATAACTTCAAAAATTTCTTTGTTTAATGCCCTTTCCAATGCTCTATGATGGTAAATTCAGCAAAAAAACATATTCCTGTAGACAGTAAAATTTTATTAGGTAGGAAACTAAGTACAACGTGAACAAAACAAAGAAACAATTAATAAAATATTAAAAAAATAAAAATTTAATACTTTTGATGTTCAAAATGCGAACCGTCGTTTCTATTACATTAACTTGCACTTCTCACTTCGGTGGTGGTGACGCCTAATAGCATTTATTCCTTAATTCTTGCACCTGGTTCATTAATTCTCCTAATGAGATGGCATCTAATTGGCGGCTAATGGCAGTTAATTGAACCTTGTAAACAAGCTCTTTCATTAATCCCCGAGACGTGACAGTCTAGAGGTGTCAAGTCTGGACACCTTGCTGGTTGCAATATCTAAAAAGATCGATATCTTAAAATCTGTGATACTTTGTATAAGCACATATGTTCTAAATGATTCCTTCTATCACCCCCTTAAAACTTTCTATCGATGTGCCAAACGCCTGTATAATGAAAAGAAAATACTATAACAGAACATGTTAAACTTAACACTTACTTCTGACCAAATTCATGTACAAAAGTATTTTATAAATTAAAAAATCGGCAGCTACTGGAAGCGGCTAGAATCTCCCCACCCGGTGAAGCTTTGAAGCCGAAAAGAGCACTAAAAAATATGAACGATCTCATTTAATGTATTTATTAAGTTGAAATATTTTTTTCATATTAAAACAGAAAAAAAAGTCATACGTTCGGTGGGATTTGGACCTAAGAACTTGAGTGTTAAAATAGTCTGCACAAGATTAATATTTTATTCAATGTTTTAATACAAATATATGCCTCATCGGATCCTAGCCCGGAGCCAGCCAGACAACCGCGGTGAACATCGCCGAGGCGGGTGTGAGGCTAGACGGGGTAGGTCCGGTTTGGCTTGGAGAAAAATAGAAATGTGGGATAGTAGCTCCTGTCTTCTGTAGGCAGGCTTAAAAACTAGGTTAAAATTACAATGTTTCCACATGGACCTAAAATTAATATAAAAATAAATACAATACTATAAAAACTAAGTTCGTAGGCAAGAGCACTTAATAATTTTGATTATTAATACGGGAAATACAACTAAACAAAAAAAACCGTTCGTTAGTAATGGGTGGTAGGGATGGCCATCTTTGGGAAAAACCATATAACTTTTGGTGAACAGCTTTCCTGCCAGATGTGGCCGGGGTAGTGTTCATGGTGGATCGTTTAAGTTTGAGTTGATATATTTTGTTTTATGTTCTGGCCTCGACCGATGTTTCACTAAATCGGTCGGGGAAGTGAGCTATCAAATTTTTGGTTCCAATGTTTTTCTTGGGGGAATTTGGTTTTTGACAGTTTTCGAAAAAATATTTTAGGTTGTCTTAAGTTGTTCTTAAATTATGTAGCACTATTTTTAGATTATGTTGCCGGAAGAACTTCCGGCGGGATGCCGGAAGTAGCGGAAATAGTTTTTAAAATATAATGTCACTGGCACTTTTAAAGTTTTATTGGAAAAAACTCACCAAAAGCGTTCCGGTGAGACTGTTTATACTTGTAGGGCTTATGAGCGGTTCACGAAGGCCTCTCACACTTTCCGTGGGCTTTAAGAACGTCGAAAAAACTTGTAATCTCTCGATGCACTTGACACTCAAAATTACTCAGCATACAGTCTGCACGCTTTAACACACTAGTCTATTGAACGTTAGGTTAGACCACAGAGTACAGTAACTATACAGAGGCGAAGGCAAGCCTTCCCGCCAAAACCAAATTTGTATACTCATCGCCATTTTTTAAATGGTATATCAATCAACCTCACTTTTATGTTGACGCTGTTGACGTTTATCGTGTTAAGTTTGGATTTGTGAATTTTATTTCCACTCATGTTAGGAGATTGAACACATTAACCGAGAATTAAAAGTGTCATAAATAAAACCTAGTGTACAACTCAATTGAAAATAGGCGCCGCGCCGATTAGAAACAATTCAAATGGTAATATTTTTCAATCCAACTTGAAATACACTGTTTTTTCAGTGTATCCTTAAATGGGGATCGGCACGTGACGCCATAGCTAACCTCAAAAATATATATTTCTTAAAATTCAAAATTATTATGTAGCTATTATTAAAATTTCTGCCTGGTTCCCATACTTTCGACCAAAATCTAGTTCAATGTAATGTTTATAAAGGTTTAACTAGTTTGTCACAATAAAATAAAACGCATTTTGCAGGTTAGAAATCTAGCCTATTAAAAGAAATAAATTAACAACATATTTATCTCAGTGTAGACGCAACTGGTACGCAAGGTCACAGAAAACGAGCCATCAAAACTCAAAGAAACCGTCAAAGCCTTCGCCTTCGCCTCTGTGTAGTTACTGTACTCTGTGGTTAGACTTACACAAGAAGCGTGTTATTTGGTTTTTAATTTTTTTTCACGGAAACCAAATCGAAAGAGTGCAAGTGTGATATATCGTTGAAATCGGAATTTTACTGCTTTTCAATGGTTCGATTACAAATTATAAGTAATCGTAAAATAAACAACTTGTTGTGCCAAAACGGCACCAAACGTAATCCGATCTGAACCAAAACCTTTTCAAATCTTCTGAAGCACTAAAGAAACCCTCATGCAAAGTTTCATCCAAATTCGTTTAGTAGCTTCGCCGCTATCGTGCTAACATATACACACACACCCACACACACAGAGACATTTTTCAAAAACAACTTTTTTGGGTTCCTGGGACCTCAAAACGTAAAGATTTGATGTTATTTCAATTTTGATTTTGAACTAATTGTAGTAACCTCCCACAATTTTATAGTGGGGAGTTTAAACACATTTAGTTAAGCCACAAAATAGCATAAGTTAAGGCAATTCCCTAAAATTTTGAACCGTTTTCTAATGAAATTCTCTGACTTGGAATGCGTAATGGAGAACTTAAAACGTGGTGGTTTTGATCTCTTACTTACTACTAAGGAATATTATGTCATTAATTTAAGTTTGTTTATAACCGTATCTTTTATGTAGTGATCTATTGAAAAAATAATATTAATTACATCACGCTTATTAAAGTAACAAATTTTTATAAAATATCAGTGCCTTTTTTGGAAAAATGTAATGCTGTCATCGATTTCCCAATAGCGATGTTAATGTTAAGCCGGAAATTCCTTTGTTGTGACAATCGGGCAAATTTTCTAGGCACTTTGTTACAAATTGCTTATACAAATAATATATTTGCATTGGCATTACCAAAAATGAGCTTGAGAACAGCTTTACGTTAAAATCAGACGTATTAAAAAAAACATAACTTACTGTAGTTTACCTTCCTCGAAAATATAATGCGTAATCAGAACTGAAACCAACCTAATTTGTTAAAAATACATTTAATGTAATTAAAAAGCTTGTTCTTTGTGGCCACAAAAAGCAAAGAGAATCAGAAAGTTAATTAACGTGGGTACACTTAGTATAATTATTTACAAAATGGAACAGAAATAAGAAAACGCGGTACAGGGTATTTGCAGTTCGTTGTTGGATTCTTTTGTTGTTATTTCTGTAATTAAATAAAGATATCAATAATTAATAGTACAGAGTGTGCTAAAACTTAATTATTTTAAACGTCGTAAAATTTAACTGCTTTGAATACTACGTACATAAAACAGTTTTTTCACATTCTTTGGTCAAATTCCGAGAGAGAATGGATATTATCAATCAATACCTGATCAGTTCAGTTGTTGCACTAAATCAATATTTTAGTAGAGAATATGTGTTAAACAATAACATTTATTCTTAAAAATATCATTAGAAATGTGTAAAAGTTGAAAGTAAAGTCTTATAATATAACAATACAATATCAGTTAATAAAATACATGCGTTTCAAACTCCGATGGCATCCCAACGGCAGTCTGCAGAGAAGTTAATCATAAAACCATGAATAGACCGTACTACGGCGTCAAAAAATGGAGACTATCTCGAACAAGTATTTAGAATACATATGATCGGGGTCGCGGCGGTTTCCGGCAAACGCAGTTTGAAATTTCATGCAGTCCCACCCAAGGTCGTTTTATCAGTAAGTGCCAAAGTATGTTTTTTCGCGAACCAAAGATTTCCAAAAATACTTTTTACTGACATCTTTGCCGCGGCGTTTTTGATTTCTGGTCATTTCCGAAAATTTTGAAAAAATGGCTTTTGCCGCTATGACGTACCGAAGGTCGTTTTTATTCTAACCAGGTGCAAATAATTCAACATATCCTATATAAACACGAAATAATAGTTACTGACATTTTTATGGCGGCTAAAAATTTGAATTTTCAAAAATACGTTCTCCAACTCCGTAAAAAATTACGCTTTTCTTCAAAATGACATATTCTTTAAACCAAAAGGCATTTTAAGGTTTTTTTTTACTCTAGAATTGTTTGGAAGACTCAAAAAACACGTATAAGAGCTTACTGATATTTTGAATCAGTGGATTTACCCACTTCACCTCTTAAATTAACCCCTATATTTGAGGGCTGAAGAGGGTAAATCCACTGGTTCAGAATATCAGTACGCTCTCATACGTGTATTTTGAGAGTTTCCCAAACAATTCTAGAGTAAAAAAAAAAAAAATTAAAATACCATAAAAAATATGCCATTTTGAAGAAAAGCGTCATTTTTGACAGGGTTGACGAAGTTGAAGTATTTGCACCTTGTTAGAATAAAAACAACCTTCGGTATGTCATAGCGGCAAAAGCCGTTTCTTCAAAATTTCCGGAAATGACCGGAAGCCAAGAACGCCGCAGTAATGTCAGTAAAAAGTATTTTTGCAATCTTTGGTTCATGAAAAAACATATTTTGGAACTTACTGACAAAACGTCCTTGAGTGGGACCACATGAAATTTCAACTTCGCTTCGTTTGCCGGAAAACGCCGCGACCCCGACCATATAGACTAGTAGATGGTGACAGAAAATCAGAACTGATAGCCTACCGTCTGCAAGTAATTTAGTCAGTATTATGTATACAATAAAGCTCAATTTTTGGTACTTTGAAGATTTCCACGTTTGCATAAAAAAACAATATTTTCAACTAATAAATTACCGTTTGCAAAGTTCATAATTCAAAATTAAAGGAACCAAAATATGCCGGAAGCGCATTTGCAGACAGTTCTGCCATGCACCAAACCTTATACAGGGTACTCCAAAATGTATCGAATTTTAGTAAAAAAAAAATGATAATTTACCGTCTGGAAACACTATAAAATGATGATTCTGGTTCATAAGACGAGTAGGGGAAAGGTGCAGACGTTTACGATATGTATGTCACCATATCGTGCGCATGTCAACTTGTTATTTTTTTTACAACTTTGAAAAATTGTTTACCGTCTGCAACTAAAAAGGAAACATGATTTAAAAATAGAGCTTCGATAAAGACTTATTTGCAGATAGATTAAATGTGTACAAAGCACTTGCCGCCGAACGTATTTGTGTAAAAAAATGGGGGTAAAAAATATGCAATTATTTAGTTTGCAGACAATGCGCACATGCACGAGAGTCACAATAAAGTGTCAAAATTTGGCGAAATGCGTTTGATATCTTTCCGTTCGCGATATCTACCAAAAAACAACTATTTATCGTCTACAACTTGGCACAAAGAAAGATTACTGGTTTAAATGCGCAATTATTTAATTTGCAGACAATGTGTACATGCATGAGAGCGATATATTTCATCTCCAACCATAGGCCACTAACAGGAGGCTCTAGCAGGCACAACGTGGAGCCCTCTGCAGATGCAACGTGCAACTCTCGACTAGTTTCGATAAGTTGAAAGATTAGTTAGAGGTTTGGAAATCATTTAAGATTTCATGTGCAAAATGTATAGCACAAAACAAAATGGTTTGCTGAAGCACTCTTCTGTGATAACGAACAAATAATGCTCACCGACAACAATGCTGATGATGATTTAGATGAAGAAGATTTGTTCCTAGAACATATCAATGACAGCGAGGAAGAAATGTATGATTTCACTGAGGATTATCGGAAAACGTTCCAAGAGTCAGTGGTTGAGAGTGACGATGTTGAAGAAGAAACCGACGGCCAACAAAATTTTTTATAAATAATTATTATTATGATAATATGTATAAGATTTTTGTTACCACTTTAATAAAATAATATTTTTTCAATTGAATTTAACTACGACGCGAATTATCGACCAACTTTATCGAATACCAGTACTAATTCTGGTCCGTGTGCATCTGCATGTTGTTGTCTGTCCATCCGAAAAAAATATACTTGCATAAGTTAGCTTACACAATTTCGTGTTGCAGATGGTAAAGAGTTGTTTTTGGTGCATATCGCACATGAAGAGATATCAAACGGAATTCGCTAGTAATCTTTCTTTGTACCAAGTTGCAGACGGTAGATAGTTGTTTTTGGTTCATATCGTGAATCAAACGGATTTCGCAAAATGTTGACACTCCATTGTGGTTTTCGTGCATGTGCGTACTGTCTGCTAATTAAATAATTGCGTAATCGAACCAATAACCTTTCTTTGTACCAAATTGCAGACAGTTAATAATCGGTAAAAGTTACCCCCATTTTCTTACAAGTTTATAGAATTCACTGGATAACTGTGCATACTGGATTCGTCTGCAAACATTTTTTTACAATAGTTTTGCAACCTAAATTTTCTAATAAAACTATAATTAAACGGTAAGCAATTGTTCAAAGTTTAAAAAAATAATAACAAGTTGATATGCGCACGATATGGTGATGTGCATATCGTAAACGTCTGCACCTTTCCTCTACTCGTCTTCATGAACCAGAATCATCATTTTGTATTGTTTGCAGACGGTAAATTATCATTTTTTTTTACTAAAATTTGAGACATTTTGGAGAACCCTGTATAAGGTTTGGTGCATGACAGAAGTGTCTGCAAAGGCGCATCCGACATATTTTTATTCCTTTAATTTCGAATTATGAACTTTGCAGATGGTAATTTATTAGTTGAAAACATTGTTTTTTTTTATGCAAACCGGAAATCGTTTCCTATATACCGTGCATGCGTGCAAACCTTGAAAGTACCCCGAATAGATCTTTATTGTATACATAATACTGACTATATTACTTGCAGACGGTAGGCTATCAGTTCTGATTTTCTGTCACCATCTACTAGTCTAACACATGTATTCTAAATACTTGTTCGTCCCCCTATCCTGCAGCGTTTTAGCAGGGTTACTGTCACAACGGGGAGTCTCAATTTTTTGACATCTACTAGTCTAATACATGTATTCTAAATACTTGTTCGTCCCCCTATCCTGCAGCGTTTTAGCAGGGTTACTGTCAAAACGGGGAGTCTCAATTTTTTGACGCCGTGGTACGGTCTAGAAGAAAGCAAAGAAAGAGTAAGCTCGCTGTATTTTAACTATGTCTATAAAAGAGAAAATTAAATTTTTTCCACTTTTACGAACATGCTCTAAACGCAGCTCAACGTTCGCTTAACTTTTGAATGCCACTTTGGTGTTTGTCAACTTGTTCCTCTTCTTCTGTTCTTCATATAAGTCCACAGCTAACTGCCGTTTTCGCGGCACATTCAAGTGGTCGAATCTTAATAATTTTTCTTAACAAGTACTTAAAATTATTCTTCCAAATTGAATGTTTATCAAAAATAACACCTCCACTGCTACATATTACCACTTTTAAAAATTCAACAACCGAATTGTGGATTGAAATGTGCATTTTGCAGTATACTTCCTCGTTACTTTGACCAGGAAATTAAGAGACGCTTTCCTGATATTTTCCGACCGTTATTTAGTTCGTTAAGTTACGACGAAGGGTGCTTTTCAATTTTGATCGTGTTTGTGATTATAATAATACTAATATCTAATATAATAGTCCAATCAATAGATAAAAAAAGTGTGTTCGAAATGCAAAAAGAGGGTACGTCAATTTTTATTTTATAAAGCGTTCGGTAGTGTCTTATAAGTATTTTGCCAAGTTGGTGGGGTCGGCGGTGGATGGCGTTAACCGCCATCTTTGCAAAAAGTCAAACGAAAATATGTCGCTAAACATTGATGCTAAGGCAGAAACAGTAGAAACCTTTTCTGTTCAGCACCAAATTCTCTTCAAATTCCTTTACAGCCTTATTTTCGTAGAATTAAATGTTTACGAGTTAGAGGACGTCAAAGTTTTCAAAAAGTAGTTTTTGATCGTACATTAAAATGTCAAATGGAAATCTCGAAGAGGAGTAAATTCTCTGCAATTTCTGTCACGGGAAACATTTTGTAGAACTAATATTTTACGAGCTACAGCCCGTGAAAAGTTATAAAAAACAGTTTTTCCAAATATTTGTAGAACATTTTAAGTTCTCTACAAATTTTGTTTAAAACTTTTTTTTGCAAAAGTTATAAAAATTGTTTTTTCAAAACGTCTTGTTAACTCTTGATCGGATATAAAAATATGTAATAATTGCAGACCACTAAATTGTAGAGAAGTTAGTGCTCTACAAAACTGATAATAACATATTTGAATGTACCTACGAGTTTAGGAGATATTAAACCTTTTTTATAACTTTTGACGGGCTGTATCCCATAAACTATGTGCTACAAAATGGCGTGGAAAGTTTAGTGCTTTACAAGATTGCTTTCGCAAGAAATACCTTTTTTAGAAACTTTGATGCGCCCTAACTCGTAAACAGTTAGATCTATGAAAATGAGTCTGTTAAGAAATTTATAAAGGATTTAGTGCTAAACAAAAAAGGCCCTTTCAAATTTTTTCATGCTTCACGCCGACCCCGTCAACTTGACAAAATACTCAGAATGAATTCTCAAACACTTTAAGAAAGAGAAATTGACTTACGCTATTTTTGTAAAAAGAGTACCTATTAATAATTGCACTATGAGTCTTTATTATGAAAGCATATACATACAATACATCCACTTGCAGAGGCTAAATCTAACTACAGTCCGGTAAACTCTATGGTGGCGTATGTATGAGTTGGTAACACGACGTATGATTTGATATGCGATGCGCATAAAGCTATCGCAGTGACATAGAGATGAACTAGTTGCGTATGTCTTATTCTCTTAGTTTATATGATGAAGCGACCTTTGGACGCGCCAACTTAGAGTTTACTCGACTTTTTTTATACAGTTAAGTGAACCTTACCTAATGAAATACTTAATATACATAACAATAGTAAGTAGAACATCAACAATTTTACAATTTCGTTTTTATGTTATAATAAAAACGTACTCGTACGTAAAAATAGACTGAGAAGTAGTCACCCTCTTGAAAAGCCGCTTGCAAATACAAGATGGTGGATGCAATATAGCGGACTGAGACCTTAAAATTATCTAAGAAATTAAAAAAAAAATGGTTCGATGACCCTCATCTCTTTAGTTAAAAACTATTTTATAATTTTCAAATATAAAATGGTTACTGCAATAATGTGAACTGTATGACAAATTAAAATGTCCACCCACCATACTGAAGCTGCTATTTTATATTGAATCAACCGTCCTGTTTATGCAAATTTTAACATCAGTTTCGTAATCAGCGAGGTTAAAAATTACAGATATTAATTTTAGTGTGCATACTGAATGAAAATTTTGCTATTCGGGAGAATCCCCCACTCTACGCCTGTTGGCTTACCTACCTTGTGTCTTAGGGTACAGACATGCCAAAGATGCTCTTGCTCCCGTGGAGATCACAACCGCGGTTGTTTCATCGATGTCACTTGCTCATTTTAATACGACCGCACATATCGAGGATGCTAGCAACAGTTAGGTCTAGCACCCTCTATGTCTAGCGAGAGGTCGAGGTTGATACAAACATTTTTCATCGCTGTAAAAATGAGCGCTTAGTGTAGCTTGCACCTGATTGGTTCACATCTTAGACTAGGAACGAAACTCCCATTCGTCCCTAGGTTCACTCAGAGCACGTTTCACTCCTCACATAATCGAACACCAAAAGGATAAACCTCTTTGATATTCTAGTTATCATCAACATCCACCTCGACCGCGCCGTTTATTGCAAGCAGCGAAGCATCCTCGGCATGTCCGTAGTCTAAAGTCGAAAAAGTTGAACTACATTATTTAGAGACAGTCGTTTTGATACTTTGAAGATATACATGGCTGGATCTGTATTGGCTGACTAGCTGTTCCTGGTGGCACATTTTAATCTCTTCAGTCGGCTTAAAGAGGGTGACTACACTGTATTTACAGCTCTAGTGGCCGAGGTTACTCAAACTTTGAGTAACTTTGGCTTAAAGTTGTTGCGCCACCCTGCAACTTAAAAGTTACTTTCTTATGAAATATAATTTGAACTTGAATGTATTATTTCCTTATGGCATTGAGATTGCAATATAGGGGAAAGTTTGTTGTATGTTAATTTACATTTAAAACATTAAAGGATAGTTCTCTAACGGGATATTATCCACAATTATCTGAAACAAATTTCATGTCTATAAAATATAGATAGTTTTGTTATAAATATAGAATTTGTCAAACTACAAGATGTTATATATACAGTTCTATTTATTATTAACAGTTAATAACAAATTTTAATGAATATTTTCTGTAGCACCCTCTCACCATCAACATTTTCCATTAGACATTCATTGCACAGCATTTATTTTGGGGGCACATAGTAAAATGTCAAATAAATAACTATACCACACATCCATAGAACCTAAGATTAACTAAGATTATTACAATGTTTTGGCAAATTAGATAATTTATTTATTTTCTGGGCAACGCTCAGAAGATAAGAAAGGCGGAGTCGATAGAAGTTCGACGGTAATTGCCAAAGAACCAGAAGGTAAATCTCAAAAATCAATTTTATTTCCTTATTTTCTTAATACCAGGGTCGGATTGAGTCATCGCCTTCTATTTTAAGTATTAAAATGCAATAAAACCGATTCGATCTTTGCGAGAAAAAAAATAACAGAAATATATAAGTTTGACATTTAAATTTTAGTAATCAATAAATTTTAAATTAGAATAAAACGGCACAGTCCAACCCTGTCTAATACTGCATCATACGTAATAATTTTATATGTTGCTTTTAATCCAACTAACGCTTCGGCTTTTAATATACGGCACTTAATAAAAATATATTAAATATGTTGTAATAAGTAACCATATATGTAAAAATTACATGTTATTAACTAAATCATACTTAAATAGGCTTTGGTAAAACCACCCACTATTTTATCAGATTAAAGAGTCGTTTGATGAATTATTCATTTGGATTTTTGAATAGTGTGTAATTTTTCGATAGTCAGTCATTTCTTGAATTTAATTATGAGGTCCATTTTAATAACAAACAAAAAATAGAATTTGCAAAAAAACAATTATCTCATTTATCTACCGTGCTTGCTTATGTCTATTAAAATAAAGTCATGAAGTCGTTGTAAGTTGTAAGAATGTATTTTTAAAAAAACATTTGATTACATTAATACTATTTGTTTATTTTTGCATTTACAATTATCCCACTTCTTTATTGATTAGTTAATAAGATGTAACCATTTTCTATCTATCACTCATATGTTCATAGGTAATACTGAGTGATGTTTTATTTCATACTTCAGAGATGTCTTATGTATTTAATTGAAGCGGTTCAATTTTTTTTTTATTTCAGTCTTATTCATTTATTTTGGTTTTAAAGTGTGAAAAACATTGTGAAAGAATCCGTACACTCTCCTCGTATAAAATGGGAAAGGTAAACCACCCCACTATTCAATGGTTATATTCAAAAGACTAGCAAATCACTTGTTCTTATTTGTTTAATACATTTAAACTAATCCCAAATTTACCCCCCCCTCTACATTTTTTCATAGTTACCTCCAAAATTCCTTTATATTAACTTTGCCTTCATGGGAGGCGTTTAATTGTTTCCACATGCCATGTCTTCGTCCTGAAAGAAGCCATTACAGATTCCTCTCTGTGCTTTTATTGAAATATCTATGTGTGTAGTCCAAATTTCATATTTCTGGATATACTGGAAGTAAGTATTAGACAAAGCGCCAGGTAGTTTTACCTTCGAATATGTAATATAAGGAAGTTTTCGAACTTGTTGAATTTGTAGATTCTGGAGTCCTTAATAGCGTACTAGATTACAGCCTCTTACCCTTACTTCACAGTGTACTTACTATTACATGAGTATACCAAATAAAACCGCCGAACTATCGGGAGCGATTGTTTTTCTTATTTTACACATCCAGGGTTAAAGAAATTTTCAATGTATTCTTGGAAACCAAGGTATTAAATAAATGACAAATCTCAACTGACTACCATTGGTAGTGAATCTACAGTTTTTACTTTATTTGATTTAGCAGGTTTTGAATTTTTCCAAAAGCTCTGTTAGGAGTAGATATACGTTATCTAGTTCTATCTGCCATTTTCTATATCAAGTTTAGATGTAGATGTGTATATTTTTAGCATTCTTCTGAACGTGAAATTTGTAGGTGGGCCATCTCTTTTACCACCTTGTCTATTAAGAAAATATGGAGAATCTAGCTCTATTTCCCACCTTCAAGACAAAATTAAATGGATTTGGACTTTATTTTTCTTGTTATTATTCACAACGTCTTGACAGACTTTTTTGATCCATATATTATTCTAGTTAGCTTCCATTTGTTGCATGGAACATCTGACAGCAATACGTCATCTTTTACGATTGTGTCCAGTCTTGCCATGTCCGGCCTTGCCAAAGCTCTCTCGCATTAGTTCCTTGATGTTATCAGCCCAACGTTTTGAGATCATTCTCTTAGCCGCTTACCATCTCGATTTCACTGAACCGTTAACCATACTGTGTTTTTTTTCTAATTGATCTGATCAAACGAATGTCAGGATACCGGAAAGAATCTTTTGAGGGCATTTTTCGTGAAGCTGTTGGAGCAATTGATTGTCAAGGATTTTGTAACAAACGTCTCCACATTCTTATCTCAAAAGTATCAATACGCCATCTGTCTGTCTTCTTAATGGTCCATGTCTCAAAGCCGTAAAAAAAAAGAGAAAGCTAGGGCGTTAGCAAGCCTGATCTTTGGGCCTTCTGTGGCATTTCTGACACAACGAATTTTGCTCAACTGCCTTCTATCTATATTCTACGTCATATTTCATCTTCGTAATTGCCTGTTCATGGTATACTATCTTATTTACTAACTTACACTCACTTATTTTCAAAGTATTTGGATTATTTTAATTTGCTCCGGCTAAAATCACAATCTTTCGTTTAATCACCGTGTTGTAATTTACATTTAAACCGAACTCAGTCTATTGTTGCATCTAAGGTAGTATGATTTGTAAATTTTAAGTCTGCTTACTCAGGATATTGAAATTTGGATTGCAGAATATATATAATATTTTTTATGGTGTGTTATTAATTCCAGCAATCTATGATTGATACACACATCTGTCGTTCTATTTTTATGAAGATTGAGGATGTCCACTCATCAGAAATTCCCGTCTTCCACACTTTTTGGCATATTTTGAAAATTATTCTCAAGGTGATATTATTAACCTCAGCTGCTTTACCTTTTTTTAGTTTTCGTATGGTGCCTCCATTTCTGATGTTAGTAATATTGCAGGTTAGCATTCCTAGTTCTGCTGCTAGTCCTCTTCTGACTCGAAATTATCATCTTCAAAAAGCTCTTCACAATATTGACACCAGACCTCGATAACTGATCTAGGTCAGTCCTAAATATATCACTGGAGTCTTAATTGTCCATGTTTTTTGCGTGAAATCATCTTTACTGAAGATGAAAATTTGTAACTCTTCGTCAAATATTGAGACACTGAATTCATTGTTCTACTTTTATCTAAAGATGTGCCAAATGAGCAGTGGCCAATGGGTACAGAGTTTTCCTCACAAAGAAAATTATTGCATTTTTAATATCTGTTTTTCATCACCTGGGTAAAGTTAATCAGAGTTTGCATTCTTTACTGTGTTGTAAGGGTTATGTCCTCAATTACACAAAAACTCAACTGTTTGATTCGGAAGGGATAATACAGTGTTTTTATACCCATTTCCATCTCTGTCTTGAAAAATATGACTAAAACCTTAATTGATATTTGCTTAACCACTTGCAAAAGTTTATACAAATGGATTCAGACCTTTTCGAGCTAAGCAAAAATAGATACAAACAACATATTCAAATACACAGGTAGAATTTCCTTTCTTTTAATATAAATAATGATAGCTCAAACACACTAGTTCAAAGATATAACTTGTATCATTTATATTCTCCATAAATTACACAGGCCCACAAAAAAAGTCTGGTAGTTGAAAGGTGAGGTACCATACCGTATGTTTTTTGGTGTGCTGAAAACGAATCCAGAGTCAGAATTGACCCATCGCCCAAGGATTTCGACATAACCTCAAAAAACTTGTCAAAGATGACCGAAAATACGTTTATAAATAAATTTAAGCGTGCATAATACTGTATCTATATATATTTTGGGGCGCTGTCATCGACTTCATGATCGAATTTCACCCACCATGTCAGCATTTTGACATAACCTTAAAAAAAATCCATAACTTATCAGCAGTTAAATTCATGAGAACGACAATTTTCTTGGAAATGAATTTAAAATTTTAAACTACGCGCTCTCTCCTCACAAAATTGTTCAAAGGCGAGGGTGGAAATAAATTTTTCACTTTTCGGAGTTATTTAGAACATTTTAAGATGAAAAACCTAACAACATAGCCTAAGGCCTCTAGGCCCAAACCTAACAACTTTAAACCTAGCATAGCTTAAGGTGTCTGGTCCCAAACCTAACAAGTTTAAACCTAACGTAGCTTAAGGCATCTAAGAGATGTGTCTAAGCAAGTTCTGGTAAAGTTTACTCATGAGGTCATTCACCAGGTCAGGCTAAAACACTATGTATTTTAATACACTGTCTCCAAAGAACGAGCGATGCTTGACCATCGGGGTACTTTATTTTGGTGGCCTCACCAAAATAAAGCATCCCGATAGTCAAACATCGCTCGTTCTTTGGAGACAGTTTACTAAAATACATAATGTCTTAGCCTATCCTGGTGAATAAAATGTTCTAAGTATCTCAGAAAAGTGAAAAATTTTTATTTCCACCCCCGCCCTTGAACAATTTTGCGAGGAGAGAGCGCGTAGTTCAAAATTTTAAATTCATTTTCAAGAAAATTGCCGTTTTCACGAATTTATCTGTTGATAAGTTATGGACTTTTTTTAGGTTATGTCAAAACGCTGGCATGGTGGGTGAAATTTGAAGTTGATAACAGCGCCCCAAAATATATATAGATACAGTAGTATGCACGCTTAAATTTATTTATAAACGTATTTTCAGTCATCTTTGACAAGTTTTTTGAAATTATGTCGAAATCCTTGGGTGATGGGTCAATTCTTACTCAGGATTCGTTTTCAGCAGACCAAAAAATATACGGAATAATACTTTATCTTTCAACTACAAAACTTTTTTTTTTGTGGGCCTGTGTTATTGGTAGGTAATCATAACACAATAGGTTTTAGATATGTATATGCATAATAAGAAAAGCATCAGTATAAGGAATCATTTATTAAAATAGTAATTTATGCAACAAGTGCATAAAGTGGTATAATTTGACGTTTCTAAAACTAAGATTGTGAGACAACTTCAATTGTTTTCAATGCACTCATGTATCCGGAAATACATACGAGTGAAATAATGTTACTTTTTTTTAACGCTTTTTACTTATTTCACTTTGCCATAAACAGATGTTTTACGCACTAAAAATGATGAAAGAAAGTACAGGTTTTTTAACACTCGTATAAAAAATAATTGAAGGACCCCGCAGAAAATGATAAGGTTTGGACCTCACTGAAAATGTCTGAATTTTTCTGATCAAGAGTCCTCATGGGTGCGAAACTGAAAAATTAACCGTTTTTGGAATACGCGGGATGGAAGGTTATCAATCGCCTTTTCTGAGCCAACTAGACATACATGAAGAATGGATGTCTGTGTGACGGATTTCAACTTTCTTTACGCCGTTAAATAGCATATTAAAATACCTTTCTTTTGAGGTATCAAAAAGGGTAGGATTGCTATTTGAAAAAAAAAAGAGTTTTTTTATGATTTTTAGTTTTACTCACCCCCCATCCTCAGCCACCCCCCACTTTTTTTTTCGAATAGCAACCTACCCTTTGTGATACCTCAAAAGAAAGGTATTTTAATAAGCTATTCAGCGCCGTAAAGAGAATAGAAATCCGGCACACAGACATCTGTTCTTCGTGCATGTCTAATTGCCTCAGAAAAGGCGATTGGTGACTTTCCATCCCGCGTATTGCAAAAACTGTCTATTTTTACATCTTGAACCCATTAGAACTTTTGATCAGGAGGTCATAAACTGACACGTAAAAAATTCAGGCATTTTCAGTGAGGTCCAAAATACTATCATTTTGTTGTTAGCATGTTTCAAAAGTAGTGGGTGTTTTTGTCCTGGCCTCTAAACAACAAATCTTTAAAATCGAAAATAAAGGCTCCCAGTGGTGAATGACACTTAATATCTTAAATTTAATAGACCTGAAAAATTGTAAAATATTTTGCATTGTGCGATCCCAAAAATAAATAGGTACTTATCATGAAACATACAAAGGCATAGCAGCACAGCAAGTTCCAAATAAGGACCCAAAAGGATACACACATAAAAAATGTTTAAAACAATTAGGCTTGGTTCGAACGCCAATGTTGAATTCACAATTTGGTAGCTGACAACATTTTGTTCTTGTGCAAAGCGCGATTCTTTTCCAGCTCATCGCCAAAATCGAGTTCACCTGATCTGGACGCAATCCGAGAATATCCGCAAATGTTTCAGGTAGCCATTGTTGTAGATAATTTTCTTGTTCCTGCATCTATTTTATCAACCTTCTCTGATGTTAACTGGTGTCTCGCAGAATTAACGAGGCGACCAACCATAGAGCTCGTCAAAAACAGCGAAAATGTGATTTCAGATTTACCTTAACAAATTAAAGTGCTTAGAGCTGGCGAAAGTTTATTTCGGCTCTGTTGTATAGTATTGTGTTTTGGTGCTCGAAATGCTTCATTATTTTTGAAAATATCTTCTGAATGAAACAATTCCAGTCGTAAACCATACATAGATCTCAAACCGTATATGTATTAACTTCCCTTAACAGGTGACCTCAATTGTCGATTTCGGTATTTAAAGTAGTTGTAGCTACTAAAAAAGTCTTGCTAGTCGTATAATAGGAGCTGAGGTTCATAGAATGTTCTTGATACTTGAAGACTATTAATACATTCCTATTCTGTTGATACTATCATTATCGAGTTGATCCACTTATACACGTCTACACACGTCGAGACACGTCGAGACATGCATTTGATCAAGCATTACTGAGCTGCTGCCTTACATCCCAGATTTTGTCATCCTGGTGCCCTTTTCCATGATCGGTTCTAACCAGTATCGCCCGCATTTATTCTATGGGTTTTTATTCAAATGACTAGGTAATTGTTATGCTTGCCCTGTAAGGACTAGCGTTATTCCGTTGAAATAGCGCAAGACAGATATTTGCAAATGGACACTAGTTGCAATACGTTATTAATATAGGATTATAAAAAAGATAACCGTTTTTTGTAATAACTGTACTCCAGATCATACCAGGAACTAAGGCCGAATAAAGTTCTGAATATTATTAGGGTCTCGTTCGACTGGTGGGAGGACCACGCCCGAAACGATAAAATTCGTTCGAATCAGCAGTTTGACCATTGGTCCACGTAGTCTCATTTTAAGACGCGACCGCCGTTCTGCACATAGGCGTTAGATTTCATCCGCCGTGGATTACCCTAGAAGTCGTATCTGATTCTACAGGCACAATACACGTGCTCTTTCATCATGCCATCGCCAGATCTAGAATCGTTACTAAGGTGGTTTAACTCCATTCATCATCTTTTTATTTTCTCTTCCTGTACTTTAATATAATTTCAAGTACATATGCTCTATTATCTATGTAAAAGCCAAGTTAGTTATAAAGGGCATAGCAGGATAAGCATGTGTTAGGTGCCCCCGCACCAATCGGGTCAAAATTTTTAGCACAAGTTGGTAGTAGTGTTAGATGAAATTTCCCAAAATATTATTTTTGGAAAACCATTTTTACCGGAGTTATGGGGGTAAAAAGAAAAATAGAAAAAAAAAATTTTCTCGAGAACGGATGAACCGATTTTCATGAAAAAAATATATGTTATGGATTTTGATGGCACAAACGTACGAAAAAATTATTGAGTCCATTTGTCGAAAAAAAGTGGTGAAAAAATTTTTTCAAAATTAAAAAAAAAATTTAGGGGATGTTCTAGAGGCACACCCACCATTTTCTTTCAAATAAATACTTATATGCCCCTTTAAAACATATCCAATTTTCAAAGCGATCGGAAGGGTACAACATATTCAAAATTGATAATCAGTGGCATACTGTGGGCGGCGCGTAGTCTATGTAATGAAGCATTATAAGACGACTTTTTTGTAAATATTTCGTGCAAAGACGAGATTACCTACCCCTCCCTCGTTTTTGAGAGTGCTGAACATGATGCAAGCGGTGGGAGAGGTTTTTGACCGCCGCAACCCCCTGAAACGGCCATCTGTTTTCATATATAAACGAGTCTGGGGAGTGATTTATCGACGGGTTATACTTGAAATAATATGAAAGGGGGTTATAGAGTAAGTGGACTCCAGACATGGACTCCACTGCATGGGGTTGATTAACTCTCTCGAATTATTTTTTTTCAAATTATTCGGTTCAAACGCGTATCTCCCATTTTCGGGGTCGCTGATCACGGGAAAAATATTCATTTTTAGCTCCAACCTCCTCAAACGGGCAGTAATCACTCACTCACCGTTTGAGAGATGAGGAGGGGTTGGAGCTAAAAATGAATATTTTTCCCATGATCAGCGACCCCAAAAACGGGGGATATGCGTTTGAACCGAATCATTTGTTAAAAAACGATTTTTTACTCCTCGGAAGGGTTTAATTAACCCCCTAGGCCTGCTGTCTGGACTCAACTTACTCTATAACCATTTTCCATATTATTTTAAGTATAACCCGTTGATAAATCACTCCCCAGACCCGTTTATGTATGAAAACATACAGGGATCCATAAGAAGGGTGGCCGTTTTAGGAGTTAGCGGGGGTCAAAAGCTTTTCCCACCGCTTGCATCGTATTCAGCACACTCGAAAACGGAAGGAAGAAGGTAATCTCGTCTTTGCAAGAAATATTTACACTATTTCGCTTTAATTACATAGACTAGCGGTCCATTGCTACATCTTGCTACCACGGTCACTGGAGGCCATTACAACCCTACCGTTTAAATTAGTATCAAACTTCAAGAAGTGTGGTGCAAAAATTCTCTGACGTCAACTGTGGGATCAAACAAAACCTAGTTTAAAAATCTGAAGATTTTGCAATGATGACGTCTGTAGTCAGCCTACGAAAGAACTAGTTTTCAAAGTCCACTACGAGGAGGTTACAGTGGCTTTCACTAGTGAGGGTGCCTGTTTATTGTAGAGTCCCCTTGCCTCTCACTAGTCGGGGCGCTTGTTTATTATAAGTCCCCTTGCCTCTCACTGGTCGAGGTGCTTGGTTATTATGAGTCCCCTTGCCTCTCACAATTCGGGTTGACTTTTTTGCCTGAGTCCTCTTGCCTCTCACGAATCAGGTTACTCTATATTGATGAGACTTCTCTTAGTCTTCATTCTTCGAAAACATCCCATATTTTTTTTTATTTTGAAAAAAATTTTCAAAAAAGTTGCAGGGGGTTGAGGCGGTCAAAAACTTCCCCCACTACTTTCATCGTGTTCAGCACCCTCGAAAACGAAGGGGGGGGGGGTAATCTCGTCTTTGCACGAAATATTTACAAAAAAGTCGTCTTATAATACTTCATTACAAAGACTACGCGCCCCGCGCAGTATGCCAATGATTATCAATTTTGAATATGTTGTACCCTTCCGATCGCTTTAAAAATTGGATATGTTTTAAAGAGGCATACAAGTATTTATTTGAAAGAAAATGGTTGGTGTGCCTCTAGAACATCCCCTAAAAAAAATTTCATTTTTTTCACCACTTTTTTTCGACAAATGGACTCAATAATTGTTCTCTACGTTTGTGCCATTAAAAGCCATAGCATATATTTTTTCCATGAAAATCGGTTTATCCGTTCTCGAGAAAAAAAAAATTTCCATTTTTCTTTTTAACTCTCCCATAACTCTCGTAAACCCATAAACCCATAACTCTCGTAAAAATGGTTTTCCAAAAATAATATTTTGGGAAATTTCATCTCACACTACTATCAACTTGTGCCAAAAATTTCGACCCGATTGGTGCGGGGGCATCTAACACATGCTTATCCTGCTATGCCCTTTGTCAAAGGCAAAAAATGTTTAAGTTTTACACTTTTTACACATTGTTTGATAATACTCATAATACTCATAAAATATCATTAAACTGGTAATTTTTGAGAAACTTATTTATGATCGCTTCTCTATTTGGCCCCCTAAAAATATAAAAAAAATATATAAATATAATTTCTGCAATATCACTTTGGGAACATCGTTTTCAACCACCCTGTTTAATTAGAAATTAGATTTTATTGGATAAGTAAAAAACTGGTTGTACTTTCAAAATGCCGGCCATATTATGTTAAAAAATACTAGTGCAAATGTTGTTTTTTCATTTAACACAAAAACTAAAAAAGAGTATGATAACGATATCCTAAATGAAGCAGTAGAGAAAGAAGACTTGGAAGAAATATTCGATGTATCGGGAGACAGTGATAGTGAAAAGCGAATAAGGTGTTACTTTTTATATTAAATTTTATATTTTATTTTAAGAGTTGAATCCTTTATCTGGAAAATGGTAACTCCTATCCCAATATTGTATAGGAACAAAATTGTAGAACATTTTATGCACTTTGTTTTTATGCTGAAAGTTTTTCTCCATCTTTTTTGTTTTTGTGTTAAATGACAAAAACAACATTTGCTCCAGTATTTTTTAACATATGGCTGCCATTTTGAAAGTATATTGTCCTAAAGGATCAGGAGGTGCACGTACAGTTATGGTGGGCTCCCGTAGTAGGTGCTTGCAATTTATTTTCGATATTCTGCACTCAACATTTCAATTCCTGCAGTTTTTATTATTCCTAGAAATTTTGTAGAACTTCGTCTATTAAGGACAGTAGGGATTTTTACCTATCTAAACCTGATAGATAAAGGACCGACTGCTTTGCATTTCCTCGGAAGGACGATATATTCACTACGCAATCCTCACCTAAAATTACATAGCTCCTGCATATACGTTGAAATACAAGCTGCTAGTGGGTGTGTGAGAGAGCTGTATTTTTCTGTAGGTCATCCTTCCAAGTACTAACCGCAACCACCGTTACTTAACCTTTCGTATCGTGTTTGGATACGATGTATAAGATGGATCTACGCTAGCACCATTCCTGTAGTTACGAGTTAAATAATTAACTCCCGACATAGAAAGGAGGATTGTAAGATTGACGCGTATGTTTGTACGTTTGAGTGTCTGTCCGTGACTGCAAATCTTTTCAACGGATGGGTGCCTGATTTTGATGCAATTTTCCTTATTTGGAAGAGTATTTTGTCGAATAGGTTTTCAGCAACGTTTCATCTCGGTAGATCTTCATTGACCTGCACATCAACTAACAGTTAATTATGTGTCAGGAATTTTATAAATTTGTAATTTTATTTAATTTTGTAATATGAATCTGAAATAATAAATGTTTAAAACCTCCTTAAAAAAGGTGAGATTAGGGTGTAATATCCGAAGAATGATACCTTACCAGCCTGTGACATTTTGGTTTCTTAATGGCACTGAAATACACCGAATATTAACTTTAAAGAAAAAAATACGATTAATGTAATAATTTTAAATTATATCCATTATATTCGTTTTGTAATCATCCAAGGGAAAGGCTTGCGTGCATAAAATTACATACTGGACCTCACTGATAAATGCCAACAATTTGTCACTGTAATCTTTTTGCGCAAAGTATTATTATATGACATGAAAATTACAGTTTGTAAAATTGTATAACCACATCGTTACTTATTCATGCAAATATTATACCTATGTGTGTTAGACTTTTTCGCTTAACACACGTATAATAATATTTGCAAACTAGTTAAACATTAGGAATTGTATACCCGTACTATATTTAAACATATTTCATAGTTTATTCATTTACAAGAGCACAAATCGTTGAATATATCAATTTTTATTGTATACAGTGTCAAACGCGTCAAAATGATTTAACAAAGGACTAAATTAACAAACTGGCGCAAATAAATTGTTACGATGATGCAGTTTAATATGATTCAAAATTTAAATATTAAGCATTTCATTTAACTCACATACTTTTGTTTAATTTTTGAATATTTCAGGCTTATTTTTACTAATAACACATTGTTTAACTTCAGTATGCATTTTTTATTTTATGGAAAATTATCACGAGGACGGCATCATTACAATTTAGTTTTATTTCAGAGATATAAAACGGATTTTGGAAAATTCGTTTGTTTAGTTAAATGTGTTAATTCCTTAAAAAAATGGGCAACAGGTTATTTTAAACACTACCAAATTCTAAATTACGGTCAAAATGTAATTCTACAAACTATTATTTTAAGTGAAAATTGTAACTTAGGCGTTTGTGATTTGTAGGAACAGCGCCGAAGTTAAGAAAAACATTTTACCTACGTTTCGTTTATTGTGCTTAAACTTCTTCAGAGCTCAATAGCCATAATTAGTAAATGACTATTAGAATTTCGTATGTGTTTCACCGCTGAAAAAATACAAAAGCTATTACTTAAGTAATATGAACAAATATAATTATTATTAAATACAGAATTTTCGAATGTAAAAGAAATAAAATAGACGTTAAAAATAATAAAAGTTAGTAAGTGTTTTATATAACATAATTGAACAGATTTTTTAAATAAATATATAAAATTAGGTTATTAAAAATTAAGAATTTTGGAAATGTTGAAAAATATACACAAAAAATTTTGTGACATTTCATCCCAATTGTAAAATATACTCCTGCTTGGTCTTAAAAAAGTGACAGGAATCATTGTGCTAATAAATAATATATTTTTAGACAAATGATCTTGTCATCATCATTAACAATGTCATAATGTTTTTAAACAATTTTGCTTAATTAAAATGCAAAATTGTTTAAGAAAACGCAACAAACCTTTTCCATAACGTTGTGCAAAATTTGCCAAAATAATTTTTATCTGTGTAAATATAAACAAATCAGTGGACATAAAGAATAGCTGTAGGTATAACAATTTGAGTAAAAAAAACATTACGTAATAAACAAATTTAAAAATGGTACCATTTGATCATGGCCAGAGACCGAATAAAATGAACTAAAATAAAACTGCTTGGAGAACTAGACTCAATGAAAGGGAAGAATTGCTATATCAGCACCATTTAGTCATAAAAAATATAATGTGAATAATTAATAACACATAAGTAATCTTGTAATAGTCCAGTCAATGAATGCCCAAAGGGGGATTTTAGAGAACATGGAGGAGGGGAAAATTTCCTTCTTAAGGAATGTTTTGGGGGTAGATAGAAGGTAAACATACTAAAAGTCCCTTTCTCTAGCCCCTCCTCTTCAGGGGGGATGGGGGTGGAAAGGCTCCTTTTCTCGATTCTTCGCTTATAACTCGGAAACGATGCGTCGTATGGGAAGAACTAATCTATGCAAATTAAACGATTAAATTTCCTACAAGAACGCTTATATTCATTTTCTTCCTATGTGTTCTAGTTTACGAGATATTCGCTAGCGAAAATAGATAATTAATAAATTGATTAATTAGCTACCTTGAATATTTCTATCAATGCGGTTTACCGTGGCCTACTAATAAATCACAGTCACAAAACAATCTTTATTTTACTAACGTAATATTTTGTCGAAATCTATACATTTCCTTAAATACTTAAAATGATACACTTAAAATACACTTAAAATGAAGACACCCTTGTAACTTTTTTATTTTCTTTCCGATTATAATAAAATTTTACACAAGTACAGAACAAATTAGGATCTACTTATGACCAGAAAAATATTCGCCTTCTACAAAGGCAAAGCCACCTGAGGTACCAAAATATGCGGAAAGAATAAAAACATTTTGAATGTTAAAAATTCTAAAAAAAGCATTGGATCGGCGCCACAATTTGATTTGGTTATTGATGGGGGATTTCTCATACATAAGCTCATCTGGCAAAGGGGATCCTCAGTTTCCGCAATTTGTGGTGGATACGTGAAATCGTCAAGACCCACTAATATAATTTTTAATTTTTTTCAACATATTTTGGTACCGCAGGTGGCTTTGTAGCAGGCGAATGTTTTTCTGGTCATAAATAGATCCTAATTTGTTCTGTACTTCAGTAAAATTTGATTCAAATCGGAAACAAAATAAAAAAGTTATAAGGGTGTCTTCTTTTTAAGTGAATCACACTGTATATTTAAGAAAATGTATAGATTTCGACAAAATATTGCGTCAGTAAATACGTCGAGTGTTGTTAAATAAAGACTGTTTTGTAACTGTGATTTATTACCAGACCACGGTAAACGGCTTTGATAGAAATATTCAAGGTACCTAATTAATTTATTTATTAATTATCTATTTCGGCTGGCGAATATCTCATAAACTATAACACGTAGGAAGAAAATGGATATAAACATTATTGTAGAAAATTTAATTATGTTTAATTTTGCATAGACTACCTTTTTCCGTACGACACATCGTTTCCGAGTTATAAGCGAAGAATCGAAAAACAAGAACCTCCCCCCCTGAAGCTACGGGGCTAGGGGCGGGGACTTTTAGTATGTTTACTTCCTAACTACCCCATTCCTGAAGAGGAAAATTCTCCGCTCCTCCATGTTCTCTGCAACTCTTTCGTTGACTGGACTAATAATAAACTAGTGTAGTAAATCCAGTTAAATTAGTGCACTAAATTAAAAAGTTTTTATATTTCACACGGGTACTTCTGAATACTTACGATCAAATATCCGTCCAGATACTCTTGTGAAAGTGGCTGTTTTATGCCTGAATGAAGTGAATAAAGTGGACCGCTGTATCACACCAGTATTTAAGTTTAAGAAATTAGCAGAGAACCATTTCTTAGCTTTAGTTTCGTTATTTAGTGTAAATCTGCTTAGGTTGTTTAAATCTCTATCTCTAAAAATTAAGATTGCATCTCTTGAATAATACACAAAGATTAGAAAAAAGGTGTATGAATATATCTGATATAAATAACAAAGAATATAGGCCCCAGGACAGAGCCTTGGGGTACTCCATATCTGACAAGAATAGTTTTTGAGGTTTGGCCATTTAAAGTGACACACTGTCTCCTGTTATTGAGATAACTATTTAGTAGATCGCCGATAGGCCGTCAATTATCGTGAAAGGCAAGACGTTCGCATCACTTTTCAAAGATGACGAATATATTTTTGAATTCAGTAGGCTCATACTTACCAAGTATCTGATTGCCATTCATAAACTTATCATTTTTTTTACCTGGCTTTTTTTTCAAAATTGGGCGAACGTAGTGCCTCCTTGTACCACCCAAAATTAATGGGAGTCTGGATTCATGATTTTTGGGGGTAAATTAAGAAATTCCTCCAACCCCCATGCGCAAGCCTATGACTTATTTGTGGCTGTTTGTTTTACTTTTACAAGTCATTTCTTACACATTTGGGGGCCTGCCGTACGCCCCTGTACCAAAAAAAAAAAGGATATTTCTGTGCTCTGCTACCCCAAATTAACAACAATTCACACATTTCGGGAGTAAACCTATGACACACAATTAGTGGTCGACGGGTTCCTGGTCTAACACCACTTAGGAAGTATAGTACAGTAACTAGAGGTTTTAACTTCGGAATAATGTCATATTGAACGGATTTCGTTCATTTTTGGCAGTATAATAGTAAATGCTTCACAGAAAAGTTTCTATATTGTGCGGGGGCTTGCTAATTTATAGGGGGTGGATGCCACCCCCTCCCAGGGGGTAGCACTTAAAAAATATAAATTTTTATTGTAGCTGAAGTAGAATCAAATTTTAAGAAGAAAAGGTTCTATGCAATTTTTCACATAAATTGATAGTTTTTAAGTTATAACGACTTCAAAATTGCGATTTTAGCTTAAAAAAAGGTATTTCCAAACGGCTTTCGTCAAGTACCTCGAAAAGTATTACTTATTCGAAAAAATGTTACAGATCAATTACAGAAAGTACAAACTGGGAGTTAATTATATTTTCTGTTTATTGATGTAGGATTAATAATTTCGGAGATATTTAAGTTTATATTTGGTATCCAAGTTTTTCGAAATTACCTTTAAAGTTTAAAATGCATTTTTTTCTAAAGCAAGTGCTTTAAATGAACAAAAAAATTTGAGCATCTAGGTAATGCTACATCTTAACGAAAAACTGTATTTGAGATAATTTTTTTAAATTACTGGCTAATTAGAGGAACAAAATGGCGACCTATTTATATAAAAAATTATAAATACGCATATTTTTCCGTCATAACTTCTTTATTTCTTATGCTACAGGAACGAGTAAAAAATAATTTGAAAGCGCAATTAATTCTTTCATTTCATTTCTTAGCATGCGTAGGTGTTACAATTTTTGAGATATTTAACATTTAAACTGCATTTTTCGTCTTATAAACGTTCTGACGCAATTTGTAAACTTTCATATCTCCGAAACTATTAAATCTATGTAAATAAATAAACAAGCGAAATTTATTATCAGTTTATGAGCTTTATTTTTGGTCTCTACCCATTTTTCAATAAAAAAAAATTTGAACATCTACGTCATGCTACATATTAATGAGAAAAAGTGTTGGAAATTCCTTTTTTTTTAATTACTGGCTAATTACAGTTACAAAATGGCGACGTTGTTATTAAAAAAATGTGTAGACGCACATTGCTTCTTTGTTTTTTATGCTACAGAAACAAATAAAAAAAACATTTGAAAGCTTAATTAATAACCTATTATTCTACTTATTAGCGTCCTTGACATAGGTGTCACAGTTTCCGAGATATTTAACTCTCACTCTAAATAATTATCTTATGAACACTTGGATGCCAAATGTAAACTTAAATATCTCCGAAATTATTAATCGTACGTCAATAAACAAAAAATATAATTAATTCCCAGTTTGTACTTTCTGTAATTGGTCTGTAGCATTTTTTCGATAAAGTAATACTTTTCGAGATACTTGACGAAAGCCGTTTGGAAATACCTTTTTTTTTAAGCTAAAATCGCAACTTTGAAGTCGTTATAACTTAAAAACTATCAATTTATGTGAAAAATTGCATAGAACCTTTTCTTCTTAAAATTTGATTCTACTTCAGCTCCAATAAATATATATATTTTTGAAGTGCCACCCCCGAGAGGGGGTGGCATCCACCCCCTATAAATTAGTAAGCCCCCGCACAATATAGAAACTTTTCTGTGAAGCATTTACTATTATACTGCGAAAACTGAACGAAATCCGTTCAATATGACATTATTCCGAAGTTTTGCATATTTTTTACCTCTAGATACTGTACTAGTAGAGATATTCGTGTTTTTTCTAAATGGTTTCTACTCTGCCAATAATGTTGCTAAAAATCATAAATGAATTTATACTTTTGCTAATTACTGAGAAAGTTTTAAATGATAAATTCATTGGCCTTAGTGAGGTTTTCATTCGAGTTGCCCTCAATTTTCGAATTAAGCAGCCTTGCCCCGGGCAGTTAATGTACATAATTGAACATCGCAATCCTGCTTTGACGCACTCGAACCACCTACCACAGTCAAAGCAAGAGCGTATAAAAAATGTTATATAAATGAGTAACAGAAAATTGAAATGCTTTCTCCAACCCCATAATTGAAGTTGTAATACACATACAATTACACATACTAGTCACGCTCATATCTGATGACAAACATGATGAATGTTATCGAGCAGCTGGAGATAGGAGTGAAAAAAATACAGCAGGATTTTAGAATGGCTGATCGATTTGTTACACAAAATAACAATTTTTTAATGATTAAGATTGTTTGATGTTTAAGCTTTGTATAGAGCAAGATTAAAACGCTCCCCAGCAGCTGCAACTTCATCAGGAGATAGAAGATTATTAAAAATCTACAATATCTTGTAAAGAATCGACTTTAATGAACAAGCGTATTATTTTCGTGTTTCCATATCTGAAAAAGGCGGAAATCATTACATTTTTTTAGAAATTGATCGTATGTAAATCTCAGTAATTGTACTCACTCACTCACTGACTGTGCACCATCTACCTACAATAGGTAAAATTACAAAGGTAAGTTGAGTTGTTATTATTAATTGATTCTTTACTAAGGCGACAAAAGTATTAATTTATTAGTAAATATAAATATTTAAAAATTAAAATTTTATTTTTTTCACGAATATCTCTACCCCACGGGTGGTGAGGAAGTGAGTCCATAAATCGGATTGTACAGTACAGGTTCGAAAGAAATATGTAAAATTGTTTATTAAAACTTTTCAGCACTGATTCTAATAGAGAATTTCCGGTTCTATAATTTCAGAAGTGTACGTTTTCAAAAATAAGTTATTTTCTTGTTAATTTCAGATAAAAGGAGCGAGAAATGAATTTTTCGTTGTGTGCTAGATTTCACCATCTTCTTCGCGCCACAATTGTGCGATAAAAGTAACTTTTACGACAAACATGCATAATATCGTTTTTATTTACATTTTCATATTCTACAATTTTACTGGTGGTCAAATTTGGTCAGATGTACCGTTTACGAAAAAATTGCAAGAAACCCCGTGAAGGGGTTTGGTGGTGTTTTTTTTTTTGTTTTTTTAATTAAAGGATGAAGGGACCATTTTTTCAGGATATTTGATTCTTAGATATTCACAAGTACCTAAATGAAATATGAAAACATTATAACTCAGGTCACTTATACGTCCTTTTTCAAGTTTTCACTTATACACTAACCGAAAATGTCAGTTGGAGCTAGTGCGAAAATGTGAAAATGTATGTAATATATTTTTTGGTTTTATATACCGGATAACACAGGGAGCATCGCCCTATATAACTTTTTTATTTTTCAAAAAAAAAAAAATTATATTTTAGTATGTTTATTAAGGTACAAATGTGCTACTTTGGACATGCTACAAGTTATTTTGTTACTTCCGGTTTGACAGAAGAGTGCAATTCCTATTTTTTTAAATGGAAAGTTAACTTTCTTTTCATGATTCCGACGAGAAATTCAATTTTCTTTACAATCCTTTTTTCGAATTTAAAATCAGCTGAGAAGAAAAAAAGAATTAATGCCAATTTTCTCTTAGCAGAAAGAAGAACAGTGCATAGAAAATTTCGAATAATAATACCACTGTGTTTTATTTATTTTAATATGCCAATTTTAATCTTTTTTTATAAAAAAATAAATATTTAAAAATTATTCAATAAATGTCTAAAACATTTTTGTATAAATGGAAAGCCTCCATTGTTTTTTCTATTATACTGCTGAAAATATGAAATTAGGTTATACTTAAAGAAAACAGTCTAGGAAATAAAGTATAAAAATGATACAAAAAAAATTGTCCAAATTTCTGTACTGGATTACTTTATTACTTTCCCGATCATTTTCTTTTAGAATAATCTAATTTTACATTTCTATTCCAAATAATAGAAAAAATATATTTTAAAGCGACTTTTCAATAATTTTTTAAAATTAATTGTTTGTCGCCATTTTAACATTTGATCAGCACCAAATCAACGACCAAAATCCAAAGATTCAAAAAAATTTAACCGAAATCAAAAATCAATGCGGGATCTTTTATTTTGAACAGCGCATCGAATTTGACGAAAAAATAGTTTACTTAAAGTTCTCCAAGAGTGTGGCAAAAAAAAAACAAATACACATTTTCGATCGTTATTGTATGTAATTTCATAATTTAGTGTTAGAATTTAAGAAACACGCATACAGGGTGGTTTATTTCATAGGAACCCTACAAATATAAATTAATTAATTCGACCCTAGGATTTGACAATTAATAGTGTACTGCACACAAAAATACGAGCTAGTTTTACCAAGTATTGAGCAAAACTCATAAATCCCTGTAGTTTAATAAAAAAAACGGCTCAGACGTATTTGAGTAGCCATTTATAATTCATCAAAGTGAACTCTACTTACCATAATATTATGTCCCATTCCTCAATCAC
Organism: Rutpela maculata; assembly: GCA_936432065.2. NCBI lineage: Eukaryota > Metazoa > Arthropoda > Insecta > Coleoptera > Cerambycidae > Rutpela > Rutpela maculata. The sequence goes on along the minus strand of OW386285.2, from coordinate 94,088,469 downwards.
CCTGTATGTTAAAAAAACTCGTTCAATTGAGTTATCTAAAATATTAACTTCCACTTTAACAATTCTACCACTTATTTCAAATATTGGCTTTACATTTTAAAATTATTTATTTAATAATAGTTATATTGGTTCACACTATTTAAGTAATAGTTGCTAAATTATTACAGTGTTTTGTTTTACATATGAAGTTTCAGTAGATTATTTTTAATTAACTATGAGCCCTGAAGAGGTTTATGCGCAATAAACGACTGGTAATGTGTTTTTCTGGAACTTTCGTCCTGTTCCGACGATCACAATCGTTTAATACTATTTTATTTCTCGGGGTAATATCCGTATTCATAAAATTTACATACTGGTTCATATTTACTTTCATACCAGCTTATACTAATTGCTTGGATTTTGCGAAGTCATTTTTTTATTAAAATGCACAACGGTTTGGGATCGATTTTTTTTATAAATTTATTGTACTCACCAGTTGAATCTCAGATGCATGTCATAAGAAATACCAACCTATTTTGTGTTTTCAAATTATTTTTTATATATTTTTATACACCCTGGAAGTTCTTACTAGTACGTAAAATACGAAATCCAATGATATCTTAAGAGAGGTATTTACTGATTTAAATAATTTAGAATGTTCCTTTAATTCACGTTTAAAGAATATATTTTTTTTTATGTACCTATATGAAACTACACTGCTTTCCTCTCATTCGTTTATTTCTGAAAAATGAGGTTGATTAGACAACATTTTTTTAGGAATAATACCATAAAATTAAAATAATGTGATTTGAATTTGTGAGTTACATGAATGATATATACGTATGTGGTAGTTGTTTTGATAATTTGATTCAAAATTGCTATCCTTCTGGACTACATATACTACAACTTCTTTGATTTGACACTCTTAATCGATACTTTTGATGTGTCCAATATTATGGCGTATTAAGAAATCAAAATCAAACCCTTCTGCTCTACTAATACAAGCGGAGCTTATATAACTATATACACAGGGTGTTCTAATAGTATGCTCTAATACTTCGTTAGCATTTGGTTTAGGTTAAAGCAACACTAATAACATTTGTTCCATTGTCGTAGAATGCCTCCCTTCGTAGCTATTCACTCTTAAATGTTAAATCTTGAGCGAGGTTTTTACTCCAAATCTCAAAACTACTATATCAACTCAAGTAAAATTTGAACAGTATATTCAGTAAGTATGTGTAAGTGAGAAATATAATGCGTTTCTTATTTCATTTAGGAAAACACTGTTACGACTACGATTAAAAAATAAAAACACTGCATTTCACTCTTAAACTTTTACGTAGATACATTTTTAAGATTTGACTTGAAATTTTTAAATTCCTTAAATCATATCTGAAAAAAGAGTACCGTTTGACATCAATAAAAATAAACCCTATTTTTCTGTTTTATATGATTTTATTTTTTAATCGTAGTCGTAACCGTACGACTACGATTATTGTGTACACGATCATAATCGTAAATGGTAAAAACAAGAGTCGCTTCATCACTGATAAAAAGTATTATAGGTATTTCACCCCTAGCTAAATTGCAGGGCCCCGTGTTCCTTACTCGACAAATCTAAATTTCCTAGTCTTAAGAAGGTCATTGAAATAAAAGGCGGTTAAGAACATTTTTAAATATTGTTAATAGATTCAGTAGTTTGGAAGTTATAAATAATAAAGATACCTTCAAGATTTAATCTTTAACGATGAATGACTGCATAGGAGAAAAATTACAAGTACTTTTAGTGTTACTTCGACCAAAAATGTACGCTTCCGAAGTATTGCAGCATACTATTGAGAAACCTTGTATAAACTTCAATTAGCGAAGATAACGGAGTTTACAAATAGTTATTACAATTGAATTATCTCGCGAAAACACGCACTTAGGTGCATGATTTTCTCGTTATACTTGAATTGTACTCAGATGGGAGTAATAGTTAATCAATAATTACTTATAAACGTGAATGTGGTCATCATGTTAAATGTATAAACATGTTTATTAAAGATTCATTTCATTCATGTACAACTTTTCCGGAAGTACAACGAAAGCTCTAAATTTAGTACATTTACATTTCCAAGGAACATTCTGAAATAATTATTACAGGAAACTTATTTATGCAACACACGATATTATGTGCACGTTACCAATGCCAGTAGTTGATGTAACCATGAAACGCATGTTTATTGTATTTTTAGCTTTAGGTGGATCTTGAATTATCTTTGGCTTGTTAGGTTATTGTGTAGATGGACCATGTGTTGCATGTGCATGCCTCTATTTTAAAAATGTGTACGTTTTCGTCCGTTTAATTGTAAACTATCGTATACTACACGAAGCAATTGGAAGAAGAATTATGTTGTATTAAAAACGATACAATACTTTTAATAAAATATAAGTAAATCACATTGTAAATATAAAACTATAATTTAAGGGTCAATTGTTTCTTGCTTCAGACCTCAACATTAACTTTCTTTTATATTAGGGTTTAAATAGATAAATGCAGTGGATCCCGCTTCAAGTCTATCCTGGTATCTTTATTATTATGGTAGGGATGGAACTCAAATTTTGAAGTCTTCTATCAAATAGTAGACTGCTCAAGAGATTCTATCGTTCATGTTTGCACTTAATTTTAGAATGTACGTACAGATCACTTTAAACTGTCGATACACCTTTAATATTGAAAATCCATGGGTCGTCCAAATACGTATTGTGCAGAGATTGTGTGATATGTAGAAGGTAAAGGTAAATTCTTTCTAAAATTCAGTGCAACTTATGTAAATGGTAAATTCAGCGGTTATCTGCTGTCAAGTTTCAGAAGACAAGAGAATAAACCACCAAGTTTTTTGGAAAAGTACCTGAAATAGACGATGTGCGATGAAATCTTGCTAGTGCTTTTTTATTTTTTTAAGTCGTACAATATTTTTACAGAATAATTAATTTTTAGTTTAGATTCTTAACGTACAATCTACAGCTTTGCCGCGGTATTCTCAACGCGCTGCCCTCCAGCGATATTCACCATACTTCCTACACTCAAAGAAATAGTATGAGTAAATTCAACAAAAAAAAATGGTTAACTAACAATATCGTTAATTTTGTTAAACTAAATTATATTGATGGTATTTTTAAACAAGAGGTGATTGTTCTTTTAATTAATAAAAAGTTGTCGTACAACAAAACAAACATTAACTTAAAAAATAGATGAATAAGACTATTATTTTTTCGTCTGACTATTATTTTGTTGAATTCTGTCAAATTAAACTAGATAATAGTATATTTTATTTTTAACTATTATCGAATTGTAATTCTAACCCAGTATTAGTTCGCTGTATTATTGTACTTGGTAGACAAACCAATATTATTGTCGTCTTCTAGAAGTTCTAAAAGAATTACCATAAAATTTGCTTGCTTACCATGTAGTCTATTACAGAAATTATTCCCAGATGACGCCACATACAAATCACTGACAATAATCAATCATGCATTATCTTATACTCTTATGAATTTATAGAAAATTAATAACATAATTGCAATGTTCAAATTCTCTCAGGGATCATCGATATATTTGGATGGATCTTATAAACGATCTTTAATCTTTGGTTTGGGTGGTCAGATGTCTCAATACTGAGATTTTGGCTAACCAAAAAAAACTTCATCATACAATAAAGTGTAGATCAACCAAAGTCGTTGTACTATTTAATTGTAGACCAAATTGAAAATGGTTAGTGAACATAAAAAAATGTTATTGTACTATTTAATTTGTTACAAGAAGATATGATTATTAAACTACTATTTGCTTACGAAAACAAATAAAGTTGTATGACTATTCTTTTCTGATTGATTTAACTATGAAACTAGATAGGCGCGATTTCATATGCTCTTTTTGGTTGAATTTACCTATCATTTTCTTTGAGTGTAGATGCAATTTTTAATAAAAACTTTAAGTGATTCACAAAACTGTCGTTGGTTTCCTTTGATCTCCATTTTTCCTATGTATATCCTTGAAACTATCAACACATACTTTTCGCATCATATAATTTACTGTAATTCATCTTCTATGTATTTTTGCTGCCCGTAGCGTAAAAAATATTTACTGAGGAAGCTGCGTGTAATTCATTTTTCGACTGTACTTTGGAACTCGATAGCTGCCAAAATAGAAAGTTGTAGAAAGTTTTGGCTTGCTTATTTTGTTAAGTAAACAGTCTACAATAATTTCCGTTATATATTTTTTCCCGTTCGACGCGCGAAACATATAAATCCATTTCGTGAACTGTCAAACTACAATTTTCATTACTCCAGCACAAAAACATTTGGTAATATTAAAATATATTTAAAAACCTATATACATTCCCGAAAGAATAGTTCATTAACTGGCAATATATAAAATAAAAAATTTGCAAATAAATGATTGCACTGAACCTACAACAATTAATTTAATACTCGTTTTCACTACTTTAAACTATTTTAATATCATTATCAATGTCTTCATTGATGTCATAACAACCGTCTTCTTCCTTGCAAACTCAGCTTTGACGCGAATCGAAACAAAAACAAAGTGCCCTGTTATGAACTCAAAGGTAAATTGGGAGTAGCGCGGGAGAAGACCGCGGCAGAGCTCCCGATTGTAGGCAAGGGATTACTAAAAAAATTATTACTCAGTAACTAACAGTATGATTTAAAATAAATAAAAAGCTTCTGGCATCGGGAGATTTCAGCACAGCTGTTTTTTTTTTCAATAAACTTTCTGGTTTATTCGCTGGGAAGTGATATAAGCAATGAAAACTTTGCAAATCAATGTTTGCCATAGATTGCGATAAATTGCAATAAACCGGCAACACTTTCGTGTGTTCTTGAAACTTAAAAAATTATTTGAAAAATATATCCCTTCACTTGTTTCTTCTGAATCTCGGATAACAGATAGCCACCGAGCTTACCATTTATACTGGATATCAGCATAACCATTAGACAAGCTAGTTTCCAGAATTTTCAAGGCATACGGCTGAAACTTGGCAGCGGTAATATGTACCAGAAATTGACAATTTTTCATTATTTGCACTTTTCCATCACTTCCGGTTCCCCGCAAATAAAAACAAATTTTAAATTTTAAAATTAACACCCTGTATATTTTGACATTTTTTGATTTCGGAGACGATTTTAAGTACGATTGCGCAGTTTTAAAAAAATGAGACTACTTGAATTATAGGAACATTTTTATTTTTGCATCTAGAGTGCAGTGAATGCACTCAAATAAATCTAATGGGCCAAAATAATAGAGAAAAATATAAATGTGAGATTTTTCGAATTGGTTTAGTAGCTAAGACTAACCGAATTTGCCGAAATCCCTAATTTATAATTAAGTCAAATGGCAACATCTTTTAAACCCTTTTTTTTTTTTTTCGGGATGGAAATCCTTTATGGACACCTGAACGGTAGTGTGGGACTCACCTCTAAGCATACCCACTAACTATGATGTATCCTGGAACCGCTCTCGCTTCTCTTCAGGATACACGTCAATCGTTATTCAATGTATAGATGTTGTTTTTTCCCGTGTCTTTGTTCCCTGTATTCCCTCTAGTTGTGCAAAGGGTATAGGTCGGGATTCCTCTCATCTTCTCCTTTATGCACGACGATCCGTGTAATAGCTGTTTCGGCCATTGCCCAATTGTCTTCAGATTGCAGCATGAATTCCACAAGCTCATCCGGCCCTAGACGATTTATGCCTCGCCTCTCCTCCACCCATCTGTTGCAGTGGAAGACTGTGTGCTCTGCATCGTCTATTTCGCCACAATATGCGCACTCTCGAGAGTCCAGCTTTCCTATTCTCAATAGGTAGTCGGCCAAAACAGCCGTGACCTGTCAGGGCCTGCGTGAGATGATACCCTACTTCTCCGTGTTTCCTTTCAACCCACTCTTTGACTGTAGGAATCATACAGTGAGTCCATCTTCCTTTATGGGCATTCTCCCATCTGTTCTGCCATCTTTCGAACAGTCTTTTCCTGGCGGTTCCTCTCTCGACTCCTTCGTATACTTCTATCCTTTCCTTGACCAGTAAATCCACTGGAGGGATCCCTGCTACCACCAGCACTGCCTCGTACGAGACTGTCCGATAGGCGCTACATACCCTTAGTGCCATCTGCCGTTGAATCCTTGCTAGGCTTACTTTGGCATTAGCCCTTTCTTCTAAGGCGTATCCCCAGACCGGAGCGGCATATAATATGACTGAATGCACCACGCCACAAAACACTCTTCTTTTGCTGGCCCTTGGCCACTTCGTGTTGCACATTACTCTTCCCAGAGCGGTTGCCGATTTCCCCGCTTTTTCCGCCGTTTTTGTTATGTGACACCTGAATGTTAATTTTGGGTCCAGCCAGATTCCGAGGTATTTAAGTCCATTCCCCGGTCTAATTTCCATCTGTCCAACCCTGATGGTGACAGGCTGGACAGTTCTTTTCCTTGTGATCATAACTGCTTCTGTTTTTTCCGGAGCAAGTTTTAATTTTACGCTCCGCAGCCATTCCTCTATTCTCTCAATAGTGACATTCGCCTTCTCCTCGATTAGCCCTGTCCAGTTTCCAGTCACAGTTAAGGGTAAGGGTGACCCCATTTGCGAGGGGAATCCGTAGGACGTCGTCGAACATAATGTTCCACAGTGTTGGCCCGAGTACCGAAACCTGTGGGACACCGCAGGTCACGTTTCTCCATTCAAAGGTGTTATTTGCGTCCATCCCCATTTGCCTATCCCTGAAGTAACTCTTAATGATATTAATTATATAAGGTGCCACTTCCAATCTCTCTAGTTTGCTTATAGTCGCTCCCCATCCTGCAGTGTTAAATGCGTTCCTGATATCAAGGGTGAGTAAGTATTCCAGCACCTTTCCCAAGGCATCCAACAAGCAGATGGGCCTGTAGGAGGATGGTTCTTCAGGTTCTCCGCTCCCTTTAATAATGAGGACGAGCCTTGCTTTCCTCCATCTGGATGGAAAGTCTCCTCTCTCCAACGCTCGATTCATGACCCCTAAAACCGCTTCGGGGGATTTTTCGACGACTATTTTGATCACCTCCGGGGGGATATTATCCGACCCGGGGATCGGCCGCTCTTTAGTCTCTCGATTGCCCCCTTCAGTTCATTTTCTGTGAATGGGGGGACATCCGCTACATCCATGTCATCCCACCTTTCTTCCTCCCTGTGGGGAAAGAGTGCGTCAGCTATCTCCCTGATCTTCTCCAGTGGAATCGCTGGAGGGGGAGGTCTAAATTGGCGCATGGCTATTTTGTAGCCATCACCCCATACATCTTCATCTATGCTTGCGCGTAGCTCCTGCCATTTCTTTCTTTTTGCATCTTTTAGACACCTAATAGTTAAATACGCACGACAAATCCATTGATAACATCACATCAAAAATCGGTTTGATAATAACTCAAACACACGTTCTTCGGTGAATAATAATTAAAAATATCGAGAAAATACACTTATCAAGTATGCCGTAGAAATTGAATAAAACTAAATTCAAAACAACATTGAAAACAAAAAATGTGCTGTAAAATAAAAAACCGCTGCCCAAGGAATCACTTCCACATCCAGATTTTCTATCCAAGTCTCTTACAACGAAAAATTTTTGTATGTGGAAATAATTGTTTATGGAACTTTAATAATATAATATTTGAAATCGTCTGCCCCAAAAACCCATAAAACGATATCCCACGTCGGTAGTGGGGTGGGGGTGGTGATAGGAGGGTGGTAGTGGGGGTGGACGAAGTAAAAATATATTTTAAGGTTTTTGGTTCTTGTGCACACGCACTAAATCACATTTTTTTTCATCTCCTTTAATAATAGGGTGGGGGTGATAATGGGGTGGCGAATGCCAAAAAAATTTTTGAGACCTTAGCTTCTCTTGTATATACTAAATACCAATTTTATGGACTCTTACTTGCTTGATTGATTTACCTATTTACCCCCCAATAACGGAATAAGATGAAAATATAATCTGGTTCCAGATCCCGTTAAAGTACATACGTGTACTAAATTTCAAGTCGATATCTTAAACGGTTCCAGAGTAATCGTGCGCACAAGAAAAGTTACAGACAGACCGACAGACAGACATAATTTTTTTTTCGATCAAACTTAAAATCTCGACGTTTCATGACATTCTAAGACGATTTTAAGAATAAAAATTTTCAAAAATATTTTTGTCGTTACTATACTTCCACGGGATGTGGAAGTAAAAGAAGTTTAAAAAAAAATAACAAGACCTGTGTGTATTGTCATTGTTCACTTAATAAACGTTTACAGATTGCTCATTATGAACAAAACCATCAACTTGTGTATTTAGGTTAATATCAAACCGATTTTCGATTTGAAGTTATCAATAGATCTGTCGTGTGTATTTATCTGCTGGGTGTCTAAAAGATGTTGCCATTTGATAAAGTTGACTTAATTACAAATTAATGATTCCGGAAATTTTGGTTAGTTTTAGGTAGTAGGCCAATTCAAAAAATCTCACGTTTATATTTTTCTCTTATTGTTTTAGTCCATTAGATTAAACTGAGTGCACTCACTGCACTCTAGATGCGAAAACAAAAATGGTCCGAAAAAATAAAGTAGTCTCAATTTAAAAAAAAAAACTGTGCAATCGTGCTTAAAGTCGTCCTCGGAATCCAAAATGTTAAAATATACAGGGTGTTTCTTTTACAATTCCAAAGTTTGGGTCGTTTGCGGGAAAACCGGGAGTGATAGAAAAGTGTCAAATAATGAAAAAATTAACCATTTTTGGCATACCGTCTGTCAACGAGATTACAATCCGGCCGCCATTTCTTTATTTTTTAACAGATGGAGATGAAACTAGACACGTGTCACATATTACCAAAATGATATTTTTGATCCATCTATCAAGCTTCTATGACTTCCGGTTTCATCGTAAGTGACCTCTGATTTTGATTTTTAAATGGGACATCCTACATATTTTGCATTTTTGGAATCAAGTCATTCTGCATATGACTGTCCTAATGTTATGACTCTTTCCTCCATTTTGAATTTTTTACAGCGAATTTTAATTTTTAATCTAGTGTGCCGTGACCCACCAGAAATTGTTCTAATATTTATACATAATTAAACAAAAATACGTATTGAATCTTTTGTTGCTAATTTGTGTCACAGGGTGGTCGAAAGTTGATAAAATCTCTTTTTCAAAAATTCTCAAAATTTTCAAATGAAAATGTATAATATCAGTTTCATACTACAGCTAAATGTAATTTTTGAATACCAATCTAACGACGTATCAATACATTCTGAAGGATAAAAATGACCTTTAGATTCCAAAAATGCAAAAATATTAAATCGTCCCATTTAAAAAGCAAAAGTTTAGGTCACTTCCGGTGAATCTGAAGTCGTAGGAGCTTTACAGATAGATCAAAAAATGTCATTCTGGTAACATGTGATGCCCCTAGTTTTATCTCGATCCAATAAAAAATAGAGAAATGGCAGCCGGAAAGTGATCTCGCGGACACCAGGTGGTATATTACCTCTGCCAAGTTTGAGTCTTATACTTTGAAAATTCTAGAAATTATGACTGGTCTGATGATTCCATTGACACCCGGTATAAGACATAATGAATTCTAGGGTACACAAACTCTGTACCCTACGATTTTTCGACGACCGATGAATTTTTAATATAAAAAATGCAAGAAATAAGTGGTTAACACATTTTAAAATTAAAGTACAACCAAATTCATTTCTAAAGCAATTTTGTATGCTTGAGTTCCCCAGTAAAAGAAATGGTGATCAGAAGACCAACACGATTCCACCAAGTGTAGATTTTATGTGGTTAGATTAAAATTTGTACATATGGATCTATTTCAAAACCAAGTTCTCACAAGGATGTAGAAAGATAAATACGGAGGGAAGGGAAGAATAATGTCAAACACAAAATAAATATCAAAGCTAATAATTTCAGTAAAAAATTTATTGAACGCAAGAAATGAATCAATTATCATAGTTTTCAGAGTATTGACCCACATATTTTGAATAGTCTTTTGTCACGAGTGACCTGGATTCAAATCATAACATGCCCTTGGTTAGTTTATAAAATTAAAGATTTTATATTAAATTTTGGCGAGCAACAAAATTTTCGAATATATTTCATTTTTTTGTCAATTTCTGTGATATATAATATAAACAGTATTAGCAGTAATAAGTTGTATACCAACCAACTAGGGATTTCAAGTTTAGTTAGTAGTAAATTATTAGTCTTCCAAAATGTGTTGTTCCTCGTCCACTAAATATTTACTTGGATTTTGAGGGGTGGTAGAGTTCATAACATATTTATACTGCAAATAAAAAGGCTGACAAGAATACTAAAGAGCTGTACTTTAAATTTTTGCGTATTTGCGTATTATTATAAACAAAATAATACTAGATGTTTAAAAACAGTATTTTTCTCTATTCTTATTGGGATGCTCTGCCACATGTATTCTTCTAAACAATGTCTGAAATCTACAAAATAATACAATTAACCAGTATTTTACTGGAAAATAACCTCTACGCCTGTGACTTTTACGTCAAAGGATCAGTTAGAGGGTGGTTTTGACAAATAATGAATAAGAACAAAAATATAAAAATGACGTATTTTGCTGACGTTTCGGAAAACGAATCTGTTTCCTTTCTCAAAGCGTATTATAATGTTTGTGGGCTGTGTATATTAAATACACAGCTTTAAGAATATATTTGTTATATTCAGTATCCATAGATACTTACTGCTTACACAGAACTGTTGATATATAATTGATAGTTTTATTTTAAACAATGTTGAGTTTGTTAAGTTCTTCTTTTAACATCGGCAGCCAGGTTGTGCAAACATCTACAGAACAATTCGACACGCATTTATCCTCATTCAATAGTATTATAGCCGCTTCTTTAATTTTTCTTTTCTTGCAAGAAAAGAAAAATTAAAGAAGCGGCTATAATACTATTGAATGAGGATAAATGCGTGTCGAATTGTTCTGTAGATGTTTGCACAACCTGGCTGCCGATGTTAAAAGAAGAACTTAACAAACTCAACATTGTTTAAAATAAAACTATCAATTATATATCAACAGTTCTGTGTAAGCAGTAAGTATCTATGGATACTGAATATAACAAATATATTCTTAAAGCTGTGTATTTAATATACACAGCCCACAAACATTATAATACGCTTTGAGAAAGGAAACAGATTCGTTTTCCGAAACGTCAGCAAAATACGTCATTTTTATATTTTTGTTCTTATTCATTATTTGTCAAAACCACCCTCTAACTGATCCTTTGACGTAAAAGTCACAGGCGTAGAGGTTATTTTCCAGTAAAATACTGGTTAATTGTATTATTTTGTAGATTTCAGACATTGTTTAGAAGAATACATGTGGCAGAGCATCCCAATAAGAATAGAGAAAAATTAAGAAAATGCCACAACCAACGTTTAGACAATATTTAAAAACAGTATTTTCAGCAAGTAGAAACTGAATGTCATTTCTGGTAAATTAAAAAATCTTACTCTGTTTTGCCTGTGTCAAGATCGGAATATCTTATACATTGAGGACGAACTGCCCGTCCTTCGCGTAATTATATCATAAGAGTTAGAAATCTAAATCTTAAGATTAAAACGGGTGTGTTTCCGTTTATTTCTTATTTTAATTATGAAGGAACACCCTTTACAGAGGAGTAATGATGTTTTATCTATTAGGTAATAGGTATATTATATTTATTTAATATAGTTTAAAAAAATAAAACATGCCCCGGTCTTCCCTTGTATTAACTCGGTCGGCAGCTTCGAGTTTTTTATGCGCAGTATAAAAATAGAATGAACTATATCTTGGTCTTTAATATCCATTTTTTTAATTTTGTAAATTCAAAATTGAAATATAAGAACCGATGTTTAATTCACTATGAATTTGGTTTAATCAAAGGAATATCTATTTTGTTTTTAATTTTATTAATAGTATGTCTTTTAAAAGGATGTGAAAAATATATGAAATAGTGAATTCATAGATCTGGAGTCCACATTAGAACTTGTAAGTACGATTAATTACCGGCAATACTATCTCTTTTTATATTAAGTCAAGCATACTTATTAATCGCGTCAGAAGGCATACAGCAGAGTGAGTACATAGGGTGAGAAAAAAAATATGAACGTTTTCTTGTATTATTACCAACTAATTTCATCTTACACTTGTATGACGAAATTTGACATGAAAATGTAAAGTACCATACGACTTGATGAGTGCTATTTAGGCGAGTTCAGATAGTTCCGAAATTGGGGATTTCCGGATTAATGTGATTGGTGGATTATTCAATTTTTATCAATCACATTAATTCCGCAATCCGGAAATTCGCAATTTCGCAACTATCTCAACTCGCCTTATGGGTGCTGTACGTACTTCTGAACGTGTCAGTTTTGGCAGAAACAGAAATAGTTTATTGATGTTACCCACTTATAAAAGTTTTACACAAGTCAAATTAGTTAAGTTGTAATAATACAAAATATTGATGGCAGTTTTCAATTAATAAACACAAATAAATCACACAAGTAGTAGTTTTGACTAACAGGAAATTAAAAAACCGCTGCCCAAGGAATCACTACTTCCACATCCAAGTCTCTTACAACAAAATACTATATTTGCACTCCACTATGTGGAAATAATTATTTATGGAACTTTAATGGTATAATATTTGAAATCATGTGCCCCAAAACCCCATAAAATTATATGCCACATCTGTAATAAAGGTGGGGGTGAAAGAAGTGAAAAAATTCTTGATGACTTTGGCTCTTGTACACACACTAAATCACACTATTTTTTCACCACCTTTAATAATAGGGTGGGGGTGGTAATATGGATGGCTAATGCCATTTTTTTTGAGGCCTTAGCTCCTCTTATATTTACTAAATACCAATTTCATGGACTCTTACTTGCTTGATTTACCTATTTACCCCCATTTACCCCAATTTACCCTTCAACTCTGCAGCGGAAGATCAAAATATAATCTAGTTCCAGATCTTGTTAAAAAACATACGTGTGCCATATTTTAAGTGAATATCTTAAACGGTTCCAGAGTAATCGTGGGCACCAAAATGATACAAGACTAACAGACAGACTGACGCAACAGACAAATTCATTTTGCTCAGACTTAAAATATTGACGTTTCCTGATATTCTAAGCCTATTTAAACAATGAAATTTTTTTTTGCGTTAATATACTTTAACTGAATGTCGAACTAATACGCAGAAAATGGCAAGACAAAGATATAAAAAATTGTTGTGTGCCGTAAACTACACGATAGAAGTAAAGCCTCTACTACAACCATTTTCTTTGAGGAAACCTACTACGCATCCATACTACTCAAGATAACCCACTGTGCATCCAATTTACTCGAGTAAAGCCACTGCGTATTCATACTTCTTGAAGTAACCCATTCGCATTCATTTTACTCGAGAAAAGCCACTGCGCATCCATACTATTCGTGGTAACCTACTGCGCATCCATTGTACTCGAGGAAAGCCACTGCGCATCCATACTACTTAAAGTAACCCACTGCGCATCCATACTACTTGAGGTAACCTACTGCGATCTATAATACTCGAAAAAAGTCACTGCGCATCCAAAATATTCGAGGAAAACCACTGCGCATCCATTATACTCGGGGAAACCTACTGCGCATCCATACTAGTCGAGAAAAGCCACTACGCATCCATACTACTCGTGGTAACCTACTGCGCATCCATACTATTTCAAGTAACCCACTGCGCATCCATACTACTTGAGGTAACCTACTGTGATCTATAATACTCGAAAAAAGTCACTGCGCATCAAAAATATTCGAGGAACGCCACTGCGCATCCATAATACTCGGGGGAAACCTACTGCGCATCCATAGTAGTTGAGGAAAGCCACTGCGTATCCATACTACTCGAGGTAACTTTAACAACATAATATTTGAAATCGTCTACCCCAAAAACCTATAAAACGATATGCTACATCGGTAGTGGGGGTGGGGGTGATGGTAGAGGGTTGGTAGTGGGGGTGGATGAAGTAAAAAAATAATTTAAAGCTTTTGGTTCTTGTACACACACTAAATCACATTTTTTTTTCATTCCCTTTAATAAGGGGGTGAGGGTGGTAATGGGGGTGGCTAATGCCAAAAATTTTTTTGAGACCTTAGCTTCTCTTTTGTATACTAAATACCAATTTTATGGACTCTTACCTGCTTGATTTACCCATTTACCCCAAATTTACCCCAATTTACCCCCCAACCCTTCGACGGAACAAGATGAAAATATAATCTAGTTCCAGATCTCGTTAAAGTACATATGTGTACCAAATTTCAAGTCAATATCTTAAACGGTTCCAGAGTAAACGTGCGCACAAAAAAAAGTTAGACAGACAGAAATTTTTTTTTCGCTCAAACTTAAAATCTCGACGTTTCATGACATTTTAAGCCTATTTGAACAATAAAAATTTTTTAAATTTTTTTTGTCGTTACTATACTTCCACTGGATGTGGAAGTAATAAATAGCAGTTAAGGTATTTCTTTAAAATATTTAGAATACTTTAAAATTAGTAAAACAATTTTGTACAATATCATTTGTACAATCGGTTGAGAAATATTCTTGAAAATTATAAAATTCTCGCATTTTTTAGTAAACTTTTAACCTGGCCACAACACTGCTTTGTATGGTAAAGAAGAAATGTGAAATGGGAATTTGTTACAAAACGAAGTAATTATTTTTTTTATTTTTCATAATTGTACAATTACCGCACGAAATTTTGAACACTGTATAAGTGAACTTTAAGAAAGGCAACATTAATTTGCCATACAGATTGGTAGTAGTAAAATTGATGCAAGGACAATCCCAAAAAGGTAACCTTTTAAGGCGTTTTATGTTAAATTATCGGTTGAAGTTGTGAAAATTATAAACTTAAAGTAAAAGAAAGTCGAAAACATTGCCATATGAATAAGATGGTACAGAGAAATTTTTAAGAACAATTTTATAGGCTCAAAATACTTACTCGTTCATTGCATTAAAACTAACGAATATTTCCGTGGATCAGGATAATTTCACGTGATAAATTGACATAAGGGTGGATTAGGACAAAGGAAGATAAAAGGGGGTTAGAAATAGAATTTTTCAAATTTACTAATTTTCTTCTAATCTTATCAAAAAATAATGACTGGACTTATAATATCCTTAGTGTGTTATATTACCTAATCAGGACAAACTATCTATTATGGAACTTTCTGGTTCGTTTCGTGTTCTGCGCAAGTTCAAAGATTTATTCACCGAGTATGCATTAATACTCGATAAATTGCAGTCGCGAATCCAAAAGTATAAAATGTTTATATATTATAAAGTCTTCGGCAATTATTACTCAAAATTTTGCAGAAAAACTAAAAACTAAATATTATTTCACTATTAATTTTAGCGGGCCTCGTTACCGCTGAGCTATGCGATGTATAGCGGGTGCTAAAACTTACACTTAACGACCTATCGTCGCGGGACTCTGACAATTCTGTTTTGATGGAAAGAGTTAAGTAGATATATCGTTGAAATTAGGATAACATCTACTTTCGAATGGTGCAATAAAAACGGATATTATGTCTGCTGAAAATTAAGACAGTGTAATAAGGGCACTAAATGCCATCCAATCTACACCAAAATCTTTTCCACCCATGTATGATACCAACTTACCATACCATATCACCAAAGATCGGAATTTCGGGCGTCATTCCAGGTCCGTACTAAGATAATAGTGTAAAAATACGCAAAATGGAAAATATTTATTATGAATACTTATTGTCAATTCATTATTTTTACAATAATAATAAAAGAATAATAATAATAATACTAACAAGAATAAAAATAATATTACTTTATTTCAAACAGCCACAATACAATATGCCTCTATGTTACATTATAGTACACAGAAAAATGTCAACGAAAATACTCGAATCGTAATGAACAGGTAATAGCAAACATCGAATTTTCCAGAAATCTTGCAATAAATGATTGGACGATTTACGTGTTTTTACAAACTCATTTTCATCATGTAGAGCGGCTCTCGATTATGTTTAATTTCTCATTTGTTTGACAGTTATTCTCCTTTGTATTGGGCATTACTAATTCCTTAAATGCTCCACTCACTTCGCTGACTAGCCTCTAAAATTAAGGGGTGGTACCGTAATGCATAGAAGTAATCTAAACTTGTTTTGTTGGAACTAGTGATAGGTAAAAGCAGTTATTTTTTAATAACAATTTAAACTGCTACTGCTATTTTGAAATACCTAACAGTTTAAAATAGCAGTTTAAAAATAACATGTAGTTGAGAAGTAGTGGCATTCGCAAACCCCAGCTAGCAGTTTGCACATGTTATTTCAGAGATGTTATTTTATTCATCGTGTTTCTGCAGCTGACCAACGGGCAGGAAAAATTCTTTGATTTTGATGTGTTAGAGTTATATTAATTGATTTTTTTTTTACGTTCATATACATGTAAGAAAAATATAAATAAGTTTATTTACATAAATTATGTTTTAAGAATCAATTTCATGTTAAATTAATAAAGAAATATCAGAATACTAGAAATTAAATTTTTGTTGCTGAAATAAACACGCCAAAAGGCCAAACACGCAGGAGATGCAGGAAAATATACATATGGAGAAGAAAATATAAAAGCTCTGAACATATTTATGATTAAAAAACAGCTAAAAGTCAGTATATAAAGCGGATGGTTCGAGATTTCTACAAAAATATTCAACTCTAGCAGCCCTTCATTTTTAAACTCGGTATGTGGGTAATCGAAAATATACACACTGAGAAGAAAATGGGAAAGATCTAAATATATTATGATTAAAAAGCAATTAAAAAGTGTGTACATAAAGCCGATGACTCAAGATATCCACAATAATATTCAACTAGTTTTCTTTTATTTCACATAAGTCTACGCGGTTGCCGTGCGATTTCATTATCTGCTGCTGCTGTTTTCTGAATAACAGTTTAACAGCAGTCAGCAAGAACATTTTTACTACGTCGTGTTTCTTATCTGTTACTTTCGAACAGGAATAACGGTGTGTCAATGCTATTTACAAATAATAACAGTTATAAAATAACGCAACTCATCTCTAATTGGTTGGAACTGATTTTTGTTAGTATTTCTCAAGCATTGGCTGTGGCAGTTTGTATTACTCATTCTTATTACAATTCTTCGACGTTATAAACTGCTGGGGGAGTACCATGCTACGTTTTATGATTCAATAATGTTACTTTAGCAATTCTCTAGAAATGCAGATATAAGTAGGTAATATGTAAGTGAATTAAAAAACAGGGTAATTTCCGTTCCTAATAATAACCTATATTATATAATCTGGTCAGTTGATGTATATGGGCGATGGGGTGGGTGGTGCCGTTAGAATGGTTTCCGTGTAGGTATATATGTAGCAGCCATTAATATCTCGTTCACAAGTAACGCACACAGTCGATCATAACGGTAAGTGTAAAGCCGGCCCTCAAATGACGCTCGGATTCCGATCCTTGCATATCACACTCGCGAAAAAAAATGTTTTACTAATTTTTCCTGTATGGCATTACATTTGTATGGCAATTATTTTATATATTTCTTATGTCAACATAAATCGAATAACCAAATACGGTAATTTAACATACAAGCATACCTCAACTTGCCAGAAAACATATTTTACCAACTTTTCCTGTATGATACGTAGGCATTTCTCTTATGTACGTATGACAATTATTTTATACGTTTTTTATATGAAAATGAACCAAATTTCTGAACGCCATACGCTAAATTAACTTAAAAACATACCTTAAAATCCTATCACTTCGGGCTTGTCTATCATCAATTTTACCCCCACCAATCCGTATGGCAAATGAATGTTGCCTTTCTTATGAAATTTTGTATGGTAATGATAGAATTGTTGAGTAAACCAAAATTGACACATATGGCACCCATATGGCGATCATCAACGTATGACATTTTCAATTTTCGTTTTTAATTTCGTCACGCAACAAGTGCAAAATGAAATTTATAGGTAATTATACAAAAAATGATGTTATACAAAGAAATATGTCTATACCAATTGAAAATTTTTTCTCACCATATGGCTTTCTACGTGATTAATAAACATACTGACAACATAAAAACAGATACTATTATCGGTAATTTATCAAGCCTAAAAGTTCTAACGCATACTCCAATATATGCCGCTCGAGTGGATAATTTTATGAATAAATAATTAAAATTGACGAACACAGGATACATTCTTTTCTTTTATCCAATTGTTGAAACGTTCCTATTTCGGAAACATGTAGAGGAAATAAGCACGAAAACTACGTATCGATCACTTCACAGTTGTCTTTATTCTGAGCAGATAAAGTATACGACGAGAATGTAAACAAAATAAAATGAATTAGTATAATCGTGGATTTCGTACCTGTAAAATGTGTTTACAAAATGTAAAATTATTAATGCCAGGAAACAACGGATTAGCAGTGACTATTATTTTAATTATTTTTTCAGGCTGTTTATTTCGGGTACCCAGCATACTATAAATAGTTCACTTAAGCTTTATTTTGCTTAAATTCACCATCGATTAACCTCATCAGTTAATTTTGGCTCAGTGACAGCATATCTGTACAACTAGAAAGTGTTTCCCAATAGTGTTGTGTGTTGTTAGTTTTTAACATGAACTGGTGGCGATAAATTCATACGTCGGACGTTTTCTTAAATTTGTTTCGTATTTATGTGTACAACTTGTAAAGGATTTAGGTAGTGTCGTTGAGTGCCAAAATCAAAATTGGTTGTTTTGGTGACATAATGTCAGCCCTAGCGGCAGTTTTAGGAGCTACTAAGAGACGAGAGAGTATGTAACTGTCTAATTTTAAATTTGTTTACATTGATTTGACAACAAAGTTGTATTTTTATTGGATGTATTGGAATAAAACGTTTCTTACAGCAGTGAATTTAAGAGTTTCTTTAAAATATATGCACAGCATATTGACGAATGCGCCGCAGTCAACTTGTTTGTTTCACATAAAAAAAATATTGACAATTTTTATTTAATTAGATGAGTATGTCAAAGCGGAAAATTATTAGGAGCTCAAATTTAAAAAGTGTCAAAACAAATGTTGTCAAACCAAATATACGTGAAATATAAAAATGGGTAAGACGCTCTAAGTATTACACAGGGTGTTCCATAAGTAATGTGACATACTTCAGATGTATATTCAGATATCCAAATATTAAGCTAGAGTCAAATATGCTTTAATAAATATTTAAATAAAATATATGGTTCTGTGGTGGAAGCCGTTACTTTGTGACAGTCAATCATGACGATATATTAAAACACTTTACTTTGTTTCTATCACTAATTTATTATAACTTGAACGTTACTGCAGTTTCGATACTTAACGTACCATTATCAAACGTATGATTCAAACGAATGAATTTACCAAGGAATGGCCGGTATTTATATACAATACAATCTGAGTTATGTAGATGAAATTAAATGAACGGATTTACAAAGCGAAGTAAGGAATTTACCTAAATTGTCACTGAACATTACCAAGAATTATATGCAAATTAGTTTTCAAATTAAATACATTGAAACAGGATAGATTGATATAGGTCTACCTGGTCATTCAGAAGATTATTGTCGGTACTTTTATTGGATTTAATAATTTCTATTGCCTCTAATAAATTTAATTTAAAACATTTCTCTTTCACGTGTAATATATTTAGATTGTTTATATTCGGAAATGTATGACTTGTCTCTAAAAAATGGTTTGCAAAAGTTGAAATTTTTTGAAGTCTAAAAGAGCGTAAGTGTTCTTTGTACCTAATTTCAAATGAACGACCAGTTTGACCTATATAGGAGGCATTACAATCCGGGCACACTAAAACCCCCAAACTTTATGGCCTCATTAAAAATCATAAAGAAAATGCCCCCATAAGACCAGTAGTTTCATATATAAATAGTCCTACACAAAAATTGAGCACCAGAACTAACTCGATTTTCAAAAATCTTACTAAATTCAAACCTCAGCATACTGTAAAAAACTCGGTAGAACTCACTAGAATATTACAGAACCAAGTAATCCCAGAAAATAGTAAATTAGTATCTTTTGATGTCTCAAACTTGTTCTCTAACATTCCCACTACTGAATGTAAATCTTTAATAATTGATATTCTGGATAAATCCCATATAAATCCCGTAGTAAAAAATTAATTGATATTAGCTTTAGACTTATGCATTAGCCAAAATTATTGCCAATATAACAATAAATTTTTCGTTCAGAGTATGGGGTTAGCAATGGGATACCCGCTGAGCCCTCTTTTAGCCGATATTTTTATGTCTCACTTAGAACAACAAATAATCGATTCACAGTTAAGTAAAAAGCATATCAAATTTTGGTATAGATATGTAGATGACGTGCTAGCCTGCTTCACAGGGACAGAGAGGCAACTAAATACCTTTTTAAATTACATGAATGGTATTCATCCCAGCATTAAATTTACAGTTGAGATAGAAAAAGATAAAAAAATCAATTTTCTGGATTTAACCCTAACCCACGATGATGATAAAATTCATTTCAATATCTATAGAAAACCAACATTTACAGACACAACTATTTCAAATTCTTCACTCAGCCCCACATCACATAAACTAGCAGCATATAACTCCATGATACATAGAGCTTTATCACTCCCCCTTTCAAAAGAACATTTAGAAATTGAATTAGACACCATAAAAACAATAGCACTGAATAATGGTTTTCAAGGAAGAACAATAGAAAATCTAATTAACAAAAAACAATTTAAATTAGTTTGCTCTAGTATATATCCACATATTAAAGATCATAGTAATGATAAATATGTATCCCTAACGTATTATGGCAGCATTTCGGAAAAAATTGAAAATATTTTGTCATCACATAATTTAAAAGTTAGCTTCAAGTCACCATCTAAACTTACAAATATATTATATAACGCCAAAGATGAAACCAACCAACTTAAAAAATCTGGAGTTTATAAACTAGTGTGCCCGGATTGTAATGCCTCCTATATAGGTCAAACTGGTCGTTCATTTGAAATCAGGTACAAAGAACACTTACGCTCTTTTAGACTTCAAAAAACAGATTCAACTTTTGCAAACCATTTTTTAGAGACAAGTCATACATTTCCGAATATAAACAATCTAAATATATTGCACGTGAAAGAGAAATATTTTAAATTAAATTTATTAGAGGCAATAGAAATTATTAAATCCAATAATAGTACCGACAATAATCTTCTGAATGACCAGGTAGACCTATATCAGTCTATCCTGTTTCAATGTATTTAATTTGAAAACTAATTTGCATATAATTCTTGGTAATGTTCAGTGACAATTTAGGTCAATTCCTTACTTCCCTTTGTAAATCCGTTCATTTAATTTCATCTACATAACTCAGATTGTATTGTATATAAATACCGGTCATCCCTTGGTAAATTCATTCATTTGAATCATACGTTTGATAATGGTACGTTAAGTATCGAAACTGCAGTAACGTTCAAGTTATAATAAATTAGTGATAGAAACAAAGTAAAGTGTTTTAATATATCGGTAAAATATATGGTATTAAATTTAAAATTACTTTAAAAATAATATCACAGCCCCACAAACAAACAAAAAATCAGACCAGCGAACCAGACCCATGTATCCCTATGTATTTTCGGTCGCTGAATTCGAATCCGAGGTCAAAAAAAATCGTGCACTCCCAAAATAATTCGCTAGAGCCAAAAAACACCCCTGGAATTGGGTAAAAACAAGATTAAGCTACGAGAATAATTGTTACATCTTAATCAATCGAATTATACAAATTAAGGTTAAACAGCAGCGTACATACAATAAATATGAAACACACCCCCATGGAGGGGCGGAAAGTACCCCCCATATACAAAAAAATCTATGCAAAACAGCAATGACTGTTGAAAAAACTCGAAATGTCTAAGTTTTGTTGAAGTGATAAGAAACTGCATCAGGTCCGACGTAATCTTCATAAACTGCCCCTATAGGGGCTGTTTATGAAGTTTAAGGGACACGAGAAAAACAAGAAAAAACATAAAATCCAACAGGATTTCTATTTTCATGGACGCTACGATTGGCTGAAATTGCATAGTACTCTAAAATAGAACTGAAAACTTATGTACCATCAACGTCCTACAGTGTCAACCTCTATTCAAGATTCAATTTGAAAAAAGCTGCAGTGACTCTCGAAAAAGCTCGAAACTCCGAAGTTTTGTAAAGGTAAGAAGAGTCTGCAGTAGTTTTGACTCAATTATTGAAAACAGCGCTGCCAAAAATTACCCCATCTTAAATGACACAGAAAGAAACGTTGATCTAAAAGTATTTCCATTTTTATGGATGCTATGATTGATTAAAATTGAGTAGTACTCAGACTTAGAAAGTCACGTACCACTGTTGTTATTCAATTCCGCTCCCCTAGGGGGTGAAAATTACCTTTCTGGGGATGTTACTTAATAACATTGATAGAATATGAGTTTCAAACTCTAATGTACAACACGATGCATCCATAAAAATGTAAATTCGGTTAATTTCTTTCTGTTTTTCCAGCATCTTACGGATATGGGGGTGACATCTCGCAACCCCGTAGGGGTGGTTTTCAAGCTCAGCGTCGAACATAGTCTAGTTTCTTCTCACTTCCACACAACGCAGAGGTTTCGAATTTTTATAGAAGTCACTGTAACTCTTTATAGTTAAATCTTACTTTGGGGGTAGTTTTCATACTCTTTGAGGGTTGACACTGTAGGACGTTGATGGTATGTAAGTTTCTAGTTCTATTTTAGAGTATTACGCAATTTCAGCCAATCATAGCATCCATGAAAATAGAAATCCTGTTGGATTTTACGTTTTTCCTTGTTTTTCTCGTGTCCTTTAAACTTGGTGGGGGGGTGGTTGTTCTCAACCCTATAAGGGCAGTTTATGAAAATTACGACAGTCCGGATGCAGTTTCTTATAATTTTAACGAGCTTTTTCAGCAGTCATTGCTGTTTTGGATCGATTTTTTTTATATATGGAGGGTAGTTTTCGCCCTTTCCTGAGAGTGTGTTTCGTATCTATTGTATGTGTGTTGCTGTTTAACCTTCATTTGTATAATTCGATTGATTAAGATGTAACAACTATTCTTATAGCGTAATCTTCATTTTACCCAATTCCAGGGGTGTTTTTTGGCTCGCTAATGATTTTGGGGGTGTACGATTTTATTTTACCTAGAATTCGGATCAGCGACCGAAAATACACAGGGATACATGGGTCTGGTTCGCTGGTCTGATTTTTTTTTGTGGGGATGCGTATTTAACTTATTTTATGATTTCTCTTAGAGAACGTCAAATGCACGGCTAGTCACCTTAACTTTTGTATTTCTGTATTTCCGCTACTATTGAAAGTAAAACTAGGAAATTTTTTATACAGTGTGACCCTGTAAAAATGTATTTATTATAAAATTTTCACAGTACTTTTTTAAAATAGAGACTGTCAAAACCTTTGCTGTGTGACAAAAATTTAGGGATTAGTTCAGTTCGCAAGGCTTACTATGATTTTTTTTAATGTCAAAATGGACAATAGCGATTTTTTCATTGAAAATCTAACTATATCACTTGTGGTGCAGGAGCTAAGTGGCTTTTTCGGACATTCATCATTACAAGCATTTTCTATGCGAAGATTAATTCTGTCGAACTTAAATAACGACAAAATAGACTTCTGGCATATGTCAGCCCGTCGAGTTGGCCATGGTTCATGATATAAAAATTAGTGAAATTATATCATCATTACAAAGTCAATTTTTTTTGTGTGTACACAGAAAGGTCAAAGAGGTAAAAAAACGGAGTTATATAACATTATCGTTACAAACTTTTTTAAGGTTGAGCATGTTTATTTAAATGTTTTGAACAGAGAAAAAAATTCCAAGAAAGAAACTCCCGTCAGTAAGGCTAGCCAGAAAGAAAATGTTTAGGATTTTTTAAGAAAATTGGATTTTTTTTCGCATATTTCATCTCAGAACTCTAAACTCATCGTTACAAGTTCTGGCTTCTTTTTAAAACGTAAATATAAGCTCCTTCAACAATAGAATAGCCTCCCCGTAAAGTTCTTAGTGTCAATAAAAGTACCACAGGCTCTTAAATATACAGGAATTTAACACTTTCGGCTAACTTGACTCCGTACCGTGCCTCAGATGTATTGTATCCTTATTACTTTTCTGGCTGCGCCTCCTGACGGCCCACACTTTCTGGCGATCTTATTTTATTAATTCTAAACATAAAATGTGTACACATAAAAAAAATGAGCGTTGTAACGGTGACATGATTTCACTGATTTTTAAACAGTGTTCGTGACGCTCCTGACAGGAGGTGCCCCGCCAGAAGTCGATTTTATGAATCGTTATCGTCCATTAAACCATAAAATTATCTCAAAGTTCATAAAATGATGAGCTGCCGAAAAAGCCACCTAGCTCCCGCTCTATTGATTCAGTAACAACTCTTCAAACGGGTAAATCCGGAATTTCGTGAATAAATATTGAATAATGACAGATTTATGACAAAATTAATGCAGGCAGTATTTTATAACCATTTTTATATGATTTTTTTCTATAGACTTGAAGAAGCCTATGGAAGATAAATGAAAACAAAAGATGAATTAACTTTAAGAATGAAGATATTGCCCGGTTTCTCATTGGCCAAAACACGAGGCAAGATACATTACACTTGGCTCCTTGAGACCTATAGTCGACTTGGTCAGTGATCGATACCAAATCAAACGGCGCGCCGCGCCGCGGCGCATGTATCTGTGTTAACTGATCTCAGGAGTACTTCATTCTTAAAATGGATAGACTATAAATTCTCAAAACTTTGATTTCCAAAAAAAGAAATGCTGAATTAAACTTTCGTTTAGAACCAAAGATAAGATTATACATGGAAATTATACATCTTATACATTTTTTGTGAAAATCAGCGGTATTTCGATAAGACATCTTAGCTATTAGTGAATTACTGTTGAATATTGCACGGTAGTTTCGAAGGCCGTTCCAGTACGACTGACAGTACAAACAGTGCAGAATAAAATCAGTGAACTGAATATAGACGAAAACATGAGTGATGGCAAAAATAAGGGCAGTTTCATTAATAAGCTGTCAGCCAGACTAAAGAACATTTGAATCCAATTTTGGGAAGTTATGAAAAGCGCAGACTCCTTGATCGCGAACGCCTCATTCGAAACATCTTCTTCAAAGGAAACCGGTGTAATTATAGGTGAGGACGTCGGCTTTCTGGTAGTATTGCTTACTTTAGTTCCACCGCAAGAAGAAATCCTCTTCTTTATAACCTGGCAAAGGAAAAATTGAGAGAAAAGTGTATTCGTCGAACCAGCTACAATCGTCGGGACTTAAAAATAATATTCTTTTCTCTCACGCTTTCAGTGGAAGGAATATTACTTTTGCAGAAAAAATTGTCTTCACCAAGCTATTCCAAAAACGCCCAAATTTGAATGACATCGTTGATGCGTTTAATGATTGCTACGCTTCACATAAATCCTAGCACAAGCGGAAGTGCATTTTTTTGGTACGGTGCACGCTCTGAAAGTAAATATTTAAACAGGTTCGGTTCAATTATTTCACAAAATCCGTAACATGATTGAAACCAAATATTGTCTTCCTCCCATCAGCAGAGAAGCTGCTAAGCAGTATTCATTTCGAGTAAATATCAAATTAAAAATGGCAGGGAAAAAATATACCCCTAAGCTTTGGGGCAACTGTTGCCCCCTGAGGCTGCATGAACTTTATGTTTTGTAAATACAAGACTACCTGTGGTGCTTATCTGTGGATGCAGAAAAGCTAGAATTAATTAATTTACAAAAGTTTGCAATAACTGTCGTGAGCGTTTGAAAGGCATTAGCGTCAGCACCGTCGAAGCG
Source organism: Rutpela maculata (assembly GCA_936432065.2). Taxonomy (NCBI): domain Eukaryota; kingdom Metazoa; phylum Arthropoda; class Insecta; order Coleoptera; family Cerambycidae; genus Rutpela; species Rutpela maculata. The sequence continues at coordinate 94,062,447 of OW386285.2, read as the reverse complement.
AAGGTGAAAAAGATCAGAATAAATAGGGCACGGCGGCAGAGACACAACCATCCTTTTAAACAGAAGAAAATGTTTGGAGCTTCGTTGATCTGTCGGGAAATATTTCCACAAGCTACACGAGAAAAAGCTGTGCACAACATCAAATAAGAAAAAGTGTGACATAATTTTAATTTCATTTTTAACACGCACTCTTATAGAATAGTTTACGTTTCTTTTATACAGGGTGTTTCGTTAATAATTGGTCATACGCTAACTGAAGAATCCTTAGCCCAACATATGAAGATTTAACCAAAAACACATAGATAAAATGAGCCTCCTTACTGAGATACAGGGTGGTGTAAAAAAAATTTCGCATATTTTAAAATTTAACTTGATATTTTTTTACCATATTTGGTAGATAGTGTTAGTGTTAGATTTTACTTTTGGGGGCAAATGAAATCATTAGTTTATGCGCAATCGATCAACAGTCGTCAGAAATTATGGCAAGAAGTACAGAATGCTGCTAATTTTATCAGAAACCAGTCCAACATATTTTTTAAAGTAAGGAGATCTTTTAGCACAAGATTAAGAACATGTATCGATGTCAATGGAGCTCAATTTGAACATTTATTAAAATAAATTATTACTACCTGCAAAACGTATTGTTTTATTTTCAAAGCTTCTTCGAATTCAAATATCTCGAGAAATAGGCACTCTAGGACAATGTATTAAGAGTACCCTTTTTGCGTAAATATTACTGAAAAATAAGAGAAAACCGAGAAAATAAATATTTGGCCAGTGGCGTACAAATTAAGGGGAGAGGGGACTCCTTTACCCCCCCTACCATGGACCCGTGGACCCCGACAATAGTGAGGAACCAGTTCTTTCGTTGATATGATAAGTCTTGGACCACTAACACTATCTACCAAATATGGTAAACAATTATTAAGTAATTTTAAAATATGTGAAAATAATTTTTTAATTTTTAACTTCAACATCCTGTATCTCAGTAAGGAGGCACATTTTATCTAAGTTTATTTGGTTAAATCTTCATATTTTGGGCTAAGGATTCTTCAGTTAGCGTATGACCAATTATTAATGAAACACCCTGTATATGATAGCAGAGATAAAAAAATTATGACACAGGATCATTATTTCGTACGCCTGCAGTGTCCGAATGGTTCAAATTAGCCAAATGATTAGCGTGACACTTATTGCCAAATAACTTTCAAAATATTGACGTTATGTTAAAAGTGAATAGAATCTTATTTATAAAGTAGGACATTATGAAAACTCATTTTCCAGAAGTTAAATGTGAATCTTTAAATTTAAAATATCCTGATCTGTAGTCTTCCTTAAAGGTTACAATATTGGCAAGTAATTTTAAAAACGCAATGTATTCAACCTTGTGTGGCATACATTAGTCGCTTTTTATCGAAACTCAAAGCGAATGCCTCAATGACGTAATATTATGTTTGTTAATAGATTAAATTAATTTAAATAATTAGATTTAAATATATTTGAAAATCTCGAATTTCTATATTTAAATGAAATCAGAATGTTTAGATTTCCTATACATTAATAACTTTAAATTAATTAATTTCTACTGTCGCCCTATCTTAAAATGTATGGGGTTAGTATATGATCTAAATATAACAGAAACATTTTAAAAAATGACTTCGATGATTTTTGTATATAGAACTTTGAGATTTGTGCTTTATCCAAGACAAACAAGCTTGTAAATATTATTTTAAATTATTACCGCTCCCCCAGTGGGGAAGTTGATGTATTTTTTAATAAAATCAGTGATGTCTTAGACTATTTGAATCAACTAAATGTTAGAATTTTTTAATGTGGAGATATTAATTTTAATAAGTGTAAGTGTTTCAATTTTGTCAATTTATGTAACCTTTTGTCTTGCTTTGATCTCATTTATACATGCTATCTAACGTCAAATCAGGTATCTATGGTTTTTTAATATTCTGTATAGGATTACAAATTAATGTTAAATCCAAGTTTACGGCCTTGGCAGACCTCCGAGTCTTGGACAACAATCCAAAAATTTTTGTTTTTTTTTTTTAGTTTTTGTCGATTTTGGCACCTAATGCCTACTTCTTTGGTAAAAATAATTTAATATCATTTAAAAGTAGACTTTTGATGACAAGGTTACTGGATTATTAGAACAAGACCTTTTTTTGTAGATCTGTGTTATTTTTCAAGATGGCAGTGATAGCGTTAAACATAACGGCTTAGTGAACAGATTTGCCAGTTTTCAAAACTTTCCTACTTTTTATTTTGATTTTTCTGAAATTGGGCTTTCGTTGACTAGGCTATCCAGTTTTTTCTAAACCATTAAAGAGTTTTTTTTTTCTGTAACCAATTTGAGTCTCCAAACAATTTATCAGTTTATCACCTATAACATTTTTTTTCGCCACATTCAAACGAAAATATTCAGACTTGATACATCATCAGATTAAAGCCCTTTGAAATTGTTATCTTCTGGTCCGAAGAAAATTTAAATCGGGAATGTGGTTTTTTACTATTTTTCTCATATACAGGGTGTTTCGAAAATATTGGGACAACGCTTAGCCGTAGATTCTTGACATCAAAACAAGTCGATTTAACTCAAAAAGTAGTGGTCTAACTCTTTTCGTTTTCAAGATACAGGGTGGCAAAGTAAAAAAATTGTATTCGTAATTTGTCTCAATCTTGGAGACTATTTTACGTATCTACTTCAAAGTTGGTAACGATATGTTTTTTAGGTCGCTAATTACAATGGTGATATTGCCGATGCCATATTTTATAGATGGCGCTAGTTACAGGACTTTTACGTGATACTTTAAGCCATAACTTTTTTGAGGTTAGGTTTTGGACATCGTCTTCTACTATAATCGAAACTCAATTTAGTTTCCTAAAGAAAAGGTGTACTTGTTTAAACGCGATAAAATGCACCCTTTCAGAGAAATACGCGATTTACAACTTTATCACACATCAGTTCGAGGAAATTCAATTATACCTAAAAGGGGTAAAAGGGGTTTTCTTATCTAGTAGGTGTACGTCAAGTATGATGTCTTGAAGTCGTCAATAGTGCTTGTTGTAGATACGTATAATATTCTCCAAGATAGAGACAAAATATGAAAACAATTTTTTTACTATGCCACTCTGTATCTTGAAAACGAAAAGAGTTAACCCGCTACTTTTTGGGTTAAATCAACTTGTTTTGACGTCAAGAGTCTATGCTAAGCGTTGTCCCAATCTTTTCAAAATACCCGGGGTGTTGAATTTCTTCGAACTGGTGTGTGACAAAGTTTTAAATCGCGCATTTCTCTGAAAGGGTGCATTTTATCGCGTTTAAACAAGTACACTTTTTCTTTAGGAAACTAAATTGCGTTTCGATTATAGTAGAAGACGATGTCCAAAACCTAACCTCAAAAAAATTAGGGCTTAAAATGTCACGTAAAAGTCCTGTAACTAGCGCCATCTATAAAATATGGCATCGGCAATATCACCATTGTAATTAGCGACCTAAAAAACATATCGTTACCAACTTTGAAGTAGATACGTAAAATAGTCTCCAAGATTGAGACAAATTACGAATACAATTTTTTTACTTTGCCACCCTGTATCTTGAAAACGAAAAGAGATAGACAACTACTTTTTGAGTTAAATCGACTTGTTTTGATGTCAAGTATCTACGGCTAAGCGCTGTCCCAATCTTTTCGAAACGCCTTGTATTTAAAAAATGCAAAAAACTATGCAATTTAAGATGTAAATAGATATTCTTTGGACTTTTTGTGTACCTAGGCGATAAGCCTGTCGCTATTTTTTGTTTGTCTTGATTTATTTTGTTATCCGAAGTAAAGTTATGTTTTAGAATGGTCCGGTAGACGATTATTGGATCTTGGTATATTTATATGTTATTTGTATAGTAGTAATTTATTGATTATAAGGATGAGAGTTATTTAATGTTTTTTTAATTTTTTTTATACGTAAATATAGTGAACTCATACATTAGGGACTAATGCAGAAGACTCGAAATTCCTTAGTAACTCTGAGGTATACTTTTCATTTCTGTGTAAATTCACTTTGGTCGAATTTGAGTGTCTGTGCGCGTTGGTTATCTTATTTCTGCAAGATTTTCAATGTATTTACGATGCGACAGGCGTGGTAAGTTCCTCTTTAATTATTTATCTCTTATTCTATTAGAAATATAGTCAAAAAAGCAAAATTAAAATACAATCTCTTCAATATAGCAGTTAGAAATGTATTACAAGATTGGTGGCATTTTAGTGGATGTTACATAAATGTTTAATCCATTTTAACCTTTCACAATGATTTTCACATAAAAAACTCCTACTTAAGCACATACATTTTGCAACAATTATCAATGCAATTAATGAAAATTGGCAATCAATACATATAAGTAATAGGCTATTTAGAGTAGATTATTAATAATAGGCCATAGGCCATAGTTCAAGGGTAGACCAAAATATGAGGATATAACCAAACATGCTTTAGTAAATTGTTGCTGTGGAATAAGAAACAGGGTGTCAGAATTGTAATTTTTTTCTTTTTTTTTTGCAATATCTCAACTGTCTCTGGAACGATATTCTCCCAATTTAGTATGGAAACATTTTTCAAGCTAAGAAAGAATAATTTATGTATCACGTCACGCTAGGCCGTGGAGGGCGTCTCATGAGAGCTATACCTGATGATGAATATTTTTTTCTTTTACTAAAAGTTGTGGCACTTTTGACTAGAAAATTTCATACCGGAATCATTTCTAGGTAAAAAAGGTACACTCGATAGAACTTGATAATTCTAACCGTTTTCGAGAAAACTACCGCAAAAGATTTCAAGAATTCTTTGAAAACAAACGTAATTTCAAAAGGACAAATTGCATTTATTAAAAAAATTAACCAACGTAAGTAAAAACTAAAGAGTGCCAACTACGCAAACTCACTGACTTTGTTATGAACTATTTGCTGCAACTAAGAGTAGTTGAAATATTGCAAAAAAAATATGTATCTTCTTCCACAACAACAACTTACTAAAGCATGTTTGGTTATATCCTCATATATTGGTTCAAAGAATCTACCCCTGAATTATGGCCTATTATTAATGATCCACCCTGTATAGATATACATAATGTCTCATTTAAGACGGAATCAGCTCAATATCTCCGTAATTGCCTCGAAAGTAATTTCCATAAACACAAAAACATTTGAACATTACACTCGAATATTATCAATCTACTCGCGTTTCGCTAACTATGTTAGCATCATCTGGAAATAATTTAAACTTTTTTTTAAATGAACAAAATATCGAAACTACAATATACATACAGTGAGTCTCTCAGGCTCGAACGAATTTTACGTATATTAGCGATATACCAATTTTACTTTAATATTATTAAAATATTTTTAATAACACTATTATAAAATTAATGGAATTTTCAGTCGAGCGTTGACGACTACGAATACCTATTAGACACGATAACTTCTGACTTTTTATTTCAAATTTGGAATGTATGTAAAATAATAAAGTTGAATAATATCTGTTAAAATTGGTCCATATCTGTCATGTAGAACAATCGCCAAAGGCGTGTAAACTGTTATGTTTTGCATAAACTATGTTTTTGCGATTTTAAAGCAAGATGTTGCTAAGGTTTTTGTATATAGAAATACGAATATTTACAAGATATCTAAACTGAATTATAGAATGTGTCTCCCAGGTTTGAACAAACTGTACATAGATATCAATTTTACTTTAAAATGTTGAAGTATTTTTTAATTTATTTATTTATTATATTTATTTATTTTTATTTTTTAAGACTATTACGAAACGAATGAAAGTTGCAGTCAGGTGTTGCCGACTGCGACTTATTTGAAAAATGTATATTTAATCTTAGTATCGCCCCTAAAAGTGAATTATGACGTATTCGAGCAAAATTTTAATCAAATTGGTATTCTGAGTCGGCCACGCTCGACTGCAATTTCTACTCGTTAAGTTTTATCAATGTCTAAATATTAAGTGAGCACAACAAAAATGTCTCGAGTTAACTGGTGTATATAAAAATAAAGAGGTTCTTTGGAATGTCAAACATTTTGCGCGTTTCAGGAAATGAAAAGGATAGGACACATGACATGAAGTTGCTGTTGATGTAGGCATTGACATGGATGCATGCAACAACATTACTGTGTTATTGCTAAAAAGGGGAAGGCAATTACTCTAGAGCCTCAATTCTGGCCATTTTTTTAAACGCATAATGTCTGTGCAACAAAATTCAAGGGATACTTAAAATTGTGTAAGGTTACATTTTATTAATATACGCTTTTTCAACAGAATGATTTGAATCGAAACATATTATTGTATTACTTTGACAGATAAAAATCTGGTAAAATTCATTTTTATTTTTAAGACTATACATAGTGTCCCAGCATTGAGTTCCCGGATGGAAACCTGTGATTCCTGAGTTCATACTGAGCCCATATAACTCAACTTACCTTAGTCCAAAAATGCATCCCTGAGGAAGTACATCCTCTTAAATTGAGACAGAAAAAAAAAATTTTCAATAACTTCCGTTGTATAAAAGATAACATTTTTAAATTTTGATAGGAGCTGTATCTCTATAAGTACTCTATGTAAACTTAGTAACAACCAAATATCTTTTGTTCCTCATTTTTCTTTTTCATAATAATTAATATTTGACTGACTAAATTTTTAACCACCCTGCAAAATTACGGAATACTTAAATACTATTAGAGAGCATTGAAACGACTGCAAAAAGGTGCTATTTGTATTTAACATTTATTTACAATTCTATAATAAAATTTACACATGACGTCCACTTGTTTCAGTACACAAATTAATACTTTTAAAATTTTGTGTAATATCAACCAAAAATCAAGGATTATCGTTTTTTCTCTGTAGGTCATAAGTGCTTATAAAACAGAAAACCTGTCGCGTTGTTATGACAATACAAAACTTAATTTCTGTACTTACAGCAGGCGCGGATTTAGGGGGGGGATGGGTGCAACCCCCCCCCCCCCCTTGGGCCTTCCTTGTGCTGTGCGAAAATCTGAAACGTCCGGTCCGGCGGCGCCGCTTTGTCGAAATCACCCGGCATATATTTTTTTACATCATTCCCAAGTAGCAAAGTAATTTTATAAAAGTTGTATAAACTAGTATAAAATAAATTATTTATTTTGCTACTTAGGTTTTTTTATCAGGTACTTTTCAATATTTGTCAATTTGTGCAAGTGCCCCCCCCCCCCCCCTTAGGGAGCTCCTGGATCCGCCCATGACTTACAGAGACTCAGATCCCATCAAAATTTTATGTTATCCTCTATCTAACGGAAGTTATTCCAAAAATAAAATTTTTCTGCCTCACTTTAAGTGGATGTACTTCCTAAGGGATGCAAATTTGGACTAAGGTAAGTTGAGTTATATGGGCCCAATATGAACTCAGGAATAACAGGTTTCCGTCCGGTAACCTAATTCTGGGACACCCTGTATAGCTATATTTTTATGTACAGAAATGACGAACATTGAACTGAAATACATGATTGGTACACCCCTAGGCTAATAATATATTTGTGCGTGTGCGAAATCTATGAAGTGCCTCTTTATGAAAATTGATGAGTGGGGGGAATGGAAAATCATTTTTTGACAAGCGGATGGCGGCAAGATTAAAAAATATATATTATGCTGCTGAGGTGTCCCTTTCCTTTACGCATTGGCGCCTCCAGGCCATAGCCTAGTTAGCCTATTGGATAATCCGGCCCTGGAAATACCTGGGAACATATCTGACGAACCAACTGAAAAAGAGAGAAACTGTAAAGGAGGGAATTAAAATGGCATACAGCGTTACAAGGACAATTCATCGAGAAAAATAAACTATCGTGGAGCCTAGTCTACAGAATATACATTATACATACCCATCATGCTGCCAACGATAAGCAACGATAAGCAAATCCAGCCCAGCGTAGACGTAACCGTCCCGGCGGTATGTTTACCGTGTGTGGCAGCAATATCTACCGTACGCTGGTAAATGAAATCAAAATTATATCAATGTGAACTGAAAGAAATGTTGTGAAAATCTAAATAATATAATATATAGTCCAGTCAACTTGAATGCTAATGAATGGATTTTGATGAAACCTAGTGCTATGTGTTTGTTAATAAAAAAGTTGTAAAAAAGATTAGAGTAGAAAATGATCGGAAGGGGTACGTGTTCCGTAACTTGTAGAATTAGGTCAAAATGGAAAAAAAAACAATGTATTAACCTTTTTTTGCCCAAAATAAGACGTTTTTACTCTCGTGAATTTGTTCGAAGAATGCATATTTTTCGAGATATGGCCACTCGAAAATTCCTAAAAATGGACGTTGATTGAACAATCCTATCTTTTCACTCAACGAAATGGGGAAGGGGAAATGTAAAAGTTGAAAGAAAATCTGATAAAAGTCAAGTGAATGTATCATGGAAATATAAGACTTTTTTGATTTGCAACTTTTCTGTGAAGTGCGTTTTCTCCGAGTTCTTCCAAAAAAACATGAAAAACTACCCCCATCTTTGACATTGTAGCGCTTTAAAAATATGTAATTTAAAAATTTGAAAAAATTCAGACGTATGCATTGAGGCCTTCTAAACATTTTTTATTTCTTGGAATTTTTTTGTAACTTGCTAATTTTCCGAGTTACAGGCAGTTTTTCAATGTACTACATTTTTATAAATTTTTCCGGAAAACTTTTTCACATTTTCAATTTAAAAGTTATATTGAACCTTTAAAAATGGTATAAAATATATAGGTTTCATATTTTTTATAATAATGTTATAATATAATTAAGGCGGCCATTAGAATATTTCCCACTTGCAGATGAAATAGCAATTTGAAATTTGGTACTCTACCATAGTCGACCATTGCGAGTCCCAAAATGGTAATTTCAAAATGGCAGCACTTCCGGAAATACCGGAAGTCGATACCAACTTGCTTATTTTAAATGGAACACCCTATATATTTTCGACTTTTAGAAATTATCATAAAATTCTGAGTCAAAACATGTAGCATACCCTATACCTAAACCGAGCAGTTTCGGAGATATTTGAAATTTTATAAAAAATTTGACGGGTGCAACGGTTTACAAGAACCGTTATAACTTTCTTCGTGTAGGAGATCCTTTTTTGCTCTTTGGTATGTAGAAAGAACGCAAGATGAGCTACTCACTACAAAAATAGATTCCAAAATAGTATACCAAGTATTTTATTTTTCACGTTACATTTTGTCAAATTCAAACCTCAAAAACTTTTTTATTTCAAATGGAACACCCTGTATTTTTTTACATCAAATTATGTTAAATTAAATTCCCTTTTTTCTAGTATAAGCATTGTAGGGGTTAAAGTTACAACTTTTAGAAACATGTCCAAAAATTTTTAATAAAAATTGCCATCAACTTACCCATGATTAGAAACAGTCATTAATGTCAGTCATTCTTTTATGTTAAAAGCCAGCATGTTTAAATTACACCCACGAAAACTTTTAGGTTTGTTTATTATTTATGGAGAATGTGATATAAAGTAATACAAAGAACATGTAACACATTTGCCACTCAATACCCCCAAGAACAGAAACCATCCACCATACACTCTAAAACGCATATTGAATAATTTTAGAATATTTGGCTCTGTCAAATGGCACGTGCCAAATTTTATTATGGCAATCGATGTAGAATTAAATTTGAGGTGGACTTATATCAGCATCTAACACATGTACTTTTTGAATTATTCGTTGTCAAATTTATTATAAAATGTCAAATATCTCCAAAACTGCTCGGTTTTGGTGTAAGGTGTGCTACATATTTTGACTCAGAATTGTATGGTCATTTCGAAAAGTCGAAAATATATAGGGTGTTCCATTTAAAATAAGCAAGTTGGTATCGACTTCCGGTATTTCCGGATGTGCCGCCATTTTGAAATTATTATTTTCGGACTCGCAATGGTCGACTATGGCAGGTTACCAAATCTAAAATGTCTATCTCATCTGCAAGTGGGAAATATTCTAATGGCCGCCTTAAAAGAATCACGCTGTATATATAAATCACACTCATTTTTCGAATTTTCATGTATTTTTTAATGTGCAAAAAATGTACATTATTTATCTTGAAAAACTGCCTGTAACTCGGAGAATTAGCAAGTTAAAAAAAATTCCAAAAGACAAAAAAATGCTTAGAAGGCCTCAATTCATACCTCTGAATTTTTTCCAATTTTTAAATTACATATTTTTAAAGCGCTATAATTTCAAAGAAAGGGGTAGTTTATCATGTTTTTCCGGAAAAACTCGGTGAAAGCGCACTTTATAGAAAAGTTGCAAATCAAAAAAAGTTTTGTATTTCGATGATCATTCACCTGAATTTTTTCAGATTTTTTTTCAATTTCCCTCCCCCATTTTCAGGTATCTACGAGTGGCCATATCTCGAAAAATATGCATTTTTCGAAAAAATTCATGAGTAAAAACATCTTATTTTAGGCCAAAAAAGGTAAATACATTGTTTTTTTTTTTTTCATTTTTGACCTAATTCTACAAGTTACGGAACCCGTGATAAAAGGGATGTTTTCTACCCCTTCCAATCATTTTCTACTCTAATTTTTTTTTAACTTTTTTTATTAAAGTCACTACAAACACATTGCACAAGGTTTCATCAAAATCCATTCATTAGCACTCAAGGTAGAGATTTTGGTCATTTTAGCGTTCCGTTGACTGGACTAATAATAAAAAATATATATTTACGTTTAAAATACAGCAGTTCGTTTGGAAAAATCTATTTTGTAAAATAACATAAGTAACATAAGTCTAGAAAAATACGTATATAATTCACAACTTTTATAAAAATAGCTCCAGATGACAGTCCGTTGACTTTTAAAAATAAACAATATTATTAAAACTCTGTCTTTTGAGGATGCCTGAAAAAATAATTAATTTCTGTTACTGGCACTGATTGGTATCCTTAATTTATTTTAACGTGACAAAGAAAATAAATTGCATGTATAAAATGTTGAGTTTCCTGTGCTTTAACTTGTATACCTAGTTCCTAGTTAATTTATTTTTCTTCTTTTCTTTGGCAAAACCGTAGCCAATATGCGTGCTTCGAACGATTTGCATATATTTCCCTTTACGTGTTACACTTTTTAATTTGTGTCTGATACTGTTTATATTATGGAGAAAAAGATTTGCATATAGAACTATAACTAAAGTACATCCTTTAGATGTCTACAACTGAATTACGTAAATATATAAAACTATGAAAGTCAACTTTCAGAATTTAGAAAAGAACGCTGAAGTGATTGGATAACAAATTGAAACAGATTAAGGTAAGCCGCGAGAATCCCGCTTGGATATTATTGATGGGAGGGAGACTCGCGCTTGAAAACTGGAACAGAGAGTATAGAGTGGACCTAAATTATTGCAGATTATTTTTATATGGCTTTGGTTTATTCTAAAACAAAAAATCCATATCAACGTGTCCTAAATTACCTATTTTTCAAGATGCAGAGATTTAAATTGCTAAAAAAATAGATTCTAAAAATCCCTAAAACGAAGATATTTTTCTGAATTGGTATGATTTTTTGCAATGCAAGACATCTTTTTAGCTTTAAATTTTTCTTGTGGCGTTGGTGGCGTATTGAAGCGTAGGTACTGAAGTTCAACTTTGATTCAAACAACGAACCTTTCAGATTTCTTCAAATTTGAATTTTTTAAAGAATATTTAGTACAGCTTATACAAACATTGCCTCTTGCTTTTTGATTGTACGGAAACCGTTGATAAAAATGTGGAAGAAATACATTTTTGAAACTAAAGTTCAATTTTTTTAATGTTATCAATGAGACAAAAAGAAATTGATTGAAAACCTGGAAATATTAAAGTATAATTCTTGAAAAAGACCACCTCCAACCTTGAAATATGTCTCTCCACCCTATTGATTGTTGATCATGCTCAAAAATTCCTGGAGTATTCCCGATTTTTTCACATGCTGCAACGTGGGGTTCCTGAAGTCTTTAATATCTTCTTCAATCCCGCTGGTGTAAACCAATTTCTTAATTTGTCCCCACAAAAATTAATCCAGGAGATTTATTTCTAGACACCACGAAAGTCACGGTTGTGGTACTGCTCTATCTATTCAACGGTTAAGATACACATCACCATATTATGTAGTCGGTCAGTTAGACTGAAATATGCCGGACCTCCGTGGTGCATGTACCATGTTTGGTTATATACTTGCAGTGACACGTTTTCCATCAGGAAAGGTAGATCATTTGCAATGAAATGACTGCATCTCACTATTAAGCCGTAAAGGAAGGAAATGTGGTCCAATCAAAATAAATGATATGGCCTTACACACTGGAGATATATTTCTGTGTACGTGTGGTTTAACTAGCTCTAACTCAAAAATGGAATAATGAATTGGCCTCAAGTTTGTACCACATTATCACTACAGATTTGTTGAAAAATTTGTTAATATCAAGGCCAAATTTTAGTAAGTGTAGAAAATAGAGTGTTTTCTAAGATGTGTCGATACAATATGAGAATGTGCAGAGGTGAGTATTTAGGGTGGAGTGAAAAATTGGAATAATTTTTTTTTTTTGAAATTTGAAATATTCTAGTAACTAAAAGTTGCTACTTATAAACCTTGTTTACTGTACAAAATTTCGTCTCTCAGGGACATCATCTTCAGGTGCCACAATGCCGCTAAAAAGAGGCTAAAATTAAAAAGCTAATATTTTCTTAAAGTTTTGCACAGACTTTCGCTAATTCATTATGTAACTTTAAATAATTCCATAATGAACTACCCAGAAATCACCGCGAGGAGGTATCTGTGCCTGAATTTCCACCCACCCACCCACTTCCAATAAAATCTATTTAAATTCCTTTTTGTATTAAAATTAGGCATTTCAGATCTTGATTTCAACTTCGTCATGACAAAACCATCTCTTGCTTCTGTTCCCGCAACTGTTAACGATGCTTCTGTTACTAGCTTAACCATCCTTTCCACAGCTTGTGTGTGGCATGGAAACCTTACTAAGTCCATCTCAGGTACTGATTTTATAAGTTCTTGTAACTCTGAATCTGTAATTCCTGCTAAAATTGGCGGTTCAGTTAACTTGCACGTCTGCCAGTCAATCAGATCCTCATAACTGTTTGCATTGAAATTTAGTTCAGGTACTGTAAATTGTCTTATAATTCCAGGGGTAGTGGCTTTTCTAGATTTTAAGATACGTCTTAAACTCAATTCTCTAATGTGTGTTCTTTTATCATTTAACATACAAAGTAATAGGTTTTCCGGGTGGGCGAAAAACGAATTCCTCTTAATTACTGGATCTACTATCTTAAGAATACTTTTGGAAAGATATCTTGATCGCTGAATCATGTTGAATAAATGTTTTGGACCATCTAAGCATGACGGTTTAAATTTTATATCAAACCAAGTAGGAGAATACACTCTCATAACAAAGTTTGCTAAAATGTCCAAATTTTCCGAAGGGGCTTCTGTAGCAGCATATAAACGTAGAATTCTATTGGCACAAGTAAGCCATCTAGAATGAGCCAGCGGTCCGGGATATCTATGTGATAAATCTGCTGTAAAGTTACCAGAAGAAATTGCCAAACAAATCTGATACAAATATTTTTGGTCAGTGCTTAAATCCTCGCATTTTACATTAGACAAATTAATTTGAATAGGCTTAAAACGTGCAATAGAAAAATTTTCACAGCCTTCTAATTGTTTCCCAATTTCTCCAGAAAAACTTCGAGGGCCTGTTGTAGAACCATCTAAAAACTGAACTAAACGTCTTAAAGGTAACTCGTTCGCATGAAGCATACAGACAAACCATTGAAGAGGTCTTTCAAGTGATCTTTCTAACTGAGCAATAACACCGTTTTTATATCCCGTATTTACCACGGTACCGTCGCATCCTATAGCAAGGATACCAGAACTATCTAATTTTTCTTCAAAAAAATTAAATAAACATGATTTTATATCTTTTGCAGATCCCGTGACTGGAGTAACATGACCTAAATAGTTAGAGCCGGGCTCATTTACTACTGCAATATGCTCTTCTGAGACTACTCTTCTATGTAACTTTGAACCGAGGGAGATATAGCGTATGGTCTTATCTTTACGTCCATCGAAGTAAATACCTTGCACATTACGTTCACTTGTAGATTTGTTTAATATTGACAGTCTATTCTTTTTTCTAGCTCTTCTAATTTTACTGCGGTCAATAACTTTAGATTTGTCTTTTTCACTAACTATTCCCACATCTTGAAGAACTGCACTCGCGATCATCGCAGCTGATCTATCTGAGACGCCGGTACGATCACACACTAAGGCTAATTTGTCCAAATTAACCCTCATTTGAGAGGTGCTGGGACTGCTGGGTTCACAATGATCAAGTTTTAAATATGCTGAGGAAATGTTGAATTGCGGAAAATATTCTGCATCGCTTGTTTCAGAATCGCTGCTAGAAATTTCAGTCAAATTTTTTGGAACCGTTAGAGAAGATACGACTTGGGAATTTACAGAGGAACTTGTCCTATTTTGCTTTTCTGTTTTTATTTTCCTTTCGAGTCTTCTCTTCAGCGATTTTGTTGCTACTACGTCCACTCCAGCAATCACCATTTTCCTTTCCGTTCTTTGATCTATGAGAAAAGCACGTTCCTTTATCGGAACCTTTTCTGCACATTTACACAAACTAAAATCGGTACATTTACAGACACAAATATCGAACAGTTTAATCTTAGCCTCGGCTACAAATGTATTTGATTTCGAATCACGTCTAGTTGTAGGATATTTTTTAATGTTTCTAAATTTACCATGATAATCCTTGAGCATCTGGAAAATTCTGCGATCGCTTAGAACAGGCAAACAGGCTTTAGTCCATAAAGTTTTAACGTCTTCTATTACTGTATTGGCAACTTCAGTAAAAACAGGTTCTTTGCAACTTTTTTGTAGCATTTCAAACCGTATGAATAAGTAATGTTTCATAACATTCTCTGTAGGCAAAACCGTTAGAGATATTTGCTGTGGAGCCCCAAAGACAGGACAAGACACGTTTTTCCGCGTTTTTGGCATTACCTGCAATTCGCACACGCACTGCTTCACAAAACAAAGAATACTAACCGAGACCGCGGTACGCCACTTGGGTTTATACGATATTCCTAACTTCAACCCCCTCCACTCTATTTCAAAGTGAATACAGACAAATGCAGCATGCAATCGTAGGTGCGGTTTATGACGATTTTTTGAATTTTCTTTATAATGAGGAAAAATTAAAAACAACCTTTATGATTCTTAATTAATATAAATTTAAACTTTAGTTACTTTTTACAAAAAAAGTCACTTATTTAACTTGAATGATTAGAATTTGACTTATTTGAGTAACTAGCAATTTTTTTAAAAAAATCGCATTTTTTCCAAATTTTAACTTAGTTGTGGCACCTGAAGATGGTTTCCGAAAAATTCGAAACTTTGTGAAATTAACACTTTTATTATAAGGCAACTTTTAAGAACTAGCCGCAAGAAAAATTTTAAAGTTGATTTTTTCGCTCCACCAGAGGGAAACTGTTTTATTTTTGAAAATAGATACCAAGTATCTAAAACTCCCCAGACCTGTAACTTTTTTATTTTTGAAGTGATGACCATGCTGGGCACATGGAATTGTAGACATTTTTAAAGCCTTTAAACATTCATACATAGTGATTTTTAAAAACAAATTTGAAAAAATTGCTAAGAAAGGAAATTTAATTTCTTTGAATATTTTTTTACCTCAACCTGTACATGAACTATGTTAATGTCTTCATATAAAGATTTTAATTAGCATCAATTTATGTTATTAAAACATAAAAAATTTAAAAATAACAATTTTGCAATTTCCTATTTAGTACATTTTAATATATTTCATTTGTTTCTTGTTGCTGTTTTGTTACGTTGAATATTGTTTGTGATATGTCTTTTACAATTAAAGCATAAAATTATTATTTACATTCTTTTTAAAGTTATTTAAAAAAATGTACAGGTGAGGTAAAAAAATATTCAAGGAAATTAAGTTTTCTTTCTTAACGATTTTTTAATTTTTTTTAAATCACTCTGTACACATGTTTACATGCTTTAAAAACATCTACAATTTCATGTGCCGCTTAAAAAATAAGAAAGTTACAAACTTGAGGAGTTTTAAGTGGCGCACCCTGTATTATGGTGAAGGTAACTATTTTATTTGAATTTTTTTTCCACCATTAGCAGTTTTCAAGAAAGTCGCTCTCGTGGACGACTTGAAGCTAAGAATGCTGTAAAAACTGTGTGTCGGCGGGTGGTTTAATGAAATCGATATAAAATTTTCTTGCAGTAAAAAAAATTGATTAAATTTTTAGCAGTCATAACTCTTTCATGGTATTATGTATGGCTTTTAACGACTAACTGTCCAATATTTTGAACAGCATTGAAAAATGACGGATATTTTTTTTAACTATTTATTTTACGTCGGCCTATTTCGCTACCAGGGCCTATCACCAACGCTAGGAGGCAAGCTACCTCTTACCTGGAAATTTTGCCGAACCGCTTCCCTTGAGAAGAGTAGGGAATCTTTTACTTGCCTAACATTTAATAGACAAGGGACCGCCTCTTTACATCCCCTCCGAAGGATGGTATATCCACTACGTAATCCTCGTCTTGAAATTACCTAGCTTCCGCGTATACGCTGATATATAAGCCGCTAAAAGGTGGGACGAGATCGCTGTGTTTCCCAAGATGGATTTCACCCATCCAAGTACTAACCGCGCTGCACGTTGCTTCACTTGAGTGTCGAAATACAGCACAGTCAAGACGCATCTACGCTCGTCCCTAATGGATATATAAAAATTGCACAAATTTTATTATGGTTTTTCTCACTGTCACTTTGGAAACAATATCGAATTAAAATATGGAATGATTAAAAAAGGATATATATTTAATCTTCTTATGGATTATTGCTCTTTTTCTCATTGTTCGAATGCTCTATTTCTTTGGTATTTTTACCAAAAATAGCTTGTCGTACATCTTTTAGGTTGTTTAGATACGTTAAAACCAATAAATCACTCTTTAAAATGTTGGGAGCTATTTAGGACCACCCTGTACGTGAGAGAATGTTTGAGAGTAGCTGAAGTGAAAATAGTATATTCCCATATTAATTCAATACTGAACGACTGAAATTCTCTTTTATTCTATTTCCCTTTTCGCCAGTTTCTTCACGTACAGAGGACTTATATATATTTCAGCAGCGGCATAACTCTAATATACACAAGAAGTTCTTATTTGTATTCATTGTTGATTTTGGGTCGAATTGAATAATATATCGCTTAGTATTAAGCAAAGCATCATATTGGTTACTAAATGGTGGTAATTTTAGTCTTTGATATTGGAATAAACTCAAGGTTTATTTAAATCACTCCTAGTAATTAGATAATGTTGTTTTTCTAATTTTGACATATAAAATGACACTTTTCAAAATTGACGTAAATGTCAAAACGTCCACCTTTTCATAACCAGTTATGAAATGTTCAATTTTACCTAACTGGTGAGGAAAAGTTCGTTATATCATCAATTAAGGAAAATAAACAACTCTCAAAAAGAAAAAGAAACAGTGTTTATTCAACACAAAATAGAATACCGAGTCCGTAAAGTGGAAGCTTTTAAATTCTTCTTTCCTTCAAAATATGCTAACAAAACTTTTTCATTAACACGATTTACCTTATGCTATCAAATTAGGATTTCAAATAATATTATAACTTGGCTAAATAACGTTTGTCATTTTGACATTAAAATTATGTGTACCTAATAATAGCAGCAAAGGTAACTATGAAAAAGAATACTTAATTTTTAAGATCTTTAAATACACCTGTTTAGTTTATGTTTAAAGGGTTTTTAGACGTTTAAAATTAGAAAAAATCTTGTATGTAACACTCTCCGAAAGACAATTTTGTGTAACTCGTGTTATTTTAGGGATTTCGCTTCGCTCGTGTCCACTCGTTACACAAAATAAAGTGTTTCGTAACTGGTTACTAGCTATAAATGGGAATAAATAACTAACAATGTGTCTAATTTTTGTTAGCTATATTCTCGGTATGTTATAAACTGTGTTAAAAGCTGGAAATTGAATGTTCAAAGTGATATTTAGTCTATATGGGCATTAAAAAATAATTGTTTATTATTTTATGTATACAGATTACGGATCCCGTTTTGATGTGATGCTTAGCCAATCCTCTGATTGGGATTAAAATGAACCCTAGTGTTTGAACTTTTCCTACACAGTCGACAGTCCATTAATTAGAAAAGTTTATTTTTTCATTGATTATGTTTTTGTTAAATTTTTGTTAGATCGGATACTTCCAAAGTTCCAAATACTATTACCTTTTCTACTTTCTAAAAGCAGCGGTGTGTTTTTAGTTGAAAACTCAGATATGATTTGGTGGTGTTAACAGATTTGAAATTATAACACTTGATATCTGTATGGAAATGTATAGTATTTTCTAGGGAGTATACTTTCATTTCTTATATTTTCGGAAATTAAAAGTTTAAAAATAACAGAATATTTGTGAGTCGATAGGTTTCAATTTCAGTATTGTGATTGATATTTAAAAATAATATTGTTAAATACGGCAATACTGCAGTATCCACAGGTAAAAAATATGCAAAATTTAGAAATAATGTCACATATGTAATGATATTTTTTTGGATGATTCCTGTAGAAAAAGGTATTATTTTTATTTTCTATGTGGTCTTACCCCAAATAGAAACATTTTATAATAGAAAAAGTATTTCTCATTCATTCATTTTTGGCGGCTCCAATAGGGCGGATAAAATATTTTTTAATGTAAGTGCGTAAAGGGGCAAAAAATTTTGAGCATCTAGGAAATGCCATATATTATAGAATAACAGTATTTGAGGGTTTTTTTATTGCTGTATAATTACAGTTGCCATATTGTTAATATGGCAACATTTTTATTTGAAAAAATGTGAAGACACACATTGTTTCGCTCATAGCTTCTTTATTTTTATGCCACTGAAACAGGCAAAAATCACTCGATAGACTAATTGATTATTTTTAATTTATTTGGTTCTTGAAGTGCCTGATTAAAGAATTATATTGATGGAGTAAAAAAATGTGGACCCGCCGCACAGTGGGAAATTTTTCAATCTTTTTAGACAAAAATCCGTCTACAATGTAATTATTAATGGATTTGAAATTTTTTTTTTTTTAATAATTGAAGACCTAAGTAGATAAAGGTGTTATGTCACACTTTTAAAGTTTTGAGTAAATTAAATAAAACGGTTTTGAGTTGGAACTTATTTATTTTGTCTTCGATTCAAAAAAATAATACCCCATAAAATAGATAATTTTGGGTTATGTTCTTTTGTTTACACTAATATTAAAGAACAATATCAAGCTGTTAAAAAACTAAATTTTTCTGTCCAAAACTGTGTACATCCACTAAAATTACTGGTTGTATGTATGACATGGCGCCTTTATAATTAAAAAGTTTCTATAAAATATTACAAATTTAGAATTCACCGCTTATTGGGTGTTAAATCTATATCAGGGGTGTTCAAAAATTGTATAAAGTAATTTTTTTTAAAACTGCGACATAACACCTTTATCCACTTAGGTCTTCAATTGTTAGGTATCACCCGATATTTGAGCACTGCCCAAATTTTAAAAACGTTCAACATAACCTCAAAAATTTTCATTTCATTTTAAATATTTTTTTCCTTTCAAATGGAAAAAATTCGATTTCTAACTTACGTTCAAGAACTTAGAATTTGTTTCTACTCACATTGAATTGTTGTTTATTCACATTGTCACAGTATATAAGAATTGATTAATTTAACCTTTAAAATATTTTTTAATTATCAAACAAGGTTCGGAGACTGATTTTAGTGAAAATATCGAAGAAGACGTGATTCTAAAATTTCAAAAAATTTCGAAACCTATCAAATTCTACAGCCATTTTAGGGTGGTTTTCACCCTTAAAGGGGGTTGAGATACACTCTCATAGTCACAATGTACTCTCTTACCCTATTTTGAAGCAAATACTAAATAATAACCATTGTAACTATATATTTTGTATTTTTTGAAATGGAGGTTGTTTCTGATTAACCCTTAGGGTAAATGTTTACTGAATTATTATTTGAATAACTAAGGTATTATATTTATCATATATAAAATACACTTTACTAGACTATTTTACATTTTTAATAAGACTATTTTAGGGTGTTATATCAATTTCTGGTTAACGGGACCCCATTTTTCTTAATCAGCGACCCAAAAAACGTGTGGTAAAGGATATTTTCTGAGTAAAACTTTTAAAAAGCAGAAATTCGCATTTTTACTTAAGTAAAATACTAATACACGAATTTCATATATTTAAGTATAGGATTTTTTGAGGTTATGTTGAACGTTTTCAAAATTTGGGCAGTGCTCAAATATCGGGCGATACCTAACTATTATTTAAAAAAAAAAATAATTCAAATCCATTAATAATTGCATTGTAGACGGATTTTTGTCTAAAAAAATAGAAAAACTTTCCACTGTGCGCCGCCTTCACTACATTTAATAGAATTCCCTGTTCCCTAAACTATCAAAAACTTTTATACATCGTATATTAAAATGTAAAAAGATAAGCTAATAAAGCTAGTGGGTTCATACCCTATTTATAAAGGTTCTAATCCTTTTCTTTTTAATTTTAAAATTTTATAAAATATCATTTTTTTGTTCTTTAATACTAGGACATTAATTACTATTTCTTCATATTTATTCGAAAATATGTAAACTTATGGGTAATTTAATAAATCATGTTTTTCTGCAAGAAAAACACAAATTTTGCGGTTTCTCGAAAATACCAATATAGTTTACAGTGCAATTTTTTCTATAATGTTGTTAACGAAAGACAGTATTTGAGTTTTATTTTTTAATTACTGGCTAATTACAATAACAAAATGGCAATGTGTGCATTGAAAAAATGTGAAGACGCACACTGTTTGTCATTTCTTTGTTTCAATGCGATACCCGGCACCGATTTAAGTATCGAGGGCGATCAGCACTGAGCAACGTTGGTCGAGTCCGGCGCTTGGATGGGTGGTCAAGTATCTCATCTCATCGCCCTGGTCAAGTGGTGGAATCGCAATTATCTAAACTTCGCTAGGACGTTAATATAAATAAGGCATTGAAATAAAAAAATAATAAAATAAAAAAATAATAAAAATCATTTTAAAGCTTAATTAATAATGTTTTATTTTGGTTCTTAGCATTTTTGACATAAGTGTCATAGTTTCTGAGACATTTAACGTTGAGGCATTTTATAACGGTATCTAGCATTTTCTCGCTAATGTGAGACTTTTCGAATTATTCGACGAGAACCTACTTTACACCCAATTTGATTTCTTTCAGTTCCATGCTTTTTTTAAATATAAATATTCATTAGTAAGCCTCCGCATAATATATAAATGTTTCATTGATTCATTTGCTATTATTTAAAAAACGAAATTTAATTCATATGACTAAAATTAAAACCTCTAGATACTGTAAGCACTACAAAATAAATTTGATTATGCGTGATAATAAAGAAACGGCGATTTTCAAAAATAATTACACAACACTTAATTGCCACTTTTTCAAGTCAAAACTGCTGGAAGACTTATTTTTTACTTCTTCTTTCCAATGCTAATCTGTTTAAGACATAGATTTGAAACACTTTTCTAATAATCTATTTCTTCCTAAATACATGGAACTAACTGAAAACTTCTTTGTATCTGAAATAGATATTAATTTATTATTAGAAACTATGTTGATTTTTTAGAAAATATGTAAACTTATGGGTTATTTAATATATCATGTTTTTCTGTTACATAATACAGCTTTTATTGTTGCGTATCTAAAAAAACTTTGTAAACCCTGCTAGGCCCCGGAACTCCTCCCCAGTCACCAAGAGTAGTAGCTCCTGCTTCTTCTGGTTCACCTTCTAGTTCTGTCGCTGCATCAAATCCAAGACCTAATGCCCTTAATTTGGGCCAAGCTTTATTGCAGAACGTACAAGGTTAGGGTCACAGCATTTAGGTTGTTTTTAACAATACTAACGAATGTTTTCATATCATTTTGTAACTAACCGAGTGACTAACATGTTTGCTAATGTTTGAAACTGGGATTATTTTATATTAAATTCAAAATACCTACTATTTTTATATATTTCTCTGAAAGCGAAAAACAGTCCAATTAGTTGTTGGAGATATTATAATATCGAGTAGAAACTTTATAGGGCAAAACAGTTTTTCGTTTTAGAACATGAAAATTCATTTTAATTCATTAGAAAAATACATATCTAAATATAATTAAAAACCGCAGGTACTACTAGTGATAGAATTTGAACCCAAGAAACATAATTTTTCACGCATTTTTTAAGCTACGTTTTGACGTTTTCAAAAAAACAAAAAGGCATTGTTTTACATTTAGTACAGTAAGCGAAGCAGTAAAAATGGTAAAATTCCCGACCCGAAAACGATGAAAGGGATTTCCTTAATTTTTTTTACATTATGCTTTATAAAATACGTACAACAAAATCTATACTGTCGCTTTTTATTTAAAAAAAAACTGAAAAATTAATACCTCTTCTAATTTTACGAATAAATTAACGAGAATACTTATGTTTTTGAGGTCGCTGAATACTGACTGTGAGGTCAAAACTTATGAGACGAAAATATTAAGGGTTGAAATCGCCCTTAAATATTGAAAAATTAATGTCTTCTAATTTTACGAATAATATCACGAAAATCCATATACTTATGTTTTTGAGGTCGTTGAATATGGTCAAAACATAGAAAAGACGAAAATATTAAGGGTGAAATTTGAAACGAAACCAGCCTTAAATACTGAAAAATTAATAATTCCTCTAATGTTACAAGTAAATTCACGAAAATCCATATACTTATGTTTTTTAGGTCGCTGAATATGATTATGAGGTCTAAATTTATAAAAAAAAAATAGTGGATTAAAAATGGTCACCAAAAAGTATACTAATATGTCTAATTTTATTAAAAATACAGATTGTTATAAGTAAATCAAATTAATACAATTAAGTAAACTAATTAAATTTCATTTTTAATCTGCACTATAAACATGCTAAAGTGCAATAAAACACGCTTTTTCTGCGCACTCTTCGAAAAATAGACGGCTATTGCTCGTTTCTCTACCCACTATAGACATTTAAAATGCGCGTACAAACTGAGAAAAGTTTCAACATTATTTCAAACTCTCATATCTCTGGAACAGTTTGTCGTAGGAAAAAAAATAAAAACCCAAACTCTTCGTCTTTTTATAAGCTTCATTTCATTTTTGTACCATGTTTTTATCAATCTTATAGTTTTTGAGATAAGTCAATTTTGAATACATAATTTTCTTGCGTATGCGCTCAAGAGCCATATTTAAACCTTTATATCTCTCGAAGAGTTTGTCATATGAAAATTAAAAAAAAAACTATTCGTTTTTTTATAAGCTTCATTTTTGTACTCTTACCATTTATTATAAAAAAATATTTTCTGAGCAATTTCCAAAAACTTGATTTTTTTCAAAAATTATGAAAATTTTCATTATTGAAAATGGGTACATAATGAAAAATAATTATTTTAGAAATTCTAAAAAATTTGAGCATAAGTAATAAGAAATTAGAGCAATAAGACTAAAAAAAAATGGCGTCGGAAATTTTAAAAGTGTTACTTTTTTGTTTGCAACTTTTTTAGTTTTCATTATAAAAGGTCGTAATACAGGGTGAGTCATGAGGAACTGTACATACTTCTACCGTCAGTAGAGGCACCTAAGACAAATACCAAGTGACCATTAAAAAGTGTTTGTTCCCTTTCTTTACTATCATACAGAGTGATTTATGAATTTTGTCCAAAAATTGTTTTGGTCATAACATTTTAACGGTTAATCCGATTTGCCTCATTTTTTACGACAATGTACACTGTTGCCTAACAACCATCATACATATCCAAAATTTAAAAAATCCAGGGACGGTTTCAAAAAAATTTGTTGGATTGCTTCGTATACGATAGTTCACCCTGTATATGATTTATCTAAAACTTGATATGAAATTTGTATAGGACACAAATAGGTAATAAAACCTTAGTATTTGAAATTTTTGTCACACTCTCAATACATTTTTTATTAATGATCAATTTTCAAGTCAAATGAAAAGTTTGGCAAAATGGAATATTTTAATGTATATTAATATTTGTAAATACAAACATTTAGCTAAAAAAAATAATATCTACATACCTCGTGCCTAGATTTAATAAGTACCATCATTTTAATCAATTTCCAGGTCAGGTCTTACATGTTTATTTACAATACGTATAGGGGCGGCTTAAGGGCCGGGCAACCCGGAGCGCCACCGGTTCGGAGAGGTGCCAAATTGAGGGTAAAGGAGGGGTGCCAGAGAGCAAAAAATTTTTTCGGATTTTTAATAGCACCCCCTCTATGAGACGATAAAATTTTAATAGCACAATGAGGCGATACAAAAATTATTTTCGGATTTTTATTTGCAACCCCCCCCCCCCCCCCCATGAGGCGACAAAAAGTAGCGATTGATCGCGGAGTTCGAAGGGATATCCTTGTACTTTAGTATGAAGTACGTCCGTGATGACCTCAGGAAAGGGCGCCAAAAAGTGCACCCGCCCGGGTGGAAAATTTACCTTGAGCCGCCCCTGAATACGTATGTATTTAAGAATTATAAGAAAAGAATAGGAATAACGAAAATATCAAAACGTAGATCCGTATCTTGTATTTATTTTAAATTCAATTACTGTAATTGAAAATGATGGCTTTTAAAAATATTTCGAAAATTTAGGTAACACAAATTTGAGTACTTATTTCTGTCCTTTTTGGAAGCAATTTGACTAATTGGAGAAAATACATACAGAGGCAACTTTTTAGATGGACCACATCAGCCACATTTTTAAGATCTGGCCTGGAAATTGATTAAAATGATGGTACTTACTAAACCTAGGCACGAGGTATGTAGATATTATTTTCTTTTAGCTAAATTTTTGTATTAATTAATATTAGTATGCATTAAAATATTCCATTTTGCCAAACTTTTCATTTGACTTGAAAATTGATCGTTAATAAAAAATTTGTTGAGAGTGTGACAAAAATTTCAAATACTAAGGTTTTACTACCTATTTGTGTCCTATACAAATTTCATATAAAGTTTTAGATAAATCATATACAGGGTAAACTATCGTATACGAAGAAATCCAACAAATTTTTTTGAAACCGTCCCTGGATTTTTTAAATTTTGGATATGTATGATGGTTGATAGGCAACAGTGTACATTGTTGTAAAAAATGAGGCAAATCGGATTAACCGTTAAAATGTTATGACCAAAACAATTTTTGGACAAAATTCATAAATCACTCTGTATGATAGTAAAGAAATGGAACAAACACTTTTTAATGGTCACTTGGTATTTGTCTTAGCTGCCTCTACTTACGGTAGAAGTATGTACAGTTCCTCATGACTCACCCTGTATGTCTCAATCGAAAGAAAATTTTAATACCTTTAATTTTTACAAGAATAAAATTTTTTCTCATAGTTGTAGATTTTGAGTAATTTTAGATTTTAACGTCGTATATTTTTTCTGAACATTTCGGCGCCATTTTGAAAATGCCATATTTCCAAAACTAAACATCGGAGAAAAAAAAAAGAAAAAACCACCCCTTTAGGGGGTGAAAATTGCAATTTTTAATTCGCGATATCTCGAAAAATGTGCATTTTAGCAAAAAAGTGTATAAGACCTTTATTTCTTATAAATTGATTCTCTATCAGATTATGTGTATGTTTTGTTTTTTGCGACAACCACCCCTAACAAAAAGCAGGAAAAATGGCAATATAGATTCTGATGTACATACTTTATGAAGCATGTTGAAGAAAAAAAATGTAAAATTCATTACATCGTTTTCGGGCTGGGATTTAAAAGCTTCACTTACTGTGCTAATTTAAAAAAATTGAAGATGGCTGTAGAACGATAAATCAAATAGTTAAAATCATTAAAATCGAAAAATTGAAAAAATGCAGTTAGCCATGATTTGATCGGATAACTTTATTACCAAGTTGGACTCGAATTCTGACATTTGAAAATTACAGTAGAAAAGAAACGGCCATTTTCAATTTTTGGATGTAAAACGATGCTTATTTTTTTTTTAACAGGTAGCTTCAGAAATGCGTAAAAAATTATGTTCGCTGCGTTTTCTTCATATCTCAATTAGTTCAAACGATATAGACTACAGAACTAAATCAAACACTCTGTATGTAAAACACTTTCGAAAATAATTACATTTAAATAATTATTTTGAGATAATTTAACGTCGGAGATAAGTTTAGCAGTGCTTGCGTAAACACTAGTCCTCCTAATCTGGAAATTTTGCCGAACATCACTTTGTTGGGGGGTAAGGATCTTTAACATGCCAACATCGTAAATTCACGGAACGCACACAGTATAGTTGAATTGTTTTAATTTAATTTTTTTCGGCAACAACATTCCACCTGGAATTTTTGATTCTTATATATTACATATCCTGATTACGAGAAAAATATTTGAGCCCAAAAATTCCGTGTGCGTCAAAAGTTATATGCACTTTTTGACGCGCTTTCACGGATTTTCAACTTATCCTGTACTAGTAATATATCCTGTACTAGTAATCGGATGGGAATTTTAGAAATACTGGCTTATTTGGAATAAAATTCTTATATGTACTGGTCAATCCACCATCTTGGAAAAAATAGAAAACACCAAAAATAGCTGAAAAAATAAAAATTGAATATCTTTTCTATAAGAAGGAGTAATTTCACCAAAGTCGGCAAAAATAAAACTCATTCATGGTCAAATATAATGCACCAATCCCGGACACCGTATGTCAAACAGAATGGTCAAAGATGGCGGACGAAATAAAATTTTTAATTCTTCGTCAATTATCAAGGAGGCATTGTACGTTACTTTTTTTCTTTTCGATTGTACGTTGTTTTATGTATTTTTAGGGGATAGAGTTCATTTTTTTTTAATTTTCAAAAAGAGTGCTTTTTTATTTTCAAAAAAAGTGCATTTTAACAGTTTTCAAAAATGTATTTTCTTTGACCCTCCTTTTTTTCCACCCAATTTTTATCGAAACAAAATGAAATGTACTTTATTAATTTCATTATCGTAATATACCATAATTTCACCGCATTCCTCATCGATAGCCGATTCATCAAAGGTAGAAGAAGCATTGGCACAATTATTTCCTTTACAATAGATACATAAGAATAGAACATTATATATTCAGTTTTCTACAGCTACACTGATTATTTTTACAGCCTGTCTTACATTTACAAGAAATAACACTTAGTAGTACTGTTGTTTTACTAGACAATCAGCCCGGGATGGCCCATTTTGCTCTAGGGATCTACAGTTTAGCGTGGACTCCAAACCACGGTCCTCGACCACCAACTTTTGACCCACCCTGGTCCCGTTACACCACCCTTCAAGGCGGCGCATTATCCCGAGGTTCCTGGGTCTCTTGAACCAGCCACCGCCTTTCAAGGTGGTTCACTAGCCTTAAGATTGCCTCTGTTGGCAGTCTACCGACTATTAGATGAGATCGTGGGTCACCCATCCAAGTGCCGGACGCGCACAGCGTTGCTGCACCTCGCTGATCGAGCGACGGAACTTAAACCGGTGATCGTACCCACGGCCATTAAACCATACGGTTGTCTCAATCAGCAGCTTGAGGGCGAGAGAGACGCGGGGAGCGGGAAATAGAATGAAAGAGACAGACATATCTGATTTCCGTGCAAAAGACAGAGACAAAGATGCTTGTAGTGTCTACAGGTGACGTAGGCTGTAGACCCTACCGGAATCTCTGTCTCTGTCTTCTGCACGAAAATCAGATATGTCTGTCTCTTTCATTGGATTTCCCGCCCCCCGCGTGTCTCTCGTCCTAGAGCTGCTGATTGATGTAACCGTATCGTTTATTGACCGTGGATCGTACCTCATCCCCAGAAATAACACTTAGTAGATTTTTAGGAAAAGCATTAATTTAACTCATAACATCAGGCATTAAGCCATTCTCAGTTTTAAGCCACCCGAATTGTAAGGGATCTTCCTCAGAACCTAACCATTTTTGGACTTGGAAATAAACAACAGTGTTTTTCTATTGCCTCTTCAGTAGGTGGAATTGCAGACAATTATATTTTCATCATAATGTTTGTCAATTATTTTATTAATTTTAGGTTTATAAAAATAGATTTTTTTATGATGATTCCATGCTATTATAACCTGATTGTCTTTGCTTTTCAAATTAATAGTAGTTTTAACGATTGTAGTATCGCCGTCTTCTCTGCATATTTTAAAGTTAAAGTCATTATCTATTAACTCTTTGCGCAATAATTTTATAAAGCTATCCTTATTTTTACTATTAGATATAATTTTTTTTGGACTAACCAATGATTTCATGTTACTTGTGATTGAAATACCTACGTAAACATTTTTTTCTACACGACGAATGCGTTTGTTTTTCTTAGTGCTATTCAGTTCATCGCCATACCCATCAGAATAGTATATTACGTAATGAGTGTTGTAAGAAGCATATTACGCACGAATGGAAAAGTTCCATGAGTGCGTAATTGCTTTACAACTCGAATTATGTACTATACTTTACCTACGATCATATTTATTTATTTATTTAGTAAAATCTGAATTTAGTTTACTAGTCAACAATATTATTCAACAAATATTGTCAGTTTTGACAGCGTTTGAAAATTAAGTAGGCGCATTTGTTTTTTTAAACCCCGCGTCAGTGATATAAGCCACCTATAATTGCGTGTCCCGTGCGTTTTGTTTACCGTGCGATTTGTTTACAGTGCGTTTTGTTTACAATATGTAAAATTCAACTTACATAGATGGCAGGTAGTGTGTTTTTTACTATTTACAGTAGTGATCGTAGGTAAATAATACTACACTATTCTTGACTGCTTGGTTCTGATTATTGATCATATATTCATATAATATTATTACCATGCGTATGCTTAATGTATTTCCTTTTCAAATTAATAAAGTTTCATTTTTGAAGTTATACGAGACTTTCTATAGCATATTTCATTTTGTTTCGATGAAAAATGGGCAAAAAGGGAGGGTCAAAGAAAATACATTTTTGAAAATTGTAAAAATGCATTTTTTTTTAAATAAAAAAGACGCGCTTTTTTTTAAATTAAAAAAAAATGAATCCTAAAAGTACATAAAACAACGTACAATCGAAAAGAAGAAAAAGTGACGTACAATGCCTCCTTGATAATTGACGAAGAATTAAAAATTTTATTTCGCCCGCCATCTTTGACCGTTCTATTTGACATACGGTGCCCGGAATTGGTGCATTATATTTGGCCATAAATGAGTTTTATTTTTGCCAATCTTGGTGAAATTCGGACAGGTTCATATTTTTTTTAAATTTTATTCAAAAAAAGCCAGTATTTTTAAAATTCCTACCCGATTACTAGTACAAGATATATTAAGCAGATAATTTGAAAATCCGTAAAAGCGCGTCAAGAAGTGCATATAACTTTTGACGCACAAGGACTTTTTGGGCGCAGATATTTTTTTCGTAATCAGGAGGTCATAATACATAAGAATCAACAATAAAATTTGTCGCCGAAAAAAATCAATTCGACTGCACTAACAGTAGACATGCATTTTTGCATTTGTATCCGGAATTTTAAATATTTTTGATTTTTGTCGAGTAAAAACTATCTTTGTACTTTTTTTCTTATTGCGATAACAGTTTAGTAGGTAAAGGATGAATCATAAGGCCTTTTTCGGACCCTAAAAATTTTTGAAAAACCTAATAGGTCCCACGAACATAATAATTAATAATTTTTTATTCTAAATGTTCGTTTTACAAAGATCTAACAATAATTTATACTTTTTGTTATGATTTATGTTTTTTTTTTAGATGATCAAAGTTAGTTATTTTTAGAGTTTTTGCTAAAAATAACCTATTTTTGGTGATTCCTCCTTCATTTTTTTTAAGAGCGCAATGAGGTAACGCTTTCTATTTCAGATATATCATAAATTATATCACAATAAATAAACTGTTTTCTATGCTTATAAAAAAAAAAAGTATAATCATAACAAAACGTAAAAGTTATTGTTAGATCCTTGTAGAATGAAAGTCTATAATAAAATATGCTAAATACTGTTCGCGGAATCTATTTGGTTTTCAAGAATTTTTAGGGCCGGAAAAGGGTCTTATCGACACCGATCCTTTACAAAGTTGGATTTAATTTAAAAATCATGCGCGTGTGTGATTATTCTGTGGTTTCATGCTGTGGCCCGACTCGTTGTTATCGTAATTGGTTCCACAGAGCATAGATATGTCAGTAAAGATCTCAAGAAAACTGGATGAGATGTTTAAATTTTTGAAGATACTATGTTTAAATGTAAAGAAATTTCAAATATGGCTTCATTGGCCGCTTCTATGACCAGACCCATTGCCGAAGGTGGCCATGGAGGTCAGGACCGGCAGTTCACGTCTTGCTGACTAAGGATGCACGATAAAACGCTCAATGAGGTATGGAAAAGTTGAGCCACACTCTTTCTTCACAGGTCTAAGAACATTTATTAAAAAATTCAAAAGTTAGAGGTACCAATTTTTCCTTTATCATACCACATTATGACCTTGAATTTTATATAATATAATAAATTAATCTCTTGTGAGGAAAATTAAGCTTCCATACTACTCTTGCTATTTAAGTATTTTTATTATACTATTACTATAGCTTAATTTAGGATGTTTTAATTAATTGGGTTGCCGTGTACACTAATGAAAATATTAGGTACACAAATCAATACAAACAAATTAGCGTTTTTATCGGCGACGTCATTTATTATGTACACAGCCTAATTCGAGTGTATCTGGAAGTAAAATGATGATAATAATATTTACCAGATTTGTCATTTCTAATGTAACATGAAAACTTGAAAGCATATTTATAAAACCGATAAATTTGCGTGACCATAACAACTCATAAGAATGACAACTCATCTCATCAGAAGCCATTAACTCCTCCAACAAAGGATTTTCTCGCTTTAATGCAGATATTTGCAGACGACGAGATACCTTCAAACGAAAAGATTATATGTAAAATATTGAAAAATTTTAAAATTTTGCTTTCAACATCTGACCCTAAGAACATGTGGACCAATTTGAGGTCAAAAGTAGTGGATACTTCCTTGCAATAGACATTATAACACATAGTTATAGAGAACAGTAGAGTGCCAAAAGCAGACAAGCAATTAAAAATTTTTGAGATTATTTATAGATTTACATATTATATAATTGTATGTAGGTTTACAAATATATGAACAGATAAAGAAATATTCAAAATAAAATTTGAGGCTCAGAACCTCAGAACATCCAAAGCGTTTTTAAAACATATATCCAAAACTATTCTGTTCACTTAAGTGAACAGAATAGTTTTATAAGAATATAATAAAGGAGCAGTCAATAAGACCAGTACTTTACGTGAAAATAAGCAAATAATGGAAAAATAAATGTAGTGAAAAAAATTTAAAATACATTTATTGATTCTGTTAATCTAAACGATAGATAGATAGATATACACTTACGGGTGTCCCAGAACAAATCAGCAATCTCTCAGGAGCATAAATTTTAGATAAATGTCCATAACACCTTATGACCTAGACCATAACACTCTAGTTTACTTAGAAGAATGTTATCATCCACGCAGTCAAATGATTTTGAGAGATCAACATAAATTTCAACAACCTTTTTCCCCATGTCTAAAGTACACATAATCTAAAAAGCTCAGTAATGTAGTAGACGTTGAGTAACCTTTTCTAAAACCGTGTTGAAAATATATTTTATGTTTCTCGAAAGTTGACCATTAAAAATAATTCTTTCAAATATTTTTAAGAATACTGATAATAGAGATATGGATCTGTAATTTGTATTATCCCATGGGTCGTTTTCTTTAAACAAGCAAATGATTTTTGAAATTTAAGAAATCTGGATGAGTTCCTAAAGTAAGACAAGAATTTATAATATGACATAGAGGCATCGCCAACAATTGACCACACTTTTTTATTATTGTAGTGGAAATATTATCGTGACCGGTCGAATATGAATTTTATAAATTATTAATGGTTTCAAGTATTTCAGAAATGGTTAAATTTTTTTTAAATATTGTTACGAGGGTATTTCTTTTGACATTTTAATTATTTTGATTCGCTGAGGTAATAGATTTAGGTAAGCTGACAAAATATGAATTGAAAGTGTTGGCAATTTCCGTTTTATCTCTAAGCGGTTATTGTTTACAATTATTTCTTGGTTTTTTGTTTATATTGTTATTATTTTTTATACTATTATTTATTATTTTCCAAACAGTTTTACATTTATTTTCAGAATGTTGACAATTTTATCAAAGTGCAATTTTTTGCATTGTCAGATTAGATGCCTATATATTTTTTTATAATTCTTGTAGTCATTATTTACAAGACCTATTTTTTTCATATGGTAAGGTTCCTTTAATTTCTTAGAGGATACTCGTAGACCCAAAGTTGATCAGTTCTTGTTTTTACTGTATTTATATTTTTTGTACTCAAAGGAAAGCAAATGCTGTAATAATTTTCCACGATGGTTACAAATGACATAAAATTATATCAGCAGTTTCCTTTCTATATACGTCATTCCAGGTTTCCGCTGCCAGAAATTGCTTGAACTTCTTTATATTACTTTTTGAATAAGATCTTATTTTAATTTGTTGAACTGATTCTGTACTAGATATTTAAAAAGTAATTTTCTGGTCAGTACGGTCAGATAATTCAGTATGAAGAATATTTGCGTTACTTATACTATTATTAAAATTTGTTAGAGTGTAATCTACGGCAGTTTCAGAATTTTGACTTAATCTAGTTTGTTTGTTGACAACTGATATGATATAAAAAAAAATTGGCAAGATCTTTTAGTGCAGTTGTATCAGCATTTATTTTTACTACAAAGTAATATTCAGGTCACCACAAATTATAATTCCGTTTGTTTCATTTTTGCTAATGATCTTTATTTAACATCCCTCAAATGTATTAAAAAATAAATTTACATTAGAATTTTCTATAGATACATATTATAAAATAATTTATTTCAGAAATTGTTTGTTTTACAGCAGCACACAAACTCTTACGAGTTCGCTATAGAAAGCGGAAACATAAAAAAAAACATAAAAAAAATGACCCGCCTTCAAAAAAGGTCGCTAAAAATTATTAAATAAAATGTTACCGTAGCCCATTTAATTGAACTTTATTATCTAATATCGATATTGGGGTCGGTGTAAAAATATTTTAATTTTTGCATGTGTGGTAGTGTTCTCAATAAAAATTAAATGTTCTTTAATTTAATTAAAACCTTCATAACAAGGCTTACAATCTAATACAATCTTGGGCCCCACGAATTGAAGACTGTTGCACCCTCCTCAACGCCTCAGCATTGTTTCGGGTTTCACTGCACTGAAACGTGACACGTTTTAGTAGTGTCTCTCTACTCCCTACTGGAGTTTTAATAAACTAAGTTTTCGAGATTCCTGACACAAAAATCTAAAAGATTCAAGTCGAGGAGGCCAAGCAACAGCAAACACATTTTTTTCAAACATTAAAGGACTCATTAAACAACTAATATGAGTTTAATATTGTAATCACTACCATATCACGGGTTACTGCTTAAATTTGAAACACATGAACGTTCAACTGCATTTTTCTCAAAAAACGTTCACTTTACCGATTCAATAAAGAGTACCTTTCTTTCTTCTTATGCTTTAAGGAATCAAATAGCATCTATTTGAAGGAAAAATCTTTCTGACCTTTAAGATACCTCAAGGGTAGTTCACTCCCGGCCTCCCTGATCTGTTATTAAAACAATAAATTTTATGATACTAAGTGCCTCTATTTGGAATAACGATAAACCAAATTTGATCAAATAATATCAAGCAAAAAAAAAGCTTTTATTAAAAAACTGCTTTCATCACGCTGTATCCAGTAGGGATGCGTTCTATCGAAAAAATTTATATGAACACATGGTGTTATTTTTATCTAAAATTTATGCTCCTGAGAGATTGCTGATTTGTTCTGGGACACCCGTAAGTGTATATCTATCTATCTATCGTTTAGATTAACAGAATCAATAAATGTATTTAAAATTTTTTTCACTACATTTATTTTTCCATTATTTGCTTATTTTCACGTAAAGTACTGGTCTTATTGACTGCTCCTTTATTATATTCTTATAAAACTATTCTGTTCACTTAAGTGAACATATCATCAGTTGTCAACAAACAAACTAGATTAAGTCAAAATTCTGAAACTGCCGTAGATTACACTCTAACAAATTTTAATAATAGTATAAGTAACGCAAATATTCTTCATACTGAATTATCTGACCGTACTGACCAGAAAATTACTTTTTAAATATCTAGTACAGAATCAGTTCAACAAATTAAAATAAGATCTTATTCAAAAAGTAATATAAAGAAGTTCAAGCAATTTCTGGCAGAGGAAACCTGGAATGACGTATATAGAAAGGAAACTGCTGATATAATTTTATGTAATTTGTAACCATCGTGGAAAATTATTACAGCATTTGCTTTCCTTTGAGTACAAAAAATATAAATACAGTAAAAACAAGAACTGATCAACTTTGGGTCTACGAGTATCCTCTAAGAAATTAAAGGAACCTTACCATATGAAAAAAATAGGTCTTGTAAATAATGACTACAAGAATTATAAAAAAATATATAGGCATCTAATCTGACAATGCAAAAAATTGCACTTTGATAAAATTGTCAACATTCTGAAAATAAATGTAAAACTGTTTGGAAAATAATAAATAATAGTATAAAAAATAATAACAATATAAACAAAAAACCAAGAAATAATTGTAAACAATAACCGCTTAGAGATAAAACGGAAATTGCCAACACTTTCAATTCATATTTTGTCAGCTTACCTAAATCTATTACCTCAGCGAATCAAAATAATTAAAATGTCAAAAGAAATACCCTCGTAACAATATTTAAAAAAAATTTAACCATTTCTGAAATACTTGAAACCATTAATAATTTATAAAATTCATATTCGACCGGTCACGATAATATTTCCACTACAATAATAAAAAAGTGTGGTCAATTGTTGGCGATGCCTCTATGTCATATTATAAATTCTTGTCTTACTTTAGGAACTCATCCAGATTTCTTAAATTTCAAAAATCATTTGCTTGTTTAAAGAAAACGACCCATGGGATAATACAAATTACAGATCCATATCTCTATTATCAGTATTTTTAAAAATATTTGAAAGAATTATTTTTAATGGTCGACTTTCTAGAAACATAAAATATATTTTCATATAGTCAACACGGTTTTAGAAAAGGTTACTCAACGTCTACCATATTACTGAGCTTTTTAGATTTTGTGTGCTTTAGACATGGGGAAAAAGGTTGTTGAAATTTATGTTGATCTTTCAAAAACATTTGACTGCGTGGATGATAACATTCTTCTAAGTAAACTAGAGTGTTATGCTCTAGGTGGTCAATGTAACAGCCTTCTTAAATTCTTACCTT
Organism: Rutpela maculata; assembly: GCA_936432065.2. Lineage (NCBI taxonomy): Eukaryota > Metazoa > Arthropoda > Insecta > Coleoptera > Cerambycidae > Rutpela > Rutpela maculata. Next base: position 94,026,737 of record OW386285.2, on the reverse strand, counting down.
GCGAACATAAAACAATTTGCTGATTATTTTGGTGCAAAATCTACTAAACTTGACATTAGTTTAGATATACCACAAGGCAGTATTCTGGGGCCTTTGTTGTTTCTACTACATATAAATGACGTAAACTAGCATGTAACATCTTTCCATTGTGTATTTGCAACAAGTGACAAAAATATAGCTCTGGCGATTGAAAATTTAAGTTCCAATTTGTTATCAGTTTCACAATATTTTACTAATAACCATTTAATAATAAACAAAGAAAACCTTTTTTTATGCAGTTTCATCCTATAGGTTCAAATTACACTGCTCTCTTATTTCGAAAATAGAACTATTCAACAGGTGAAAGACTTTAAATTACTTGGAATACATATTGATTTATCCCTAAACTGAAAATCACATATTTATATTTATAAGGAATGTGCAGATAGCTGTTCTGCTATTAAACGTCGATCTCAGCAGAGATACTGTAAAAACATTTTATGAAAATTGTATTAGATATGGAGTAATTTTTGGGAGCTATTTTAATTTAGGAAACCGTGTGTTTATATTGCAAAAAGAGCTATACGTTATATATTTGGATTAAATTACGGGGAATCCTGTAGAGATACATTTATAAATGAGAAACATTTTAACGCTTCCACGTCTATATATTTTAGAAATATTAATAATTGTAAAAAAGAACCCAGATTTTATGTTTCAAAATTTTCACCTTGGTTATGCCACACGACATGGCTTTAATTTGCAATATTCTATACACAGGTTAGAACTATACAAATCGAATTCCTACTACATGGAATCAACTTTATATAACAAGTTAAATGTAAATATAAAAAATATTAATAATATAAAACATTTCATGTTAGCTACAAAGTTTTTTCTAGCAAATCATGCTTTTTACTCAGTAAATGAATACTTAAATTTTAATTGATGCTTTATTATTTACTTGTTTTTGTTTTCTACTTTTCTATTTAAATGTGCAAATACTTTTTTCATTTGTATTTCTTTATATTGACTTGTCCTATATCATTGTAATGATCAATTGGATTAATAAATGGCTATTCTATTCTATTATATTCTATTTGGCTTCCACACACTACCAGTGAATATTCGTCGTTTTGAATTTTTAAAATTTAACGTCAGGCTTGTTACCAAAAAATCTTGAAATCACTGTGTATCACAAATTTTATGTAAATATGCAAAAACATTGCAGTTATTGCAACCACATTAGATTCGCAATTTTGAATTTTTAATTTTTGACATCAACTACTCCTAAAATACCTAACTGCCAATTTTAATACAATTCCGGTGAAATTTGAATTTTCTTACCGCAATTTTACATTTATCCTATTCGGCATATTCCTGACTTTCACGATTAAAAAAATATTATCCTTATTTTGCTCTCCTTACACTAAATGCAGCTTGAGAAACATTTCATGGAAATCGCTTAACCTAATCCAGAGTAATGTTTGAACAAATATTAAAAAAAAAACATATTCACGAGAATTTCCTCCTTTTTTTAAAATTTTGTAGTCTGTTAAAAATTACTTTTTAACGTTCAACCGCGTTTTTCTTGAAAACTGTTTGCTTTAATGATTTGAACAAAGAATACCTTTTCTTCTTATTATTTAAGGAATCGAATAGCATCTATTTTGAGGAAAAAATCTCAAAGGCCTTAAAATTGGAGGTAAGGTACCTTAAGGGAGTTCACGCCCGGTCTCCCTGTTATTAAAACAATAACTGTCATCATCCCTTAAAATAGCGATAACCCAAATTTGGTCAAATTATATCAAGTAGTAAAAAAGTTATTATGTTATCCCTGTGTTCAGGGATATCTCAGTAGAGGTAAGTTCTATTGAAAAAATTATATAAACAGAAGGCGGCGTTACTTTTACCTAAATTTTACGCTCCGGAGAGATTGCCTAGATGTCCTGGGACACACTGTATAGATAGATAGATAGGACCTGAGAAAAAAATGTGGAAAACTCATTTTGGTGATGTTTCGCGTTTTGAATCAGCTAAAATTAAAAAAACGTACGGTTTTCAAAATATATTAGTGCGTATCGATCTACTATAGGGATTCTTCGCAAATAAACTGCCCTAGAAAGTAGTAAGAGATTCTGTTTATTATTATAAAACTTACATCTATCTCTCTTGCATTTTCTTACATTTTAAACAATATAAAATATGAAGGATATTTGAAAACACTTACGGTAAATGATAATGTTTTCACTTCACTAGGTCTTTGTTGTGTGTATACAATATTTTAGTTGCTTATGCTACGTATGGAGAATGACATTAATTTTTTTTATGTATTGTTATGAGACTAATAACATGTTTTGTGTTGCTTGCCTGCATGCTTTTGTGCACTTTAGATATGGATACTTGGCACAGCCACGATGTTGAAAAATGGGTACAAGCCACTGTAGAATATGAAATATTGCCGAAAAAGGAGTCAGGTTTGTTTTAATTTTTAACTTACTTTTTATTAAAAGCAATTTTAAAATTTTCTCGCAGGTGTAAATATTTACTCTTTTTAAAATTACTTTTTCCATTTAAATCTACTGCATAAAGAGTTAAAAGATTTTAGGCAAATACAGATTTTTTTCATTAGTTCACTTATGTAATATTAAAATTGTATAAGTTACCTTCAATATACATATTTTTGACATATTTGTTGATGATATTAACTCTTAGATTTCATCACAAAATGCCTATTACGTATAATACAGCCAAATTTAATTTGAAAAAGATTTAATTGCAATGTTAATAAAAAGTTATTGTAGTTATATGTTTAAGAATACTTGTCTTTGGAATACTGATAAATTTCGAGTGCTTAAAAATTTGTAAGCAGTACCAAGGTACAGAATATTTAAACTTAATATTGACAAAGATGTTTAGGATTAAAATTTTGCAGGGGATTTTGACAATTCTCACATCGCTGAAAAATTTGCCGCGGGAAGTAATGCTTCTAAGATCGATTGACTTGTCATTGTTTTTGGCAAATAAAAAATAAAATCAATTATAAACAGTTCTTTTGCTATATTTAAATAAATACAATATTTGTTTTTTACTTCAGATAATTCTAGAAAGCGTATGACGAAATGAGGTAAAAAACCACCCTAAATTTTAGAAAATTAATATTCAAGTTTTTACGTACATGTTTTCCTAAAGCCACATACGCACTAGGGTGTAGCAGCAGATAGTTAAAGAAAGGGTTTACATAAATAGAATATTTATTTTAGCAAAGATAGAACAATATAAAGATGATTCCTAATTAAATTTATACTAATTACAAAAAATTGCACTTTGTTATTTTCAACGGGGTGTAAGGATATGTCTTTTTACCACTCTACCCACAACCACCTTCTCAAACGTTGAATATCCCAAAATTATATTGCAGTATTTACAATATTGCTAAATGGCCTGACTTTTATTAGGAAATCAAAATATAATTAATACTGTCCTGGATATACGGCAGAGTTTTTTTTTTAATTTTATGTTAGTTAACATTATAACATTTTAGATTTAAATTTAAATAAGTAAATGGACTCATTTAAGAAATTCGATTACATATTTTTAAAATGTATGTTTCAAATAGTAGATGTACAAGCAACTAGAGTTCACGTCACAATGACGTCACATCAGTCGATTCACAGTTCAGTTTAAGCGGCTGCCAGCAACGTCGGTAATATGCGCACTGGACTGAAGTTGCCTAATTTTATGGGACTTCCGCTACCAGATGACTTAAAGTACGAAGGATATAGTTTAGCGAGCTGTTCGAAGAACCGCCTTCGTATCCGTTAAAGGAATAAACTTTGGTGTGAAGATCATTTTAGGTTTGAAAAAGACGTTGCGTGTATATTGTGTTTGCATTAAGAGTATGTATAGTTTTAAAGTATGGACATATATCGACGAAAATTCCTAATAAGCTTTGTATTTCTCTGCCATAAGATGTGAAAGCTAGGAAATAAATTATGGCAGAAACCTATGGGATCAAATCAAGTTTATGAACAAAATGCTGCTGCGAGGATTATTTTAATATACGTAGATTTCAAATTAATTCGTTACTTTTATTAACCAATAACTAAAATGTATATAAGTAATTAGGGAGAGATACATAGGTTTGGTTTATAGTTTAGTTCATTCCTGGACATACTCTGAAATAAAGAATTATTGTATGACCAATCAAAAAATTTTAGGAAACTACTTGGTATTGAAAATACTTCTATGCAAGTGTATATGGGGGTTGCCTACACAAAAATGGGGCGACATGCAACAGATCTGTCAGCCAGGCGTTATTGGATGTTGTGTATACTGTTTGAACGCTTTGTAATATGATCTAAACAAAATATAACCTAAATTGGCTTTTAACGAAGTACCTAACTCATATATATATATATATATATATATATATATATATATATATATATATATATATATATATATATATATATATATATATATATATATGTTGTTTCTTAGGTTTTCGCGGGTGTTAAATGAAAGGTTGTTGTGCTTCCGGGTGTTTTCCCGCGTAGTTGACAGGCTCCTGCTGGGGCCACGGTTGTCTAAACGACGTTTCGGCAGAATCCCATCTGCCATCTTCAGGTTCTCGCTGAAAGCTGCCTACTGCTGCTCCTCGTTGCTCGAACTGAACTGACGTCAGTTCAGTTCGAGTAGCAGTTAGTTTTTTAGTTAAATCTTGAGATAATTTGATAAAAAACACGAAAAAACGTTGTCCTACAAAATCGATGGTTTGACCGAAGCGTCCCCACCCCCAACATGTCGAAATAACGAGGTCAAAGAAATGATTAGTAACCAGCTGATTTTTTTGCCACTGCTTAATAAATGTTTTTAAAATCAAATGGCCACATTGTCCTACAAATTGAATGGTATGTTTTCCAGTCCTACGCTCGGAAATTGTCAATTCCACGGTAACATTTTTCTCATTAGTGACAACCTAATTTTCGTTTTTTTTTTCTCTTGGGAATAAAGTGTGGAACACGATTTTACTAATGTCCTACAAAAAAGTGGTATATATTAATAAAAAATTAAAAACACTTATTTTGAAATTTCATTCCATAGGTAAAGTTTTATATTATTTTTCATTCGTTAAAAGTTTGTTAAAGAATTTGTTTTTCCGTTGCCTTGGCTACGTTTCCGCGAGTTAATTAAAATAAACCCCATGTTTGTCCACAACATGTTGCCAAAATAATTTAACAGGTTGTCGGATTGTCTAATTCATGCGAAATAAAGAGTGACTATGGAGTGTTTTTTGTGCAATTTACTGTGTGGAAAACCTAATTAAACAAACACTTAAACATTAAAAATAATATTATATTAGAATTATAAAGAAAATTTTTCGGTCTTATAGTCGAACATTTAATAAAACATAAAAGTGCATGAAAAATTCAAATATTCGCAACGAATGTTACTTTGCAAATTAGAGTTTAAAATCAAGGAAATTGTTGTTTTTTGATAATCTGAATCTATGTGCTAAATTTGGTAGATATCAGAATTCCACTTAAGTAATAATAGTATTTTATATAACAAGTGGCTAAAGTGGTGTTTTTTTCCAAGTGGGGCGTTTATAGTACGAGCCGAAGGCGAGTGCTATAAACCACACGAGTAAAAAAAAACACATTTTAGTCTCGAGTTATTTACAAAATTTTTTGTATCGCCATTCGAAATTAGAAAACAATATAATTTTGTAAAATTAGACTAAATTCTATTGCTGTTTCCATAGAAACCAATAAGTTTTATTTCACACTGTGAAATAAAATTTCTTTATTTCACTCTTTTTCTTTATTTTACACTTGTCAATAATGACATTGTTTTGATTCACTGAAACTGTCAAATAAATGTCATTTTAGGATATGGCGTTACAAAAAAGTATATTAATTTACCAAAACCGCAATTATAAAATAATTCGTTACTTAAAATAATTTTTGTCGGACTAGTAATACATACCAATTTTTTTGTAGGGCACTATTTTATGTGGGCAGAGAATATACTAACCTATCATGTGTTATCTTTGTCCTACAGTTACTAATGAGAAAAGTGTTACCGTGGACAATTTCCGAGCGTAGGACTGGAAAAACATACCATTCAATTTGTAGGACAATGTGGCCATTCCATTTTAAAAACATTTATTAAGCAATAGTAAAAAAAAAATCAGCTGGTTACTAATCATTTTTTTGACTCCGTTATTTGGACATGTTGGGGGGGTGAGGGACGCTTCGGTCAAACCATGGATTTTGTAGGACAAACGTTTTTTCGTGTTTCTTATCAAATTATTTAACTAAAAAACTAACTGTTACTAATAAAATTTGAACAATCACTCAATCGACATATAAGCGCAGTTATTAGCTACCACTACCGAGAATTTTCGCAGAGAGAAAAGTTGGGCGTCTCGTCAAAACGAAGCCACTAACGAGAGTTCAGCCTGTTACTAATCATTAAAAAAAAGAGCGCTATACTGTGGACTATTTACTTGTAATGATTCGATGGTATGAAAAATATTATAAGATAGAAAAATAGAGAAATGGTGAATGTAATAAAGTAAAGAAAAATAACGATTGCATTTAAGGTGACTACAATTTTTATAAAGTTTCAAATTGGAAAACTAGCAGCTGTATCAAGTATTTTCAATACACCTGAGATACTTGCGTAAGATGCAGGTCTGTGGATTTTACTTCCCCTCGCACACCGAAGAGAAGATTTGTCAAAATTCCTCTTGGAGATTTCTTCGGTTTCAAACTGTGTAGATTACGTAAATCAAGCTCTTTCAATGTCTATTCGTCCATCTGTTGGCGCTATATCTAAAAAACTATTTGACACAAAAAAATATATTTCACAGCCTTGTGTAGAAATATAATTTATTTTAGGTGTATACTAGGGATTGCATTACCGGTTAACCGGTAAACAGGACGAAAAACACATGACGATTATTACCGGTTATTTTAATTTTTTACCGGTTATTTCGGTAAATTCTGAACTTACGATATGTCACGTATTCAACCTTTCTATTTATGTCAGTGACTAGTATTCACTAAATATAGACTGACTGTCCCATCACTGAGCACTTTTAACAATAAATAAATAATATAAAAAGTAAAACCCAAACACCAAGCTCTAAGAAATACAAGTAAGACAGACATTGACAATATCTTGCGACAGGAAATTGAATATTTCACTGCCTCAAATATCCGTGGAAAACATTTAGAAGAATGTTATTACTAATTCTTATTAACATATCGACCTACTAATATCGATAGAGGAAGGGCATTTTCAGTTGGTGGTATTCTATGTACAAATATCAGACGACTAACAGATACAGCTTTGAAAAACTAGCCCTTTTAACTTGCTATTTTTAAAAAAATATTGTATTTTTAGATTAGGTATTCAGTAAATGCCCTATTTGAGTTTTTGTTTGTAATTTTTGTTATTTTCAGAATAATTATATATTTAATTTCATTTATATTTTTTCCTTTTGATAAAAAAACCTTTTGTTTGTTCATTATAATAATAATAATACATTTATTTTACTCAAAGTAAATATGGTACAAATTGAACTGTAGAGCTCTTCTTCCATTTGCCCAAATACAAATAAACTAAATCTAAGATTATAAAGAGATTATAAAAAAATATTAATACATATAAATCTAAAATTTCAAGAAAAAAATAATAATTATTTTATTTGTTAATATTCAGTAATGAATTGTAATAATCTAACAAATGTTATATTTTATAATAATAATAATAATAATAATAACAACAGCAGCACTCAGACATGCGAGCAGACAAGGGGAACGGGCAGACCCCCCGAAGCGAAGCAAAAAGGTTAAAAGTAAATAACATTATATCGGAAAATGAAAAAGAAACATACACGCATCCATAACGCAGCAAAGTCTCCTGCTTCTGATCAGCCAAAATGTAATTTTTGACAACTTTAATAAAAAAAATTTTTGATTTATATTTTTTATATTCATTTGGAAGTTCATTCCAAAGATGAGATGCAAAATACGTAAATGGTCTTTGAGAAATCGCAGTTTCATGCTGAGGCACTAAAAAATTTTGTTTGTATCTTGTATTATGCAAGTGATCTCGTGAAATTAACGTATTTCTTAAATACTGAGGTTCGTCATTATGAATTATTCGCCAAATAAGTGTGAGCATGTGTAAATGTCTGCGGTTTTCCATGTTTAATATGCTATGTTTATTTAGATGTGGTGATATATGTTGTCTATATGGGATACTGTAAATATAACGCATACATGAATTTTGAAGTTTTTGAATTTTCTTTTTTGCTGTCGCCGATAATAACTTTCCATATACAACATCACCATAATCAACTAAAGAATATGAGTGAATCACAAAATTTTGATTTACACTCTCTAGATATGTCTCTCGCAAAACTGTAGAATTTTTTCAATCGACTGTAAGCGAATTTCAATTTGGAAAAAATATGCTTCTCAAAGCCTAATTATATTAATTATACGTATATAAAAATGTTTTTTGTTAAATTTAGATAATTTTGTACATGGAAAAAGACAATTGCCATTTTCGCCACCCTAATCATTCATTCTAAAAATTACCGGTAAATACCGGTTAACCGGTTATTTACATTTTTATTTACCGATTTACCGGTTATTAAAACTTCCGGTAAATTGCAATCCCTAGTGTATCGTAGTATAGTTTTTAAAATATTAGATAAAACATATACGAAATATTGTTGATATAACATTTGTGAAGGATGAAATGTGGTAAAATAACTTGAGAATGAGAATTAGTTCTGTCTATTAGTATATTATTTTCAAAAACAAATTTTGAGGTGAATTCACCATTACAAATATCTTTCCATTTTTAATCCTGTGAACTCTACACTAATATAATTTTTATTTTTATTGAAATATTCCATAACACGCCTGCATATGGCAAATTCCCTTAATCCTTTAACAGAACCAGGCTCTAAAGAAAACATTTAAACAAAAAAAATAAAAGCAGCCTCAGAAATCAACATTTATAAACGCGTATATAAGCGAACACGTAGTGCGAAAAGCGAAGCGGCATGCTTTCTTGACTATAGCCGCCGTCAATTCGACTGATGTGACGTCATGTAGGCTGCACTACAGATTCAGGGGCGACGGGGAGAACGTTAGACTTAAATATCTCTGTTAGTCTTTCCTCCATTGACCTAATTTCTTGTGTACCTTTAAATTGACAAAATCAGTTATTATATTAAAAAATATTGAAAATTCGATTCGACTAAATGACCCCATTGTTTTTATATAATTTTTATATAATAAGGAAAATTACTATAAAATTTGGACCTTTGATCATTTTAACTCCACCCTTCCACTCGTACTCGTCAGTTTTCCGAAGAGTATTCTTAAACATGTATACTATTGTATACAAGATTTTTTGAACATCGCAATTATTAAATTATCCTTTTGTTATTAATTTTACTGTATTTATTACGTAGATGTATAACCAATATACTACCAGTTGAGGATATATAATAGAAAAAATAATTAAAGAGGAAACCCTTGTTATATTCCTTATTTTATCTTATTTGAAAATTATGGCCGTTGCCTCTATAGGTAATGTATACATTATCTATAAATAATGTATACAGAAATATTATCTGTCATGACAAAAAATCGCTAATGTTTTCACGAAAATAAAATCACAAACACTTTACCTTATTTAACGTATTTAAACAATCATGTACAAAAAAACACTTTAGGATTATATAACGCTGCTATCTTAGTGTTAAAAACGAGGTTTTTGTTCGATCTCATTAATCAGAGCCCTAATGAAAAAAAGTAGCACCTAAAATACGGTAAAAAGAAAGTTATTTATCTTTTTTTGTTAAATCCGAGGTTTGGTCGCAAAAAGGATACATCGAGAAGCACAAGTTGACTAAGGGGGCGTGCTTTGAGTTACAGCTGTGGCTACAAATGGACTCTCGGTCACGGAGATTAGTAATGGCGGGGATAGTAATTGAGGGAGATGTAGAATTGTAAAATATAGTAACAATGGTAATCCTCTTTTCTTTGTTATATGTACAAATACAAAAAATACAATGAAAAGTACAAAAGAAAACTGCTAATAGTAAAAAAGCTCGATATACTGTGGATTTCAAGATATAAATAATGCAGGCGATTAGCTCTACATTTTATTAAATTTTGAAATATATTGAGTATATAATTTTACCCATAATACCTCTGTAACTCTTTTTGTTTTAAAAAAATTCTGTTCATTGCACTTAGTTCTGAAGCCTAATTTGGATTTTATGGGCTCATTGGTTGTCACCTCCGAATCAGTTTTAAACACCCATTCACAAATTATTATGACACTCACGTCGGTCGTGTGCCTAAAACACTAGCTGGCTATTTTATTTTTGAATGGTTATGAAAAATTTGAAATAAATTATAGGATTGCCTTTAATGTATACAACTACACAAGGTGGTGTCTAGTTAAAAAATTATTTTAGTCTTCCTTAAAATTTGAAACCAAGCGAGCCTTTTCACATCTCGTCTCAAGTGGTGACTGAAAGTCTATATAATATTGCTGATTAACTTTTAACCACTAATAATATGTAATAAGGAATATTTCAACTCCTAATTATTTTTTTAATTTAAAATGTTAATAGTTTTCTTTTAAGTACCTAGCTAGTACAATTTATTTAGAGATTAGACAAAAATCTTGACATTTTCGATGGTACATGTTTTATTTTAACTCTGTATTGTGATGCATGCTTGTTAATAATTTAATTTCAATTTAGATGATTCTGTGGCTTATCATCGTCTTGAATCTTGTGAAATAGAGCTCGATGACGGTAAGGTTAACAAAACTAAATAAAATAGTTTTACAATCCTAGCTGTCATTATTTTATTAATGACAGCTAGGATTGTAAAACTATTTTATTTAGTACCTACTTTCTAAGTATTAAAAAAAATATATTTCAAACGAGTTGACATTTAATAGAGTAAGAAAATTTTTAGAGTGTTTCCGTTATTATTTGAAATGTATTATGCAAGAACTGTAAATACATACAGTCATTGCAATAATAACTAGTTGATAATTTAAAAAAATATATATCAGAACTAAATAAATACATTCCTACGATTAATCGAAGGTGAATTTAAAGTATCATGCATTTAAAAAAATCACATTTAGATTTATATAAAATTTGAGCCACGTGGACGTAAATTATTACCTACTTTATATTTTTAATTGTAAATTATGATGTTAAATTTGTTAAGTTAAAATCGAGAATTAATCAAACAGTTTATCAAGAGAAAACAATAGGTATAAAAACATGTAGTTTTAGAATTGTTTTTTTAATTAAAAAAAATACATGTTCAATTGCAATGATGTTTCATTTAAAAGTAAAGATTAGAGTGAAGTAAAATTTCTTCTTTGTAAAGATTGTTTTTTAGGGTAGGTACATAAGTGGTTCGACGTTTAACGAAACGAAACTTATACTGTCTTGTAGAGTACGTTTTTAATCATAAATGAGTGACTTCAACTCGATTTTAGTTAACCGCGTGACTGAAATTACATTTTATATTTTTGTGCTTTTTTATTGATAGAGGAGTAAAGTTAAAAATTGAAATATAGAAAGCGTTTGTGGAGGTTTTTTTTTTTTTTTTTGTTTTTGAAATATGAGGTACACATATGAGGAAGTACGAAAAAACTGAAGGAGGACAAAAGTTTTAGTTAAAAATGGTGCAGTGAATTCAAATCAACAAAACAACAATCCGTTCGGTTGCAAATAACCTTTTTATGTAATATTCTATCACTTCAATCTGTAAAGCTCTATACAAAGCTCTATTTGAATTATGTCTCGGCCAACAGCTTTCACACTTGGGCTGAAAAGGGTCATTTTACGCTCTTGGTGCACAAATAACTATTAAAAATACTTATCAATATCGACATTTGAATCTTACAAGCTGTCAAATAAATGCAATTTTAGGTTATGGTGATAAAAAATGAATTTCTTTCCAATCTTTTTAAAGGCAAATTAATATATTTGCAGTTGTTTTTAGTGATGCCGCCGAGACGAGCCATTTCTCGGTCTCGTCTCGTCTCGACTTTTCGAGACGAGGCCAAAGTTTTTTCTCGTCTCGTAAAAATCGAGACGAGACGAGATTTTTAAAGTCGAGATCTCGCCGAGACGAGACGAGATCGAGAATTTCTCGACTTTTTTTTATTGTAAAATTGTTCTACATTTGACCATCGAATGAGTAATATAAACTTGAATTAAATTGAGAATATAAATATTAATAATACAGATTCATCAATCACGTCTGTATCGTATTACGCCCTGCCATTTTTTACTGGTGCTACGTCTTGGAAATTAATATAATTTAGGCAAGTGTAATGTTGCCGACTTCCGTATTTCTTAAGCTGAGTTCGGCTTACACACACGGTACTAGAGTGGAGTGAGAGTGGATTTTCATCACGTGATCACAGAGTAAAAATTGCGAATTGTATTCTTTCGAACGCGAAATACTTCAACTACTGTCAAAAGGTATTATTATATTATTATTAGATTTATTTGTAACTTATTGTGATCAGTTACATAAATAATTATGAATAACATAATTTTGCCTGTGATTTATTTTGCATGGGAAATGTATTTCGAGAATGATTCTTCTTCAGAAGAAAATATTTTAGAAAAAGTAGACAATTATGTAGAGCTGACTGTTCCAGATATGGCTGACTATCAGTTTAAAATGCATTTTCGGATTCTCCAAACACATTCGAAAATTTACTTCTTAAAGTTAGTAACTTAAATATGCATCATAATAATACGTATAATAAAAATATAATAATAAATAGGCCGACGTTAAATAAAAAGATTAAAAAAAAGAAAAAAAAATATATAATAATAACGCCTCCATGAAATCAATCTAAACTCACTGGTATTATTTTGCAATAATATTAAATTGTTACGTTTGATAACAACACCTTTATCTGTGACTGAAGAATGGGTATTTGATGAAATACTTTCCAGCAAGCATTAATTAACAATTTGTACACGTACTTCCATTTAACATTCGCCAAACCAAAAAACGTCAAGTTAATTAAATGTCAAATTCTACTTTATTTTTCGAACAGTCTTTTATTTGCATGAGGATTAGTTCACTTGTCACATCTGACCCGGTCAAAATTGACCTGACTTGAAGCAAATAAAATAAAACAGTTTTGTTTTGACTTTTGACAACTAATTTAATATTCTTGGTTTGTAGGATTGTACGTAGCATTTCATTCTTCGATATTTTTAGGTTAGAATTTCTACGAAAAAACTGCCAAAAACGTCGGTGTTTCTACCCCACCACTTAACTAACCAAAAGTTCAGAAGTGAGTATCCTGTGCGGAGTGGATCAGCATCGGGAAGGGGGGATCTGACCTGATTACTTCTGACTTTAGATCAGTTGCAAATAAAATATGACAAACTGCTGAATTATGTGACCAGACTCAGAAGTGACCTGATCCTCATGCAAATAAAAGACTACTATTGGCTTCACGAGGTGTGACTTGAGGAGTAAACTCTTTTCACTATACCCCGTAATGCCCGAACGCGAAAATATTGCAAATTTCACTCCAAATACCAAAAGCCGAACGGAAATAGTACTCTTGGAGTGAAAAGCGTTAAAAGAGTACGTAAGTCGAACTCAGCTTTAGAAATGGTTGTTCGAAATTATTGCAATTAATCTTATATATTTACTTACTACAAAAACTAGCAACAACGTATATACTTTCAGTATAATACGAACTTGATTAATTTAAATTATTAAATCTCATATCTTCTTGGAGTATACGGTATAGAGGCAAAAAAAAATTTTAAAATATGGAGAAAATTAAAATTAACAATATTTCAAATAGGTGTTCTAGTTAAAGGTGCGTTTAAAAATAAATAAAAGTCAAATATTCATATAAATTGAAGTGTAACTTTATAAATTAAATAAATAGAGATTTCACTTGTGAAAAAAAAAAGAAAAAATGGGAAATTTCACATTTTTCAAGACGAGACGAGATCTCGATCTCGAGACGAGAATTTGGGCAGACGAGAATATGTCAAGACGAGATGGCTGAAAGATCTCGTCCCGACAATGTCGAGATGAGACGAGAAAAAACAATTTCTCGACGAGACGAGTCTCGCGGCAACACTAGTTGTTTTCTAAAAAATGGCGGATGCTCCGGTAATAATTACCACAGAATAAGGAACCACCAAATGTGACACTCTCCGCACCGCCTTTGGTGTTTCGTATTATTATGATTCATTTTGTGACCTTGCATTATGCAAACCTAATAGTCTTTTAATTTTTTTAAGATTCTCGATGTCTTGAAAATTCTTATAATTTACAACAATAACAAAATACCTTTGGGGATCCTTAAGAAATCTAAATATTTCCTTGTCATTCTGCTTGAACATCCCGAGCACCACAAACGGTTTCACCTCATTTTTTCGTGATATCGTTAATAAAAATTATTCGTTGACACAACACACAGTACTTTCCCCTTTGATTTCTTATCTGTGCACAGCACAATGGTCCTAAAGCGTCGTAAAAATATAGTTGGATATTTTGTTACAGAATGTTAGGTTAAAACAATAAATTACCTGATCGAAATGCCTACAAAGAGATGGCGACAATAGAATTTGGGCGGGAAGCTTACGTGTCGCATCTGGTAGTTCTCTTTTCTCTGCTACAGGCACGGAACTAGAAGTACAAAACTGGGTGGGCCCAGCCCAAAACCCTGGCACCGGGAGGAGGAGCCCAAATTCAAATTTTTTCTTGATGAGCGGGGGAAACTCTGTGGCGTCACTACATTTTTACACCATTTACCATGTAAAAGTATTCTAAGGTTATCGGACACAAGCACGGAACTAGCTGTGTAGTGCTGAGTAGACCGCGGCTGGGTTAGGGGATACGGGTTCAAACAGCTTCACACAATCTTACTTATTTTAATACCTTAGAAGATTTCCTCAGTCCGTGCAAAAAGATATTTTTTTAATTGGTCAGGGTGGACACAAGGGTGGGCCAACGTAATTTTGAGTGGGCCTACCTTGGCCCCACCGTAGTTCCGTGCCTGCTGTGCTATTACCTTCCCCAGCTGATACCCCTCACATTATAGTGAAATCACATTCAACTTGGACCAGTAGTTTTGAAGTTATGAGGCTATATACATACATACGTATATACATACATACGTATATACATACATAAGGATATACGGGCAAATACACAACACAACTAAGAACTTTCTTCTTGAAGTCGGTTAAAAAGTACATTTATTTTGGCTGCACCCAGCTGGTTGACATGACAACCCGTCAATCAGATTTGTCGGCTTTTAGTGCCTTCTCTTTATACATAGTCGGGGAGCCAATAACAGGCATTTCGAGTGCATTTTATACCACTGGAGACCGTGATTATACACTGTGTCCCCGGATTGAATTTGCGAAAGGTGTAATATAACAAAAAAAAAATAGTATGGCTTTCATTTTCAGCAGTCTCGATCTGCCTGACGTAAAATGGATTTTTACTAAATTTCAGTTAAAATGGGATATAACTCGCGGAGTTAATCTAAAAAGAAAATAAAATAAAATAAATCATTGTAGGTAAACTGGTCTTTCTGTTAATTTTACGGAAAAATTCTATTTGGATAAAATATTGGACATTGAAAGTTAGAGCCATATGCCAACTTTCATTGCATTTGAACAAAAAAAAATAATACTACTTAAAGTAAATAGCTTTTTATTTTTTAACGCAATTAACAATTTCAACGAATTCAACTAAAAATCTATGCGAATAGTACCCCACCTAAATTACTACATAATTCCACCCTTCCTCGAATTATTTGTAACTTCTTCTAATTTCCTCAAGATGTATTATTATTATTATTGTTTCTTTTTTTTGTTCAAATGCAATGAAAGTTGGCATATGGCTCCAACTTTCAGTGCCTAATATTTTATCCAAATATAATTTTTCCGTAAAATTAGCAGAAAGACCAGTTTACCTACAATGATTTTTTTTAAATTTTCTTCTTAGATTAACTCCGCGAGTTAGATCCCATTTTAACTGAAATTTGGTAAAAATCAATTTTACGTCAAGCAGACCGAGACTGCAGAAAATAAAAACCGTACCAATTTTTTTTTGGTATTTTACACCTATCGCAAACACAATCCAGGGGCACACTGTATATTATTCATATTTTGCGTACTTAAATTAAATTATCACTTAATAATTTACTCGTACAGTATCAACCTACATACATTCTAACTCAGCTTTACTACAACTGCATTTCTGGTACATTTATTTTTTAAGTTTACTCTTGAAAAAGACATTTCCGAAAGTTAGATTAGGGCAAACAATTATATTATTAACTTATATATAAACGCATTATTCCTTAAATCCCAACCAAAATGAATTGGATTGAGAATTTCTGAATTTTCGCAGTCGCACTTTTCCAAAGAATTATTTAATACGCATCTCTCAAAATGTATTGATAAAAAAATTCTCAGTAGGTGGTAATTTTCTTAAAACAGACTTGCAGGCGTGAAATAACTTTGCGAGTAATTTATTCAAATACCCTGTAAATTATGGCCGACCATACAATATTCTAATAAAATACCGAGCTGAATTTTTAAAAGGCCATATTGGCGGTAATATAGTAATAATAATAATATAGTAATATAGTAATGTTGTAGTTATTTCTTCAAGAGGTATTATTATTATTATTATTTTGTTCAAATGCAATGAAAGTTTGCATATGGCTCTAACTTTCAATGCCAAATATTTTATCCAAATAGAATTTTTCCGTAAAATTAACAGAAAGACCAGTTTACCTACAATGATTTATTTTCTTTTATTTTCTTCTTAGATTAACTCCGCGATTTAGATACCATTTTAACTGAAATTTGGTAAAAATCCATTTTACGTCAATCAGACCGAGACTGCAGAAAATGAAAGCGGTATTAATTTCCTTTTTTTTTTTTGTATATTACGCCTGTCCCAGATTCAGTCCGGAGACACACTGTATTATGAGTGAAAAGAGTTGTGATGTAAGTGGCAGATATGCTAAGTATATCCCTCAAGATTGAGGATTCCTAAATAAAACATAGGAACCAAGTGCACTCCATAACACTCGAGATTTTGGTAAAAAAGTCCCAAGCACCCAATGGCAGAAATGTAGCGTGTAGTTGAAAGCTAGGCAGAGAAATTTTGTGCACACGAAATTGAGATCACTTCATACCTCCCAAAATCGGTCTTAAGTAAAAACTTGTGATCAATTATTAGAACCAAGTAATTTAGTGGTAGAGAGCATTCGCTTGGTTAATTATGTCATTTTTAGCAAAATGATAAATTTGATGAGTTTAGGGACCTTAACCTTGAGGAATATACTTAGCATATCTGCCAGTTATCTCACGGCCTCATACACAGAGAGATTCATATTAAAAAGGTGGTATGAAATGCACTCTAAATACCTGTCACTGGCTCTCGAACTAATAGACCTGTTAAATATTTTTTGCATGAGACGCAGGGGGAGCTACCCTACAACTCTTGTCCCATATTTATAGTTCTGCCACTTCCTTCTAATCCACATTTTCAATAAAATGCTTCACATATCTCTAAACTCGTGAGCCACTAGTATCTTATTTCATTTTCTTTGGCCGTTTATGTTGTGATCTAAAGAATAGTATGTACACCCAAAAATCTAGTAGCTTATTAGTTAGTGTTTAAGAAGAAGCTAAAGAAGTATTTAATCAAAACAAGAAAACAAAATATTATATCTTTATTTCGTTGTCGTTTGTTCTGAAATTTCTACTAAACATTTCTATTTTGTAAATCTGCTAGCTTGAAATTTCCGAAAATTTCGACACTGAAATATATGATCAGGTTTCTGTGTAAGCTATGTAAGTGCATACTGTAGTAAAAGTCAATGAGTTCTTGTAAAGGCTACGCATATTTTAATTATATACCCATTAATTCGAGAATTAACAACGTTAGTCCAATTTCTATTTTTAGTTTTAGATTCAAAGTTTTAATAATTCTTTCACGAATAGATTTTAAATCGCCCGCTTTTTTAAATTTTAAATGCACCGTGAAAATCGTTGAAATTCTTGGTAAGTGTGATAACAGGTAAATCGATTAGTTAGGTACTTCTCCGGTTTATTTGGCCAAGGACCAATGTCAAAATTGCCTAACCTGGTGAGATTCTGTTTACACGGATATTACAGCCACCGTCTGTCTAATGAACACATTGTGTACTAAAAAGTGAATAAAAATAAGATGTCATATTGCCATTTTTGTTAATCATATTCATCAACATTTTCTATAAATTGAGTCCAACTAGTTAAACTTTACACAATAATTGAAACAAACACAAATTCTAAGAAAAAGTATCATATCGGAAACAAGCAAAATAACAAATCGGTATACATGGTGTGATTAGATTCATGCCATTAAATAAAACTGATAATGGGGAACGACAAAAGAAACCCATATAGCATTTTCGTCTAGTGACACTTTAAAAAAAATAGAGCTAGGTCGATAATTTGAAGACTTACCTACGAAAAGTTGACAACCACTGCCTTCTGTGGGTTGATGAACGCATAGTTGTGAGGGAACAAAAACGAGTTTACATTTCTCCAGTTGGCTAAAAAAGTTGAGCTAATGCGTGCCGCTCAAAGTGCCAAGTTTTTTGCGCTAGGACAAAACAATCAGGCCGGCCGGCATGCAGGTATAATATGACATGGCGACAAGAAAAAGTCACTTTACGCTTTTTTCAGTAATGAATTCCTATACATAAAAGGCGCCGGCAGTACTCAAATAGATCGGATGATATTTATCTAGTATTTTTTACGTTTTATTTCTTATTATCGATGCAATGACCATTAAAAAAAGGTCGTAAAAAGACCTTGAACTCGGTTTAATATGAGAGTCGTTACTAACCTAATCAATATTATAGGTACTATCTGTCACCAATTAGTTTTAGTAAACTTCTTTCCTCTTTTTTGTCACCAAACGTATGGGCTTAAAACTCCATGTTAAACACTAGTGGCACCTAGAAATCTTGGGTCGATCTCTATAATAAGATAGAGTGAAATATAAATAGCAAAATAATGTACGTGAAAGAAAGCGATATATCAACATTGGTGCCAGGCACTTCAGCATGTTAAGAGTTCCGCCGACGACTAAAAGTAGCTAGAGAGAAAAGTGGCAACAGCGTAGGTTAAATCTGTTTCTTTTCAGCATAGTATTTGTCCATTTCTCTTCTCTTCTACCTTATTTTAAAATGCCACTACTGTATAAAGCTTTTTTGTTTGTCTGGTCACACCCCACTACCAGTTTATTTAATAACATGAAACAAATTATATTATGTAAAAAAAGTATATCCTGTTAAAATTTAATTTTAAGCAACCACAGCAATTTTCTACATACATTAGCTTCAGCATCACACAGTCGAGAATTATTCCATAGCGGTTAATTACCTTCAAAATGTATTAATTAATTTTGAAAAACAGGTTCATAAGGCACTTACGTACATTATCACATATTTGTAAGCTAAGCTAAATACTCTGGTAGGTAGGAGCATGTTAAAAAATCTTTTATTAAACGGAAGGGGCTGTGTTCTGTCAAATTTTTCCGTAATGCTAAACACAATTTTAGTCTATTGTCTATGTACTGTAGAAAGGAACTAAAACATTAAAGGGTTTTTATTGTTTTTTATGTTCAATTGACCCCAAAATATGAGAAAACCGCGGAGTGCTACCATTTAAAGAGGTGCGTTTTTGAGATCGTAGTGAAAGGGTCCACTTTTCACATTTTTGAGTTTTGCTCGAAAACTATGCATTTTTCCTATAAACACGTGAATAGAAAAGTTGTAGAGAACTAAATTTCCAATGGCACCTTCAAAAGTCAAAAAAAGTTTTTTTTTACAAAAATACGTCCAAAAAACAAAACAAAAAAAAACGTAAAAATGCAGTTTTTAATTTTTTTTTATTTTAGCCTGTAACTTTTTTTCGGGTACATTTAGTCATAGACATTGCTGCATAAAAAAAGCTGGCGTTTTTTCCCTTGAAATGAGATTTTGTAAAAAATTTTACGATTACTTTTAACTTTTTTTTTTGCTAATTTTTACTATATTTTTTTCAAATTTCGTCCTGTAACTTTTTTTTGAGTCAATTTAGGTATACACATTATTATATTAGAGTGAAAGCTGACTTTACGGTGGTTGAAATGGTGGCTGGTAAGACTCTACGACAAATAGAAACCTAGATACAGCGTTTCGAAGATTGTTACTTTTATTAACTTTTTTCTAATTTTTAACGTTCTTTTTTAAATTTCGGCCTATAACTTTTTGTCAAATACTTTAAGTGCAGGTATTGCTACATTGAATGTACTCGCAGCATTCTTGTTTAAATGGTCTGCAATAGAAGTTTATGTGATCAATAGTAACCAAGATACAGTCTAGATATAGTAGATTATTGTACTTAAAAAATAACTTTTTACATTTTTCCACTTCTGAACTTTATATCACGTGATTTTTTTTTGTTCAAATAACAACTTAGAAAAGATAGATTAAATTAATTTATTCATAATTGTATACCTGTTATACATTATTTATGAAATTATTCAAATGCTGGATTTAACATATTTTCAAAATCAATTTCTTCGATTTCTTCATCGGCATCTACGTGAACATCGTCTTCCGTTATTTCAGTTACATCAGAGTTTTCACAGTTTATTCCCATACATTCTTTGCAAAAAATGCAATATCTGTACTTAAAGTATTTGACAAATAAGTTATAGGCCGAAATTTAAAAAAGAACGTAAAAATTAGAAAAAAGTTAATAAAAGTACTAATCTTCGAAACGCTGTATCTAGGTTTCTATTTGTCTTAGAGACTTTTACCAGCCACCGTTTCAACGGGCGTAAAGTCAGCTTTCATTTTAATATAATGTCTATACCTATATTCACTCAGAAAAAAGCTACAGGACGAAATGTGAAAAAAAAATAGTAAAAATTAGCAAAAAAAAGTTAAAAGTTACAATCTTTGAAACGCTATATCTCGCACTATTAATCCTAACATTTTTTACAAAATCTCATTTTAAGGGGAAGAACGCCAGCTTTTTTTATGCAGCAATGTCTATGCCTAAATGTACCCGAAAAAAAGTTAGAGGCTAAAATAAAAATAAAAAATTGCATTTTTTCGTTTTTTTTGTTTGGTTTTTTGCACGTATTTATGTAAAAAAAAAATTTTGACTTCTGAAGGTGCCATTTCGATTGGAAATTTAATTCTCTACAACTTTTCTATTGACGTGTTTATGGGAAAAATGCATAGTTTTCGAGCAAAACTTAAAAATGTGAAAAGTGGACCTTTTTACTTCGATCTCAAAAACACACCCCTTTAAATGGTAGCACTCCGCGGTTTTCTCATATTTTGAGGTCAATTGAACATAAGAAACAATAAAAACCCTTAAACGTTTTAGTTCCTTTCAACCCTCTTTTTTTTTGGACATAGACTTGGACTTGGTAAGTGCTTATACTGATTTATTAGACCAATCACATGCTTATTGAGTATTTAAAAATTTCGGTACTAATGAAAAAAAGTTGGAGATGATCATTTCACATTGTCCAAAACGTACTGACAATATGGTATCGGTTTCATCTTGTTATGGGTCAAGCTCACTCAAATGTGAAATTTCTAAGCATTTTCTTTCCACTAATATATATATTTTATAGTCAATGTATTTTTTTCTCAAAATAAGTAATGATATTTAATCATTGAATTAAAATTGAACAATATATTTCAAATACATAATACATTTCAAATAATAATTATGCTAAAACATACTGCATACAAATAAAGAAGCATGATATTCTTTGTCAGTAGTGAAGTCGTAGATGTAGTTAGATTTTCCACATTTAGTATTAGATTTTTTTAAGGTATACCTAAATAAAATTTGGAGGTACAAGTAAACTACACAACTACTTTTCGTTTTTCATATTCTACCGTAAGAAAAGTTTTTTTCAGCAATTAGTAAAAGAAGGTAATTTTTGTCAAAAAGTTAAAATATTTTTATTAACTTTTTTTTTTTAGTTACTTATCTAAAATATACAACTTTTGATTATTTTGTATGGCTTCGAGAT
The DNA here is from genome assembly GCA_936432065.2 of Rutpela maculata. Lineage (NCBI taxonomy): Eukaryota > Metazoa > Arthropoda > Insecta > Coleoptera > Cerambycidae > Rutpela > Rutpela maculata. The sequence continues at coordinate 94,004,568 of OW386285.2, read as the reverse complement.
ATGTACACTAAGACGGTGTACACCATTCAGAAGACAGATTGTTTTTTAATTTTTAATATTGACATCCGCATAGGTGCTTCAGCAGTGCGAGTTTGAAATTAAAAAAGTTTGTTTATTTGTGTTCTGTATTTAAAAAAATTTTTTGTTTTGGTTTAAAAATAATTGTGCGAAAAAATTAAACTTAGATGAATTGTTTCAGTTGCCAAAAATGCTCTCCAAGGCAGACTGTCAGCAATTAAAAGGAAGTTAAAAAATTAAAAAATCAAGCCAAATGCAGTAGATTTAAATAAACTGCTGATGTAAAAGTAAGCTTTTGTTTTGCTTTTGTACCTACTAACAATAATCCATGTTATTTATTCTTAAAATGCTTTCCCCCTTAAATTATTTGCCTTTGTTATAATACGATTAATTGAAAATAAATGGAATTTTATAAAAATCAGTGCTTCAATTCCTAACAAATCTAAGTGTAAATAAAATTATTTGCATTAACTGATTAATCATCAGGGTGTTTCATAAAAAAATGGCCATAGCTTAATGGCAGATAAACGACACCGAGGGTAATCAGAATCATCCATAGAAAAAACTAGTTGGACCCTCATTGCTGAAATATAGGGTGATTTATGTATTTTTACCAAAAATTATTTTGGTTTTACTTTGTAATGGAATGGAATAATTAGTTCATATTTGGCACATGTAATACACTAGTTAGTAATACTGAATAAGTATATGTATGACACTTTAAAAAATGCAGGTCCGGACTTAAAAATGTTTTTGTAGTTCTTCAGTAACTCCCCTGTATACGTTTCTTTTTTTTTTCGAAATGTAAATCGAAAAGTAGATAAAAAACTGAACAAAATGCCTTCATTCATTTTTTTGTCACACTTTTGCCGCCACCAAATAACACGACATGAGACTTGTAAATATTGATGAAAAACACGCACACAAAATGCTTCCATAATTAAATTAGGCATTTACTTTTTTTTAACAATAATTATATGTTTTAATTACCAATTTTTATTTCATTCCTCTCATTTATTAAAAACTAGTAAAAAAACAACAGAACATATCTGTTAACAACAATAATAACAGTAGCAATAAGGTTGAATATCAAAAACACATATAGTAACAAAATAACAACAAAGTATCAACTGAATAATTGTACGAAAAAAAAAATGCAGATATTGTCATAAAACGTATTTGCATATCATTAGAATTATAATTAAAGTTTATGTTCAAAATGTTCTCCTCAACTTTAGTACATTTTCTGGTGCGGTTTACGAGATGGCCGATTTTCTTATTATATCTGGACTGTTTCTAATTTCCTTGCAGCATTCAATAATCCTTTAAATTAATTGATCCCTGCCATTTATGTGCACATTGTAGACCCCACACCTCAAGTGACCCCATAAAAAAATAATCTACAGGATTAAAATCCGGAGACCCTGCCGGCCATACATGAGGACCTCCACGACCAATCCATCTGTTTGGATGTGTATCATTTAAATGGTTTCTAATTTGGTTAGAGAAATGCGGTGAGGCTAAATCATGTTGAAAGAACATACCTCGGATATTTACATTTTCTAAAACATTCGGTAACGTATGTCTAAAGTTACTTGCAAAAAAGAACGATCAAAACAGACCAGAAAATTTACGCATGTGCGTTTTTAAGACTCAGATATTCCGGCCAATATCGACATTGAAATCAACTTATTAGGCAAGTTTCTAAAGTTTACGATGAAATCCGGTAGACTTTGCGTAGGTAAAAGCATATGTATTTGACTGAGCTAATCTAAGATGAAAAGATCAAATAAAAGCTCAACTAAGTTAGATTTTTTAAATTTACTAGTAGAAAGTTCACCGGTAGAAAGAAAACAAAACTATCGTTTAAAGTTGTCACATTACTTGTTCACAAGTTTTCTAATAGTTGTCATTTTGAAGGAAAGCTACTATGATCAACAGTGACAACTTTAAACAATGTCTTTAAATGTTAAATCATTGTTGAATGCTGCAACGAAATTAGAAATAGTCCAGATATGACAAGAAAATCAATCGGTCATCTCGTAAACCCCACCACAAAATTTACTAAAGTTGAGAAGGACATTTTGAACATAAAATTTAATTATAATTCTAATTTGTAAATATATTTTATGACAATATCTGCATTTTTTTGTTTGTCGTACGATTATTCTGTTGATAGTTTATTGTTATTTTATTACTATGTGCATTATTGATACTCAATTATGTTGCTACTGCTATTGTTGTTGGTTTGTTATGTTGCTGTTTTACTAGTTTTGAATAAATGAGAGAATGAAATAGATTCTTGATTCAATGGCCTCTAAACATTTATTTTCTTATTTATTTTACCACCTGCATAAAAATTGGTAATTAAAGTATAATAATTCTCGTTGAAAAAAAGTAAATGCCTAATTTAATTTCGAAAGCATTTTTTGCGTTTATCATTCATGAATATTTTTTCAGGTCTCATTGTGTTATTTAGTGGAATTTATTTAGAAGGGTGGCAGAAAAATTATTCAAGCCATTTTGTTCGGTTTTTATGTACTTTTCAAATTACATATCGAAATTTAACACGTTGACTGCCGCACCAAATTCAATAATCGGGTCGTCCAACCCATGAGTATTTTTTGTTCTATATGTATAAACTAGATTGTGTATTCTAATACATACACGTGGCACCTTGGATCCACCTAATGTGTATTCAATTAAATACTCATGGCAGTCGAAGTGTTAAAAAAACATACAGGGTATTGTTTTATTGAAGAATGACAAAAACAATTTTTTTCAATGCCGGATCTGGATTTTTTTCTGTCATACATGTACTTATTCAGAATACCAGTATATGCCAAATATGAATTTATTTATTTATTATTATTATTTATTATTTATTTATTTCTTAACAGAGTAATACCCTAAAGAAATTCTGGCAGACATACATAAAATACCTTGTATTTCAGTTAACTTTTCTTTGGGTGATTCTGATTACCTTCGATAGCCTGTATCTGCCATTAAGCCATGTCCATTTTCTTGTGTAACACCTTACATTCAGAGAATCGAAAATTGACTGTATTTCAAAACTCAAGAAATTGTAATTCATTAAAATTTCGCGTTAACCAGTGATGCTTGGAACAAAGAATTAGGAAAAGATAAAAATATGCTCTGGATGTTTATTAAATTGGTAATGATGGAACATAGAATTATCAACATCAGAGATGTATTAATATTATTTATATAAGAAGAATTAGCACTTTATCAATTGGTTTATACGATTTGATTTATAATTAATACTAAAGCATACTTCGAATCCATTTCCTTAGCGGAACGGTTGCTGTTTTGAGGAATAATCTTTGGACTAAAAGTATAATGCAAAAAAATAGAAAACCAAAAATTAATGTTCTCTAAATCGTAATGTACTGAAATTGTGGATTAAAATTAGAGTGAGTTACAACGCCAAAAAGAATATTGAAAATATCTATATTCTTCACGAGCACATTTTTAGTAGTAAATAGGATACTGATTTATGGAGCGATCAAGACTCGACCAAACTTCTAATAGAACTAACGAGGAACTTTCAAAAACAATCTGTCTGAAAATGGTTGTGCATGCAAAGCTACAAAGGCAATACTAACAGAGCTTGTTTGCAATTGTAGAAATACGGATTGTGTGCCCTGACAAGCCGTACACTCAACTATCCACAAACTCACAAGGTTCAGGTATGCCCTTTTTACAATAATTATAAACTAACCCTAAGCTACATCTTGCTATTTATATACTAAACTTATCAACTACCTCTACCACTCAAGTATTGTAGGACTAAAGTATTTTGTATTTATAGAATTTTCCTCGTTTACGGCACTGTATTTTTGGGCTTTTATCTGAGAAGTTATGTAATACAAACCTATTTAACGCTGTGCATGATTTTTGGAAGTAACTATACTGTATTTTCCACGTATAAACCAGTGGTACTTGGTGCTCTATGTAGTTCTTCTAGTTGTTTGGTGGTCACTGGTGTTTCATATAAGAAAAATTAATGATTTTAAAATTGATTTGTTTTCACAGCTCGACGACAAGAGATTATTAAGATGACCGAACAACTGATAGAAGCTATAAATACAGGCGATTTCGAAGCATATACGTAAGTATAGACAATTTTAAAAAGTTTTAACAGTAGCGCCGCGCCGGTAGTTTATTTTATGTCCCTTGTACATTCGATATTAGTACAGGTAGGGTTTCGGATTTTATCTTTGTTATCATTAATATTGTGGCATAATTGTTTTACATATTTATCAGTTGCTATTGTCACGCCTAAAGAAACAGGAAAATTAGGACATCTGAAAGAAAGCAACAAATTAAATTCAATGAGTTATAATGCCAACAATATATATTCAACAAAGCTATAATAACAGTATTAAAAAAACTAAAAGAAATACAATACTCCTCAATATACAAACTAAGGCGCAGCGTGGCTTTTAGGGACGCTTTTCGGTGCTCGGATAGACACTATCCATCCCCATTTACTTCATTGTTTAGAAATACATGGTGCGACAGCATTTTGTAAGTGCAAGCATGGTCAATGTTTATTAACACCGATCTTGTTACGTTCCTGAACCGTGTGAGTTTATAAATATAAAAATGAAGTCAAGTAGTATTTATTCAAAATAATGGTTTCTAATGATAAAATATTGAGAATATTGGTATGAAAGTTAGATGTGACTTGCTTCCATTTCTATGATAATAGAAAGTAAATGGTGCCTTCGGTTTGACAATATGAACTATTATTAAATAGTGAACACGCAAGTACTTTATAATACAAAAAAAATAGGCACCTTTTCCTCGGACTCGCTTAATGTTTCAAACACTTTTCGTCTTCATCGATTCTATGTAGGATTCATCGAAGCTGTTTCATTTTGTGATTTGAAGAATATTTTTTAAAACACATAGCACTTTTCAGATCTTTCCACTTTTTCACGGACACCGCTTAAAATAATAACTCTTTTTCTCCTGCAGTAACTTACAAGTGACATTTAGAAAATATTTAGTCTATAATTCGCCCACTATCGAACGAATCTTAACAGCAAGTATTCCAAGGACCAAGGACTCGATAGCACATAGAAGCCTTTCTTAAAAATCAGGGATGCAACTTGAAATATATATCAGCTAAAAATAGGAAAATATCATTGATTTTTTTTTCCACCATTATTGCTCGGATAACAATAAAATTTGTGGATATGTTGTTTATAGTCTTTATAGTGGTAAAAATAATCTTTTGGTTTCGATTAGGGCCATTGAGAGGGGGGATCAGCCAGGTCAACCTTGGGGCCTAGTACATTTAAGGGGCCCGCGACTCACCTTTTATTTTTAATGATTATTGTATACTTGGGGCCATTCAAAAATTACGTAACGCAAATTTTGATCAAATTTGACCCCTTCCCTCCCCTTGTCACATGTCACGTTTGAAGATACCCCCTAAATAAATTATGTCACAAATTTCACCCCCCCCCCCTCCCCCCCCCTCAAAATAAGATTTTTTTTTAATGTCATTTATATTAAAGTCCCGTGTAAACTTGGTTTGTCTTGTGACTAAGGACAAACCTTGTACAGTTTATACAAAAACAGCTGTTGTCTTTATTCGTGCTGAACAAAGTGAATGCAATCAGTAAGCAACCAATGGAGATCAAGAATTTTAAAAATATTTCGATTCAATTGTCTGTTTAGTGATTGTAATCACTTCGTTCAGCACGAAAAAAAAATACTTAACAAAAGTCTTGGGTTAGGTATGGTATAGTATGTTATACCAAATTGGTAACAAATTTTAAAAAGATCAGAATATTTGTGGAAAAAAGAATAACATTACGTAACACAATGCAACTCCCCCCTCCCCCCTATGTCACAAGTTGTCACGTTTTTAAGTAGCCTCTTCCCCCGAGAGCGTTATGTAATTTTTGAACGGCCCTTTTATTTTAAATTTTTTATCAGTCACTTTTTTATTCTATGATAAACACTGTAAAAAATTGTAGATTGTATTTTTATTTCTTACTTTTATTTAAGGAGATGCTGGAAATGTCAGATGCTTCAGGGCCCGCCCTGGCTATCGACGGCCCTGCATTGAATTTGCACTTTGAACAGAAACGTAATATTTGTATATTGACTGAAGAATTAATCTTAAAAAAAATAACTCGAAAAACATCTTTATTTTTGGAACTATTTAATGTAATGAAGTTAAAAGAAATGTTTTTTAGCATTAATGAAACCAGAAAAATATAATTTATTTTTAGGATATAACATGTCTATTTGTCGCTTTATTTGGAATCTCCATAGAAGTTACCCATTCAATTCTTAGGGTGGTGGGCTAAGAATTAAGTATCAAGCCATTTCCTGCTGCCAAAATCCAAAGTTTAACTTTAGTATGATCAAACTATTGATATCAATAAAAATGGTGTTCTATAATGCTAATCTACTTATCCACGTCAAATGTTTGTTTTTCAATATTAGTATCAATAATGTTGCCCAAGAAATATTTTATTATATCTATGTAAAAATATATTTGTTTCAATTAATTTATTATATTACTATTACGTATGAAGAGAGATTATGATACTTAAGTAAAGACTATACATGAATAATTTTTCCTTAAAAATGAAAATGAGTCATATTGAAATATTGTATATAGTGATTTGCTGAGGGAAATAAATTCAGTAAAATCAATCATCTTAGAAACCAATAAATGTTTCTTCAGTTTTAAGTTTGAATTCATCCGAGGTTCGCCAGAAAAATATCTCCAGACGTCTACAAATCCATGTTGCCCTTTGTAGATTAACTCTATTTTTTTAGTTTTAACAAAATACAGTTTTGTTTTTTTACAGAAAAATATGTGATCCACATTTAACAGCATTTGAACCTGAAGCAATGGGAAATTTAGTAGAAGGAATGGATTTTCATAAATTTTATTTTGATAATGGTAAGTTTCTGTTAATATCCTTCGTATAATACTATGCAGGGTGCCCCTGAAAGGTCCGTACAAAACGGTACCATATGTTTCTCAGAACAAAACAGGACAATTTAACCAAACTTCCTCAATCTAGAATTAAAGCGTTCGAGCTACAAATATCTGCACATATTTTTTTAAAACAAAATTTTGCTTTTAGCAATAAGGAAATAAGTTTGAGGTGTTTTTAACATACTTTTTTTGCTCGAGGGTATTATTAATTCGTAGGAAAAAAAATGATTTTCTACAGATCATGTCGTAATGTAGCTAATTTAAATTTTGTTTTGAGTCACTGATGTGACAAGTACCAGCTGGGAAAGGTAAATAATAATATTCCTTTTCCCAACTGATATGCCATCATCATGATCTAAAAGTAGAAGGGTAAATAGATATTTTGAAAGGAGTTTTGAAAATCACTGAATCGCCATTTTTTAGAAAACAAACAGGTAAAAAATAACCGATAAAAAAGCAAATTTTAGCTGATAAAATCTTGATATTCGGTGTAAAATTTTAGGTATACCCATATCAGGAATTCTCAAGAAAGTGTTCAGATTACCTGCATTGAAGAAGGGACATTTGAAATTTAATTTTTTAGCGACTAGTTAAAATAGGAAGAAATAAAAAACTTTCCACTTTTACGTATATTATATTTTTAGATCCCCTTTTTAGACATAAAAGTTTTTTTTTCTTGGCCGGACTTTTGCATATGGTGAAGGCGTCGGTGTTACTTATACACGCAATGCCACTAAGAGCTTGCAGAAAGTTTATCTTTAATGGTTCTTGAATTTTGATGGAACATACAAACAGATTTACTGCATACAGGTCAAATGGAGAATTACCTTAAAAAAAGTCAGCTAAAAAGGCATTGTACGCAAATACATATGATAGATGGTATCACACTTTTTAGTCCTAACCCATTTTATACCGTGCGTGTAATTTCCCATTAGGCATGTACATTCACGTAGCGTGAGAGATCTGACAACACAGCTGCCGTAAATTCCTCTGTCGGGCGGAGCATCCCAGCTATGTTATTTCATTTCAGCCAGCTGGCACGCGCGATGTTGTAATTTTACTCCCTATGCCTAGCGCTCCGCTACACGCACGGTATCACAATCCTTTAAAATCATCTAAAATTCAATAATTACTAAGTTTATTAAAAGCAAACCATATACCAGATGATACTAGTGAGATATAGCTCATCCCCTTTTATTCGTTTGTCTCTTAACTTACATAAATTAATGTTTCTTTAGTTAATGCACCAATAAAAAGACGTAAGGTTTGTCATTTCTAATTTTACCGTAAATAACAGCATGTCAGATTTTAATTATTACATCTTGTATATTTTTACGGATTTGGATAAACCGTTAAATTTTGAGTTTGGCAATGTGATATGTGGGATGTTTGCCTTTTGTTTTCCTTTATTATCTGCGATATTTTATTTAAATGCAGAAATCGCGATAGGCTTTTAAAACTTTTAAATATTCATTCCAAATGATGCTCCATTGTGTCTTTATTGAGCGTTACGTATTGTTATGTCCAAATTTATTAATAATAAGGACTGTATAAACTGTATAAACCCAGGTTCGATTTTACATATTACATTGAGTATGGGTATTGTCCATCTCATAAACTGGGCGGCCACTGTGGGGAAGGATTTTACTGTTCAAAAATCTCTAGAAACCTTAATATCCATCGGATCGGGATAATTTTTTTTTTAAATTAAAGGTAATTATATTCCCAACACATCTGTAGATGCAAATTTTCAAATGACCCGGTCAACTTTTATTAATGACATAATAAACTGTCAAAAAACTGTAAAGAAGTATTAAAAATTTAAACAATGAACCAATATCGCAAAATTATTTTTTTTTGTCTATACACAGTACATAAACTATATAGTAGTAAAATTAAACTGCCAAATACATAATTTGACAGCTGATAGCTGTCAATAAGATAAAATTAATACAAAAAATATTATATGTATAACATGCAAGTTATTTCTTCTGAAAATTGATTTTATAATTGATAAGATTTGTAAGACATGGCTAAATACAAAAAAAGGTATCTGAGTTTTGACATCTGTCAACTAAGCTGCAAAAATTAAAAAAAATTTAGTGTATTAAAAATTTAAGCTATCTTAAGATTGCGAATCCGTATTGTAATTATTCTCAACATAATATAAAGTTGACATCTGTCAATAGCTTTGTAAAATCTGTCATGTTGCTTTAATATATAAAAATAAATTATTTTTTTAATAGTAATGCTAGTTTTATAAAAAAAATGCCCATGGGTCCATGTAATATGTTCAATATAAATGGTTTTCTTTGTTAATTTTACAAAGATAACCTCAAAATTCCTTAAATTTATAGCGATTTTAGCGATCTACAGTTGAATTAAAAGACTTTTTTCGCTACCTCCTACATCGTTTTCGCGCCACATGAAATTAGAGTTTACGTTAAAAAACGCTGCAACGGGTTGCGAAAAAATTCCTTTAATTCCAATTCCTTTGCAAATGTCTAAGATACCTTGTTTTTTTATTCGTCTAACTGGCTTATATCGGTACACAGCCCTGTCAAAAAATCCTATTTCAAACTTATAGATACTTATAAATTTTTTATGGACAATCATAAGAACCTGTCTGGTTTATAAGGTTTTATGCAGTACATTAATTTTGCCATATAGAGTATCGGAAAGTGTTCGATTTGGTACGGCAATAAGAGCAAGTGAGAGCGAAGCAAGCAATGATGTACATTAAGGGGCGTGTTACACTTTGCCTCTGCTAGGGTACTGGTAGACGCCTGTATTGGGGGTGGTCGGTTAAGTCGTTGAAACTATGCAATCCCAAAAGCAAAACTTTCCGATACTGTAGAAATTATATTGGGATGAATAAGTATCTAAAGGAGTCATATTTGAGTTGGAATACCCATGTTGTTATTGGTATGTTTCTATAAGTGTTTATAGTAAAAAGAGTTTTTATGTGGAATTACAACTTTTAATTTGATAAGTTCTCATGGGATCTGAATAGTATTGAAACTGAAAAGGTTTAATCAGTAAAACCAAATACGAGTTTTGTAACCTTTTATAAGAAACAATTAGTATATGGTTTTTGTAAAAGGGGTTGTTATCAGTTTAGTTTATATAATAATTTAATGAGGATTTATAAGGATACGTATTAAAAAGTATTAACAAGGTATTACATTGAATCATTTTGTCTTTTTACGGGATCTGAAGAGTAATGAAATTGAAAATATGTACTAAGGACTTCCTAGTAGACATTTTATACATTTTTATAAGGATATATTTGTACTTATTTGTATAAGACTTCATGGGTCCATATCAGTTTAGTTTATATAAGAATTTAATGGGAACGTATAAGGATGCATATTAAAAAGTATGAATAAGTATGAAAGATATTACATCGAATACTTTTGTGAGTTTTTATGGGATCTGAAGAGTAATGAAATCGAAAAGATATACCAAGGAGTTCCTAGCAGACACTTTATACATTTTTATAAGGATATATTTGTATTTATTTTTATAAGACTTCATGGGTCCATATCAGTTTAGTTTATATATGAATTTAATGGAAACGTATAAGGATGTATATTAAAAAGTATGAATAAGGTATTACATCGAATAGTTTTGAGTCTTTATGTAATCTGAAGAGTAATGAAATTGAAAAGATATACCAAGGAGTTCATAGTAGGCATTTTATACATTTTTTGTACTTATTTTTATAAGGATATATTTGTACTTATTTTTATAAGGCTTCATGGGTTCATACCAGTTTAGCTTATATATGAATTTAATAAGAATTTATGATACCTATTAAAAAGTATTAATATTGATTTACAACTATTAATTTGATTTCATGGGGTTCCAATAGTGGTAAAACTAATAATATTTCATCAGGAAACCAGGGATGAATTTTATAACATTTTATAAGAAATAATTAGTATATGGTTTTTATAAAATTTGAAAGGTTATTATTAGTTTAGTTTTACATAAGAATTTAATAAGGATTTCTCTTTGAAAAGCATTAATGAGGATTTACAACTATTAATTTGAAAACTTTTCCTGGGATCTCAATAGTAGGCAAACTAAAAAGATTATAATACTTACAATACTTACTAAACCAAACTTACTAATACAATGGATTTCATATAATTTACATTAAAATCCATTGTAAGTATATACACATGGTATTTTAGAAAACCTTCTTAAACCTTAAGTCTTAATCAAATAAACCAATTTGTTTGTATTTCACATATATTGTAAATCTACTCGTGATAATTTATTAATGATATTTTTAGGAAATCTTTTCATGAAGAAAAAAAATTTGATGCTTTTGAATTTTTTGAAAAATTTAAATACCTACTTAAAGTTGACTACACACTTATTATTCGTGTAAAAAATGTTGACGTGTTTGTCTTTGCACATTTTTTGAGTGCCTAGTAAATCTACTGCCACAAAAAGTTTTGACCTCAAAAACTTCATATCTGGGAATTTTTTTTTTCGAAAATCTGAAAACATTTTTTTTCCTAATCAAGTAAACCAATTTGTTTGTATTTCACATATACTGTAAATCTACTCATGACGATTTATTAATGATATTTTCTGGAACTCTTTTCATGATGAAAAAAAAAAATTGGTGGTTTTGAATTTTTTGAAAAATTTAAATACGTACTTGCACGTGCACGTTAGAAATTCCACCCACCCACCATTTTTTAATTAGTTATACACCATACAATAAACTACAATTTTTCACAAAACTCTATCGAAGGGGAACGTAGGCAAATTGGAAAAGATAAATGTCAGGAACATAAAAGGATTATAATGCCATGGGCGGATGAAGAACCTTATGAAGCTTCTAGCTTTAATTCAGTTTCTCAGCCCTTAAAAGATATTTTGAGGTTTTATTTTGTTCAATTTTCCGCTCTGAATTAATTTTTTAATATTGCACAAAAGGAATTTATGGTATGTACTGATAATTCGAGGTTTTGGCGGAGGCGCCGCTTGTAACAACATGTGAATTTTCATATTTTGAAGTTCATGATATACTATGGGGCCATTCAAAAAATACGTCCGCTTCCAGAAGTGTGACAAAATGAACGATAGGAGGGTATATGAAAAGTTCTCACCAAAAATATGAAAAATAACTAAAATAATTAATGTGTATAGTTAGTTGTCTTCAGATTTACTAGGCACTCAAAAAATGTGCCTTTGATCTTTACCACACCGAAAAAGACGTCGACATTTTTTACACGAATAATAAGTTTAAGTATGTATTTACGCAAAGATACATTACTGGAAGGAACCACACGCAAAAAGGTTGCAAAGGCACGGACACTTATCTTAACCTGTCATAGCCTTTATATTTATATTTTAGTTCTCGTTTATTTCTTACCAAAGTAGTCGATTCTAAGAAAAATAATTTCAAATTATATTTTCAACTGTCACTCCTCCCTAAATGTTTGAAAGGGGGCTTAGGATATCGATGGTATGAAAAGAATTATTAGAAATATTTTTACCCAATAGAATGCCTCCACATCTAGACAAAATTTGCCGATTTGTCAGACTATACAAAGAAACAAAAAAAATGTAGGAGGGAAAGCTGGCGGTTATCATTTTGAAAATTTGCTGTAAATATTTGCAATAACTCAAAGGTACTTTTGTAAAGATTTATTTTAGATATTAAAATATAATTACTGAGGTTATATTGACTATTAGTTTTAGATAATGTATTTAAGCTTATAATTTTGCATATTTCATTTCTCCATTTTGCCTAATTCAATGGCTTGCAGAAAAATCAATAAAAGTGTGATAAAAAATCTATTCGCATATTTTTGTTTACAGACTTTATATTTTTCCACTGAATATTGAAAAATATATATATATACAGGGCGATCTTTTTTGGAGAAATAATATAATCAAATTAAAAGGCCTGAAATTTTTAATTAATAATCAACCGAGTAGCACACAAATAGTATAAAATTGTATACAATTTAAACAATTAAATTCTGATAAATAGCAAGGAAGTTTTGTCCAAAAGAAACGTTGGTTATAAGTAGCTTATCAGCCTGTATCGCAGTAAGCAAGCTTTACAGAAAAATTTCTAAAACCGTTCCTGAATAGAAACGGAGTCGAGTTTGATAGAGTTATTTAAAACTCTATTCTATAATTTATTTTATATTTATTTAATGTATTTTTCTTTTATAGTTTTGGGTAAGAATTGTAAAGCTGTGAACACAACCATATTAAATCCACACGTACATTTATTGGGTGACGATGCAGCGTGCATTGCCTATGTTAGGCTAACTCAGTACATGGACAAGTAAGTTATACAAAATTGTATTAGAATTTTGCAATAAGATTTAATTTATTTTTGAGCTAAGAAAAATCCAGGACAGCCATTTTTATTTTATGAAACTCCAAAAATGTTTCGAAAATTAGTTTTTGGAGAAAATAATAAAATTTTTATTTATAATTTTCCATGTCCGTTTATGTCGATCTATAATTTCACAAAGTTTCATTAAAAAAGGTTAAATTATTTCTTTAGTAATTTCAGTTTACGTAAAATTAAAGGTCCCTTTTTTCGGTTTCTCGTTTATAACTCTGAAACGGAAAAAAGTATTCTCTGCAAAATTAAAGATAAATAAATTTCCTATAGGAATGTTTATATTCATTTTCCTATGTGGAAAATGGTGTATCAAAGTTAGACAAGGTAAAAGGAAAAACTTTCAAGACTCAAAAGAAAACTTACATACCTAAGGCAGTCCTTAATCTGCATTATAAGACGAAAAAACTGCGACAAATTGAAGCACTCTCTGCAATCATCAATAGAAGCTGAAGATGTGAATTAGAGTATAAAATCATTTTATGCTTTTCACAAGTACAAAAAAGTAGAGTAGTAGTAGTGTTTGACTAGCACATATCTAAAATCGTAACTTTTTTTTATTGCCTTATTTATATTAACGATAGAATTCTACAAACACAAAAAAGCTGCATAGATATACTGACGAACGTTTCGCTAATCAAGATGGAATCATTGGGAAGTATAGTAATTATACCTACAAAATATTTGTAAAAAACTGTGATATAGAAAATTCAACCGACGAAGGGTATGATGTTTACATACAGCTTTTATAGATATTCATTTTTTAAAATTTTTTCCTTGTGGAAAAAGTCATTAATATTGGAAAATATTCCTTTGTCAATAATATACGGAAAGTATCTTTGTTTTCGTACATCACCATGCTTTCCATGGATTTACCTATACGTTCCCCACTCTATGTGTTGGCAATCTGTATACTTATTAAAGTTGATAAAACTTATTTTAATGTTTGTTATATTTATTTATAAAAGAACATTGTGGGATCTCGTGGTATGGCAATTCTGCATTAATCTTCGCGGGACTGAAATTGTCATGCAATAACTAAGTGAAACACATCCTTAGGTCATATCGCTTGCCACCATACAACAGTGTGATAAATAACTCCATTGCTTTATCGATTGCTGAAGGATCGCTATCTTTATTCAAAAAAATATCCATGCTGTGTTTTTCATTGAGCTGTAGTATCCTTGAGGAGCAAGGTGTCCATTTAAACTCTTATTATGAGGAAGGAAATGTCTTCTAGGTAAAAATTGAATATCTATAAGAATAACGATTTTATAAGCTCCTTTGCAACCTCACATGTATATTAATTGCAGAGAGTTTGTCAATTGGTCGCATACTGTGTCCATTTAAACTCTTATTATGAGGAAGGAAATGTCTCCTAGGTAAAAATTGAATATCTATAAGAATAACGATTTTATAAACTCCTTTGCAACCTCACATGTATATTGATCGCAGAGAGTTTGTCAATTGGTCGCATACTGTTCATCATACAATATTATATGATTTAAAGAATGTCTATGAATTTTCATATGGGACGAAAAATTAACACAAGGAAAGTTGCAGAAGTTGCAACGCGTTGCCTGCTCAGGAATTACAGGAGCATATGTGCTACTGTCCTACAGCAGCTATTAGTCTTACTTCCTCTACATCTGCATGTAAGGAAGGAGGCAGCACTTAGTACCCAAAGGCTGCAGCAGACAGTCTCTTTCAAACCAGGCGATCTGGTTGGTCACTTAAGGATTCTGGGGTCAATCGAACTGGAATCCATAAGCAAATCCACTGACTCAATGCCAATCAAGCAGGACTTTGAGCGTCTGTTTGATGTGCTAATTGAGAGCCGTCAGACGAGCAGAGCCGAAGTCCTGCAGTTGGAGAAGGGGTCACTCATCTGGTATACAGCGGATAGAAGATGGCTGAAGGGGTTGGCGTGGGCGTAGTGGGGTCTAATCGCAAGATCCCAAAACCATCTTTCAAGAAGAAATCTATGCTATAGACCTATGTGACAGGAATGCATAAATAAAGGCATTGGAAGGGCAAAGATCTATATACTTTCAGACAGCGTCGCCCATCTCTCCCTTTTTTCGTGTCATCTAGGGCATTGGAAAATTGTACGCTCTGGGCTATCACGCTCACCACAGTACATACAATCGTCATTCGTTCTCTTCCATATTCTAAACAAGTAGTTTCCAAAGGTTCCATGGCCTGTCAGTGCCTGGGTTAAGAAATAATTTACTTCTCTGTGTTTTCTGTTTATCCACCTATTCAGTTCAGGTATCATCCTTCTCATCCACTGCCCTTTTCCTGGCTCATCCCAGCTTTGCTACCACTTCCTGATGAGCCGCGATCTCGCCTCTTTTCTTAGATCCGCTGCTCTTATGGCTTGCTCCCTGTCCATGCCTCTCATCTCTTCATACAGTTCCTTCCTTTCCTCCACCAGTAATACGATGGGAGGAAGACTCGCAATCATCAGCACGGCTGCTGTTGACACTGTCCTGTATGCACTGCTAACTATCAGTGCTAAGTTCGCTGTGTCGCTTTCATCTTCCCCCTTGTCCTGCTTACTTTCATCGTTCTTGTCCATAAAGCTGCATAAAGCATGATAGAATTGGACACTGCAACCATGATTTTACGTTTGCTGGATCTAGGGCCTCCTATATTTGACATTAACCTGCCTAGTGCTGCAGCAGTTTCCCGTGCTCTGTCGGAAGTTGTTGTTATATGTTCAAAGAATGTCACCTGTATCTACTCATGCTCCAAGGTATTTGATGGCCTTCACTGGTACTATGTTGATCCCTTGCACATTGAACGTAATGGGACCTACTTTTTCCGGCCTATTAGCATGACCGCCTCTGTTTTTTATGGCGCCAGTTATAGCGACTTTATTTCTAGTCAGCTGCTGACCTCTTCTATCTCTAGGATACCGTCATACAGCACATTCCACAGTGTCGGGCCAAGGACTGATCCCTGTGAAACACCTCTTCTCCTCTTCCATTTGTTCCGCATCCATCAGTATTCTCTGGTTTTGGAGGTAGCTCCTGAGAATTCGTAAAAGGGATGGAGCTACGCCTCTGTTCTTAAGCTCATCTAGGATATGCTGCCATGATGCCGTACTGAAAGCTTTTTTAATGTCCAACGTGATGATGGCGCATAACTTTCTGCTTCTCCAGGTTCCCTCTTTGGCAGTTTCCATCACAGCTTCTATGGTGATATCCATCACAGCTTCTATGGCTCCAATCGTGGACCTTCCTTCTCTGAAGCCTGGTTTGCCGAGAGTCCTTCAAAAAAAAATTTTTTTCTTCTTTTAGTCTTTTTACTAGTAGCTGCTCCATAAATTTGCCCGCTATGTGGAGCAGGCAGAGCGGGCAGTGGGAAGAGGGGTCCTCTTACGGGTTACCTGCTTTCCGCAATAGTATCCGCCTGGCTTTGTTCCACTTTTCAGGGAATTCTCCGCTCTCTAGTATCAGATTAATTGTATTTAGCATCAGTAGTGCCTATTCTCGCAGCGTAATTTTTATTATTTCTGGAGGGATGCCATCTGGTCCCGGGACTTTTTTCCTTCTCATCCTCTCGCTCACCAGCACTAGTTCTTCTATCGTAAATAGGGGAGTCCCTTCAATTACTGGTTATCCCCAGTTTACCTCCTGGTGGGTGGGGAATAACGTCCCTACTATGTGTCTGACCCTTGCCATTGTCATTGCCATATAAGGCGGGGTTATCCGGAGACGCCTTGTGGCTAGCCGGTATCCTTCCTGGTTAGGATAGGCTAAATACCTAGAAAAGGTGAAACTAACGCCTGAAGACATAGGGAAATTAGCCCCCAGGAAAATCACAAGCTTTGTAAAAAGCTTGGGGGTCCTGGGCAACAACTAATTGTAGGGTAATTCACAAAAGATCTTTTAGGTCGATGTGAAGGAGGGCTGAAAGAGCCGAGCGACTCCTTGAACAATCTACTATCTACAATGGGACGATTAAAAACTGGTAAAATATAAAAATAGGACATTTTTTACATGATTCTTTCATTTTTTTAGGCAATATATCCACAGCTATTTATCATAGAGAAGTGAGCTTGCTCTTCTTTTCGCAAAAAAATCTTGAAAAAAAGTAGTTAAACTTTTTTGTGATACTTTCTATATACTATTCTACTACTATACTACAGTACTTTTCAACCGATATAGGTTGAAAAGTGGAAAAACACATAATTTTCGGCTTTTTTTATGTTCCCCTCTGAATTCGTATCTACAAAATGAAAAGATCAACATCTAGGTCCAAATATCTAAAAATGCAATAATATACATACTCTTAACCAACTCATGTTTAAAAAAAAGAATGTAAAAGAAATACCCTCAGTTCTCCATTGGATCTTTATTATTGCCTTTTTATATTTTGCTTACGTATTTTGAGTAAAATCATATCTTTTTGAAAACTTTTCCTGGCTCAAAAACAAATACTTGCTGTGCTGTTACATATATCAACAAAAATACATTATTTTAGGCATGGCCAAGCACACACCCACCAGTCAGAAGAAAGCCGGGTGTGGCATAAAAGAGACAACAAATGGCAAAATGTCCACTTCCATCGCAGTGGCGGAAATGGAGGAGCAGCGTTTGGATTTAGTTCACATAAATAGAACAGTTAGCGACATTATCCTGGAAGACCTCTCTGAATGGTTGACCAGAATCCATATAAACTATGTTTACTGTGAAATCTATTTGTGGTGATGTGTGATTCTCATGTTTTTCATTTTTATATTAATTTGTTATGTTTTACATGAGTATAACCTATTTCTCTACCACGTACTGTACTATTATTATACATGTTACCAACCTTTTCCATATAATGTTGAACAGAATTTGTACTTAGTACTTTTAGTATATTTTGGAATATAGGAGAACAGCAAAATACATGCTTCCATATGTTAATTTCCTTAGTTTAATTAACTCAAAAATATCGAACGAGAAAACTTATTATTTTTTTAAAAGATACATTTTTATAAATTTAAAATTAGTACCTCACATTATATGGAAACAAGTTTGACATAGATTGCCTTCAACTTTGTATTAATATAGGCTTGCCTCCGGGTTGGTATAAGATATAGCAACCGTTGTAAAACGGCAGCTTATATGCAGCACACCAAAATAATTGTACTAAGATTATAAAGTAACTTAGCCAAATGAACTTAGAAGGAATAATTTATTATAAGAGTTTAATTTATTTACACTACAACCAGAACTTTTAAAAAGTTACATTTTTAAGCTAGGATTATTATCAGTGCGGAAATTATTTTATATTTGTAAATTATTGCTTTATATCTCGGTAATATTTACATAAGTAGATTCAATATAGAGTACTAAGTTTTTATTACATAATTTACAATACCTATAATATTTTTTTAAAGTAGTTTATCAGTAAATTGTTTTATTTTCGTTTTAGATTAAAAAAATACATCTTATGTAAACTCTTTGACTTAAGTGCAAATGACAAAATTTTTATAAAAAATAAAAGTTATTGCAAAACTGCCTTACATTTATAACAGGTCGATCAGATTTTCCTTATTTTCGCTTATTCTCCAGACGAGTTACTGTTAATTTCTGTATTCTCTAGCTATAATTATTTACTCTTATAGAGTACTCATAAATATGTGGTTAAACGAATACAGTTTCTGTTTATCGTAGGACAATTTTATCCCACATATTTTGATTTACAATGTAATAGTTTACAAATCTATTATGATGAATATCGCACATGGCTTTAAAAGTAAGAATTTTTACTAGCATTTAAATTACTCAGATATATGATATATTTTCCTTATAGTGGAGTGGTCAATCGTTCATTCAGTTTGCACACTAATTTTAAAATGTAAATCCTCCTCAAACTGTCCCTTACATCTTTGAGATTGAAAATCTATCAATTGTGTAGTGTTAGATTTTATAGATACAAATATACTTGCTTTATTATCACATTTTCAAGGTTAGTTAACTCAGGAAGTTTTGATGAAAGTTGGATCGCCATCGGCGCCGATGGTACAAAATTCATCGGCGTCGTCATCGGCCATCTGCAAAATATAAGGCTGATGGTGCCGATGGATTTTCTTACAGGTTGCATACTTAAAGTCTCTGTATGTTTTAATGTTTGTTGTTTGTTTTGAAGATGCTGGAATTCCATTTTTTATAATGTATACCTTTGTTTCTATTTTTGTGCAATAAATATTAATTTTTATTTTTGAACATGTTGATTGATGTCATCTATTGTCTGTGTTCAAAATTCAAACATTGGCCATCGGCATCGACCCATCGGCAAAATTTTGCCATCGGTCAAGCCCTAGTTTGGGGAAAAAGACATGTTGGAAAGTTGTTGAAAACCGTAGAAAGAGAAATGACAACCATATGGGAACCTACCTGATAATTTACAGGACGAAATATAATTAAACCAATAATACATAAACACTATGCCTAAGATTTTTTTTAAACTGCTATGGTCAAAATATTGTTTTTTTTTTTATTTATGTGACCGACTATCCAAATCACATTTTTATAGAAAGATAGTGGGGGTCAGTAGTTCAATAGAAAGTTGGTGTGCCTTTCTTTACCCCATGGAAACTTCCAGCATGCTATCTTGAAAGGGTAGTTTTTAGGTGATTTGCATCATTGGTTGCGTTCATCACTATTCAGATAGAGTTCACTGGTCATTTTATATGAACGACAATAATCTGACTGATCACAGGTGATTGCTAAGTTATCAGCAGCCATTTTATGTAATTAAATAATTGTATATTATACACGATCTGTTATCACTGGTCAATTTAAATTTAAAGAAATTAGACATAACCATAACTTTCGTCTTGTCCATAACATAACCTAAGCAGACATTTTATGTTTGTGCTGGGTGAATCGAAGGTCACAAAAATGGACTAACAAAAATTAGAAATTACCTATGAATATGAAAATACGATATTATATAAAGTAAAAATACTCTGCATGCTAGTTCAGATCACAGCTGTTCTATGTTTTAGAGACATAAAACACCGTTCAGCAAATAAGGATAAGTGACGTAATGATAATTGATTGCTTAGCTTACCGCTACCACTTGATGAACGTGTCCAATCTCTATTAGAAAAGTGACATTTGCCCATCTGAATAAAATTGAGACTGCACATTTATAAACAGATATAGTAGAATCAAATATATATTTGATTGCTGGTAAATGAAATGAAACAATTGCAAATAAATGTTTGCCATATACTTTCCTGTATTTCTCAAATTTAGAATGCATTTTAGGGTGAATTTTACATTTACCCTTTGCGCTCTTGCACACACTCCTGCACCCTATGATTTCTGGACAACCAATAGATTTTTTTAGTCTCAGAGGTATAAGCGACAATTTGAAGTAGTCTGAACATTTTATAATTAAAGTGCAAACAAAATCTTTAGGGCACTTTTAAATGCTTGAGCTCTCTACTATTAGTAAGTACAAGTCTTTTTCATTTTAGTAAATGTGGAGTGTGTATGTTAAAGTGTGCTTAAATAAAGTGAAATCTACCATATGTGTGAGTAATGTAAAAAAACTTTTTGGAAATATTACTTCCATTTGACTGTTTAAGATAAAAGTACTATTGACATGTTTTTAGCTCTCTTAATATATATTTAATAAATAATGTGTAATCACTCTGTACTTATATCTAATTTTCACATTTTTGGTCATTTCATTGTAATTCGATATTTTTTCTCTAATATTTGTATTATGTTAAACGATATAAGTAACGAAATAAAAGATAATCAATGCCGAGGGGCTCAAAATTGTTGTAAAATATATTAAATAAGTAATCCAACGACATATAACGAATAGGAATTAAATATTTGAGGAAAAATACCAAATTAGAGCTTTTTTAATGTATTTGCTGCGACATTATCGAATTTAAAACAAATTATCCACTACATGTTTAGAATAGTTCTCCTTTTTAGTGAATTTGTAGTTAAATTGTAATAAAGTGGTTATTAAGTCATTCTATGAATTGACTTTAATATGTTATAAAATGTGTTTGGGCCTAAAGTTAATTTCTTTTTCCAAGAAAAAGTTATAGGCATTTCTTATTTTTTTACACATAAGACATTACATTTTTTACAGAAGTACCTCCAAGTACTTTAAATATTTTTAATATATCTAAAAAAAACCTATAACAAAAAAATTACCAAAAAAAAAAGAAATTACAAGTTTAGAGAATATTAAAAATGTAAGAATTACTTTTCAAGAATATAAATGCCTATAATTTTTTACTTATTTTCAACCATTTGTAATGGCAATACATTTGAACAAATTTTGGCAATTAATACAACTATATTATTGCTATTGCAATATTTTCGAGTTGAAAACTGGTCTCTAACACTTTACATTAAAATTATTATAAATGCTGACAATATTTCACATTTTAATAAAATTATTTTAAATTTCACTGTATTTATTCTAATTTCTTAATCAATATAATAGGCAATTATTTTGTGATATTATTTCAGAATTTTTAATCTCATTTTTATTGTATTATTTAAACTGGGTAAGATTTTACTTTTCACTGTACCTGAGAAGATGACAACTATACTCTTACAATTTTTAATTGAATTTGAAAAATTCTAATTAGTTTTTATCTGCCAAGTATTCTAGGTACAAATACTGTATTTGTGTCATAATATGTAACACCTTACAAACAAATAGTATTAATTGAAATGTTTTATATGTTGTGTTCTCAGGTATATATTCACAAGGTGGAAACATACAATAAAGGCCAATCAGTTGGTGCTTCAACCGTCCAACTAATTAAAGAATGGATGACACTAGTCCCTCGAAGTGTATGTACTCCAGACACACGTATATGCATCTGGCCATATTCTCGCTGTTCTTGAGGTCACCAAAATCATTTTCTAATGTAAATTTTATACATTATCACGTAGTTTGCTCTAGAAGTTACTACTAGATGACTTCACGTATGAATTATTATCAATAAGCAGTACGTTGCTCTTTATCTTATATTCTAATAAATTTAAAGAAGGATAGTAATAAGCACATGTGATCCTAGTGGCATTTAAGTTTTACAACATCGCTCAATGACATGTGCCACTTGACACTATCGACAGTTCAATCCATTGCTGTCATCCTTTCCTGGCTAAGATATAGAGCTGTGAAGTTTGATCTTTGAGAAGTCCAATTCAATTCGATCTAATCTTCACCAAATAAGAAATATTGATTTTTTTTTTATTCGATCTACTAATTTGTACATGCGCATATCTATGTGAGATATTTGAGATTCTATAATAAACTGTAGATTTTTCTATAGAAACTAAACGAATAGGTAAATAATAAAATGATTAAAATTGATAAATGAAACAAAATTAAATGTCAAACCAAATCAAGAACAACTCCCAAAGTTTTCGCTGGAAATTTAAATAATCAGAAGTCTTAACAGTTCATGCCGGAGAAATTCCCAGGTACCACTTTGTCGTTTGGCCGTAACTGTCATCACAATCACGTATGCTCAGTATTTGACAGTGCAAATTTGTGTAGTTCCACTTCGAATTTTTAATAAACACATCTTAATATCAACGAATCATTCGATCTTGAAAATAAAATCAATCTAGGAACTTTTTAAACAGATTGATTTAAGATCTAGTTTAACAGCTCTATTTTAAATGCCAAGTGATTTAAACTAAACTTCATTTTGAAAACGTCAAATAGTGAGTTGCTTGAAACTAATGGTCACATTTAGAGATCATTATTCTGTAGTAGAGCTAAGATGGTGCAAAACCCACTATGTGGTTTACTATTAATCCATCGACCTACCTGGCGCCTCATTGAAAGCCAAGAAAAAAATACCTCTAGAACTCTTGAGAATTAGATGCGATTTTGCACTATACGTTAGCCAGGAAAGGAGTATACTGATGAACTGAATTGTCAATAATGTCAAGCAGCAGATGTTATTGAGTGATGTTGATTTGATAAGCTTTTGTAAAAATTTAAACACCAATAGGATCTGTTGCATGCACTAAACAGTGACCTATGTCTGTTTGTGTCTGAAATTGCTCCAAAACCGCACAGAAACGTTTAGGATGTCTGTTTTTTCAGCAGAGATGATAAATCAATAAATATTGATATATCCATTTTTTAATTGCTGTGACAGTTTGCATATTTTGATGCACACATTAATTGGTCTATAAAGGCTAGCGGGAAAATACAAAAGACATGATGTTTAAAATATGAAAATATTTTTGTAGTGAGAAAAAATAATGTGTATATAAGCATTCTTAGTAATGGATTTTGCATCACAAACAATAAAAGAGAGAATTTTGATCTTGGCCCGATAGTTCAGTCGGAAAATTATTTAGAGCTGAGAACACTATACTTCATGAAATATGAACAGTCTGAATCATATTTGACTTTTTCCTCTAGGCTAATATTTTACAGTGTCAGTCATTATAAGCTACCCAGTATATTTATTGAACTATGGCTTTAATTTATTGTACTTTCTCAGATTTAATGTTCCCTTTGATTTTAAGGAATTTGGCCCTCTCAAATAGCATTATATTAAACTGGTTATGAATAAATTTGTTTAAAAAATTTGAAATAACTTGTACTTAAATTATGAACACTTTTTATATCGTGATTCCTGACAAATATATTATTTTATTGTGAGAGAGTAATTTTTATTGTTCGTTATCAAATTTGTAATTTATACCTGTATCATTTGTTGTAAATGACAAGTAGATCAATTAAAAATGCAATTTCGAATTACAGAAACTATGTTTTAAAGGAATGTCTGCATTTGATATGTGATAAAAAACAAACATATTTATGTCATTCCTTATTTAAATAGAATTCAAAGTGTCATTTCGATAAATAATATAAATTATAAATTAATTTAAATACTGTGTGTTTGTAAAATTGTTTATATAATAATTTAATGGATTTTGTGCAATATATGATACTAGTGTTTTAATATGTAACTTTCACATTTGCTCATATACTTAATTTTTCATTAACATAATTTATATATCATGTTAAGATATAGGCAATGTTTTAAAATAGTTTTCTGGCACATATAGATCTTAATTGTTATATTAAATGTTTTGTGCCATTTTTTCTGTATATTTCAAGTTTATATTTTTTATTTATTTTGTGATGATAAATTTGAACAATGTTAACCTATTTAAAATGTATATATAAAGAATTATGAAATTTTGCTTCTATCAATTTATAATGTAATGTATGTTTTCCCTTTACAATCAAGTGTTTGAGTAAAACCACTTTTATGGAAAATTAAATTAAAAAATGATGACAATGTTGTGTTTAAATTACCCGTCTGTTTCATAATAGATATTCCCTTAAAAATTTTCTATTTTATACCAACAAATGACGGAAATTACTATTATTTTGAATAGTATACCTTAAATGAATAATAATAGGTATGAAAGAAATCTGGGCAGCACCTCGTTTTTTCTATATTTCTTCAACTTATTGAAATGGAACTTGAGGATGTATTACAAACTCTAACAACTAAATATTCAGATATATTTCTATTATATATTATTTTGAAAAATACTTAAAATAAAAAAATTAGTAAATGTGTTTTCTTAAGTAATTTCATTTAAAAATACTACATAAGTGGAGCATACCTTCCAACACTTAATTACTTGAGCGAAAAATAGGAAATCCCGCACCGTAATTAAAGTAGAAAATCTCGCTCATTATGAATCCCTTGTATTCTGAGTATTTGTGTAGCTAGAGACACCAGTCATATCATATTTCAACCCTGCAAGGCTTCACTTCTAGCATGCGAACTTAGTTCAACTCAGGGTGTATTAAATAGAGGTGATGCAACGACAACCCTCACAGTGGCTTCATAAGTGCTTACTTTGTACATAATGTAATAGATGGCAGGACCAATAAGTTCTCTCATTACTTACGCATAGATAGATAATTTTACAGGTTCTGTGCATACGTGCATACAGTGTTGCATACATTCCCGGCTTTTTGTTTAGTGAAACAAGAGTCCAGTGACATCTGACATTTAGTAGCTAAATTAAAACATTGAAAGAATATATGCAACACTACATGCAGCATTGCACGTGTCGCCACAGCTAACCTCAAAAATATATATTTCTTAAGATTTACAAGTATTACGTAGCTGTTATTGTTGAATTATATGAAACAATTCAATATAATGTTTAACAACTCATATTAATTAATTATCATTTTTTGGTCAGAGATAGTACCAATCAATAATTAAATAAATCTGTCAATGTAATAATTCATATATTTAACAAACAATAATAAAAGTTCATCTTTGTTCCTGATATTGAATAAGTGCCTATTTATTGTCTTTCCACACGGATATCTCAATAGTTATTAAAATTTCTGCCTGGTTCCTGTACTTTCAACCAAAATCAAATTCAACGTAATGTGTATGAAGTTTTAAATAGTTTGTCACAATAAAATAAGACACTTTTTGCAGGTTAGGAATCTAACCTATAATTAGCAGTCGATTTTTATCAATCAGCAATATTGAAAAATTATTTGCGTGAATTTTTAAATATTTGCTTGGAGCCAGTATGAGCTCCAAGCTAAAAATGCCTATACAAACATTAAAAATGAGAATAAACGAAAAAAACCTTAAAATTTGAGGTTAAGTTAGTTATACAATGCATATGCCCAGGTAATCGTAGGACCTTATTGCTCGCGCCATCTACTAAAGTAAATAGAAATCATGCACTTATGAAGTCATTATTATAATAGGAAAGTGCCGTACGTCGGACCACCTATTTAATACACCGTGGTTCAACCATAAACTCTATTTTGTTAAATAAATACCTTCTTCTAATAACACGCTTTTATTAGTTGCACATGCAATAATACATAAAATATTAATTAGAAAACTAAATAAAAACATTACAAATTGTAGTGACCAGCTAATATTGGGACAAACTTAAGTAGCTGGCACTCCAGTAATTTTCAAATAGAATGTTCTAGAAATATTCTCAAACTAACACATATGTCTTATTTAGTGTCTATATCACTTTCCAGTTAAAAGAACTTAACTATCTCCTTTAGTTTCCGAATAGAATGTTCTAGAAATTTTCGCAAACACAAATGAGTCTTTTTTCAATGTCTATATCACTTTCCAGTTGAAAGAATTTGATTATCTCCACTAGTTTTCGAATGGAATGTTCTGGAACTTTTCCAAAAACACATTATTCACGTATTAATTACAACAAATACTACTTCACTAATATTACACGGAGTACTATAATTCAATAATTCAGTCCCTTTATTACTTTGTTCGCTACTTTATCTTTCTGAATTCGAGATCTGAACTGAACTGCACTGTGCGATGACTCGCTCTCTATTTATACTCCTGGATAATTGATTCTAGATCTTTCTACAATGTTCCAGTTGATATCACTATGTTTCTAGACGTTTCTAGATTAACACCGCGCGCGCCATCTTTGGGACGATAGCCGAACTAACTAACTAACTTAGTTTTCTGCTACTTATACATATAACTTGGAGGGAATTCTTAAAGATGAGGTACAAAGCTTGTAACACTATAATTTATCTTAAGTCTGACAACTGTTTATGACTTCCTAAGACAAGCAAAACTTTTTATAAAAAATGACTTTCTCAGCAAATCAAAAATAAGAAAGTTTACAAGAGTGTGGTGCGGATACACACTGTATATTTAATTTCATGATATTTTGTTGACTTCTGTTCCCTATTTAGGCTAAAAGAAAGTAACCGTTTAACATAGGTTTAAACTAAAATCTTTGGTAGCTAGTAGAATAATAGTCTGTTTTAGTGATGAGACAAAATTTGATGTGTGTGTAGAATATTACAGAAAAAGAGTTACAAGATTCAAAAGACAGGCATTTCATATATACAGAATCAGAAAGTGTTGGTTTTGGTATGGAAATAAGAGCAAGCGAGAGCGAAGCAAGGAATCATGTATAAATTCTCTTGATGGGGTGTGTCACTCTTTACCTCTGCTAGAGTACTGGTAGACGTCTTTATCATGGGCGGTCGGTTAAATCATTGAAACTAGTGCAATGCCAAAACAAACCCTTTCCAAATCTGTATATTGTCTAAAACAAACAGTTAAAATTTCCAAGGGTACTATATTACTTGGGGATGTATATCTGCAAAAGCAGTAGGAAATCTTAATTTTATTAAGGGTGCTTTTACCTAAAAAAATTAATTGTATACTAACTACATTATAGAAACTATGTAGCACATAGTGAAACAGCTCTCGAGCAACAACTCTCAAAGAACAATAATTGTAAGCAAAATTGCAGAGAATTTAGGATTATTACACCTGAGTTTTGTCGATTGCTAGTTAATATCAGCTAGAATTTGAGCTGTAGTTAAGGCCAAAGACCTCACAAGTTATTAAAAATAAAATATTACTGTTAATGCTTGGTGTGTTCAAATATTTAGTTGTCAACTAAATTCATGATTTTATTTTTTTTACTTTTCCGGTTAATTGTTAACCAAAGCCATAACTGGTTTGAATCCGCAGACTAGTTCAAACATATACCTAAATAATTGATTCTGAATCATTCTTTCACCATAAAATTAGTAAATGAGATTTTGCACCGTTCTTCAACTGGAACTTTTTTATTTTTAAATGGTAAGCCATATTTTCTTGCATGTTTTTGAAGGTTATTGGCACAGTAGGTAAAAGCGGTAAAAGCCATTTTTTTTAAGAGAGGGGGGCTACACATTTAAGGGGATCACAGACACACATTCAATACCCGAGTATATGGGGATTTTGCCACGATCAGAATTCGAACCTGGGAAACGTGCTTGCTTTTTGGCCAAATAGTCATTAGTATAGAAGAGTTCAAGCAGCGTATTCAGGGCCGAATATAGACTCTTAGAGGTCCTGGGCAAGGTACTACTTTTCTTGATTTTTTATCTGCAAATTGTTGAACAATTTCATCGAAATCAATTGTTCCGAAGTGTCACTCTCCATTAACTTTATGATCAAACAATTCAAGCTTTGTTCTGCCATTGCTGAGCCTGGTTCACTTTTAATAAGTTTTAATTTTGACAATGTACGCTCACCTTGGGCAACGGACACATTCAATGTTAAGTAAATTCTAAGTGATCTACATTTGGAAAATCGGACGCAATGTTTTTTGCGCAAAAACTTAAAGTAGTAAGTATAAACAAATTATTATCGACTTTATCACAGAAACTAACGAAGAGTAACGAGGACAGGACAGAACCGGCAGTGAAGCTTCCCGCCCAAACTTGTCGGAATAACATAAAAACGATGAACACTACATTACTCACATCCATAAGCGTCGTTAAGTGGGACTAGATGAGAAAGTCGTGTAGAAGCTTTTAAACCATTATACTACCAATTATTTCAACTGTATGATGCGTTATACGACATTTACAGTTTTGCAACAAATAATACTTTTCTTATTGAATTGCCAGCAGGGGCGGCTCAAGGCAACTTTTCCGCCTGGGCGAGAGCACTTTTTGGCGCACCTCCTTGAGATGATCACGGAAATTTCACAGACGTGCTACGTACTAAAGTCCAAGGATATCCCTTCGGACCCCCCCATCAATACCTTTTGAGTTAACACAAAATTGTCTCTCGATATTTATGTGGCTGATAGTGCATCCAAAAATAAATCAATGAATAATAAGGAAATTATAACCCCTTAAATGGGAAAAATAAATGTCAGTTCTTCTACAATATCTTCCGACCGCCTTAAAATATAAAATTCATATTTTAAGTTAGATATATAGCCCGTCTGGACATCAGTTTACATCGGTCAAACTCCCTCTTCTGCTTAAGGGGTAGTTTTAGGGGCAGGCTGTCGGTATTTCACCTCTAACTTTTTTATTTTTTACATATTTCTAAAAGTTCTTAAAAAAATAATTTTCAGATCATTAGAAATAAAAAAAAATTCTTATTACCATTCTCAAGCAATTTATATTTACACATCAATGTGCAGTTACAACGTTTTATTAACAATAACACAGGTCTACAAAAAAGTCTGGTGCTAAGGTTTGCATCTAACTTTTCTGAAGTATTTTGAACAAACATTTTTTCTATCGTGTCAGTTTCCCTGTACCACCCCTTTTTATTCCCTAAAAAAAGGCCAAAAAAGGTCTTGTTTGTCCTAAGGTTCTGATCCAACTTTTCTGAAAATTTTGACACACTGAAACAAACTTTGGAGAAAAAAATGTTTTCATGTAGATGCCTTACTTTTTGTAGTTGGGATACTAATACTTCTGCCTGATTAACAAAGTAATTGTTAAAATCAGAGGGATTTATTTTGTCGTTTGGAGAATCATGATCTTTTGGCTTACAATTATTAATTACCTCCCACATTGATTCAGAAGAGTTGTTTTTGGAATTTATGTACTCACTAAAGTATTTATTTTTTTTTTTGTATTTAGAATTTCATCTTTATATTGTCTTTTTTGTTCCTCATACATGTTTTTATTTTCATTAGTGGGGGACTGTTTGCACACATCATGCAAGAACCCAAGAATATCTCTCATATATTTTAGATGTTCATTAAACCACAATACTGTATGATTTTTTAGTGTGTTAGTAGTACCTAATTACTTTTACTGGAAAAGCAAGTTTTGTATTTTTAACAATCTTGTTGATGAACATGTCCCATTTATCATTAATTGTAAGGCTATTAGATTTAAGAAAGGAAAAGTCAATTGATTGCATTATGTTGTGAAATTGAAATAAACCCTGTTCAAACTAGCCCAAGCATTCATATATTTACATGACGAAAGTGAAAATATATCTTAATTTATGACTAGCTGGATTGCTCGCTAAAATTCTGTCTGCCATATAGTCTTAAAATTGGCACTTCAATGCAGTTGGATAAAGGTTTGCATGACATAAAAAAATCGGATAAGAATTGATGTGTGTAAGTCAACTAAAAATCTATCCTTTCACGATGGTGTGCTGGGAGTTATGCACCTATTTTTTTCAATTTTGATTATAGCAGTTTAAAAAAATTTAGGCACAGTGTTAACTATTATATTATTGATTTAAATATGTTTCATTCTGATATTTATCGGGTAGAGTTCCACATAAGATCACCGCTTTGCTTACAAGCAATAGAAGTATTTTCCAGCTTTTGAGAAAACTGAGTGGGCAAGTCAGTCACTAATTTGCTTCGTTTTTTTTTAATGAAGATATGCGCATGAAGCAACTTAATGCTTGGTGTTAAATATTTACTTGGTGTCTTGAATTTCATATTATGAGCAGAAAGTATTAAGTAAATGGCCACCTCTAGTGGGGCAGTGACGAGTTTGTTTTGTGGGTTTTTGAAAATCTTTTTGCCTTGGTCAATATATTGCCTCTTAGGAGAAAATGATTTCCTGTTGCAGCCGACAATTCATCTGCCTTCTGCGAGGCATATAATGAACCAAAATAATAGATAAATTATTTTAGTGTTATTTTAATTATTCCTGTACGGCTTCTTTTTTAGGTTACTGACTTTTGTCCTTCCTGATACTAATGTGAAAATTCTGAAGCGTCGCATAAACGAGTTCAACTGAAACATAAGCCAATTGTCGAGCCAAATGACAGTCACCATTGCACGGTTTGGCAGTTGCAGTTACATATATTTATATTCATCTTGTGGCGAAGATAAATGTAGGAAACAGAGACGGTGACAAAGTCGATTGTAACTATTAGTAAATCAGTATCTGGAGGAAGCTTGTTATTAAATAAAAATTTCACTATTTTGCAATGTAATTTGACTTCGTTTTGCTTGTAAATTTAATTGGACCAACATTTACTAGGAAAAAATAAATACAATTTTTAAGAAGCAAGATAGGTTATTAAATAAAAAATATCGATAAGCATATCAAAATGTAATATCCTTGAATTGTCTGATATTCAATAACAGATAGGATTAAAAGTAAAGTTGACTACACACTTGTTAAGCGTGTAAAAAACGTTGGCGTCTTTGGCGGTGCAGTGCGGAATGTTTGATGGTCAAAGGCGTCGACATTTTTTGAGTGCTTAGACCTGAAGATAACTATACCTGTTGAGCGTAATATGTCTAAACTTTTCGCAACATACTTCAATGGCCTGTTGAAAGTCAGTGTATCACGAATCAGATGCATGCTCACGCTGCAGATTTGTTAAACTATTGGACTATATTTTTTGGTCTGCGAGTCTGTATAAAGCTTAAAATTTTCTGTTTTTTTATTCATCATATGCTGTCCTTTCCATTAATGTGAAAGATATGTATCAAATAATAAAAAGCGGATAATACTTACAACACATATTAGAGACATTTTTTCATATCAATTAATTGTTCCTATTTCCTTTTGTTTTTGCCATGAAAAATGTAAAATCTTGATAATTAATCAAAAACATATTCATGAGGGCCTTATTATTTTTCTTTGCATTAATTTTGTATTTGAAAACTTAAATAAAAAACGGATTTTAAAAACAAAATTTCTATTTTTGCAAAAATAAATTATTTCTAAAATGAAGAACGGTTTGTTTAAATATAATATCACAATTGTTAAAACAACGAGATTATATATTTATAACATAACACAGCACATTTTTTTCAATGTACATATCTCTCAACAATAAATATTTAACAATTCGTCACCAGAAAATATACAGCACAATCAACGAATGAAATCTGTCTTGAGTTTATTGAGACTAACTTATTCCAAAAAATAATTTAACCTTAAGAGTACATTTAATACATGTCTAAGCAACTATACTGTGCTATTAATCACTTTTTTTATTTAGTATATACTGATTGACCATAGTATACAGTAAACCTAATGTCAAAGAACCAACTGCCGCTCCTTGTGCACCTACTCTGAGGTGCATTAGATACACACTAGTGCTCATTTTCCCTCTGTTCTTATATGCATATGCTCCATAAGCTACTGCAGCAGTACATACTCCAATAGCTGAAAAATAAATAAAGTAGCATTAATTGCAGTAATGGAATAAGTGGTATGAAAATAACTTAACATATATTATTATATAGGTATAATAAATACTAAATATTTGGACAATCTCAATTTTTTTATTAATTTCTTTTAAAAAATGCTTTAAATATATTTAACTCTCAAAAATAAATTAAGATGTGTGTTTAAACCACTTTGTGGACTTAAGCTTGTTATATATGGTTAGTTAACAGTAAAATGGAAAAATTTACAAAATAAAATCATAATTAACAACTAAATATTAATTGATTTTTAAGAGTATCAAAAAATATATAAAATATTTTTAAAAGAATTAATAAAAAATGATTAACTATTTCATAATTTACGTTAGTTGCTGTGGTACTACTTTCAGTAGTAGAATATATATACAGTGAGTTTTTTTGTTAGTATTTCCCGTACAATATTTGAAATTTATACCTTTTATTAACATCAAATGGATTATAACGATAACTATTATGGATTACTAAGGGTGACATATTATTAATCGCTAAAATTGAGGCGTAGACCAATTAACAATACATTATTTAACTGTTAGTTTCTTCTAAAAACCCTTGAAACTATTTATGTGGAATCATTTACATGAAACAGGAGAACATCAATAACAAAATATTTAAAACAAAAGGTGAAAAAATATATTAATTATTTAATTAAAAACATAGAAACAATATAAAGTAGAAAACATTATTTAAAGAAGTTTATGGGTACTAAATGAATCGTAAAATTAAAATAATTGTAAAGTTTCAAAATTTCACTCGACCCTTTTTGCAAAAATAAATTGGGTTATCTCACAAGTTATCCATATCTCACTGACCCAACTAGGTATCTAAAATGACATTGAAATGTTTCAATTAAAATTAATTTATAGAATTTACAATGTTTGATCTCACTTTTCTCATTTTTTTGCTTTGAAATGGGAATAAATGATTAAAATCATTGTCAGAATGGCTAAATGATAGTACCTATTGTAGATTAAAGTTTTAGTTGGAATCAAAAATAGGTCAGAATCAGTAATGAATAAAATAAATAAATAACAGGTCATCGCACATTGTATAAATGGGTATACACCTTGCTTTCAAAAGAAATGGTAGTTATATAATTATCCCTTCACCATAAAATCCCAAGTGATGGTAAGAGGGTGATGTTAAAAGCCTGAAAGAGGTATTTATGGACAGAATTTTGTCATGATCGGAAACTGGCCAGAAAAGCAATAAGTACTTTTATTAATTTCTTCAATTTGTCATTGTGTCATTTTTGTGTCAACTGAAAATTGAAGTTCATAGGATATTTTACTTATTAATCCTAAAATATCAGTTCCTGAATATGACAAACTGATAGAATAACAGTACATACCAAGAACAAATTATCTCGGACACAGAACGTTCGTTCTGACTTGCAAGATGTTGTCAATGTTTCTCTGAAAAAGAACCCAAAATTTCAAAATCAATATAGATATTCATATAATATATCCAATAAAATGCTACTGAATTTTCTTAGGTCAACTAAACCGCTGGCCAACTGAAACGGACCAAGCAAATTTTTAGGTTGAATTTAAATTCACATTTTTTAAGAACGAGAATAGATATCAATGTGCGTTTTTCAGAATTTAAGAGATAATTTATTTGCGAAACAGCGACTTTTGCCCGATTCTTTTATTTTGAAGCACGTTACTATCTACAGGGTGTGTGTTTCTTTTACCAAACTTTTAACTTCGAAGATTCCACAAAAATTATTTTATATTTTTTTGATGTGCATTCTTTTAGTCACTGGTTTATGGGGAAAAAAGCAATTTCTCAAATTTTTGATATCTCTCTTATTTTATAAGATACCGATTTTTTTCTAAAAACCTGTCATTTTTCCCATTTTTTGCTGTTATGCCTTATTGGGTTTCATAAAAGCAGGTCGTTGTAGGTTATTATAATACCTTATGACAGCTCCTAGAATAATAATAAGTACATTTTTTGGTGGATAAATAACTTTTTCCTTGCTATTACACATTTTATTTTTATTGCTCCATTAATAGTAAAACAGCTTGGTTCTTCCCTTTCTCTTTAGTTGAGATTCTAAATAATAATAGTGCTTATCAGAGATGGGTGAACTCCCGTAGTTTTGTTTACTCCGAAAGTTTCCAGAAAGCTTATTGGAAACTTTCCATTGGGAATATTCAGAGTCTATTTTATGGTGAAATCTGATTCGTAATGATCTAAGCTTCATTTTGATACCAAATAAGTACACATAAATATATTATTTACATTACTTTTACAGACTTTTACCAAATAACTGATATTATATGACACCCACTATATGTGCCCCGTGCTATATGAAGAATATGGAGCAATTGGGTGGTTACCCAGTAATTTGTTTTGTTTGAATTATTAAATAATTAAATATAAATAAAATAATTTATAGAATGTGATAAATATGTGGATTATAAAATTACAAATTTATGTAAATAATGTCATATGTAATAACTCCTATTTTGTGCAGAATTGGAAATATAGAAGGCAAGACAGAAATAACATCTACATATTATTTAATTAAAATAACACTAAATGTATTAAATTAAATATCTTATAATTTGTAAAAAAATAAAAGTATATTTCTTTTTAATCATTTTCGTTTTAAATGTAACAGAAAAAAATGCTAGATATTATTTATCGGGAAGCGATAGTGCGGGTATACAAATAAACGTAACTTATCATATGTCTGTCAACTCATCCTTGATCATAGCCAATAGCACGAAATTAGAGAAATTCTGTGCCAATGCCAATAGTAATAATCCGAGCGGTGACCATATGAAACCCCACGTCATCAAACATCCGATTCATTTTTGATAATTTCGAAAAAATATCAACAAATTAAAACTGGATTTCTGGCGTTTGAGGTTATGTTAGATCATCGTGGCGGTAATTTCAAATTTATGAGTAAATATGTGGAAATAATAACTGTAAATATTCGTGAAAAATTTGGTAACTTTCCCGGAGTTTTGGAAACTTCCCCGGAATTTTGGAAACTTTCGGAATATTCAAATATTTTAAAGGAAACTTTCATTTTTATCAAAACTCCGTTCCGGAAACTTCCGAAATTTTCCTGGAAACTTTCCAATGGAAAGTTTCCTTGACCCATCTCTGGTGCTTATAAAAATAAATAAACACTCTTTGTTTATTTAAATTTTATTTGATTAAAAAGACAATTTTCCGCATGTTTTTGCACTTTTTTGGGTGAGAAATATATTAAGAAAATGTGAAAAAAATATTGTTTTTATCTACAGGTAAAGCCTTTCACATGTGTGCCAAATTTCAACTTGCTATCTTTAACCGTTCCCGAGATAACTGGGGTTCCGGATTTTATTTTGATGTAGGGAACCCATGAAGGGTCACCAATCCGTGAACATATACCGATTTTGGGTATTCCACTAGTCACCAAGAACTGAAAGTTCAAAAAATGTACTATTATTATTATTTGGCTGAAGTTTGACTTACTGGAAATGCGTTATGTCAAAATGGTTTCCATGGTAGCGGTCGTCATAGTTACCACTACCCAATGGTACTACTCTCATGGTGGGCACTCGCTTGGTTGTGAAGTTAGGTACTCCAGAATAGTGGAAATGATCTACAAAGAAGCGGTTGCTGTGGTAATGCTTACCACGGTTACCAGTACCTTAGGATACCACTCCCATGGTGGGCAC
This sequence comes from Rutpela maculata, assembly GCA_936432065.2. Lineage (NCBI taxonomy): Eukaryota > Metazoa > Arthropoda > Insecta > Coleoptera > Cerambycidae > Rutpela > Rutpela maculata. Next base: position 93,968,481 of record OW386285.2, on the reverse strand, counting down.
TCGCTTAGTTACGAAATGATTAGCTGTATTAGTAATTTTTTTTTTTGAAATTCGACTTACCGGAAATGTGTTATATGTCAAAATGGATTCCATGGGTAGTGGTAACTATGACGACCGTTACCATGGAAACCGTTTTGACATAACGCATTTCCGGTAAGTCAAACTTCACCCTATTATTTTAAAGGAGACATCATAAACAAAACTCAATAAGGCTTTACTTCAAAAAAAAAAAAAGGAAAAATGACACGTTTTAAAAAAAAATCGGTATCTTATAAAATAAGATATATCAAAAATTTGAGAAATTGCTTTTTTCCCCATAAACCAGTGACTAAAAAAATGATTTCTGTGAAATATCGGAAATTATAAAGTTTGGTAAAAAAACACAACTTTCTTGCTTCAAAATAAAAATCGGGCGAAACTCACAGTTTCTCAAATAAATTATCTCTTATATCCTGAAAACCCCACATTAACATCACAGGCCCACAAAAAAAAAAGTTCGTGAGCGAGAATTAAGACCCACTTTTCTTTATGTTTTTCAGGGCGCTGAACACGAATCTGAAGTCGGAATAGTATGTTTGTGGGCGAATTTTCGAGCTAGAGGTCAAAATTGAACGAAAATCATGAAAAATCTTGATTTGTGACATTTCTAGGTTAGAAATTAATAGAAAAAATTTGGGAGACATGGAAATATCATTTTTGGGAGAAAATACAGTATTTTCCAATGTACTGCATTACTTGATAGAGCCTCATGTACGGTGAGTTCACTTTGGACTGCACTATTATACAAAATTTCCGAAGATATTGCTCCCAACAGTGGTTTATAAACATATTCATCTAGATTGATCGGGATTGTACTTGTGTTCGCGGTGCTGAGCAGAACTGCACAATGAGAAGGATCGGGAATTATATCTCAGGATTGTATGGAACACTCAACCTGCGAGTTTGGACCCTCGCCAGCATCGACTTGTGATGAAACCTTTTGACGCTTACCTTTGGACGACCTTGCACCCCCGTTACAATCATCTTTTTATTTGAGAGTTTCCACATTTATCGGTCTGAATTCATCTCTCTATTTTCAGTGTAGTAACTTAATTCATTTATCAAAATGCGTTCCTCTAAATTTGGAGATTAGTTATTTTTTGCTTGTTTCCTGACTCTTTTGTCATTGAATGATCTACGCAACGGATTTATTTTTTGTTCATGTGCCTCCTGAATTGTTTCTCTCTTTAATGACCAACAAAAGTATGCCATCATATTGATATCCCATTTTCCTTGATACTGTTTCTCCATTTCCTTTATATCTTGATGGAATCTCTCGCCTTGCTCTTCACTGAAGTCATGTAGATTGTCAGGGAAATAACTTAGATGCGAGTCAAGGAAATGTAATTTTAATTTCATTAAACAACCTAATTTTTGGTAATTCCTGATCAGCTACAATGCTGTCGTAGTCATCACTTCTATGATTCCCTAGGAACTGATGGATTACTGCCTTCAAGCTTTCCCATGCGGCTTTCTCTTTTGGAGTCATCGTTGTAATGAACATACCATCATACGGTTCAACCAGTGGTTGCTCTATTATATTCTTATTACCCGGTAAGAGGCATCTTTACTATCCCATTCACAAAGGAAGCAAGGATATTTTGTAAATCCTGACTGTTGACCTAAAATCATGGAAGTAATTTTATGATCATCACAAATTTGCCACTTATGTTCTTCATATTTTATTTTTTTTTAATATCATCTCTAGGTTGGCGTATTTTTATTCCAACACTGTCGAATGTGCTATGGGTACAGTGGCATGTTCATTTGTATTATGCAAATAGCACTCCTTTGAGGCTTCTCTTTGATGAGTCAATGAACAATCGCCATTCGTCTGCTTTTGTATTTTCTCCCAAAAATGATATTTCCATGTCACCCAAATTTTTTCTATTCATTTCGAACCTGGAAATATTACAAATCCCGAGTTTCCACGAGTTTCGTCCAATTTTTACCTCTAGCTCGAAAATTTGTCCACAAACATGCTATTCTGACTTCAGATTCGTGTTCGGCGAAAAACAAGGAAACGTGGGTCTTAATTCTCGCTCACGATTTTTTTTTTTTTGTGGGCCTGCGTATCTATTATCATTCTCAGAAAATGTGTATTTAAATTCAACCTAAAAATTTGCTTGGTCCGTTTCAATTGGCCAGCAGTTTATTTGGATATTATTCAATTTTTATGAAAAATAACTGCCCACATCAACTTCCCTATTTAAAAGATAAATTTAACAATATCAAAGTAATAAATATGCTGATATTAGTAAGGCAAGATTTAAAAAAAATGTAAGTTTATTAAAATCATGAATAAGTCCTTATCTCTACAAAGATTGGATAGACACTAATGTCAACCAAATCATCTGAACCAGACTTTGCACTTTGTTATCTATATAGTGAAATATGATAAGAACAATTTTGCACAATACACTGGTATTTCCCACATTGATTAAAATGTCTGTGCCATATGTCTGCTCACAAAAGCTTAAAAACGCAGGATTTTTAAAATTAATAACAATATTTTCGTTACACAAAAACAATCCAAAAACCTAATCTTTTGACATATTCAATAAACAGTGGAACAGAAATTGTCAGAAATAACAGTATAGCAGTAGTAATTAATACGACAAAAGTGACCCAATCTAGAACTAATTACCACAGAAGCTTTAATGATTTTTCCAGTTTCCAGACAGGCATAAGAACAAATTTAAAAAATATATTTATGGATTAATGCAGAAAATTTTCATTACTGTTTTCTAAAGAACAGTAATGTGATATGATTGATATGTTCTTTATTAAATGTGTTCTTTAGTGTACATATGTTCAATGGCAATATATATAGACATATGTGTATAGTGCACAACATGACCGTACCTAGTGACACCTCCCACCTCACTAAGAAAAAAATTAAAAACAAGCTAAAAACGTACTCTTCGCCAATTTACTAAGCTTTTTATATAATTGTTACACATTCTATAGGATACTCTTCGCAGTTTTCTTGTAAATAATGTTAGTTTTTGGACATCCTAAATTTTATGAAAAAAAATATATGAAAAAAAAAACTAAAAAAAATATCCAACCTGTGTGGGATTCGAATACACGACCTTTGGATTGCAAGGCAAAAGTTTATGGAGATAACATTTCGCAAGATTTTTATTTAAGTGTAAGCGACAAAAATTAAGAGAATATATTTTTTAAATTAAATAATTAAGAACTTTTTTATTTCCTGATCGATTTTCTTCAAAAACAATAGGGTTCTTCCTCTAGCTAACACTAACCAAAATTTCCAAATTTCAATACAATCGGACTTTTCTTTCTTAAGTTATTGTGCTTACAAGAAACGTGACGGACGGACGGACAGACGGACATTTTGAAAGTTGTTTAGAATTCGTTCACTAACACAATGATATGAAATTTTTTTCTCTACGAGCGATATTTACGATTTTAGAAATGTGCCGATCAAATACAATATACTCTTCGTTTTTTCGAAGAGTATAATAATACGATACTCTTTATCAAAACATGTTCTTTGGTTGAAATATAACACAATCGTTTTAGATTTGGTTTTGAAGACAATTTGTGTATGCACGAAGACATACAACTTTTAGATAAAGTCTGCTTGCATTCATGATGCCTATTGTGCTATAAGAGTGACAGTTTTTATTCCCCCCAAGAATATCTAAACATCGTTCGTTGTTACTTATTTTTTACACTTCTTGGATCAAAGATATTTTGTAGAATTTTAAAGTATCAGTCACCTCTTTGATAATGTTGATAATAGGGTGGAGATGGTAGTGGGGGATTTGGATAGGAAGAGTTGGATAAGAAATCTGGATTTGAAAGTAGTGATTCCTTAGGCAGCGGTATTTACTTTTGTTTTTCTAACGGGTAACAAGCCATATTACAATTTAACAAATGAACTTGAATTATCAACGAGTACATTATAAATATATTTATACCACTAAATTATTTACATATTGAATCATAAAAATCCTTTATACAGGATTAAACAAATTAATTATACATATAAGTATACAGACCAAAATTATATAGAACTGATTAGATCTAGATAAGACATCTGAATTGAAATTTTGCAACAATTATTTAATTGTTTTTAAAGAAATTATTCATTACCAATATTCATTGGTGATTTCGAATCAGTGTTGCCATTTTCTCGCCCACCGATCTCAATAAAGTAAAAAAATATTTTAGAGTTTTTGGTTGTTGCACACACTGAATCACTCTTTTTTTTTTCACATCCTTTAATAATGGGGTGGCTAGTGCCAAAAATTGTTTGTGACCTTACAGCTTTTCTTGTATATCCTAACTACCAATTTTATGGACTATTACCCACTTGATGTATCTATTTACCCCCATTTACCCCAATTTACCCCCCAACCCTTCAACGGAATAAGATGAAAATATAATCCAGATCACGTTAAAATACATACATGTACCAAATTTGAAGTCAATATCTTAAACGGTTCCAGAGTAATCGTGCACACAAAAAAGTTACAGACAGATAGACAGACAGACAGACAGACAGACAGAAACTTGTTTCACTCAAACTTAAAATCTCGACGTTTTATGACATTCTAAGCTTATTTAAACAATAAAAATTTTGCAATTTTTTTTTTGTCGTTGCTATACTTCCACTGGATGTGGAAGTAATAAACTGAATTAAATATATTCATTCCCAATTTGTATTCACATATACATAATACATATCGTACTTACATAAGGATTCAAATAAATTGAGGGAAACGGTCGACTCATATTTGAATTATTCAAAGAATTTTACTCGAGTCGGGTTTAATGAATTCTACGCCTGTTCATAATATTATGTAATACAAAGAAATCCTTAAATATTTTGTAAGTTCGCATTTCATGAAAACGCGAAGTTACATTTTCATAGTCTTTGACTTAAACGACACGAGTTATAAGTTCAATTTGTGTGAAGCTTTCACTACAGCCTACATCTTTAACTTGCTGTATCCTATGATTGCACAGTCGGGCACTTTTGATTAGTTTTGAAGTCATCACTAATGTGATCCATTAAAACATGAATGGGTTGTGCCGAAAAAATTATTATGAATTACAAGGCATATTTTCACATAATTGGTCATCTAAACGAATAATGACTATTACATTAATTGGCCATTGGGCAGATGCACATGTTTATACAGCATCAAATAATACCATTTCCAATGGTTCAAATTCTTTCTTTAAATTATTAAAGAAATAGATCATTTGTTTATATTTGCCATACCCTATACTTGGTATTTTAAATGAATCAGCTCCTCATTAGAAAGTGCACTAAATACGGACTTGGAAAAAATTAAAATTTTGCACTTTACGGAACAGTTTTCCTCGATATCCCCATAAATGTGCTGGCTCTTGGCCTTTATTCTTCATGCTTTAGAGAGATGGGTCGAGTTAGAACCATAACCCGTCCTTAGATCGCAGAACTGAATGGCTAGTAGTATGCATGTAAGCACTTTTCTACAAACATTAGCTATATAACTTGAATAGCATTGCTAAAATTATCAGTGGTAGCTGGTGAAATTCAGATTATCAGGTTGAATTTGGAAAACGGGACCTAAGCAATACTCAAAGCATAACTGTAAGTTTTGCAAAAAAAACTGTGAATCAAATTTGCCAAAAATAATGCAAAATAATATTCCCCCTCCTCCAAGTCATATTTAAGACAATTTTGTAAAATGTCTGCAAACCATTTTTCTCAGTCTCCGACGGAAAATTAATCGACAGATTTCAAATTTCGCAAAAATATTGATGGACAAAGTAAAGTCTCCAAAGGGCCATCAACCGAGGTTTTTCAATTTTCTAAAATTTAAATTGCAAACTGATATAATTGACACATAAACATTTGAACCAAAAAATAAAATTATTTTTAAGATATTTAAATTAGTCACTTATTAGAATACAACACAATTACATAGAATACAAAAACCATTCAATTTTAAATTGTGTCTTAACATCAATTAACAGCTCCACCAATAGTTTTTTTCCGGATAAAATTTTTTTTCTTAGAAGGATTTCAGTATAGGTGCTAAGTAAAAGGTGCCAAATAATTTGTACATTATTTGGTGATTGAGAGAGTTTGATAAAGCACTTTTGGAGTCAAGAAACGTCAAGAAAAATGAGATCTATTGGGATTATTTCATTGAGGGGGATTCACGGGATTGTTGGAAGGATTATGAAATTTGTTATCATATGTAGACAACGATTTCTATATTGTTAAGTGGGGGTTTTCTGCAGGTACTAAGTAAATAGAATATAACCATGTTCAATAACTGACCGAATTTTTAAACATTTAGAGATTGTTGATGATGTGTCCGATATTTTATGATGAAATAAAATTAATTGTGGTTTGTAAGGGTTTATTAAGTTTTTAATAGTTTTACCACGTGTTACCGAGCAAATTGAAGAATAGTTATTTATATTGCATTGTTGCTCAGGATTTATGTCTTCTGCAATATCATAACAGTAAATGTTATATAAAAAAAGGTGGCACCCTGTGGAACCTCTTGTTGGTCTTCAAATTCTTGTGATGCTATTTGATTAATTTTAGCTTTTCTGCTCTCTAAAAAATCTTTATAAGCTTTATTATTATATAATCAGGCGCGTGCTGGCCCACCGGGATATCAGGAGTTTCCCGGTGGGCCTTTGATAAAGGGGCCCTCCATGAAGGGCCTCCTCAATTTATTAATTTCCATTTTGTAGAGGGAGAAAAAATTTTTTTTCAGATTTTCTCCTCCTTGCTCGACAATTTTCATTGTCGAGGTAATTTTTTTTTTCTGATTTCTGCCTGGGGCTCTTTCTAAGGTATTTTCCCGGGGCCTAATATCGTCCCAGCACGCGCCTGTATATAATGGGAGCAGTTGAATCAACATAGTTTGCATAGGAGTCCCCTATGCCATACAGGGTCAAAAGTCTTGCCAATAATAATAAATTAAGCTGCATATTTATTCCTGTAAATACCATAAGTTTGAACAATTAAATAATATGATTAATGCATTGTGAACGAGTTTTTGCTGAATCCAAACTGGTTTGGTGAAATTAGGTTGTCAACTTCGTCACTTAATCTATACTTATAATTTTTTCCTTGATTCAACTTTGGTATATTTATTAAAATGCCCCTTTTCCATTCACCAGGAAAATGCAGAGTTTTTAGATGTTATATTTTCTAGATGAATGTAAACGTTTAGCTTCCTTACTATGTTTCTGTTAACTTGGTCAAAAGCTGGAGAAGTACTTTTCCCTGACGTTGCAATATATAGTAAGTGATATTCGTCTTCTGCGATGGCTATTTGCTGAGCATCATTTAATTGGTCTGCATTGAAAAAAATTTCCTATCACTCACTCCTCTACCATGTGTAAGTTATTTTCATTAAATTCACTACTTCTGGAAAATTGATGTTTCATTGTAATAGTGAATACAGGCATTGACTTTTCCTCATCCATGGAAAAGGTGCTATTATTATATTCTTTATTATTATGTGATATGTTACATGTTATCTCGCATGTTACTGATTTATATTTGGAAAGTTTTTTGAATTCCTGCCAGTATATTTGTCCTCTTTTTACAAACGTATTACTCAAGTAATTTGAAATTATAATGAAAGTAAAATCAATAGATAGGAAGAGGGCTATCAGAATCGGATTTTCTCAGATACATTCTGTTTTCAACTGTTCGGGCGGGTTATTAAATTGTGTTTGGATTTTTTAGTTCAGGACAAAGTAAACAATTTTTTTTTCACACACGTCTAATGTCGAGGTATTTTCATTAATTCAAGCATAATGGACAAAGGGGGAAAGAAACCGTATATTTATTAACTGTGTAAAAGAAATAATTTCTAACCAATTATTATTTTCATGATGATTTTCAGTGCATACAAATTTCATGATTATTTAAATATGAAAACTTTTTAGGCAAAATATAGGCTCCAGGGAAAAATATTAATAATTTAATTTAGTATTAAGTAAATTTTATTTATTTTACTTAAGAAGAATTTCTGCCGAGTTTAAAGGTATTAAAGAAATGATTTTTGCAATGAAAGTTTAAAGATACTTTATGTTTTATTGAAAGGGATTTTAAGGACATATTAGTTTTGATTCTGATCTACTTCAAGACCTGTAGGTATTTTTTTATGGCCAAAATAGCATTATCTTCTTAACATCAGATGACAGTGGTTAAGTGTTAATTCTTACTTCATTATTTTTCACATAAAAAAAAAACAGAATTCCTTAAACATCATCATTTTATGCTTTTATTGTAATAATATTATGTAGCATTACAGTCTGGGTCGAAATAGGGCCAACAAAGGTCATAGATAGGTAATGGTAATAATAAATAATCATAGAGAAGTTTGTTAAGCTGGAACAGTACACATCAGAATTCTATTTATTCTATAAAACGAGCGTAACATGATTACAAAGCAACTAGTGAGGCAACAAGATAATTTAATGTTTTATAAAATGTAACTGGTGTCAAAAACAAAAGCTACAGAAGATAGGTTATGATCAGAAGCTTCAGCTATCAGGTAATCCAGCGACCTGTCAAATTTTTTGTCAATTTGGCGTCGAGGGCAAACATGGGTTTATTTTTATTAAATTCAAGAAATGTAGCCAAGCCAACAGAAAACACAAACTCTTTAACAAACGCTTAAAGACTGAAAACAAATGTTTGCCCTCGACGCCATATTTGCAGCTAATTTGGTCACGTGGTTTGGATTGCCTAATTGGTCGCTTTCATCACGGTGAGCGATCAGATAGCGCTCACTGACCATTTTACGAGCTGTGTTTATATATATATATATATATATATATATGTTTTTTTTCTTATTCAAATTGATTAGTGCTTATGGATCATGTATCATACAATTACCTATTTTGCTACATAAAATGGCTGCCAATCACCTGTTATCAGTCGAACAAATGTCGTTCATGTAAAATGATCAGTAAGCACTATCTCATCGTTCACCGTGATGAACACGACCATTTTCTATTGACATTTTCTCTTTTTGTTTCTAATTCTTTTTTAATATAATTTAAGAATATCAACACTGTAACTGAAACCTTCCAACAACTTAATAGCAATAGAAATAGAGGATCTATCGCTATCGCATATGCTATACTGGAAGTATTCTACAGCAGTTAACTCCTCAAGTTGGAAGGACCACTTAAATAAACTTCACGTACCTATAATTGAAATATAAAACAATTTTATAGAACCTTGTATCTAGGTAGGTAGATATAATTGCAGATGTTAGGATACTGCAAGTTTTGATAACTAATTCATTCAAAGCATATGGTTTGCCTTGATATAATTTATCTTTGTAACAGAATTTTGGTAAATTACCTTTAACAATGATAAATCCTTGTGTTAAATCAATGACAATTCCTTTTAGCCGCTGTCATTTGTAATTATTAATTAATAACGCGTTATTCACAACCTCACAAGAATTAGAAAAGCAATTATTAGGCACTTCAGCATAAGTAAAACTTACCAATAGGGAAAAATGGTGTTTCCTTAGACTTCCTCGCTAGCCTTTCGGACTGAGTTTCTTGTTTATAGTACATGCTTCTGTCAGTCATTGTAGCTGTAACATAAATTTTTACACTTTAATTTCGATTAAAAATACAATTATTCAGGCACACTAAAAGCTACAAATTTGCACAAATTATTACATCATAATAAGCAGAAATTTCCATCTAAGTTTCTAGGAACAAGGTCACGTCAATAATTCCTAATATGATAAATAATTAAGAAAATAAATAAACCAAAGACTCACTTAAAGACATTTTAAAGTAAATTAAAACAAAAGAACAGAACTAACTAAACACAGATACAGAATTATTACCGGAAATAATCTAAGAAAGGACCTAACCTTAACTGAATGAGAAAGTGGCAAGAAAGACGTTTTGTACGTGCGACCTTGGACTTGTACGTCATGGGAGAATATGATCACATGATATGCCATAGACGGAGGTGGACGTAGCATGGTAAGAATAAATCGTGCATGCTACGCAAATGACTCATTTTAGGAGTTTCTTGCTCTGTCTGTAGAGCAAGTTGCGCAGCAAGGTAGAAAAGCATAAGCAATAAAATTTCCGTTTTACATCATCATTGACGTATGTACACTGTAAAAAATGATGTAAATTTACCATCGTTGCGTGTAAAATTCCCATGTAATTTTACCCACAAAGAGACAGGAAAATTTCCATTGACCATCTAGGATTACCCCAAAATATATAAGGTAAATAAAAATGTTCCACTCTCTTTGCGGGTAAAATTCCATTACTATTGGGGGTAAATTTACTATGGAAAATAAATCCTGTCTGGATAAGGCCCAAGCAGCAATTTTAGTAGTTTCTACGTAATAGTTGCCATTAGGGGAACTTCAAAGGTTTCCGCAACTAAGGACTGTTACGTAATGGGAACCATCCTTCTACCAAGTATTCACCAAAATGGGGAATAACAATTACGTAACAAATTACTATTTCGGTACTTCTACCATTACCGTGTTGAAGACTAGGTTATTACGTAAACGGGATGTAACCAAGTAGTAGAAATGACTAACTTTTGGAACAGCTCAGCTGACCGAAATGAGAGCGCAAACTATATATTTGGCACCCTGTTATTCGAATAGCAAATTAATGACTTACTGAGTTTAAGCCCATGATATGTCCAAGGTCCAAGTTATGGTGATTATATACAACATGCATAAGCATATATTATAAATCATGATGTTTTGCGTTATACCCTGGGTGTGGATATTAAAACCACCACTTGTTTTCTGTAAAATGTTATCATGATGCTTCGATAAAAAAGACGCCCCCTCGAGAAAATGGTTTTTTCGGAAAAAAAATTTTTTGCAAAAATTATGTGTACAAGCAAAACTGCAAAATTTTTTATGGAAAACGTTTTTTTTTTAATTTTATATATTATAAAGTAATAATCTATTTAGAAAACATATTTGTAAATGACTATAATAAAAAGAAATTTTTTATTGAATTATATTTTTATCTGTGTCAATATGGCGTCTTCATTCAACAACAGAAAAATGACGATTTTAATTGCAGTAACTTAGAGGTTGCAAAAACCAAAATTATTTCCCTACACGTTACATTAATATAAAGTAGCAGATGCCACCAAGGTTATAGTTGTTGTTACTTTAAAAGTGGTGACGGCAACTGCAACAATTTCACTGTGTAGTTATATTTACCTAGATGTAGCAAATGGGACCAATGACGCTATAAGATCTTAAAAACAACTGTTGCTACCAACTTATTTTCATGTTGGTAGAATTGGCAGAATCGATATAGGTAATTTTTTTTTTTTAATTGGCAACGCGGTAATAACTGTTAAAGTGTCACTGTCACTGTGTGCAATGGGAATATGTGTATTATTAAAAATAACAATTATTATACTTTTTAAGTACTTTTTATTATCTGATATTATTTGGAAAGAGCACATATCGAACAATATTTGATGGATGCCCCTGACGGTGAGCATCTTATGTCAGAGGTAGGTGTTTATTATATCTTGCTTTTATGTACCTATTTAAATGTTTGGGTTTTTTAGGTTGCATTGATACTGGGAGTTTGCGGTGCCTGCCGTTGCGGTAAACTGACCTCCTTAAGCGTCGAAGATATGAGATAAAGAATAATATCTATATATATCCATACCAGATACCAAGACGAATAAATCAAGAAGTTTCACAGTTTTAAATGAAGGATTTTCGGTGAACCCACTTGATTCGATTAGGAAATATGTCTTTAAGACCGCAAAATGTATCTCACTAAAGATTTTTCGTAAATTTTCAAAAGGGAAAGTGTACTGTCCAATGCGTTGGATTAAATAAGCTCTCAAAAATTCCAAGAATTGTAGCCGATTATTTGCAATTGCCTGATGCAGATTTGTATACTGGCCATAGCATGCGCCGTTCCTCATCAACTCTTGGCCAATGCTGGGGGTGACATCACCACCCTTAAACGTCACGGTGTGTGGAAATCGTCCACCGTGGCGGAGGGTTAGTTGGAAGATTCAGTCTCAACAAGATTGTTATTGCTAAAAAAATTCAGGGAGAGCAGCACAACGAGTCAGTGGATACAGACGTAGTTACTAGTATAGAGAAAAATTGTGTACAGAAGAGCAGTTTTCTTTGTGGAAAATCGAATATGATGACAATAATGTTAACATAAATATAAATAAATAAGTGTTAGTGCATGGGTTCTTTGTTTTGTTAATTTTCCATATAATGGAGACAAATAAATTCCTTGGACTTTATTTTATATTCTTTAGTGACTAAATCACTTTACCTCACTTTAGCTTACTACTTTATGTCACTAGTGACTTATGGGTCACTTTATGCCTTCAAAGTCTTATCAATAAAGATCACTTTATATGAAAGTGATGGATAAATATATTTATTAACGTAAGGTGTGTAATAATGGAAAAAATACATAAGAGTTTTCATATTTTAGTGATCAGTTTACATTTAACTTCATTCAATTAAATTTATTGTACATAAACAATGTCTTATGCCGTTATACCAACATTGTTCGTTCCCCATCGACACAATATTTATTAAATTTGGAGTTTTTAATCGGCAAATTCATTTAATATGCTCAGTGGATCACTAACTGAACTATGAGTCAATCTGTGTGTTAAAGACGTGCAAGTTGTAATTTTCGAGCAGTACACAGTATCATTAATCACTACAACTGTTATAGTTTTCGATTACTCTTCTCCTTGTGTTGATGGGAACACTTTTGCACTTGTTACCAAAGATGATGGTTTTGCTGTGGCGAAATAATCTTTCATATTTGCATCATATTCTGTTTAACTGTTTCTTCAGTTTTCTATAAAACAATGATGAGTGACGATAAACTTTATTTTGCTTTTACTGAGCATTTCAGATGCCGCCATTTTATTCAATGCCAATAATTATATAAATTGTCTTAAAAGTTAATATTACTCTATAGTAGATTTTCAAGGTATATGTAACTTTTAAGTAATTTTCAATTAGTGGGGAGTAGTAAAGATAACTTCAAAGCCCCTATGTTCGTAGAAATAACCTCATTTTTACTCGAGATAAATTAATTTACCCCTCCTTGGTTTCCAGCGACATAATGTTTCATTAAACACAAACAAAAAGCCGGGAATGTATGCAACACTGTATGCACGTATGTACAAAACCTGTAAAGTTATCTATCTATGCGTAAGTAATGAGCTTCGACCATAGGTAATATACAGTATCGGCAAGCGTTTGATTAGGTACGGCCATAAGAGCAAGCGAGAACGAAGCAAGCAATGACCTAAATTAAGGGGCGTGTCACACTTTGCTCTGCTAAGGTACTGGTAGACCATGGTCAGTAAACTATACGGTTGCATCATCCAGCAGCTTTTAGAGGAAGGAGTGCGCGGGGGGGTAACCGAAAATGACGTAGCCTCTAGACCCAACCAGAGCCGGCACTAGACGTTTTGCTACTCACTCAATTAATAAACACTGATATAAACGAATAGTATACACTGGGACAACAGCAAACTAGTTTATTACACCAGACAAATTGAAAACACGACACGCGGCAACTAGTGTTGGCTCTGGATCTACCTAGACTTTGACCTTGATCTGAATAATTAAACAAATAAAGTGTGTAAGAGAGACATATATCCAATTCCCATACAAAAGATAGAGACAAAGATATCGGTGGCTACATGACGTAGGCGCTAGACCCAAGTTCCCCCCCCGCGCGCTCCTTCGTCAAGAAGCTACTGGATGAGGTAACCGTTATAGTTTAATGACCGTGCTGGTAGACGCCTTTATTGTGGGCGGTCGGTTAAGTCGTTGAAACTATGCAATACCTAATCTAGGACTTTCCGATACTGTATGGTTGAAGGTAATGAGAGATGTTATTGCTCCTGCCATCTATTACATTATGTACAAAGTAAGCACCTATAAAGCCACTGTGAGGGTTATTGTCGCATCACCTATTTAATACACCCTGGCCACAGAAGACCTATAGCTCTTCTGTGCCCCGGCTGAATCCAAATGGATGATAGAAAAACTCTGTCATCCTGCTGTCAATTTATTCCTCAAATAATGGGATATTTGAGGAATAAATTGAACTAGGAAAAAATATTGATGACTTAAAGCTTTTTTATTATCAGATTTGGATTCAGCGCACCAAAATACATATAAAATGATGTCTGGTGATCAATTCAGATTTCTTTTTTTTGTGTGTGCCCGTGTTATTGATTTGAGATACTGTAGGCTAAAATCGCTATTGCCAAATTTTAAATTAACTGAGATGTTTAGGTTTTCATCAGTGCCGCTTCTAGGTCATGAGACACCTTCGTGCGGGAGCATTTTTGGCGCCCTTTTTTGCGGGGGCAAATACTATAAAATTGGCTTTTTGGCGCCCCATGGCCTAGTGCGCCTTCATGCATGGCACGAAATGGCCCCCCATTAGACGCGGCCCTGGTTTTCATTAATCCTTTCGATTAGGATTTTATCATACTTATACCTAATGACCACACCCCGGTACCCAGGGAGATATACCGGAGACGGTCTTCACACTGATAAATATAATGTTTTGAATCAATAATCTTCTGTCATGTATGCAAATAATACATTTATTCAGGGCTGGTTCTAGAAATTTTTTGAGTGTAAGTGGACGATATTTTGGCGCCTCCGATCTCAATGACAATTGAAATTTTCTTCAATATCCATAGTTTCCCCAAGTCTATTTTAGTGGGAAAGGTTGTTCGTACAGTATTTGGCACCTTTCTCTTTTCCTGTTTGGCGCCCCTTTCAGTTGGCGCTTTCCGCCCTGCATTTATTATATAAAAACAAGTACTTACCTTAATAAGAAATAAAAAGTTTATTATAAAACTTATAAATAGATTATTTGTTACAATCTTATTATTTTCTTGATGAAGTTGTTTTTTCTGTGGATAATTTATTTGTGTATATTGAAAATTTTTTAGTTTAAAATACTATTTTTATATGCTCTTCGTGTTTTTTCAGCAATCTAAATTCCTGTAATGCTACATCCACAATGAATTTTCGCCATAAAAAAGTAAACTAGATCAGCAAAATTATCTATTTCTTACCTGGCTTCCTGACAACCAAGAACATTTGTTATACCAGCTTATGAATGTCTGATTTTTCTTTACGGTAGACATATTAGAGAAGTAAAACTTGGCCGCTATTTATCTAAACTTTTTACAAATAATTTGTTATCGTAATTTAGGAACTTTTAATAAAAAATCTACTTTGTCAGCACAAGATATTCGCATTCACTCTATTATTTTCCATTTTTTAAGTAGTGTAAGTACTAGTGAACCACCCTAGAATGGCAGATGAGATTAGGATGCGCAGTGGTCGAGACCAGTCCACTGCTACGGAGCTCATTAGTTTATGTTCCTTCTCTGTGTAGTGAATCACACTGATATAAAAGTAAAATTACCGAGTAATTGAGCACTTTACTAAGTAAATTTCTCTCTAAATAGATGAGACTTGACTGCATATATATCCTCGATACTCCAGTGAAGCAACATGCAGCGCAGTTGGTACTTGGATGGGTGAAATCCATCTCGAGAAACACAGCGATCTCGTCCCACCTTCTAGCGGCTCGTATATCAGTATATAGGAAGCTATGTAATTTTAAGACGAGGATTACGTAGTGGGTATACCAACCTTCGGAGGGGATGTAAAGCAGGCAGTTCCTTGTCTATTAAATATTAGGCAAGTAAAGGATCCCTACTCTAGAGAAGAGGTTCGGTAAAATTCACAGGTTGATAGCGGAAATAGGCCGACGTTAAATAGTTTAAAAAAAAAAAAATTCCCATGACATGCCTCTTTAAAAACATATTTTTTTCTGAATTATCGGTGTAAGTAACGTTCAGGTGTAACTTTAACATATCGTTGTACAGTTACAGTAAAACTGTAATTTTACTTTGAATTTTAATGCTTTATGTACACTGTAAAAAATGAGGGTAAGTCTACCATCATTGCGTGTATAATTAATTACACTTGTAACTTTACCCGCAAAAAGAATGTAACATTTTATTTACCAGGGAGGATTACCCAAAAATATTAAATAATTAAATAAATAAATAAATAAATACATAAATAAATATATAAATAAATAAATAAATAAATAAATAAATAAAATGAATTCTGAACAACTTCCAAAATGTCCGTTCTGTCCGTCCGTCCGTCACATTTCTTGTAAGCATGATAACTTATGAAAGAAAAGTCTATTCTATTGAAATTTGGAAAGTAAGTTAGTGTTAGCTAGAGGAAGAACCGTATTGTTTTTGAAAAAAAATCAATCTTAATATTTGTCACTTGTATACTTAAATGGAAATCTTGTGATATATTATGTTAAGAATAGTTTGTATATTTAGATGTAGGCCATATGTTTCCACGGCGATTAAAGTTGTTAAAAAAAATAGAGTTGTCAATTGAAAAATAAAAGTCATACCAAGTAAAAATCTTTCAACTTTAATCAAGTCCTTCACAGTCCACTCAACCAGAATCAGTATATATCTTGTACTGAGCTATCATTCACAACATTTGGTCCAGTTCGAGACGGATTATTTACTGGTAAAAACGCAATATTCTTCAACAAGCAACTAGTGAACTAGTCGAAACAGGAAGCTAGTAAGGTAACGCACCAACCTAAGCGACATATCAGTGGTCCAATCAGGAGGTCGTCACCAGCTTGAAGCACGCTATCAGAAATTTGACAACTTAAACTTAACAAATTACAAAATAAAGTGAGTACTCGTACTTATTCAGCATCTCTTTGTGTGAGTTAGCCAATCAACGCTTTATTACAATAATAAATCTTTCATTTCATTCTCCATCATGGATGAAGAAATAAAATCACTTATCAGGAAACGAGGGTCATGTAAGGCAAGACTAACACTTTTTAAGAAACATTTAGACTCAGTTATAAACACTATTGCTAATTTAGGTGAAAATGAAGTTCTTAATATTTCAGAAATTAGAGAATTAGAACATAGACTAGAAAAACAAGATTCTCTGTTAGATGATTTTAATAAATGTCAAACAATTCTTGAAATTTCTCACGAAAACTTAGAGGAGCAAATCCAAGAACGCGCATCATTTGAAAACTTGTATTTCGAACTCATTACTGATTGTAAAAATATCATAGCTGAATATATGGAAATAAAATACCGTAATATAAGATCCCGTTCTACTTATGAAATGTCAGTGTATTCCAACTCCAATAAGTTTGGCGTTAGATTACCACAAATAGAATTACCAAAATTTCAAGGAAATTATGCAAATTGGCTCGAGTTTAGAGACACATTTATATCTTTAATTCATGAAAATTCTCAAATACCAGAAATATCAAAATTTCATTATTTACGTGCTCAGCTGCAAGATGATGCGAAGCAGGTAATATGCTCTTTAGATGTGTCAAAAGAAAATTATGCTATAGCATGGCAACTTTTGTGCGATAGGTATAATAATACGAGACTTTTGGTATACAACCATCTTAAGTACTTAGTAGATTCATCAAGCATAAGCACTGGTAGTTCATTAGAATTTCGTAAAATGACAGATGTCATTCTGAAACATTTACGTGCATTACAATCTTTAAATCAACCAACAGAGCATTGGGGTACATTATTAATCTTTTTACTAAGTCGTAAATTTGATAAACAAACAGAACGTGAATGGGAAAAATACAAAAAAGGCAATGAACTTCCAACTATGGATGAATTTACTAAGTTTATCAAAAGTAAAGCTGATTTGCTGGAAACATTAGAATTCAATCGTGTGGATTCTAAACAATCTTCTAAACCCAAAGGTATTTTTCATAAATCAAATCCACCCAAGACATTCAAAGTTTCCACAGATGAGGCAAACAATTCAACTTATTCTTTAGATATAAAGAATATTATCTGTGCCTTTTGCAAAGGTAATCATTACATCAATACATGTAGTAAATTCTTAAATCTGTCAGTAGATGAACGAATGCAACAAGTCAATAATCGAAAGCTGTGCATCAACTGTTTGCGAAGTAATCACTTTATAAACTATTGTAGGGCAGGTAATTGTCGCAAATGCAGATCAAGGCATCACACACTGCTGCACAGCGATAAACAGGTACATGTCAGTGAATCAGATGTTGTTTCACAAAATCAATCACATCTTAATACGAGTAATCAGGCTACTACTAGTGGTGTAAATTCGAATTGTATTTTATCAAATCATAGTGTCGAACAATCGTGCGAGGTTTTATTATCTACAGCAGTCATTCAAGTATTGGATGCATCTGGCTGTTCTCATACGTGTAGAGCTCTTCTAGATACTGGTTCACAGTCCAATCTAATTACTCGTGAATTATGTGATAAACTATCTTTGAAAACGGCAGAAGTAAACTTAGCAATCATGGGAATCGGACAAACTATTTCGAAAATCAAAGATAGGTGCACTGTCACTATTCATTCATTTCATACCAAGTTCGAAAGTTCCATTTCTTGTTTGATTTTGCCACAAATCAGAGATTATTTACCAAGTAAACCAATTAATTTATCATTTGTCAATATTCCTCCACATCTCAAATTAGCTGATCCAAACTTTAACAAACCGGGCCCTATTGACATCCTCTTGGATGCAGGTTTATTTTATAGATTACTATCCTCTGGACAATTATGTTTGCGTAACAGTCAACTAGTTTTGCAGAATTCTTATCTTGGATGGATAATATCAGGTCAGGTATTTTCAAACCCTTAAATTTCCAATATTCACTGTAATTTAGGTATCAACGGCGACATCCAAGAACAGCTATTAAAATTCTGGGAATTAGAAGAGTCTTCTTCAACAACAATTCGTTCAATCGACGAACAAAAATGTGAACAAATTTTCACAAACACAACTTATCGTGATGAGAATGGTAGGTTCGTTGTCACAATTCCATTAAACGCTTCTCCTAGCACATTGGGAAACTCAAAACATATCGCTTTGGATAGATTTCACTATTTAGAACATAAATTAGCAAAAAATGCTAAACTTAATCGAATGTATTGCGAATTCATGTCTGAGTACGAACTTCTAGGGCATATGTCTAACAGTAACGAATCACTTGTTGATAATAACACATCATATTTTCTTCCACACCATGGAGTGTTAAAAGAAAGCAGTTTAACTACTAAACTCAGGGTGGTATTCGATGCATCAGCTCAAACTGACACAGGTTATTCTTTCAATGATATCCAGTTAATTGGACCTACAATCCAAGATCAATTACTTACAATTCTACTTAGGTTTAGGCAACACAAAATTGTTGTGTGTGCGGATGTTGAAAAAATTTATCGACAGGTATTAATCAATCCTGAACAAAGACATTTGCAAAAAATACTTTGGCGATCGGATCCATCAAAGGAAATCAAAACTTACATGCTAAATACCGTTACCTACGGGACAGCATCGGCACCTTTTCTTGCTATTCGCTGTTTAACACAGCTAGCAATTGATAATGCTAATCTATTTCCAAACGCTTCTGAAGTAATCGCTCATGATTTCTACGTTGACGACATGCTATCAGGGGCAGATACAATTGAAAATGCAATCACTTTATGTTCCGAAGTGTCATCAATACTAAAATCTGCTTGTTTTAATCTACGAAAGTGGATATCTAATAGTGATGAAGTTCTCGAAAATATTCGATTTGCTAGTTCTTCTACAGATACTGTGCAATTTGGTGAAATAGAAAATGCGAAAACTTTAGGTATTTATTGGTCTTGTAAAGCTGATGCTCTTATATACAGCATCAATCAAATTTCCTTTTCCAAGCCAATTACAAAACGTGTCATTCTTTCTGAAGTTTCGCAGATATTCGATCCATTAGGTTTGTTAAGTCCTTGTATTATCACAGCTAAAATTCTACTTCAACGATTATGGTTGTATAAACTTTCATGGGATGAAATTGTACCGCCTGGGTTGAGCAACAGCTGGCAACAATTTCGAAATCAACTTCATCATTTAAACCAAATGCAAGTTCCTAGACATGTTATATGTACGTCACCAATCAGACTCGAAATTCATGGTTTCGCTGACAGTTCACAGGATGCATATGGGGCTTGTATTTATATTCGTAGTATTGGTTCAGATGGACATACTCAGGTATCAATATTAATGTCCAAAACAAAGGTAGCACCTTTAAAAACAACCACAATTCCGAGGCTGGAGTTGTGCGCAGCACTCGTTCTTGTTCAATTAGTTAAAAGGGTTACGGCTTCTTTAAGATTAAAATTTAATGGCATATACTTATGGTCTGATTCCACGATAGCACTGTGCTGGATCAAAACTTCCCCTCATTTACTACAAACATTCGTTGCCAATCGAGTAACACAAATTCAGTCTTTAAACGAACCTCATACTTGGCAACATGTTTCAACCAAAGACAATCCAGCTGATTTGTTATCACGTGGTGTGGCACCAAACTTACTACAGAGTTATTCCATGTGGTGGCATGGACCGGCGTGGCTAACTAGTGACGAAGACACATGGCCAGTTATACAGTCCCAGTTTGATGGAGATCTTCCTGAACTTAAAACAATTACAAAATCCTTTGTAACTGTGCCAAACAATGTGTCATATTTATTCAAACGTTTTTCAAATTACAAACGTATGATTCGAGTGATCGCATATTGTATCCGATTCTCATTCAATAGTAAGAATTCAAAATCTCGTATAAAGGGTACTCTAACAATTAGTGAATTAGACAAGGCTGCGAAGTGTCTAATTAAAATATCACAAATTGAGAGTTTTCTTTCAGAGTTACAATGTTTACAACAAGGCAAATCATTGAACTCAAAATCAAATATTTTAAGGCTTAATCCCTTTATAGATTCAGAGGGCATTATAAGGGTAGACGGTAGACTACAGCTTTCTAACTTTGATTATAATAAGAAACATCCGATACTACTTTCATCAAAACATCTCTTAACAAAGTTACTGTTTTCACATGAACACATAAGACTATTACACGCAGGGCCACAATTAATGTTATCATCTTTACGTGAAAACTATTGGCCACTTTGTGGTAGAAATCTCGCCAAGAAAGTCGTTCATGAATGTGTAAAATGTTTTAGAGCTAACCCCAAACAAACACATCCTATAATGGGGGTATTACCTGCATCGCGAGTACAGCCACATCCCCCATTCCATAACGTTGGCGTGGATTACGCTGGCTATTTTTTAATAAAAGACAGAAAGGGGCGTGGCAGCAAAACTATAAAGTGCTACGTTAGTTTATTCATATGTTTTTCTGTAAAGGCAATACATCTAGAACTGGTAACAGAATTAACTACTGAGGCCTTTATTGCCGCATTTCGACGATTCATAGCCAGACGTGGTAAACCTCAATGTGTTTATTCCGATAACGGAAGAAATTTCATCGGTGCACAGTCAGAACTTAAGGAGTTAGGGGATTTTCTCAATGACAATAAGCAAACTCTAACAGAGATTTTTTCAAATGAAGGAGTTACCTGGAAATTTATACCAGCACACAGTCCCCATTTTGGCGGCCTGTGGGAAGCAGGAGTTAAATCCTGCAAACATCACTTGAAAAGAGTTATGTCTAATGCATTGCTGACATTTGAAGAGTTTTATACAACACTCACACAAATTGAGGCTATTTTAAACTCACGACCACTGACTCCACTTTCGACAGACCCTAACGACTTTGACATACTTACACCGGCTCATTTTCGGATTGGCAAACGACTCACTTCGCTACCAGATCCCGATATCCGAGAATTAAACGAAAACCGTTTATCAAGGTTCCAACGAGCTCAACAACTACAGCAACACTTTTGGTCCCGTTGGTCCAAAGAATACATATCCGAACTCCAACATCGAGTAAAGTGGAAAACCAATGAACTAACATTACGAGAAGGTGCAATGGTCATAATCCAGGAAGACAACGTGCCTCCTCTGCAATGGAAATTAGGACGAATTATGAAGCTTCATCCAGGTTCAGATGGAATTTCCAGGGTTGCGACCATACAAACTCCAAGTGGTTTAGTGAAGCGTTCATTTGCAAAAATATGTGTTCTACCTGTAGAAGTGTAGTTTATTATCGTAAACTTTATGAGACATTCATAGCCCTCATCCTTAATGTCGATGATATTTACAAGTATCATTGAAAGTTATCCTTTCAAGGCGGGGGGCATGTTAAGAATAGTTTGTATATTTAGATGTAGGCCATATGTTTCCACGGCAATTAAAGTTGTTAAAAAAAATAGAGTTGTCAATTGAAAAATAAAAGTCATACCAAGTAAAAATCTTTCAACTTTAATCAAGTCCTTCACAGTCCACTCAACCAGAATCAGTATATATCTTGTACTGAGCTATCATTCACAACATATTATTCTCTATAATTTTTTCTTGTTTACACATTTCACTAATATATATATATATTACATATATTTAATTTTTGTAGTGGGGTGTGATGGCCCAATGGCTAAAGTTTTGCATTGCAATCCATAATGCAATCCTTTTCGATATTCAACACACCCTACCATACCAGTCATTACCTATTTTCCGGCAACCTCTTCCCTAGCCATACTCTCCTATACCATAATCTATAATTTTCCCACCTTGATCTTTACTTCAACTAAACTAAACTAACCTTTTTCTATCCTTTCTCTATTTGTTTAATTTTGTTCTTGTTTGTCTTTTTTGTCCTCTTTTGTTTTTAAAATCCCCTTTAGGCCGAAAAATTCCTTCAAATCTGTACATTTTATAATGGGATTTATATTTTGTGCTTGTAATATAGCATCACCCCCTTTCATTAAATTTATTAGGAGAAACGGTCAGACTTGGCAAAAGTTGGAAATTTGAGATGTAAGTTGGCAATTTTTATTGAAGAGAATTTGTTTACATTTTCTCCCCCGCTTTACAGAGTTAGCTTCTTAAGAAGTTGGCAAATTTGAAAAATAACTCCCCCAAAAAAGTCGTCTCGCTACGGGTTTAATAAGAACTTCTTACCTTCTAGTGTCCAATAAATGAAATTAAACACAGTATATTTATGCAATATAATTTTATTTATTTTTTTTAATAAAAATAATATGCGAATATAATATTACACAAACACATAGCAGGAACAAATTATATAAAAGTTCACAAAATAATCTCATAAAATACAGGAATAAAAACATTTTTCACAACAAAAATATATAACAATCATACAGAACAATTTATAAAATCTTTCATATTTAAAAATCCAAATAATCTTAAAATTGGTACTTTTCAACTTAAAATTCATAGTAAGAACGATATATAAAATATATAAAGAGTCTTTTTTATAATACATTGATTAATGTTATTAACAAATTTCCTTGCTTAGAACAATACACAATAAATATGTTCTATAAAAATCTTCTAATGGAATATATGGTATACCTCTAACCAAAAAATCTTACATTAGAAATGCTTATAATACAAATTGTGGTAATATGCAATAAACACACGTTACATTTTATGCGGCAGTTTTACAGCAGTCTGAAAAGAAAAAGGAACATTAGTTATAGGTAATAATATACTTTCTGAAGTAAAACATGTTCAAATATAACCTATATTTGAATATGAACATAAACCAAAGTTTTTAACTTCATTCTAAAAACCGAAAGTAACCGAAAACCAAATTGTCACTACCCTGAAAACTGAAACAGTAACCGAATACCGAATTACCGCTGCCCTGTAAACTGAAACTTTAAGGTGCTTCTATACAGATAAGAGCGAATCTAGCGGTGGATTTAATAAATTAAAGCACGAGAGAGATAGAATAAAAGGATTTGGCAATACTGTATTAAATACTAATAATCTGCTACATTTAATCTGGCTATATTTCGTTCCTGCCGAGCCGAATTTTCCAATTTCCATATGCAATTTAGGATGACGTTTAACTGGAAGTCTTCCTCTTAACATCGCGACATCGTACGGCTGTTCCGCTGATATTTTTTGAAAAATATGAACGTATCAAGATCGCATGTTTTTGTAATTTTTTCGTCTCCAAAATGGCAGGTGTTTTTTTACTATTTTTCGCAGATATCTCCGAAACGGTAAGAGCGAGCTCCAAATAAATTATTTGGTCAAACAAGTATTTTTCACTGCGAATCTTTTGCTACCATCAGAATTTTTATTTTTCTTTTCGTTACAGAGATATTTACTGAAATGTCAATGATGTAGGGAAAAAATCACAAATTTTGTGCTTCAAAAGTTGATAACTTCTTAATCTTGACTCCTACGCCAAGACTACTCTAGCTAATTTAAATAGAATTAAATTTGCTAAAACTATTTTTTTTTATTTTTTGGATTCCGACAAAAATTAGGGAATTATAAGGGGCGGAAATTGGGACTTTTTTTTTCGGTAAAATTTCGCCATTTTGTCACCGTAATGAATCGGTAATTAATTAAAATCGATCTCATCACGATGTCCACTTAATATCATGTATTACCTAGATGCTTCATTAATCTCCGCCCTTCAAAACAAAAGTTTCTGACAAAATCATTCTTTTAAGATTTACATGAATTTTCTAGGAAAATGTGAAATTGTCTCCATTTATTCGAATATCTCGATATTTATCGGTTTTTCCGAAAAATTTGTAGGCAACAAATGTAAAGAGCATTTATACTAATTTTTAATTTTATACTTTTTAAAAATTTAAATATTCGCGCAACGTTGCCAATCAATTTCAACAATTGTTTTATTTACACAAATGTAGGACTTAAAGTTGATTAAAGTTCTAATAATTTTTATGCTAGACGGACGATTTTGTCAGGGTTTTAACGGAGTGTTAATAAGAAACTTCTTAATGTTATGTAAGTTTTTGAAGCATATTTCTAAAAAATTGTGGTATTAAGAGCGAAAATTAACTTAAGCCGAGCTCTACTGTCAAATAAGGCATCTTTGCCTATGAAAGTCAAACTTTCCGAATCGATTACTCTGAAACTAAAAGGACGATTTTATTTTTATTGCAAATTCAAGTGTAAAATCACTTTATTTATTAGTATACCAAATTATATTTAAAACTGTAAAAGTTCATTTTAGTATACAAGTACCTTAACCAAAAATCGAACTGAAAACCCCCTGAAAACCGAAAACGCAAACAAAAACTGAAAATGGTGTGCTTTAGCTAACCGCAACCGAAAACTGCTTTAACCCTTTCGCGTCGGGAACCGGATATTTATGCATGACAAGAGGTGCACTTAGTTACTGGAAACATACGTATCCGCCTATTACACATTATATTAGTTCTTACTCTTACTTTTCTTACTCCCCAAACCTTTAGTTTTTTTTTTTGCTATTTTATATATTTATATTTTATGTTGAATAAAAGTCTTATTTCTATTATTAGTATTTTTTTTTATTGGCATTTCCCCTAAATTCATAAAAATTTTGAGTTTTTTAAATAATTATAAAGTATGGTTTGCGGCTGCAAACGGACAAATCCGCAAGCGCAGTCCGCTGCCGTCCTGAAAGGGTTAAGCATCAAAAAATTAATTTATAGGCATATGAAAATAAAACTACGTTTAATTCTAACCAGGTGTTGCGGTTCCTACTGGCTATACATTTAAGTAATAAAGCCATATAGAAAAATCAAAAAATGAACAAGAGGATTTTTCTATATAAATATGTTGTGTTTTCGTTATATACAAAAATCTTAATAGTGGAAAAATATGTAGACCGGTTCTGGACTCAAATAACATTTTTAAATCTCCTTCATGTAAATTCAATTTAAGTTCGTATATTAAGCTTATTTCCAATTGATTGGCTTGCATAGGAATCTTTATTTAATACAAAACATAGTGTGTAAAGGATTTTTTTCTTATTTTTTTCTTTTACAGACGGTTGCTGTGGTCTGTTACATGACGTCACACGTTGTTTACACGCCTAACGGATTTATTTTAAAGTAGATCCATTAGGCGCCCAAACAATGCGTGTCGTCATGTAACAGGCCACAGCCACGGCGCTAATGTACATTTTAAATTAATTCCATTCACAGACGTTGCCCTTGTAATAGCTTGATAGTGGAACGAAATAGACCATAAAGATCTCCGTTCTCAGAATACAAGAGGCGATTGAAGCCAAGATACAGGAGTTTAAAAAAAAAAAATCAAATCGATAGCTCAATTTTTCAGATTTCAAGACACGGTGATGTAAATTTAAAATAACACGAATCTTCTAAACAGTCAATTTCTGAACTTTTTTCGAAATAAAAAAGTCCCGTACCACAGAAAAATATCATAATTGTCCATTACAGGTCCCAGATAACCTATTCTACAAAATCTATAAGGTCTCCTCTGGTTCTACGCAAAAAAAATAAACGACACATTCTTAGGTCGATTTCACTCCACTATATGTCCGAACCATTGCACTCGCAGAGATACACTGTTGTCACTGTTTTCTGTTACATGACGTCAAGCCCAATATAACTGTTTTCAGATATGCCCTTTCTCCTAGATATTAGTGATTTAAATACTTTCCAGTTAGAAATTATGAAAACAGGTTTGATAATTGCTAATGTTTAGTAACACTATATTAATATGTATAAATTAATTTAAAATATACGGCACATGCAACAAGCTTATTATTTGAGTTGTTTTTAATTATTTACCTTTTTATTCAACTGTGACACTCTTTGCTAAATTTCGTGGACAGTCTACGTTGCATCCTTTTAGAACAGCGATGTGGAAAGAAAGAAGTTGCATAGGAATGACTGTTAGAATTCCTTGTAGGCAGTCTACTGTTTTAGGTACTTCAAGCGATTTATATCCATACATCAAAGTTTCCTTGTCAGCTTCTTCGCAAATTAAGATGGGCTTTCCATTACGAGCAGTAACCTAAAATCAAAGTTGCATCGGATCGTAAGTTTCGTCTTACCAGAGACCAAATTTAAAATATTCTAAAAATTTTATTTAATATTATTTATGTGATATGAAAATATATTTGTAAATTGAATAACAAGAAATATTTCAAATTGCTATTTCAATTTTTATTGCCTGAAAGATTTTTTAAATTCCTGTATATGTGGACATTTCCCCTGAATTAAAAAAAAGTCATAAGAAAATTTTAAACCTACTTCTACCAAGTGTGGCTGAAGAGGTAAAATTGTAAGTAACACAGCATATACAAATTTGCTTTTTACATGAAGTTTAAGAAATAGTAATTTACATTACAAGACTGGAAAGACATGTACACTATTATACAACTTCAATTTCTGCTTCAAAATCTGAATCCATATTTGCTATAACTCGCGAATTGACTTTTGAAAACTTGTAAAAGTTAAGTGTATTTATCTATTTGACACTTATCTCAACAATTAACACAAATTCGTTTCCGTAGCAAACGAGAATAATGGGGATTGGAAAGCTTTTGCCAATCTCTAATGTCATTTTCTGGTCTAGCCCAGGAGAACGTTAATTTCTGGCGGATAATTTCTCCAGAAAGGGCGTACTTTCTGGTCGGCAGAAAAAAAATTTTTCAGTATTAAACCTGCTAAAACCTAAAAGAGACTTCCAGATGGTTTCAGAGTTTTTTATCAAAGAAGTAAAACTACAGAATCTATACTTAGAATTGAAATAGCTTACAGTCTCCTATGTCATCGAAATGAAATCACGAGCAAAAATATTAAAGAAATTTTAAAAGTATACATCTGTAATTTTAATACATAACTCACCTGTTGTAAGGCATTCATGCACTTGTTATAAACAGGATCTCTCATAATAATCATCATTACAGGCATAGCTTCATCAATAAGAGCAAGGGGTCCGTGTTTCAATTCACCTGCCATAATTCCCTCGCTGTGCATATACGTTAATTCCTTTACTTTCTATAAAAAACAATTATAAAATTTACTTTATTTAACATAGAAAAACCAGTCAAACGAAGACAGTAATTTTGAAATGAAATTAACTTACCAAGGCCCCTTCCAAGCAAGTGGCAAAGTTGAAACCACGACCCATGATCAGCAAAGATTTCTTTTTGTAAAGATCCTGGGCGAGTACCTTCACTTGTTCATCCAACTTCAAAACTTGTCGAATTTGCTCTTGCAGGTGTGTTAAGCCTTTAATAATCTAAAAAAATTAGTTAAAAATTAGATATATTTGTTAATACAAGTAATCATTCTCATCATGTATTTGAAAAGGTTATGGCTGCCATTTTCTGGGATGCTAGATAATGCACGTCTCCATATAAGTATTGATCCAATGCAAAAATCACATATCGAATTAGGATTTGCAGCCTCATCTACCGTATTTATCTGATTTAGTTGCGTCTTTTATTCACTTATTCCCTAACTTTAAAAAATTCATTGGTAGCAAGCAATCTTAAAAGACCAAAGTACTTGCTATTTTAAAAATATATGAACTACAATGTTCCAAATAAAATTTTTAAAATTACAATCTTACAAATATTTTTTTAAATAAATGAAGCTTACCTCCTCCCTCCTCTGTCTTAAGGAAAGTCTATCTTCACTCATCACAAGGGCAAACATCACAAGAGAAATAAATTGACTGGTGTAAGCCTTTGTGGAGGCCACACCAATTTCTGGCCCAGCATTAATATGTACACCACAGTGGGATTCTCTGCAAATCGAGCTACCAACAGTGTTTGTTATTCCAACAATTAAAGCACCTCTTTGTTTGCAGTACCGCAGTGCCATTAATGTATCAGCAGTTTCACCTAAAATTTAAATTGACATTATAATTTCTTAACAACTGTAGATCGTATCATAGACTTTTTGCTCTTGAAAATATTTTCTCCATGACTGTCATTAAATGGGTCATGTGCGCCGACGTCACAGATTTTGAGACCTTAGGAAAAACAAACAGCTGTCATTGAGAAATCCGCCGATTAAACGTGTTTCTTTAAAGTGAATTTTGCAGTGTTTGTGCCATTTAAGAACTTGTTGTTGGATTATTTAACATCTACAACTATTCTTAATACTGTTATATAAACAATTTTGTTCGTCAGGATGACGGTTAGTTCGTATTTTGCAGAATTGTCTCCTGATGTAAAGGTTAGGTATACGGCTGCCATCGAATTAAATCCTTATATTTTGAGAAAGAAATACTTTAGTACAAATATTGATGTATTTCCAAATGTTACACATAGGGATGTTGCGAATTACTTGATTTTTGAAAGAATTACATAGACATAAGGACGAATTCAAGGCATTGAGAAGTCTTGAAGCTGTTTGTGGTGAGGTGAAAGAAGTACTCTGCAAGAAATTTGCAGGATAAAAGCTTGTTACAACGGTAAGAATTAGTTATCAACCATTTTTTTCATATATGCTTGCCTAATTAAATGTTGTTTTATAAATAATTACTAATGCAGAAATTAATTTTTCAGGATATGAACTCAGCATCATGAATAAAAACCGTTGACTTCTTGGACTATTGCAGATTCAGATGGGATTGTGTTGCCAGTCTAGACAAAACATGTTCACCACTTAACAGGAAATCTTTCCTGTTAGTTTTTTAGCAATGGACATGGCTATGGTTGGAGATTAACCGCTGTGAATTTTGTGGAAAAGACACTTTATAAAATAAACAATGAAAGACTGATGTATCTACTGTAAACTATTTGAAGTATGTAATAAGATGTACACAATTTCTTCCAGCAGTTAACCCCTCGTCTATACCTTATATACCTATAGATTGGACTACGCAAACCGTTGTAATTTTTGTAAATTTTTTATTATAATATATTATATAAAATGTTTAACATGTATTTTACTATTTTATAGGTCAATTGTTAATTATGACTTGTATTCTCTTAAATATACTCTCCCTCCGTGCAGTTCATGCTTCGCTCAACTAAAATTTAAATAAAAAATAGTTATTAAAAATAGAGACAAACCAATATAAAATGTTAATTTTCTTTACCATGGATTGTTTATTGCTTGTTTGAGCAGCAGTTATTACTATCAGAATCATTCTTGCATTAACATGCAACAACTTAAAGCATTTCTTTTAATTGCCTGGAATTGTTTAACCTAACCTCTTCTTCTGGCTGTAAATCGACGTTATTATATAAAAACTGATGTCTCGGATTGCCACACTTCCACAATATAATACAATAAAAACTAGCCATTTTGTATAACATATCATCGATAAAAACTCTAGGATTACAACAAATTTAATTCTGAGGTTGTCAGTCGCCATTTGACAGCTAATGACAGCGGTTTGTTTTTCCTAAGGTCTGGGACCTGTGACGTCACGTGCACGCGACCCATAGACTTTTCTATCTGTCATCTGAGAACTGAAAATTAATATTTACAGCTGAACGAGTAACGTGAATTACTTTCTGCGCATGTGCAGAAAGTGAAAAAACTTTCTTCCCATTCTTTGAAACTCCCATTAAACTGAGGAAAAAGAACAGAAATAAAGAAATTGAAAATAAAACTTTGCTTACCACGTCTCATCACCTTATCAGTTTCAAATATGTTTCAAAAATAAATTTGATTATAAACTTCGAGAGCTATTTTGAACATGTTTTTTATTATTATTATATTTGTATCAGCGCACAGATAATGGCAGGCAAGTACGTACACGTACGAATTTATGGGTAACTAGACATTTCATATTCACAGGTGTGAAGCAGATTCAATGTGCAACGATACAAATGAATTTAAATGGTGGTGGCTTGATCTGCAGTCAGTTGGCCATTTATTTTGCATATAAACCTGGCCCGATGTATGTACTTGCCTGCCGTTTTCTGTATATTTTAATATAATTTGTTTTTATGACCTTCATGTGTTTCATGTACTACACTTACGAGTTATCTCGTAAAGCCTAAATGACTAGACTTATTTTAAAAAATGATATGTTGAAAGCTCCATTTCAGTTATGTAAGTGACACTAGATATAAAAATTTAAAAAAAAATCAAATGGCACAATTTTCCAGATATTTTTGAAATTTTATGTATCTTTTTATTAGTTTTCCATTTACAGTTTTTTCAGTCAGTTACTAATATGTAAACTATAACCTCTGCACTTCTCAACCAAAGAGAGTAAGCCTTGACGTTCCACAAGGATCGGTATTAAGCCACATACTTTTCACTATCTACATCAATGACTGCTAATTTCAATGACTTTTTATTAGTTTTCCGTTTACAGTTTTTTATTAAATCTTATGGCTATACTGCCGTGCTAAAATCAAACGCCGTATCTACAAAAATATCCGAAATCGGGTTTTTAATAGTTTTGGTATATTAACATTTTATTCTATCTATTTACTAAAGTAAAAAGCTGTATCTACATTAGTTATATTAAAAAACATTACACATTTTGTCGTATTTTCACAATACTTCTGGCTTTCCTAAGTACAAATGTGGTATCTGCATGCTACTAGTTGAAAACGCAGTAACTGCGTGTGAGAAAGTGCATATGCCGCATTTGTTTCTAGTATGCTGTACTTCCCGCCTTTTCGATTAGGAAACGTTGCTAATTACGCGCTTCATTTCTAGTTACTTGCTCTATGTTCTTCAAAGTGTTTACATGTCGTGTCAGTTATTGGTGATAAAAATTAAAGGTAAATTAACATTATGGAATGTTTTTGTTATCATGTGTTAGTTACCTGGGAATGCTAAGTTAGAATAATGCCCCATCTGCGTTTTAACTCAATATAATGTAGATACCGCATTGTGCTTTAGCACATACAAATATATTTTTAACAATAAAAGCAGTATCTGATTTTTTTTGTATAAACTTTTAACTTTTTTTAAATTTAACATATCTAGTCGATTTTTTACATCACTTTACATAGGAAATCATCTTGATTATATAACATGTGTTGTAATTTACCAAGAACTATAAAAAAACTTTGATGCTAAATTTCTCGATTCTTTGTCGCCAGTAGATACGGCGTTTGATTTTAGCACGGCAGTATAGCATCAATATATCAGTCTAATGTGGTCAATTTTTTTTTGTGTTTTTACTGTCATTTTAAAAGTCTACTAGTTATCTCCTTTCATTCTCTAAGGGCCCATTTATCAATGTAGGCTTAAACTTGCGTGTTAGCAAACCCTGGGCTAACTTTAACTTCGGGGCAAAGTGAGTGTTATCCATCACATCCATTTATCTATCACATTTTATATGTGGGTTAGGAAACCCTTGAATAACCTGAGGTTGGTAACACTTTCTACAGAGTTGCCAGCTCTAGGTTGATTTTGATTGGACGAAAAATGAGTAATTTTTTTTTTATTACCAAGTTAAAAGCGTTTGTTTTTGTCGAAAAGTTACCTGACACTGATAGCAACGAGCAACAACAATAATTATAATAAAAACTAGAATATTTTCTGGTCGATATATAGTTACATTTTTATTTGAAGAAATTGGATAAAACCACAACAAAGGTAGGCAGGCCCCAATTTTTCATCATCAGAGCAGTTGCTACGAATTAAAATAGCAAATAATTATAAACACATTGTAGAACAAAAAAAAACTGATGCAATATCTTCCAGAGGCAAAGAAGGTGAACGATTTATACAGTACAACAAAATAGATTTTAATATTTGCTTTCTAGCTACATTAGAAAACTAAGTATGTCTTTCGTGGTCCAAAAATTTCAAAATATCTACTGCATCATCGCTTATTTCGTCCAAAGCTTCCATGTTCAATAATTTAAGCAAAAAAATAACTTTGACTTTTCACCCAACGACTGTCAAAAACACATAAAATTTGTAGGTCAACCTCGGGCTAACAGAGATAACTCCCACCTTGAAGCTCGGGCTAAGTTACCTCTGACTTTAGCCCATGGTTACTTTTAACCCGACTTGATAAACACTTTAGCTCGGAGTTAGCGTTTAGCCCTGGGGCAAACTAACCTAACCTTGTATTGACAAATGGGCCATCTGGCCCTCATAGTATTATATACTATATGCTATGAAATATAATCATAGACTTAAGAATAAATAGACCCCAAGATCCATTGTACATTTTCTTAAATACCTGTCTCCAAAGTTTACACATGCTTTATTAGCTCTGTCGCCTTCATATATACACTATAAACCATATCTTCTTTGGGATCATCTTCAGCTGGAATGCGCTCCGACTTACGCGATGATATATCCGCCAATAGGAGACGGCGTTTGTCAAGTTTGGGCGTCTGGTCAGAGAACTGGCCAGTGGTTGTCAAAAGTACAGACAACAAACAGTTATTTAGTTTAGCTGTGACGTGTTTGCTTAGAATTTAGTTAATATATATATATATTGTTATAACATTTTGAGATGGTTAAGTGTTGTGTTTGCGGTGCAACACCCAAAAATAGCTGTAACTTATCATTCCATAAGTAAGTATTCGAAAAGTCAAAAGTGACGTTTATATTTTGCGGTAAGTCCAAACTTGTCAAATATGATATTTTTATTTTGACTTTTCATTTATTTAGTAGAAATTAACGTTCAGAAGGGTGGATTTGCATACTACAGTGTTGTAAGCAAAAGTTATGACTGTAGCCAAGAGGTTATGTATTCTCATATAGACCATCCGTCGTTTATATATTTCTTGGAACAGTACTAGGTGCTTAACTTTTCCTTTTCCGCTGTCGGTGGTGAGGATGCACAAATTTTTCCTAGAAAGTGTTAAGCACCCCTTGGCTGCAGGCCTGACCTTTCCCTGGCTTGACTAAAATTCATCGGTGAATTTGTGTCCTTCTCCAATCGTGCAGGAACATTACATTTCTCTATTTATTTTCTCTAAAATTATATCTTCCTTTAACGAAGTCGGTGTCCAAATGTTTAGAGGTTAGAACAAAAAAAGTTTTGACAACAACAAACATCAGTCATTTGATCATGTCTAATGTCAGTGCTAAACATAAAGCATTTTTTCGCGAGCTTACCACAATTAACTATAGTAAGGTGTAAAAGAGATGGCTACATACATAACCAATCCACATCTAAATTATATATAGCCATCTCTTTTACACCTTACCACAGTTAGTTGTGGTAAGCTCGCGAAAAAATGCCAGTTTAATTGAAGTGAGAACGAAATAGAAAGAGACAGTTGCTCATAATTCCAAAGAGAGGCGGCTTTATATAACTGCTACAGTATGAAAGGAGATGGAGAGAGAGCAGAACGTCGTAACTATTCTGGCCCCAAGGAAATGAATTGTTTTGGAGTCTATTTCTTCTAAGTCTATGAGTATAATGGATAATATCATTATCTTTCAGTTCAATTGTTATGACACATGACAAGGTGTGCATAATAATTGATATTGACTGATTTGATGAAGGACAATAAGTTCTTTTTTTTTTAATCGCTTTATTTATCACAAAGTTTAGCCATAGCCATTTTATCACTCAACTAGGACACGCACACACAGACAACGATACATCAACCATTCCTTATGACATTGCCATCTGCCACAGCTGAGACTCGAACTCAGGAGAGATAACAGTAACTAGCCATGTTGTCTCAGTCAACCGTGAACTAGCCCACTGCTACTGTTTTGATAACACAGTAAAAACTTCACCAAAAATCAGATTTGAACTCGGGACTGTGTTCTGAAGCCACCGAGTTGATTTTCATTTGTATTAGTCACATGATTGTCAATTGCTATAATATTAATGATTAAACAATTCACATCTAACAAAATAAAAACTACTGAATAATATTACCTGACTGTGAAATGAAGAAACATACGTCGTCTCTGAAAACTGGAGTTGTACGATCTAAAAAGTCACTAGCAAGTTCTACCATCACAGGCAATTCTGTTAATTCCTCCAAAAGCTGTCTCGTAGCAATAGCACTATGGTAGCTAGTGCCACAACCAATTAACATAAGTCTTCTGCACCTCTTAATTTCTGGAATGTAGTCTTTGATTCCTCCCAATGTAACAGTCTAAAAAAATATTTAATATGAAATAACTATCGCAAGTTTATTTTTAAAAGCTCTTATAGGAAAATCATGCTCACTAACACGTATCTTGTAAAAGTAGTTGTAAAATATTAAAACATAAAAACCCAGAAAGCCTTTTAATCTGTAATATTATTTATTCTTTGTTAGATAGACAGTAATATTACTGTGACACAATGGAATATAAGGATCAATACTGCGGCTTATAATATGAGTTAATTTAGAACCTATACTTACTCCTGTTTCAAAGTTTACACGGCCTCTCATAGTGTTAATAACTGATTCGGGTTGTTCAAAGATTTCCTTTTGCATGAAGAAATCGTAGTTACCCTTCATGATCTGTTGCAATTCCATTTTGAGAGTTGTGATTTCACGTTTATGTGGATCATCACCACCACGCCTAATCCTGTGGATGCTAAGAGATCCATTTTTCACAGCTGCTACATCATCATCCTGAAATAAATTTCATTCAGGTAGACATTACTCGTTTTAATTTATAACCATAATTAATTTATTTACATATGAAGGGCAGTAAATGATCCAGGTTGTTTTTTTTTTCTGTTAGCGTTTAACACAAGAATATGATTTATGCTATTTTTTATTATTTTAATTACAAAACATTAATATTTACAAAATATTGACATTACATAAATAGCCATAAATACCACCGCTACCATTATACAAGAATAATTGCGACCATTTATATTTATGTGAATGCTTAAGATTAGTATGCTAAAATAAATTTATTTTGCACATAATGGGGTTATTTCATGTGTGAAAAAAACTTTATAATACTAATTCGAGCAGTAAAATATATGAGGATAATGTAATAGCAATTAAAATCACTCTGATATTTGTTAATTATTCATAAATCCACAAAAACTATACTACTCATTTTAATTTTTATTAACGCGAGACGTGAATGGTAGAGGTAATTTTATTGTTGTTTAGATTGCTGCCCTGTCAATACCTGATGTAATATTAATGTTTTAACTTCTAGTTTTCCAGTTTGCAAATAAATATTTTATGACTACTCTAAAACATTAAAAATGCAACAAGGACTACCACAAGGCTCGCCGCTATCGCCACTACTATACAACATCTACTGTTTTGATATTTACAACCTCGAAAATGACCTAGTGCACTTCAACCCTAATCCATATATACTACAATATGCTGATGATAGCGTATTAATTAGTCATAACTGCACTATGAAAAAGACTGTGAATGAATTACAAAGATTAATGGACACGACGATATGGTTCAACAAATGGAGATTGAAACCAAACCCGACAAAATCCCAATACATAATCTTTAACCATGCCCCAAACAACATCTCCCCAAAAGTAACCATTAACAATCACTCTCTCTCGCCCAATAATTCAGTCAAATATCTAGGTGTAAGCCTTGACCACAAGTTGAATTTTAATAATCACACCAAAATCAAAAGAGGTGCATCTCCAGAAGCAAACAGTTCCGTAATATGATCTATAAAAACAAAGCAGTACATATCTACAAATCCATATGTAGGCCACTACTAGAATACAGCCATCCCCTTTACCTTAATGAATGCAAAAAACCCGGCACTGAAAAATATTAATGTAGCGGAGACATCAACATTCAGAACGTTCACCAAATGCCGACACCCTA
This sequence comes from Rutpela maculata, assembly GCA_936432065.2. Lineage (NCBI taxonomy): Eukaryota > Metazoa > Arthropoda > Insecta > Coleoptera > Cerambycidae > Rutpela > Rutpela maculata. Next base: position 93,931,866 of record OW386285.2, on the reverse strand, counting down.
ACAACCCACGCCATAACCCGCCTAATGACCTCCTGTACCAAATCACCAGAATTGAACCAATTTCACAAAGACTCAAAAATTGTCAACAAAATTTGCCAAAAATGAAGACAGTATAGATACTTATGCAAAACAAGAAACTATCAGACGCCAAGACGCAGGAAATATCCAGAATGAACCCTGTCTGTTGGGGTTAACGACTTAAGAGAACCATAAACGTTTTTCAATACATATACAATTCTTTTTATATATATATATATATATATATATATATATATATATATATATATCTTACCACACATGCAATACACAATGTACAAGTACTTATTTTCATTTTAATATTTTTGTAAACAGGCTGAAGGACTTCGGTCGATGACCTTTTGGGTTTATACTCAATAAAGAACTTTTATTATTATCATTACTATTATTTTATGAATTTTAGTGCGAAGAGGCGCACATTTTCGGCCACAACTTTGTTGTTTTTTATGTTAGAGAAAAAATAGTGGAAAGTCGGAAAGCTCGATCAATTTCCTTTAGAATTGGTGTCTACAAATATTTTGAAAAAACTGATAATTAGCGGGAAAATGGAAGAAATTTCACGTTTTCCTAGAAACTGCATGTAAATCTTAAAAAAATGATTTTTCCCAGAAACATTTGCTTCGAAGGGCCGAGATTAATGGAGCATCTAGGTAATACATGAAATATCATGTATCTCTTAATAAAGAGTGCTTCATAATTGAGGTCAATTTCAGTTAATTACCGATCAATTCGGTCACAAAATGGCGAAATTTTACCGAAAAAAAAAAAAAAAGTTCTTACTTCTGCCCCTTCTATTTCCCTCATTTTTGTCGCAAGACAAAAAATTAAGACTATGACTCTATGAACAAAAAATGTGCGATTTTTGCCGGACATCGCCACATATTTCAGTGAATATCTCCGAAATGAAAAAAAATCAAGATTCTGATGGAACCAAAATATTCGTAATGAAACGAACTCGTTTTATGGTATTTTTTATTGTGAGCTAGCTCTTACGGCTTCAGAGATATCGGCGAAACATAGCTAAAAAAAAGCATGCTTTTCGGAACCGAAAATAGCGCAAAAACATGCATTCTTAAAACGTTCATATTTTTCGAAAAACGCTTGTAGGAGGGCCCTACGATGTCGCGACGCAAAGAGGAAGAGTTCTAGTTGATCCGCATCGTAAATTGCATAAGGCAGATCGAAAATTCGGCTCGGCACGAACAAATCAAAAGTGATATTTTTTAACATTTAGCGAAAATGGTAAAACAAAATGTCAGTCACACGTCAATATAATGGTGAAGTTAGTATGTCCATAAAAAAAATTGCCGTTACATATATTTAGTTATTACTAGTCCTAGAATGTCAATTCAATGAAAACACAAATTTTGAAATAACCCCATACTGCAATGTTACGAAAGAATTTATTTCAATTTTGATCAAATATTATGAGAAGTGCATTATGTAAATGAGGTTATATGTATATTTATGAATTATTATAGTACCGGCGACATTATTTTTGTAAGATTTGCTTAAAATTAATTTCTTAATTTTTTTTTGTCCATAAAATCGACTACTGCAGACGCACCAGCGGGCCAACATCTGACAGGACTTTTTTGTTCCTGCCGAAACCATGTTCTGTCGAATGGCTGGCAGCACAAGTTTTTTACAATTGCCCTGTGTCTACATCCTCGTGTGTTTACTTTACCACCTCATTAATATAACTTTTAAGACAATTTAAAAAATTATGCCTATTTAAATGTAGTATGGATAACTAATTCATTATTGAGGATTAGAGAGTTGAGCTTTGTTTCTTATGCACCACTGATACAGATTTGTGGATTACTTAAGGTACTTGTATACTGATAAGAGTGAATCTAGTGGTGGACTTGATAAATTAAAGCGCGAGAGAGATAGAGTAAAAGGATTTGGCAACACTGTATTAAATACGATTGTCATAACTGTCATATACTAATCTGCTACATTTAATCTGGCTATATTTCGTTCGTGCCGAGCCGAATTTTCCAATTTTGATATGAAATTTAGGATGAGGTTTAACTGAAAGTCTTCCTCTTTATGTCGCGACATTGTACGGCCGTCCCGCTGGTGTTTTTCGAAAAATATGAACGTGTCAAGATCGCATGTTTTTGTAATTTTTTCGTCTCCGAAATGCCAGCTGTTTTTTACTATTTTTCGCAGTTATCTCCGAAATGGTAAGAGCTAGCACAAAATAAAAAATTAGGTCAAACAAGTGTTGTTCACTGCGAATCTTTTGCTACCCATCAGAATTCTGATTTTTCTTTTCGTTACGGAGATATTAACTGAAATGTCGGCGATGTAGGGCAAGAAATAGCAAATTTTGTGCTTCAAAAATTGACAACTTCTTAATCTTGACTCCTACGCCAAAAGACTACTCTAGCTAATTTAAATAGAATTAAATTTGCTAAAACCCTTTTTTCTATTTTTTGGATTCCGACCAAAATTAGGGAATTAGAGGGGGCGGAAATTGGGACTTTTTTTTTCGGTAATATTTCGCAATTTTGTCACTCTAATTAATCGGTAATTAATTAAAATCGATTTCGTATACGATGTCCACTTAATATCATGAATTACCTAGATGCTTCATTAATCTCGGCCCTTCAAAACAAAGGTTTCTGACAAAATTATTTTTTTAAGATTTACATGCATTTTCTAGGAAAACGTGAAATTTTCTCCATTTACTGGAATATCGGTTATTTATCGGTTTTTTTCGAAAAATTTGTAGGCACAAATGTAAAGAGCATTTATACTAATTTTTAATTTTATACTTTAAAAAAATTTAAATATTCGCGCACCTTCTTAATATGCAACGATGCCAATCAATTTCAACAGCTTTTATTTACACAAATGTAAGGACTTAAAGTTGATTAATGTTCTAATAACTTTTATACTAGACAGACGATTTTTTCAGGATTTTAATAGAGTGTTAATAAGAACCTACTTAATGTTATGTTAGTTTTTGGAACATATTTCTAAAACATTGTGTTATTAAGAGCGAAAATTAATTTAAGCCGAGTTTACTTTGTCAAATAAGGCATCTTTGCCTATAAATGTTAAACTTTCCGAATCGATTACTTCGAAACTAAACGGACGATTTTATTTTTATTGAAAATTCAAGTGTAAAATCACTTTATTTATTAGTATACCAAATTATATTTAAAGCTGTAAAAGTTTATTTTAGTATACAAGTACCTTAATCCGGTCAGTAATTTGACAACGTCGAAATATCTAGGGATATTTGTAGTTTCAACTAACAAAACGTAATTGTCAAACGACTAATTTTTACTTTTTAGTATCAAATAATCACTACTTTCATACAGCCTCCTGGGAAATCCAAAATTTATAATATCTAAGATATCACATCATCTTCTATGAATATTTCATCTTCAATTTCCATATTTATATAGGTAGTTGAAGTCCAGTAATGAACAACACTTATAATTATACGCGTGAAAACTCAAAGTATTCACAACTTTTAAATCAAAATTTCTCATTGACGTTTTAAGGTTAGAAATATGGCTGAAAATTTTAATCTTAAGCTTAAACCAACTTCGCCGACCAATTAACAATAATCTCGCTTAACGCGCCCTCCGATAACGGTGCATACAAAAATGAGCATATAATCTCGATCAGTACTGAATCGGGATTAAGACACAACGGTGCATACGGCCGTAACCATACAAACAAATACAAATTTCGATTTTGTTTTTGAAATGTCTTTTTTTTTTTTTTTTTTTTTTTTTTTTTATTAGCCTTATTTATATTAATGTCCTGGCGGAGTTCAGCTCTAGGCTGATCTTCCACTCTACCACTCTACTTTTGAAGATGAATTATTTTTTAAAGTAGACGATGTCGATGGTTTAGAATCATCCTAGAATGAATGTAATTTATGTTTTGGAATCACACAGACTTTTTGGTTCCATAGATACACATTTTACTATTACAAAAGAAATATTATTTTCATATTTTATCGGCAAAAGAACTGTGTCATTTTTGAACACAAATACCCCTTATACTAAGCAATCACGCATGCAATAATTGATAGTTCCAATATTGGTATTACTTACTGTTTTTGCTTCTTATAAAATAATTAGAAATTAAAAAACAGATTACGTTAACATTTATCCTCACACACAAGGTTGTAAAACTGATCTGCGACTTGTGTATCTAACTTACACAATTCGAGTAAAAACATTGCAGATAGGACCGGGAGGACGAGACCGTGCCCCGCACAAGGGAGCCGCACCACAAGGGGCGCCGCGCTGTGAGCCTAATATATTCAATAAACTAAACAAACAACTGGAACGGACGCGAAATAGCAGATAAGTGAGACCAATTTCATAATTACGCAACCCGCCATACTGTGGAATCCTGTCTCTTTTTATCCCATTGGAACAAATGGGTAAAACTTGGATCTCAACAAATAAAATTTATTTATTTTAATTTTATGTAACGCAAAAAAAATTTCTGAAAATTTTTATTATCCAAATCAAAATTTTGCATGAGGACGCTTGAGGAGCTAAGGCCGGCTCTGATTCCAGATCTATGTGGTAAAGTGGTAAACAGTACTATCAATTTTAAAAACCTTTATTTTGAGACTGTCATTATTTTACGTGAATTGTATCATCCTAAAATATGACTCATATTTATAAAATGGTGTAGTTTTTTTTTTGTACCTTGTAATTTAGATATGGGTGATTTATATCTGTTTTCCGTGTGGCCTCGCAATAATGCTGCCACTTAGTTTAAGCACACGGACAGTTTTATATAAATTGTTTTTTGTGAATCAAGTCGAACATCTTGTACTTATAGTTATGGTTGTGTATTTGCTAACTCCTGGTCGAAAAATAAATAGGATCAACTTCTAAAATTTTAATAATCTAGTCATATAATATCAGTTTTAAAGTTTAAAAAAGATACTGAAACTGATTCATGTATTTTCATACTAATCAAAATTTAATTTATCCAATGTGATAGGAAATTAATAATTATCATCATTAAAATATTGCAAAAAAATTTCATAGTCAATAGGGTTTTCCCAGAAAAAAAAATTATTGCTGAAATACTTAATTCACGTCAAAAAATGATTTATGGCATATTTATTATCTTTTTAATTTTACTAATAGTGACAAAAAAAAACTTAAAGTTTGAAAAATATTGAGTTCATTTTAAACAGCCATAAATTAGCGCGTTGTGACGTCAACGCCCTGAAATCCAATAAAAAGTCGGCATAAGATAGCCGTGAAAAATCAAGGAGGTTGAATAAATTATATTCTACCTCCATGTGAAAAATATAAAACATAACCAATTTATTGACAGCACCTTTTAATTATTATGAGTTGTAATGGATTATCAAAATGCCTAAAAAAGCTTGTTTTGTACCTTTGTGTAATAATACTAGTGAAAATGCTCCCTCAATATTATTTTTGATATTACCACTCAATACTGAAAGACGAAAAAAGTGGTTTTCTGCTGTAAAATCTAAACAAATATTTCATCTGAGAAAAGATTTGTTTTGTTGTGAGAACCAGCAGCACCTTTAACATATCCCTCTTCCACTTTACTCATTTTGATCGTAGAATTAATAAAACATAAACCAGAAACTGATAAAATGATAATATTTTCACTCCAAACAATCCAAACATCAAAATATAAATAAAGTTTTAGGTTAATCATCTGATGTGAACTGTCAATGCAGAAGCGGGTGAAGGTTAAGCCTAAACTACAAAATATCAACGTCCGACGCTTTTACGAATAACTTGTATGGTATTTATCTGTATTCTGATTGGCCAATATTTACAAGTCCACTGCTTTAGACCAATCACAGTACAAACAATAAAAGAGGAAATTCTGAGGAGTTTTAGAGGAAAGCTTCCTTTAACACACAGTTAGAACCTATTATCCACGGTCAATAAACGATACGGTTGCATCAATCAGCAGCTTTATTACGAGAGAGACGCGGGGGGCGGGAAATCGAATGAAAGAGACAGACATATCTGATTTCCGTGCAGAAGACAGAGACAAAGATTCCGGTAGGGTCTACAGCCTACGTCACCTGTAGACACTACAAGCATCTTTGTCTCTGTCTTTTGCACGGAAATCAGATATGTCTATCTCTTTCATTCGATTTCCCGCCCCCCGCGTCTCTCTCGTCCTAAAGCTGCTGATTGATGCAACCGTATCGTTTATTGACCGTGCCTATTATCAACTAATTATATCCATAATCTCATTGGTTTTCCGGGCAGATACGTCATTCTGGCGCGTAAAAATGCCCGTTTTAAAAAGCCCTGAAATTATCAGCAAGTTGTTTAACTATATTTTCTTAGAAGTAATTCTTATTAGAAAAGTAAATTGTTGTAAATTAATAGAATGTTTTATTATATCATTTTCACGACATAAAATGTTAAAATAAAATTAGTGGGAAAACCCAATTATAGCAATATTAAAATGATAATAAAATTTCAAAATATTAAATTTAAATTTGTGTGATAACCATATTATGATCAAAGAAAACTAACCTCAAAGTAGATGACACGGTTAGTGTGTTCAATAATGGCTGAGGCATCAGAGGCAAAGAAATATTCAACTTGCTTGTCTTCCAATGGTTCAAATTCTGAAGTGGACCCCGTTCTCGGCAGTGTAGGATAGTCAGCTCTACCGTGTGGTCTGTGTTCTATAATTTATAATAAAAAAATAAGTAACAACAGTACAGCAACAACAATATATCATTATTTTTAATACATTTTTTTAAAATACACTACAACAAATTTAATTTTAATCTTAAATTAACCGGTACTATTGTTAAATATAGCAATATAATAATGATGTCTGTGTTTTTTGTTTTCATTTTTGTTTAAAATTATTTGAAAATAAAATTTGGAATTTGCCTGTACTGTTTTGAAGACCCTGCTTTTGTTAATTAGGAAAATACCAATTTTTTTTAAGGGATTACTTCATAAAAGACTGCTTCGACATCTACAATCACAGATAGGAAGATTGGCAGATATACCCTCACTCACCCCGACCTTGACAACGAGAGGAGACTAGTACATAAATCACAAATGGGTAATGTTTTTTACAATTTTGTTATATAAAGTCTGGTAGGTGGATTAACTTCGGAGCTACAGTGCAAATAATGCTATATTTTCTGTAGTGTAGTAGTGAATGTAGAAGTCATTAGTATTGTAGGTCATATTTTTCTTCTACAGTAAAAAAGTAATTGTGCACTTTTTATACATATTTGACATACAATTGAAAAATAGCTTAGAATATTGTTAGATTAATTATAAAATATAGTAGTCAAATTCTTTAATAATTCTTGCACAACTACAAATGAGAATCTTCAAAAGATGTACTACGTTGAATTGCTTTCAAATTAATTTATCAATGTTTTTAAATAGATTATTTTTGTTTCTTCAATTATGATCACTGTGATATTTTGTAAATTTTTCGGCAATAATGCATACCAGTATTTTTTTATTAAAATTACAATGGGTAGCTTTGAACTGGATCTATAAAAAAAAATGAGGGAACACCTTTCACTATTGCAAGATCAAAATCAAATGAGTCAAAGGCATTTTCATTTTATTTACCAATTTTGAGCAATTTCTCCAAAATATAAATCAAATTTGTTGTAATGTACTATTTTGATAATGTAATATTTATTTTCTAATAACACTAGTAGAAATTAATTATAAGCTCCTGAGTCAACAAATCCAATAAAGAATAATAAATATTTACTATACTTTAATATATAATATTTAGATTATTAAAGGTATATGGAGTATTATTTTTTATTTGTTTCTTCTATGATAATTTAACTCAAATTCAAACACGCTTGAATGGTATCAGTGTTGGTATGAACGGAAGAAAACAATGGATGCAAATTAAAGTTTAAATAAACCAAAAACAAAAATAAATAAACTATGTATTATGACTATGAATTATTATAAATCATAATACTCCAGTCAACATGTTGTCAACCAAGGGGGTATAGAGAAATAACTCAGAGTCGGATTTTTTTATTATTTAAACTCTTTATTTGAGTGTCAAAGGGTTTAATTTTTTGATATTTTTCTTAAGAATTTTTTTGTTTACAAAAAATTGAGAATACTTAATTTATTTACCTTTTGATCACTTTTATGCATAATCATCAGGGACAAGTAATTTGAAAAGTACGATTTTCGAGTTAAAAATATAAAAAAAATTTGGGAGTATTTTGGATACTGTTAGGATTAGATATATTTTTTATTTTACTCAGAATTTAATTCTCTTTCATATTAAATTTAACTCAATGTTAACGTTGGATACACTTACAAAGAGATATTTTCGGAAAACAACAAACCTTTAAAGCAGACCCGAAAATTAGTCAAAAGTGCACAACTTTGAAAGGTCATATAGCTTGCGAGCTATTTGGTGTAAAAAGTTGCATGTTTTGTATCAATTTAAAGTAACAGTATTTCAAGAAATCTGAAAGGTACGATTATGAAGGCCAAAATGGCAAAACATTGAATTTTTATCACTGGCAAGTGCTTTGAAAAATTCCTAAAAGTTTTACTATGTTCCTTGTCTACGGATGAAGCTAGTACAATTGAGGCATATAGAGATAGTGGCTCCATCTACTAAAAGTGCGTTATACTAAAATGGTGATTAGTAATAAGCTGTTTTTGAAAAATTGGCTGATAATATTAAACTGAAAAAAATATTTTCTTGCAAATAAATGAATATTCCATTGCTGAAGAAAATGTTTAACTAAAATTTGTTTATTAGGAAAATCTCTCTTCATTTGGTACCTTGCTTATTCTTGTAGGACGAACTGGGACTGAATAATTCCCGATTTTGTGATTATTTGCACCTCTTTTGAAAATTATGGGTGCCCAATCTAGAGCTAGAATTGACAAACTCAAAATGTTTTTTTTGGACACTCAAATAAAGCGTTCAAGGATGAAATCCAAATTAAACATGAATTATTTCCCTATAAAATATCTGCTTTCTGATAATACAAAGAATTATAATCTAATATTACTCTCCCAGTACAAAAATAGCAAACTTATCACAATAATCCATTTTTGTATAAAACAGACACTGTACGATAAATATCAGTTATCTGGCCTTCAAGTATAAACATAAAGCGGAAAATATACTAAGCTAAGCATATGATACAGCAGGCTCACTGAAATATTTTTAATATGCTGCATATGTTTTAAGCTGTAACAACCATGTAATATCACTTCCGTAACACTACTCTGTTTGGCATTAATTGTATTCTCAAACTGTACCTAAGGTATTCGCAGAATGTCTCAGTGACAACAAATATATAGTCAGTCACTTTCTATAGTCTATCAACCAAACTGACTAAACAAAAAGTTGTCAGCCATTTTGAGTACGTGATTTTCTATATATATTTTTTATTTTTCAGTATTGGCTTAATATTGACAATTCATGAAACGAGAATCTGGCAGCTGACCATGGAGGCTTTGGCTGGACATAGGCTACTAGTGAATTCTCATTTTATATAGAGTGCACGACACGACTAGGGTTTTTTCATATTTACAAATATTTGCATTTAAGATTATGGATTATTATTTTGTGCATTCTGCAATCACTAAAAATTTATATAAGGTAAGCTATTCAAAGCTGTATAGAAACAGACAATTATTTTCATAATGGTGTTTATATTTGTACAGCTTGTAAAGCATGCGGTGCACATATTATTGCACTCCTGAATCATGAAAATTATCAGACAACTCCATCATCTTTATCAGATTTTCTACAATTTTCAATAGTTCTATCAAACAAACATTAATAATTCATGCTTTTGCATTTATACAGCTACTTGCAGTATCACCACCATTCGGCTCTGTGGCCCATTCTGTAAGTACCGCCGACCTTCAGCATCTATTAGTAGATTTCGTTTGTAATTCGTTTACTTCATCGTATCCCATGCAAATCATGCGTATGTTTATTTGACTTTTAGGTAATAATCGTATCAAAAGTATATTCAAACATTATGTAAAAATCAAGTAATTTTACATAATATTTCAATAAAATCCATAGGTTCAATAACTACAGTATAGTCAATAATAGTCCAATCTTGAACAAAAACAAATCAAGCATTCATATTTTGGCGTGCTCCCAGTTCTTTTTGTATATAATATTAGAAAGAAACGAAGGAGTGATGAGAATGTCATCAATTAGGAAGTTTCCTATTTTAGAAATATCATGTACATTCAACCTCATTTAGTAGTCTTTCAGATAACTAGTCAAACAAAAAAAAAATGATTTCGACATCTAAAAAACTCACGAACTTATTCAATTTCTTATTTGAATACTTCGCCTGAAGTCCACCGTGACGTCACAATACATAACGCGCTGACTTGCCATGCCGGCGGCCCACCGTATCTTCCCTTTATTTAGTGTATGTGCTCAATTTTCTGAAATATCACAAAATGTCACTTTTGATTCGTTCGTGCCGAGCCGAATTTTCGAATTTCGCCGTGCAATTTACGATCAGGATTATCTGGAAGACTTCCTCTTTACGTCACGACATCGTACGGCCGTCCCAATGGTGTTTTTCGAAAAATATGAACGTGCCAAAATTGCATGTTTTAGCAATTTTTTCGGCTCTCAAATGCAAGCTGGCTATAAACTGCTGGTGCCTGCCAGCGAGTATAAAGGTGCCCGCGCCCGCTCGCTGTTGGCGGAATCATGTATTGTGACGTAATCGAGCCTCAGCCCAGATGATCGCAGCATTTTAAACTTGGAAGGACCATAACTTTTTTATTTTTAGAGATAATTTAAAAAAAAATTACATATGTTTTTTAGATTTTTACGACTATTTATTACGAGAAAATGAGAAAAATGGAAACTTCCTAATTGCTCCTACATTAAATCAGAAAATCAGAGATTTTCTAAAATGCACACTGAGGAAGTCGGCGTCAATATTAGCATCAAAATATGCACGTTTATTTAAAAATTAATAAGTATTGAATATCTGAGATTTATTTTCATAACTTCATTGTTTCAGGAATAAAATTCTTATTACTCATATAAAGCTCCATATGACCAGTCAACTGTCAATTAATTTAAAATTTTAAGTTAAATTTATATCTTCCAGAAGAATAATATATAAAATATTAAATTTTCAAAATTTTAATAACTTTCTTGTTCGTTTGAGAATATTTTCTGTTTTTAGATTTATATTTGTCATAAAAAAATATATTAAACATAAGTAACAATATTGAAAAAATAAATAATTTATGTAATATAAGATAAACAGGCTTAGATAAATGCGTGGCACCATCACCTATTCATTATGTTTAAGCAACTGTATTAGAAAATTACTACATACTTACCACAATGCAAAGAAACAAATTTACCACCACCCTGATAAAATTTCCGCTGCTAAAGGATCATGCCAGACGTGAATGTAAAAGAAGCAGAAGCTGGTGTTAAAGAGAAAAAATGAAACAACAAAAAGTACTACCTGGATTGGTGTCTGCATCTGCAGCAGGGCCCAGAAATAAAACAAGGAATAAAACAAACAATATTAAAAACATACAAACAAAACACTAAATAAAACTAATATACTTGCCAACAAAAAATAAATTCCTAGAAACTCACAATTTGCTTGACTCCACGTAATTTGTCGAGCCTAACAAACTGATATTTTTTGTTGACAATATACTGCAAGAAATATAGATAATTAAGTAAAATTATTAGACGATCTACTATCATCGTAAATATCTTGAAAATCAAAGGGGAATACCTCTTAACACAAAGAGCAGTAATTAGTAGCAACATAATCCTATGACTGTTAACAATCCATAAAAAAAAAGAAAGTCAGCAAGAAATATATTTATATTAGTCTAAGAGATTAGTAATAGATCAAGGTGTCAATAATGTTTTTGCTGTATATGTTGTTATATTCTATTGGCACATAAGTAGTTTTACATAATCATCTATATTCAAAACAATTAAACAACTTAAAAAAAACAAGCCCAATAAAAAATCAATATTATCTTAATCTGCGTAAAAAAATTATTGTCCAATGTACAAATAAAAACACAATTTAGATAATATTTAACAGGATTTGGTAAAGTATGTATAGATATTTTAGTTTCAGATATCTATATAAGTTCTCCCCAAAACCTGTAAGTTACTAGACAAACTAATATCTTGCATGGATAAACTCAGTTTTGTGTTTTGTTATAAAAAAAATATTCGAAATTAAATTACTTTCACTAAATAGCTGGTCTTATAACTTCAAATGTGTTAAAGCGAATTTAAAAACAAACACCAACAAATTAGTAAAGAGGCCAACTTTAATTAGTCATTAAGGATTTGATATACCTTTGTTGGTTGGTGAGTTGGGTTGGTCTTCTACAGATTGCCAATGTCCAGAAAGGGGAACAAAAGTGGGAAAAACAACAAAATATTTGGTTAGAAAAATAAATATTGTTAAAAACATCACACAAAAAGAATATGTTAATTACATTCAGATGTCATACAAAACATATAATTAGTTGTCTAAATTGTCACAAGTGATGAAAAATGATTGGCTACATTACAATAATGGTATGAAAAAAAATTATTATTAATTTTGTCGCAGAGGGCATATGTTAAACATAATTAATTTGTCTGCATTATAACATGATAAGTGTATCTGAAAATGATATTTTTCAAGTATCTCTGTGTCATGTGTTTTTAAACCTTTGTTAAGCTTTTACTATTTGTGTTGTATTAAAAAAGTAACGTAGTTACAAAAGTCTACAAAAAATGTGTTAAGGGAGAAAGAAATTGTGGTAGCAACTTTAACTGTAGATTATTTGCTCAAAGACAAGAAGAGAGATTTCTACAAACATTTTCGGAATAATATAAAAATTACTATTTAAACTTTTTCTACACAAATTTACTTCAAATGGCTATGTTTACTAAATAACTGCCCCTATAGACCCTTACTTAATATAAGAAATTAACATTAAGCTATAGGTTATAATTTTGTAAACACTGTTTCCCCGAATGTCAGTTTTCTCCAATCTCCAAAGTAATTTCAGATGAATTATATGAATTTCTCTCAAGTCTCTTCCTGTTGTTCACTGTCTCATTAAATTTTCTCTATCTTTTGAATACCGTAGATGGGGGTGCATAGAAACATATTTCGAACTTTGCAGCTTTGGAGTAGGAAAACTATTCAGCTTTCCCAAAATGAAAAATATGGAAAACTCTGGTCCCTACTAGTAGATGCGTAGGCATATATTACATTTTCAAAAATTTGATCAGTTTGACTAAAAAAAAAATAAAAAGTGTTTCTATCCACTCCGTACTGTGGGGTGAACAGAAACACTAACTTGTTTTTCATTAAAATTGCCATTACTCCACTCGAGGGTCGATAGAAACTATAATTTTTTTTTAAATTGATTGGCTACATTACAATAATCACCGAAAACTTGCAAAATAAAATAAAAGTACGTTATTTAAATTGTTTATTTGTTATAATAAACCAACATTACAAACTCTTATGAACCTAAGTAACAATATTAGGGACTATTATCACCGGAAAAACTTATAACGTAAATTTAAAAATAGAAAAGGACTTTTCAGCTATTTCTATTGACCCCAAAATTCTGACAAAAGTGACGTTACAAAAAAAAAACATTTTTCATAAATTCTGCTGAGTTGTCCACTTTTGTGAATAATTATGTTAATAGGACAGGTTAAGGTATTTTTCAGCCAGATATGAAGTTACTTCTTTGTTTTTTTCTTGTAGTAAAATATAAAGTTTTGCGGCCTACAAATTAAACCCATTTGGCAGCCCCTTATACTGCCGTGCTAAAATCAAACGCCGTATCTACAAAAATATCCAAAATCGAGTTTTTAATGGTTTTGGTATATTAACATTTTATTCTATCTATTTACTAAAGCAAAAAGCTGTATCTACATTAGTTATATTAAAAAACATTACACACTTTATCGTATCTTCACAAGACTTCTGGCTTTCCTAAGTACAAATGTGGTATCTGCATGCTACTAGTTGAAAACGCAGTAACTACGTGTGAGAAAGTGCATATGCCGCATTTGTTTCTAGTATGCTGTAGTTCCTGCCTTTTCGATTAGGAAACGTTGCTAATTGCGCGCTTTATTTCTAGTTAGTTGCTCTATGTTCTTCAAATTGTTTACATGTCGTGTCAGTTATTGGTGATAAAAATTAAAGGTAAATTAACATTATTGAATGTTTTTGTTGTCATGTGTTATTTTCCTGGGAATGCTAAGTTAGAATAATGCCCCATCTGCGTTTTAAATCAATATAATGTAGATACCGCATTGTGCTTTAGCATGTACAAATATATTTTTAACAATAAAAGCAGTATCTGATTTTTTGGTATAAACTTTTAACTTTTTTTTAAATTTAACATGTCTAGACGATTTTTTACGTCACTTTACATAGGAAATCATTTTGATTATATAACCTGTGTTGTAATTTACCAAGAACTATAAAAAAAACTTTGATGCTAAATTTCTCGATTCTTTGTTGCCAGTAGATACGGCGTTTGATTTTAGCACGGCAGTATAGACAACACTGTTTCAAGCAGTTATGCCAACGTAACATGCTGAAAATTACTAAGTACACGTTAAGGACCTACTAATAGATAATTTGAGAGAAAACTAAAACCGCCAATTTTAAATTTGAGAACTGGGAGAATTTTTGATTTACATTCCCCACTTTTGTTTCCATTGACCCAGCAGTCTCGATCCACCCCCATCTACGGTAAGTATAGGCTGTCATTCAAATACACAGGCACACAAAACAAAAAAAGAGGTCTGTTTCTGGAACTCCATGTATTTCGACATGCTGAACATGAATTAGGTGTCCGTTTAGTTCCATCACCCATCAATTTCTTCTATGACGTTTTTTAAGAGATTTTTATGAGGATTTTTAGGTTATTTTCGAGATTTACTAAAAATCGGTGAGTGATGGAGCTAAACGGACACTTGATTCGTATTTAGCACGTCAAAATACATAGTGGTTACCCAATGAAGTTCCAGTAACAATAACCACTTTTTTTAATTTGTGTGCCTGTGTTATTAATAATCATTTTGTTCATTGCTTCTAAAATAAATTTTGAAACACGGCGTAGTATATACTCTAAATCAATCGATATAATTATACGCTAATATTGCTAATACTGCCTATAGTGCTATATTCCCAAACTTTTAAATTAAATTTTATATAGCATGAAAAGAAACACAGATTACGTTTTTATAATAATAAATAATGTGTTGTGGCTTTGTATAATTTTTTGTAACCTATTTGCATTTCGCTAGAATTGTTTAGGGGTGAAATTGTTTTTTTCCCTGGAGTATTTTCCTAAAATAAATTTTATAATGTAGAGACAAAAGAATTAGTTATGTAGGTTATGCTGTCCAAAATGTGTTGGATCTACATATAATTACATACACATACACTGTGTCCCAAATTGAAGGTGCATGCATTGATATCTCGGTAATTATTAGAGATAAACGGTTAAATGGGTCCATTTTTGAAGAATTTTATGGCTTTTCATATTTCCGTTTTCGAGATATTTACAAAAAAACTGAAAAGATGCATTTTAAAAAGTTCCCGCATTTGCCTAATTTGACGACTAGTGATACTTTATTAAGTACATCGTTAGGACACTTTTTAAGATACTTTCGTTAATGTTTATTTGTTTTTCTACCATTACTATTAAATAATATTTATTACTTTTAGCTATATGCATGTCAAATAGGTATTTTATATATTGTATCTCATTTATACGTGATTTACCATGATATGCGGAAAATAAAATGGTGTACTAGTCTTCAATGTGGGAAAGCCCTGCAAAATTTTAGAGTGCCCAAGGTAATTTAGTATATTAAAAATGGTTAAAATTTACAAAGATACACTACTGTTATTGACTAGGTCAGTAATAGGGTGACGAACTTACTTGTGAAAGAACATATTGGAGATGTTTACATTTTAATTGACGATTTGCAAGAAAGAAAGTTTGGTAAAAAGTGTCTAGATTGGTATCACTGTAATTCACTGCTCATGTTGACCAACTCGTCTAATTTCCAAACTTTGCAACAATTAAATACCTATAATATAATAATCATAACATTGTTTTCATTATCATTAATGTTAAACCTACTTCCATTGAATATAAATAATCTTTATTAAGTTGTTTCGTAGTCTACAATATTTAAAAAATTTCGAATTATGTATTTTGTCAATCACTGTTGCCAACTCTTCTAAACTGAGAGTTGGACACAGTGTTTGACAAATTGCATAATTTGACATTTTTTAAATATTGTAGACTACGACACAACCTAATAAATATGATTTATATTCAATGGAAGTAGGTTTAATATTAAAGATAATGAAAACAATGTTATGATTATTATATTATAGGTATTTAATTGTTGCAAAGTTTGGAAATTAGACTAGTTGGTCAACATGTGCAGTGAATTACAATGATACCAATCTAGACACTTTTTACCAAACTATCTTTTGTGCAAATCGTCAATTAGCATAAAAAGTGAAGCCGGCGAGTGCGGTCAAAGTGCCGCGTTTTTTGCTTTCGGTCGAACAATCAGGACACTGGCGTGTTATTGACGGGTTTAAGTAAATATCTCTTATATCTACTTATTACAGAGTTCACTAGCATGGAGTCAATGTCTTTAGATCATGTTGATGCATTGCTTACATTTTGTGAATAAATATGATTTAATGGCAATGGTAAAAAAACAAATAAACGTCAACGACAGTATTTTGAAAAGTGTCCTAACAATGTACTTATGTTTTTGAGTTAATACCACTAACTTTGGTTTTCCTTAGGGACGCCATATTGGATTTTCGCTTTTCAACGATGTGTCACAATGTCAGAAAAAAAATTAGTTATTAGTGTAAAATATGACAAAAGTCAGTTTTCTAAGTAGGCTATGAAGAAAATTTATTTTAAAATATCCCATTTTATTAGCTTCAAGTTAACCAACAAAATTTAAAAAATTGTAATTAAAACAAATTTAAATAAATTGTTCAACATGTTGTCCTTGTTCATCGATACACTTTTGATATCGCTTTAATATTGAACAGTACGCAACTCTCTTTAATGAATTATTTCAGCAAAATTATTTCTTATCCGCTCTTTTAGAACTTGAACATTTTCTGGCGATTCAGATGCATAAACTTCGTTTTTGTATGCTTCCAAAAAAATAAATCAACAGAGTGAGATCAGGAGATCTGGGTGGCCATAGAATATTTCCAATAACTTGCAATAATTACATTATGAAATATTCCTCCGTTACATGTTTGTAGGTCATCAAATTAGGCAGATACGGGAAGTTTTTTTAAAATGCAGCTTTTCAGTTATGCGAAAATACCTCGAAAAACGGACATAGCTAGGTCAAATTTAAAACAGCCATTGAATTCTTCAAAAATGTCTAATAAATCTCTAATAATAACTGAGATGCATGCACCCCCAATTTGGGACACAGTGTATATTAGACAACTCCCAAATCCAAAGATCTGACTGTTTGGAAGGGGGTTACACATTTGACAAAAACACAGACCCCCCCATACATTACCTACCGACATTTCCAGTGTCAGAGCTGGGGATCAAACCCAGTACAGGATAAACAATGGGACTAAGCGTGCTCAACATACCACACGCTTTAGCCTGCTTCACTACCATGCCGGTTAACACTGAAAGAATGATACGTTTCGTCTGAGAAGTACCAAGTATAAAATGTTGATTTTCGCAATCAAAGACAACAGAGATTTGTCTCATAAATATTCCTACTTGATTTAGGTATTTCAGATACACTTAATTTAATATGACAAGAATATGAATAAATTCTTTTCTTCAATATGTCATTTGGTGTTAGTAAGTATAACTTTACAAAATCGATTATCACATAAACAGATGAGATGCAAAAATAGATAATGTTTCACATTTACTCATATTGCAGAAAACTTTTTTTGAAAACTTAATATAGTTTTTTTAACTGACAATGTAAGTGCATCATCAATAGATGGCGTGACCTGCCTGAGAACATATATTTGTACAATTTTGGATTATAGGGATCTGCTCATGTTGGAAAGTGGCATCTTACTGAAATTAATGATCTACGATCATATCTGGACGATACAATATATTGATGATAATAGTCTTTTCTGTAGCGAGACTGATCTGAACATACTTGACCAAATAGTAGAGTCGGTGCAAAACATCACAAGATTATTTCATGACCAATAAACTATGTTTTCATAAAAACAAGACAATTAGACTAAATTTTACCTTGAAAACACACAACATTCTTAGATATACATCTAGATAACAAATTAAACTAGAAGTACGACATTTATTGTTTGGACAATAAATTAACAAGTGTAATATAACTAGTTTGAAAACTACCTGAATATGTCACTGTACACATCTGCTTCAATCTCAAATATCTTATGGTATTATATTGTGGGTCAGTTTAACATATCGTTACACTATTTTTAAATTGCAAAAAAATAACTCTTCGCAGAATGACAAGAATCAAGCAAACTTAAATATACTCACACTTCCTGCTCTAACACAAGTTTGAGGTCATGACATACTCAGTCGACATGTAGTGATGTCAGATAATATTTACTCCTGTCAGAGATGTGATAAAATTTGTATCTTCAGTGATTATTCATTCGTAAATTTGCCTCACCTTTTGATTTAAGAGGAGACAACGCCAATCACAAAGTTTAATCCGTAAAGATAAAGCCGAAGCGGTGCGGAGGGTAGGCAGTGTGGCTGTTATAGGGCATCTGCACGTGACGTCACAGCTAACCTCAAAAATATGTGTTTCTTAAGATTTAAGAGTATTATGCAGCTCTTATTAAAATTTGTGCCTCGTTCCAGTATTTTCAACTATTTAATTCAGTGTAATGCTTATGAAGTTCTAAATACTTTGTCCTAATAATAATCAACAATATTGAAAAATTATTTACGTAAATTTTTAAATATTTGCTTGGAGCCAGTATGGCTCCAAGCTAAAAATGCGTATACAAACATTAAAAATGAGAATAAACTTGAAAAACCTAAAATTTAAGATTATGTCAGTTACATGGTGCATATGCTGCTTTAGGTGGCACCATCTATTAAAAAGCACTGTACTAAAAGTCTTGACTGGAAGAAAGCAGTTTTTAGTCAAATGGCTGGCGGTATTAAACTGAAAAAAAGATATTCTTGTAAGTAAATGAATACTACGCTTCTACTGAAGAAAGTTTCCTCTTCACACTTCGTAATAAACAAATTTTAGCTAAAAACTTTCTTCAATAGAAGTGTAGTATTCATTTACTTACAAGAATATCTTTTCTTCAGTTTAATAACGCCAGCCGTTTGGCTAAAAACGACTTTTTTCCAGTCAAGTGCTTTTTAATAGATGGTGCCTACAACAGCATCTGCATCATGTAACCAACATAACCTTAAATTTTAAGTTTTTCTACTTTATTCTCATTTTTAATGTTTGTATACGCATTTTTAGCTTGGAGCCGTACTGGCTCCAAGCAAATATTTAAAAATTCACGTAAATAATTTTTCAGTATTGTTGATTAATAAAAATAGACTGCTAATTACAGGTTAGATTTCCAACCTACAAAAAGAGTCCTATTTTATTAGGACAAAGTATTTAGAACTTCATAAACATTACACTGAACTAGATTTTAGTTGAAAATACGGGAACCAGGCAGAAATTTTAATAACAGCTGCATAATACTCTTAAATCTTAAGAAACACATATTTTTGAGGTTAGCTGTGACGTCACGTGCAGATGCCCCATAATGGCCACACTGCCTACCCTTCGCTCCACTTTAGCTTTAGCTTTACCGATGAAACTTTGTGATTGGTGTTGTCTCCTCTTAAGATGTATAAATCTGTAATTAAATATTCTAAGTATTGTTTAGTGTCAAAATGTGAACCAACGTCTCAGTTTATTAAGCCCCTGTCAAGAATAAATAAATAGTGTGATGTCACTACTAGGGATTGCAATTTACTGCAATTTACCGGTAAATCGGTAAATAAAAATGTAAATAACCAGTTAACCGGTATTTACCGGTAATTTTTAGAATGAATGATTAGGGTGGCGAAAATGGCAATTGTCTTTCCATGTACAAAATTATCTAAATTTAACAAAAAACATTTTTATATACGTATATTTAATATAATGAACAAACAAAAGGTTTTTTATTAAAAGGAAAAAATAAAAATGGGATAAATTTAAATAAATAATTATTCTGTAAATAACAAAAATATCAACTTAAATAACAAAAATTATAAACATAAACTCAAATAGGGCATTTACTGAATACCTAATCTAAAAATACAATATTTTTTAAAAGTGTTAGTTTTTCATAGCTATATCTGTTAGTCGTCTGATATTTGTGCATAGAATACCACTAGCTGAAAATGCCCTTCCTCAATCGATATTGGTGGGTCGATAAGTTAATAAGAATTGGTAATAGCATACTTCTAAATGTATTCCAGGTATATTTGCGGCAGTGAAATATTCAATTTCCTGTCGCAAGATATTGTCAATGTCTCTCTTGTATTTCTTAGAGCTTGGTGTTTGGATTTTACTTTTTATAATATTATTTATTTATTTTTAAAAGTGCTTAGTGTTGGGACAGTCACTCTATATTTAGTGAATACTAGTCACTGACATAAATAGAAACGTTGAATACGTGACATATCGTAAGTTCAGAATTTATCGAAATAACCGGTAAAAAATTAAAATAACCAGTAATTATCGTCATGTGTTTTTTGTCCTAATAACCGGTTAACCGGTATTGCAATCCCGAGTCACTACATGTCGTCTGTGGATTCTGTGACGTCTGTGACAAAATTGCACTGTTTCAAATAAATTTTATGCCATATGCAGCATATTTCAATGAAATTAATAATCAAAATTATTATTATAATAAGCAGAGAATCAATTTTATCAACATTCAAATTTGTGTGTTGCCTACTGATGGCTTACATAGGTCAATTTAAAAAATATTTAAGTTTCCAGAAAATAGTTCTGAGAGCAAACGAACATTATCTATGTATTTAGCAAACGTCGGCTTTCAGCTGTGTAAAAAAACCCCTGTAGATAAAAATAAGTTTGACAGTTTAATAACTAAGTTGCGGCATAATAAGCTCCCTACTTTTTAGGTTAATTCTGAAGCTTTTCACTTTTTCTGAATGTAACGAATATGAATGATGTCTAAGATTTATTTATAAGATTAGTTAGATAGCTTTTAATTTTTAGTGATAGATGGAAATGAAAATTAGTAACAAGGAAAAATAAGGATATACAAAAATTATATTACAGCAACATGTTAAGGAGGCACCCGATCTAAATTATTTACAGAACTACTTCATGCTATTATATTATATAATCTACCCTACAAGCTAACTAATCATGCAATGTTTTGTAAAAATAACATGCAAACATACCACCTTATACATTTTGGATAGTAGTTGACCTTTACCCTTATGAATTAAAAAAACAAAATTAAAACAACTTTCTCTGTGGCAAAAAGAACTTACCCTTTCCATACAGGATGGGTACATGATCTGTTGCCAATCTAGTGGCAGTTTTAATACCAACCAACAGTGGGGAACCACGACGAGTGCCAACACATTCGCCGGGGAAGAATTTGGACTTGAAGCATAGGGCAAATGCACCTTCCTATGACAACAAAAAAGAAATGTAAATTAAATACATATTTATATAAATACTTCGATAAATATAAATATACATTATCTAAAAAATAGCTTCTCTCACCATTATATAAGCATCTTACAAAAGATGTTAAGAATATAATTAAAAAATGCATAATCTAATTACTTAGTATAGAATTTTTTTTTTGTTTTTGAAAACTGGGAAAAGTCAATTTTCCTAATTTGTCCAGGTTGATTTGCTAGTTACCTGTGGAAACAGCTTGGTTCACTATTACATCTATATTAACAATGTTTTAGAAGCATTTCAGTTTTTTAAAAACTTCATAATTTTTCTGAAAGAAAAAAATTATTTCTTGTTTTCAAATTTAATTTAATTATTACAAAGCAAATCATTGTTTATAAACACGGTAAGTATATTTCAAAATTAATGTTTGCATAATCTTCGTTTTAAATGTTAAGTATTAAGTATTACTTTGGAAATTAGTTGGTGTATCGGCTAAGAAAATAAACGAGGTTATTTCCACTTGTCGACGTTTCGAATAAAGTTTTATTCTTCCTCAGGACTTATAATAATTCTTAAGTAAGAAAGTGTCATAATAATAAATAACAAGCGAGTTAAAAAATCCAATGAAAACATAACATATAATTATTAAATGTGAGGAAGTGACTTCCATACCCATTACAATACCGAGTATCTGAATTTATTCAAAACGTCGACAAGTGGAAATAACCTCATTTATTTTCTGATCCGATACACCAACTAATTTCCAAAATAAAACTTAGTTACAGATACTATTTTTGAATTTGTTAAGCATGTATTACCTTTAGTACATTTTTTTAAAGTGACATTTATATAAATATATATATAATATTCACTTGAATATAACAATCCATTGTGACTGGATTAGAGATAAACTTTTTCTATGTGTAGAGTATACAAAAAAACTTAGATGAAAAAATTAAAACCATGAACTCAAAGTAGTCACAATTTTATTTTATTTATTGCAACTGGGTTCGATACATTTAATTAGCCACATATAATACATAAATAAGTAAAACTGTGAGATCGAAGTTCTTGTTTAATTTTTTCTCTTTGTAAATTTTACTTATAATGGAGTCAAAATAAATTTTAAATAGAATTGTTTTGCTGCAACAATTTTATGGTTTTAATTTGTTTGATTAGTGATAAGTGTAATAAGAAGTTTTGGATTAAATCTATCAGTTAATACTTCATATAGGATTTAGTTTCAACATTGAAATTTTCTGCTGTTTTCCTTATTATCTCCGGTCCTAGTAATCACATCGCAAAAATAAAAATACCAAAATGGTTGCAATAAATTGTTGAACAAAACTAGATACTACGGGAGCCCACCCTAAATGCCCATGCACCCCCCCCCCCCAAGGATCAGTGGGGGGGTGCACGTTCACCTTGGGAGGGCTCCCGACTAAGACCTGTGAAAAAACTTTCTGATAATTTGTTAATTTGTAAATAAATAAAAACCACTAAAAATTGCCTTATTTGGATAATTTAAGAAATATAACGTAATAATGCATCAATTCCAATAGACTAAGAGAGTATCACGTTTTTAGAAGTCTCATACCAGGCTGCCTCTTGCAGTACTCATTATTTGCGTCAATTAAGTATGATAAATACAATTAAAAAAAACCCGCTAACTTTGTAGGGCATGTAGGACATTACCTAGAAAGTATATTCAGAATGAGACAAAAAACGATTCATATACCAGGCTGCCTTTAAGTGCTCGAAAATTAATGGAAAATAAATTAATCGCAAGATTAATGGCAGCCGGTTTCAACTCGTAGGAGTCGTAGGTACCTACTTGACAGTAACCTGAAGAAGTTAAGAAAAACGCCTCATAAAAATGATTCATACCAGGGTAATAACGACATAAAACATTTTTAAGTCAAAATATTCATGAAAAACAAGTGGCAACCGGTTTGAATTTATACACGATACGTAATTTTTTTTTTAAATGTACAATTTTCGTTACATAAAAAACAATTCATACCAGCACCAACATTTTTTTGAGTTTAATTCATACTAACAAATGTTCATTAATTCAGTGGCAGCCGGTTACAGTAAGTAGAACAATTATTACAATACTAAAAATAATGCACAATTTTGGATATAAAAAAAACGATTCATACCAGGCGGCCATTTTATTATTACAAAAAATACGCTATTTTAAGACATTCACTTTATTGGCAGCCGGTTAGAACAATTTTTTTTTAAATTAATATGTAAAGAAATTCGAAACGATTCATACCAGGCTGCCATTTTATTATTACAAAAAATATGCTATTAAGGTAAAGACTTGAGGTAAAGCTTTTACCCCAAAAGTTCTGTAACTGGATCGCAAGACATTTCGTTACCGAGGACAATATTTTCCGACCTACCCTCCGACCACTACCCCTTAACCGAAAATCCATCCCTTTTTCTGGTGCTAGGCTTGCAAGGGCTTGTCGGATCGGGTTTCTCTTGGTCAATTTGAATAAAATAAGTAAATATTGACCACAACCATCCCCAGGGGTTGAAACTACCCCCACCTCCAATAACGAAATTCCACTAAAACAACGAAAATCTGCTTTCTTTCGAGGGCGGGGAACGATGGTGACAATATTTCCTGACTTACCCTTCAGCCACTACCCTTTGACTCAAATTTATAAAAAAAAAAACCCATCCGACAAGCCCTTGCTAGCCTAGCACCGGAAAATCGGAAAAGGGGGAGGTTTTTCAGGTTTAGAGGTAGTGGGTGAAAGGTAAATAGGGAAATATTGCAGCTGATTTTCGTTGTTTTCGTGACTGTTCGTTATTGGGTGTGGGGGCAGTTTCAACCCCAGGGGGTGGGTTAGGTCAACTGGGGTCAATATTTACTTTCATTCAAATTGACCAAAAAGCACCAGAAAATTGGAAACGGGGGTGTTTTTTTCGGTTTAGGGGTAGTAGTTGGAGGGTAGGTCGGAAAATATTGTCACCATCGCGTTTCCCGCCCTCTAAAACAAAGGGGGGGAGATGTCTTGTCACAGAAATTTTGGGCTTTTTGCCTTTTTCTGATTTACCTCAAGGGACCAGGGCCGGATTATCCATAAGGCTAAATAGGCTATAGCCTAGGGGCGCCGAAGCGCGAGGGGGCGCTTCAGCAATTCAAAACTAACTTAATTTTATCTCCCGATGGCCGACGGATGACATTTACTGTTCACCATTAGCCTTTGAAAATAAAATGTATTGTAGAGTCTTATAATGCATAAGGGCTGGCGAAAAAAGCAGCCACAAATATTCTTGGGATAATAAGCGTAAAAAATTGTTTGTTTAAGCAAAGACAAGTATAAAAAGCTTTTGTACCCGCCGCCGTCTTATCTGGGCCGAAATTAACAAATTTGTATAAGCCTATGTATATTTTATGTAACTATTTTGGTTGAATTTTATAATTATGTCCATATTAAAAATTATAAATACCAAAATACCTAACTATTCATTTACTTATATTTAATTTTCAGAGATATCAGAATCTGATATAGAAGTAAATAATATGAAATAGAAAATTTCATACGTTTAAAGTAATTATCCATGTCTGAAGTTTTTATTGCCGTAATCCTTCCGGGTATAGTCTGAGGCCTTCCTGAAGGATCTATAGACGATCCAACCAACCAACCGACCTTCGCGGTACACTTTGAAGATTGCCATGCGAACTCGTAAAATTTCTGGAGCCAAAACATTGTCGACGCTTTGAAGACGTTGGAATTCCAGCAGACCAGCTAACTTTTACGAGTTGTCATGGCAATTTTCAAAGTGTACCGAGAAGGTTGGCTGGTTGGTTGGTCAGGTCGTCTGTAGACCCCTTTATATCTACGTCGCGTCGGTACTTTTTTTTATACAAGAAAATTATTTATTTGTTATTTGATTATTTTATTTTGATAAAATTATCGAATTTTTTACCTCTGTATTGTATAGTTCAGCGAAGAGATGTTTACCTAAACCGTGGATACTACAAAAAAATACCCGACCTGCGCTGCACTTTATATAGGGTGATCCAACCAACCAACCGACCTTCTCGGTACACTGAATATTGCTATGCGAACTCGTAAAAGTGAGCTGAGACGCTTTGAAGACGCTGGAATTCCAGCAGACCAGCTCACTTTTACGAGTTGTCATGGCAATTTTCAAAGTGTACCGAGAAGGTTGGTCGGTTGGGTAGTTGGATCGTCTGTAAACCTCTTTATACCTTCCTTGTCGGCCTCATTGTTCGTCCGAAAGTGCGAAAGCGAAAAACGCTTTGACCGGCATGTGCCAGCTCAATTTTTTGTGCCAATTAAGGAAATGTCCACTTCTCTTATATGTTTCTTTCCAACTATATCAACATTTTACAGGATTATTTATAGGAAAATAGAAACGGAAAGAGATAGATATTATATGTTTCTGCTCCTATAGTAATGCCCCTGCTCTTTATTGTAGCCGCTGACCACTCAGGGCCGGATTATCCATATGGCTAACTAGGCTACAGCCTAAGGGAGACAATGCAATATTTCTCCCCTCCACCGCTCGTATATTTCGAATTTGGACAAAAAAATATTTTTCCAGATTTCTCCCCTCCGCTCACCATTTTTTTCATATTTCAACAACCCCCGCCCCCTTCACCACGTCAATTGTGAATCTGGATTAAAAATTCCTCCCCCCCCACCTCATCAATTTTGAAACCGGGACAACCCTCTCGCTTATCATTTTTTTTTCCATCATGAATAAGAGAGCGCAAGTACATGATTAGCCTAGGGGCGCGTCGATCCTTAATCCGGCCCTGCAAGGGACTAACTTGTAAGACGTTTGCTTCATTGGCTGACAATGACAAATACATTTAAACTAAAAAATATATATACGTTCCTGAGACAATTAACTTATCCGACATTTTGTTCTTTAGTTTGACTCCACTATATATGGAAGCTTGAGTTGAAAATGTGCAGTATAGTATAGAGCAGGGAAGTCACGTTTAAAAAAATAAAAAATCGACGAACCCCAAGGTTTCCCTCATATTTAGCAGGCGAAACGTGAGTGCGGCGATGAAACGCTTAGTTGCGGTGCAGTTATCTCACTCTCTAAGGACGGTCCGTACTGGTCCGAAATATGGTCTAAAGTATACTATGATCTACAACTTGTCCTGATTACCAGCATGCAAACCAGTGACTCAAAATACGAGGTTAATTAGCTCCGACCTCAGATGGGTCATAGCGAGCTCGTTACAGTTGCGATTTCTTTGCTTAATTAACATAACACAAATTCTTACTAATATTTTTGATCCGACCCTGTTTCCTGGTGTGTTACACACCAGCTGCTCATTGGCTAATAACATTTTTGGTGAGGAAAATGTGTCTATTAGGTACTTAGTCTACAAATCTTAGACCAACCCTAGATTTTTTTGCAAATTTATCACTCATATCATTATTTTTAAATTTATTACATACTTTGGCGATGAACTGTATATTTTTCTTACAGTTTACGTAATTTACATTGACAAAAATTATACTTAAAATATAATGATTTACAATGGTCAATTAATTTGAAAAACAACTTACCAATTGTTGAACAACAGATTCAACAAGCTCCCTGAATGAGTATGTTGGATGTTGCAAGTAGAAGTGGTAGATGAGTTTGGCAATGACTTCAGTATCTGTTTCACTTTCAAATTTGTATCCTTTCTTCTCAAGGAAAACTTTAACTTCCTTATAATTAATGATTATTCCGTTATGTACGACAACGAAACCATTGTCGGGATCGGAACGGATTGGGTGGCTGTTTACCTCGCTTGGTACACCATGAGTGGCCCAACGAGTGTGTGCAATGCCACAATGAACATCGACGGAGCTTTCCATATCGAGTTCGCTGCTGTCTACAAATTAGAATAAAATTATTTTCCAAATAAAAACCGGCGATTTTTAGGAAAATTTCTCAGTCAACACTGAGTGATACAAAACATATGGGTGTCCAGAAATAACTTGAAAACTTTTCTTAACGGTAGATTCCCGTGTAACGTAAAACTTTTCCAAAGGGGGACACTAAAAAAGCATTATTTTAATAAAGTGACTAGTAGTTGCTTGAAGTTATATCCAGATATGAAGGTTGCTCTATTTTAAAAATAAAAATTTTATACTTTTTATTCCTAATTCCTAAACTATGTTGTTAAATCATTTTCTGCCATTAATAATTATCTCTATTTAATAGTTTCAGCCTAAGTAATGGATTAAAATCCACTTTGAAGAACTTTTAGCAGTTCCTTTTTTTTTTAAATCCATTATTCAGGTGAAACTATTAAATAGAGAAAATTATTAATAACAGAAAAAGACTGAAAAATATAGTTTAGGAATTATGAGTAAAAAAGTGGAAAATTTTTATTTTTAAAATAGAACAACCAAATTTCATATTTGGATATAACTTCAAGCAACTATTGAACTACTTTAAGTAACATTTTTCGATATATTCAAAAATAAAGGTAGTTTACTCTTGAGACAATTTCAAAGAAATTTATTTTCCGACCTAAGCGCCAGGACATTTGTGGAGCCCCCTGTTCGTTTGAGAACATGCACTAACTTTTATCAAAAATACATTTTTCAGAAAGTCAATAACAACAGAGTTTCCCAAACGGTGCAGACTTTTTGGCGGACACTGTATAATATTTTTGCATATATTAGAAATTTTTTATAAAAACATATAGCTCTGGGGGTCAATTTTCGAAATTGTTCCAATGGGAAATTGGTATTTTATCTTTTTTTATTTCATTACGTTTCCTATTTCTTTCTCTTTCCCTTCTCCCATTAAGTCTACTCCTTTAAGTCAAGAATTATGGCCCTGGTGTCCTCTATAGCCATTAGCCCTATATGTTCGGCATTTGTTTTTCGTCGCATATATATATTTTTTTAATTGCCAATATGCCAGAATTCGAGTTTTCAAGGGCAATTTCATCGACAGGTGTACCTTCTAGCAATTTGTAGCCATGGATTTAGGTTGCGCGTGGTCTACGACGCAAGTCTGAGATGTATTTACCAGTAGTAAGCTTTCCTACCGAAAAAAAATGTGTTATGGACACTTCGTTTATTAACTTATTATATCATAGAACGACGAATTTTGAGTTTAATGTAATGTATACTTATTGAGTAGTAGTATTAATAAGTACTATTTATACTTACTTTTCTTTATTTCTTCCTCAAGCAATGCTACTTTTCCAGTTTTCTTAATAATGGCCATGTCTTTGCCACCAGCGGCATCAATGGCAACACCTACATATTCATTTCAAAATTAAAATCATTTAAATTTTTTAAATATATTGGTGAAATAGTATTTTAAACAACAAGTTTCGAAAACGAATCTTTTCACACGAGTGACACAGTTTGGTGGAACGAGCCAAAGGCGAGTTCCACAAGTCGAATGAGTGTGAAATAGTATTTAGAGCAGCGATTTCTTAAGTCTATCGTGTCGTTTTTTTTTTGGCGTAGAACCAGTTCAAACATATTAGGTTCCTTTGAGTATGTCACCGGGCATATGAAATCATATTTTACGACATTTTTTTGTGGTCTCGAACTTTTTAAATCAATAAAAAGTGAAAAAAATGTATTTTTAAAGAAAATTGTTTTTTTTTGTTTCCACCGCCATATCTTTAAAACTATTAAAGGTACCGAAATTTGTTTTGTGTCAAATTAAAGCACACACTGTAGCGCTTTTACCAATATAAACGGTTTGGGCACAACTCGCACTTTCATTTCTCTAAAAATCAAATAAACTAAAAATACATATTTTGTGTATTGAAATCTTCACCAATCGATAAACTTTTTTATTTTTGAAAATATTTGCATACATGCAGCGAAGAAAATAAAGCTTAATAATCACAAAAGTTTTTGAAAAAATATGTTTTTGCCTAAAGTGTACCGTTTGGCAACAGCGATTTTTTTTATCAGCGCTAAACGCGACATTGGGACGCAATTAATACACCTCGCATGCAGGTCGATCAGATTAGTCGCGTAGAAGTAGCGTTAGTTGAATCTAGATTAATATATGGCATTCTAGGTGGAGTTGCTTACTGTCATCTAAAAAATTAGATATCATTCAGAAAAAATGTGCCACCCCCTCTCAGGGGGTGGCACTTAAAAAATATATATATTTATTGGAGCTGAAATAGAATCAAATTTTAAGAAGAAAAGGTTCCATGCAATTTTTCACATAAATTGATAGTTTTTAAGTTATAACGACTTCAAAATTGCGATTTTAGCTTAAAATAAAAGCTTTTAAAAAAGGTATTTTCAAACGGCTTTCGTCAAGTATCTCGAAAAGTATTACTTTATCGAAAAAATGTTATAGACCAATTACAAAAAGCACCCTATAAACTGGGAATTAATTATATTTTTTGTTTATTGATGTAGGATTAATAATTTCGGAAATATTTAAGTTTATATTTGGTATCCAAGGGTTTCGAAATTACCTTTAAAGTTTAAAATGTATTTTTTTCTAAAGCAAGTGCTTTAAATGAGCAAAAAAGACTTTGAGCATTTAGGTAATGCTACATTTTAACGAAAAACTGTATTTGAGATAATTTTTTTAGATTATTGGCTAATTAGAGTAACAAAACGAGTACAAAATAATTTGAAAGCGCAAATAATTGTCTTTAATTTCCTTTCTTAGCATGCGTCACAATTTCTGAAACTATTAAATCTATGTAAATAAATAAACAAGCGAAATTCATTATTATTAGTTTATGAGCTTTATTTTTGGTCTCTACACATTTTTGAATAAAACTAATATTTATTGAGATATTTGGAATAGGAAAAAAAATACGTTTTATCGAAAATACCTTTATAATTTAAACTGTATTTTTTCTAAAGCAAGTGCTGTATACGAACCAAAAAATTTGAGCATCTACGTCATGCTGTATATTAATGAGAAACTGTGTTTGAAATTAATTTTTTTTTTAATTACTGGCTAATTACAGTAACAAAATGGCGACGTTGTTATTAAAATAATGTGTAGACGGACATTGCTTCGGTCATAACTTCTTTGTTTTTTATGCTACATAAACAAATAAAAAAATAGTTAAGAGCTTAATTAATAACCTATTATTGCATCTATTAGTATCCTTGGCGTAGGTGTCACAGTTTCTGAGATATTTATTTAACTCTCACTCTAAATAGTTATCTTACGAACACTTGGATGCCAAATGTAAACTTAAATATCTCCGAAATTATTAATCCTACATCAAAAAAATATAATTAATTCCCAGTTTGTACTTTCTGTAATTGGTCTATAACGTTTTTTCGATAAAGTAATACTTTTTGAGATACTTGACGAAAGCCGTTTAGAAATACCTTTTTTTAAGCTAAAATCGCAATTTTGAAGTCGTTATAACTTAAAAACTTCAATTTATGTGAAAAATTGCATAGAACCTTTTCTTTCTAAAATATGATTGTACTTCATATATTTTTTAAGTGCCGCCCCCTCAAAGGGGGTGGCATCCACCCCCTATAAATTAACAAGCCCCCGCTCAATATAGAAACTTTTCTGTGAAACATTTACTATTATACTGCCAAAAATGAACGAAATCCGTTCAATATGACATTACTTCGAAGTTTTTTTTACCTCTAGGTACTGTACTACTACCACCTGTCTTTTTATTATTAAAAGGAGACTATTTAATATTTATTATACAATTTCTTAATATTAACAACATATGATCAATACTACTGTACAATATATGAAATATTGAACAATAATATTGATCCCCTAGATGCTTTTGATCACTACTGGTTTTGTACCTATTGATATTAAGTTAAACTATTATATACACCCCGACCGGGATCGTCAAATCGTTGCAGTCGGCAGGCTTGCTACAGCCGAGCGCGCAAGAATATGACTTTGGCCCGTTAAAAAAAATCGCTGACTCAATACTATGAACGGGACATGAAAAATTTTTATCCTAAAAACTTTTTTCAACTATTGGCTTCAATTTGTACGCAGCATGTATATACAAATTTTCATAAATAAACTTTTTTCTCGATTGCCTAAAATTACGTTACTGAAAATAACAAGTTTGAGTTTCCTATTATTTTACCAACTTAAAAAAAAATAAATCGGGTTCACGTGGGACGTTGTTCGAAGCGCTATTGTGTCTACTTTAATCTAAAAAAAAAATAGCTTGATAGCACAAATATTTTCAGAGATATAGCGGTGGAGACGTTAAAAAACATAGTTCATTAAAAATCTATTTTTTTGAGTTTTTCCGAAATAAAAAAGTTCTCGACCACCGAAAAATGTCGTAAAAAACGATTTCGTGTACACGATTATCTTACTAAAGAATCCCACTAAGTCTGGTTTGGTTCTACGCCGGTTTTTTTTTCTCGAAAACTAAGCGACTTTACTTTCAGATTTTACTCTACTAATTTTAAACAACAAGTTCCGAAAACGAATCTTTTCACACGAGTGAGACAGTTTGGTGGAACTAGCTGAAGGCGAGTTCCATAAGTCAAATGAGTGTGAAAAGATGTTTTCAGACGTGTTGTTTACAATACTTTTTCTACGACTGCAGAATCAACTATTTTTAATAAACTTCTTTAAAAGTGATGTGGTTTGAAGACTTCAAAACTGATGTTTAGTCGTTAAATAAGTCGGTTGCTATGAACCTGAATAGGCTTCAAAAAATACAAATAAATGGTGTCAGTTCTGTTTTTGACACAACTGTGTGAAAAACATGACAGTACTGTGTTTATTGGATTTTTGCACACATCGTGTGAAAAAAGACAGTTTCGAGTGATGGTTACTGTGCGTTATTTGTCGTTTTCGAAGGTAGTCATAGAAAAAGAATTTTTCTTACCAGCAGAATCATAACCGCGATATTCTTGTCGCTTAAGTCCATTGACTAACAATTCTAAAATTTCTGCCCTCTTCTTTGGGGTAAGATAATTCAAGTAAGCAAAAATTCCTGAAACAAAATAAATCATGATTAGTAACAATAATCTAAAGTAAAAGTTGAAATAGAATAAATGAAATTATAATTAATTTTTAAAGAAGTACATTCTAGAAATAGAATTGGCCAATATAAAGTTCCGGTTATGCATGTATGTAACGTATTTTTTTTTGTAAATTATTAAATAATTAATTTACAACATGACCTTGACTAGATTATTAGTTGAAGCTGCATATTTTTACGTTGCGTTGTTTTTCGTTTTTACCTTGGCTAAAATTATATGAATTAAAAAAAAAGTTAATTTCTCATTTTTCATAAAAATGCAGTCTCAGGATGCTGAACTTTTAAGAATACTTTTATGTGCATAACACACAGGTAAACAGAAAAGAACAATGAAAGGTTCAATAAAATACAGAAGACTGATTAATAAATAGGTACTGATCTAGATGGACAGTTTACAGTAGGTATACAATGTTTAAAGCGAGGTTGCATTATTGTTATACATTTTGGCTCTTATCCCAAAGAATAATAAATGTATTTTGAAAATTTGGTATCATTCTACATTCGTATACAAATTATATATCTCAAAATTTTGCTCCACATGGTCTCATTTGAAAAAGAAATATTAGATAGAAAGTACATTTACATAGTGGATATGTCTCTGGGGAGTAAACCTTTACAAATAGGTATAATGACTTTTCTAGTAATAATGTAGAACTCCAGCTACAAAAATGTGACTGATACAGTGACTTGAAATTTGGTACACATATGTATTTTAGCGAGATCTGTAACTAGATTATATTTTGATTTTATTCCTTTGAAGGGTTGGGGGGTAAATGGGGTAAATCAGGTAAGTAAAAGTCCATAAAATTGATATTTAGTATATATAAGAGAAGCTAAGATCTCAACAAATTTTTTGTCATTAGCCACCCCCACCCTATTATTAAAAGGGGAGAAAAAATAAAATTGTGATTTAGTATGTATACAAGAATCAAAGCCCTCAATTTTTTTTTAATTTCATCTACCCCCACTTCCACCCTCACCCCCACTACCGGTGTGCCATATCGTCTTATATGTTTTGGGGTAGGCGATTTCAAATATTATGTTAAAAAAGTTCCATAAACAATTATTTCCACATAGTGGAGTGCAAATATAGTATCCACATTTTTTTCGTTGTGAGAGACTTGGATGAAATCTGGATGTGGAAGTAGTGATTCCCTAGGCAGCGGTTTTTTTGTTAAAAATGGCATTTTAGTAATAAGACTTTAAAAATTCAATTTTTTGTTTCTAATACTTTATAAAATATCACAGTGAGTGCAGTCTCTGATCCACTTGGTATATTTTAAAATAAATTAGGTATTTATTTAATTCTTAATTATTTAACGCATGTTCCTTATCATTTCAATGTCATTTCTTTCTTCCTTTTCCTATTGTCGATTCAACCTAAATGGGATTTAGCTGTTTGGCTATTATTATTATATTAACAAAATAAATTCTCAAATAAATCCATATATATATAGTAGTACAATTAAACAAGCAAGTTACTATTCAATTAAATTAAAAATTGAAATATAACGTCAAGATTTTAATGATATTTGCTCTTACTTACTAAAACGTACCAACTTTCACTCTATTTAAGGATTTTCACAAACGTTCTAAAATACTGACCTCACTAAAATTCTCTTTTTAATTGTTTAAAGGCCACTTAAAAAAACTGAAAAGTTCATATAGTTTTTAATGCATAATCACCACCTTGAACTTATCAATTTCGCTTTGATCCGTAACATATATAAAATATATTTTTTAATAACTAATATAAAACATATACATTTTACTAATTTTTACCACCAACTCTAATATTTTAGTAGATTTTTTATTTTAAACATGTCTTACATTATTAGTAGGTAACAAAACAACCTAAATGCAATATTACACAAGCAAATTATAATTTACATCATAAGATAATATTGTTTTGAACTTATTTGTGTATTCCTCAAAATTAAGATTAAGATGTTCTAAGAATGAATTATAGCTGGCTCAGGCTTCAAAAAGAGTATTTATTTGTTCTAATTCTGTAATAAATCAAGATGGTTAGAAAAATAAAGTAAGTAAAAACACGGTTTTATTAAAACTGCTCGAAGAAGAAAAAAAATTATTGCTGTTTTTGCTATCATGATTAAATATATAAAACAAATAATTTAAATAATCAAAAATACAACTGAGAAAAGAAAATTCGAACTAAAAATAACTAAATATAAAAATGTATGTTCAGCTACCATTAAAACCACTAAATACGGAGTCTTGAGTAATTTTATGAAAAAGCACGATTTGTTACCCAATAGCAAATTAGAAAGAAAGCAATCAATTTAGAGTAAATATGACAAGAGATAAATAGTAAAAATACGCCAAATGCAAGACTGATATAAGGGCATATTCTGCGCGGACAAAACAAAACGGGTATATCTAACACAATATCAATATATGTGGTTTTTTTCAATTTAACTTGATTTTTTTGTAAAATGCTAACTATAATCCCTTGTATTTTTGTCTTTTATGACTGCCCATTATCAATTGACGACAGCCACGACTGTCTGTTAGAATAGATAAACCTTGTGTTATTGTGACATAAATTTAAATGTTCTTAGATGCTTTAATAATAATTAATAATTTTGCGTTTCGTGGGTTTTTGAAAATACATAAAAAATGTGGTGGGCGCCCATAGCAAGAATATGATTGAGCTAATGAGTAAATTCGTTTCAGGAGTTTTTGTAATTTTCCAACTGACTTTAGAAATACACTATACTCTATTTGGTAAAGACAGAGTAATAAATCATTCGGGCAGACCGGCAATGGGCGTACTACTTTTTCTTTTAACATTCATATAAATTATACTTAAAAATCTAAATAAATTCATTTTAAACGAAATAAACATCTGTTTGAATTAGTCTTGTCCCCGTTAAATGGATGAATACTTTTTAGGCAGGTGCATAAAGGAGATCAAAGATACAATTGATAGTGGCAGAGATAAGGACTGCTCGCGACAGTATCGAATTTTTAAAGCACAAGCAGGTAGCAATTTACCCCAAAATTGTCATAGTCAGGTATTTTGAGTGAATTTTTCTAAAAATGCAGATAAACCATAATACCGTGCGTGTAGCCGCGCGCTAGGCATAGGGAGTAAGAATTACAACATCGCGTGTGCCAGCTGGCTGAAATGAAATAACTGAGAGCTCCGCCCGGCGAACGAATTTACAGCTATGTTGTCAAATCTCTCGCGCTACGTGAATGTACATGCCTAATGGGAAATTACACGCACGGTATAATGGAATATGTAAAATTTCTTAAAGCATCCTGACCACGTCTTTAGAAGATTTGCATCTATAATGAGCTTTTATTACTGTGTCTTTAGAAAATAAGAGTATGGTCCAGGCAACAGATATTGTGGAGGGGCGTCGGAAATCTTGCTGACAAAGCAGCCAAAAGCGATAAAAGCCACCGACAACGGCTACCGTTGTTTTCCTCGCTTTTTCGCTTTACGATATCCTCAACTATATGTGTCA
Organism: Rutpela maculata; assembly: GCA_936432065.2. Taxonomy (NCBI): domain Eukaryota; kingdom Metazoa; phylum Arthropoda; class Insecta; order Coleoptera; family Cerambycidae; genus Rutpela; species Rutpela maculata. The sequence goes on along the minus strand of OW386285.2, from coordinate 93,895,578 downwards.
TAATATTGTACTGTCATGGATAATCTGACTGTACAAATTTTAAAGGCCCCAGTTATACGAGGAGTACGTGAAAAATCCATTACAAAATTTGACTGAAAAAAACAAACAGAGAAAGTGAGTTACATAAAAGCGTGCCACAATAAAATCGGAAAAATTCAATAAGTGTTTACAATTAGTTTTGGTTGCCTATATTTGGGATTTTTCCCGCATTTCCTCATTTATCCGTAAAATGTAGACGACTTGCATACCAGTTCTCACGTGCATTGTCTAAATTATATTAAGTAAGAATGATAGTATTAAGTATTAAGGGTCCAACAACCAACGAATATTAAATGCAAATTAATCTGTTCGGTTTATTTCCAACTAGTAAATTTAAACTTTTAATTTTAATTTCATTGTTATCTGAACCTTTAAATAGTCTTTAAACCATGATTAGGCTTATATTTAATATTTATATACAGGAATTTCCTGCGCTTTAAACATTAGTAAGGACGTTTTTGAAATGAACAGAAAAAAACCGCTGCCCAAGGAATCACTACTTCCACATCCAATTCTCTATCCAAGTCACTCACAACGAAAAAACTTTGTATGTAGAAATAATTGTTTATGGAACTTTAATAATATAGTATTTGAAATCCTCTACCCCAAAAACCCATAAAACGATACCCCACATCGGTAGTGGGGTGGGGGTTGTGATAGGGGGGTAGTAGTGGGGGTGGATGAAGTAAAAAAATGTTTTGAGGTTTCTGGTTCTTGTACATACACTAAATCATATTTTTTTTCATCCCCTTTAATAAGGGGGTGGGGTTGGTAATGGGGGGTGGCTAATGCCAAAAATTTTTTTGAGACCCTAGCTTTTCTTGTATATACCAAATACCAATTTTATGGACTCTTACCTGCTTGATTTACCCATTTACCCCAAATTTACCCCAATTTACCCCCCAATCCTTCGACGGAAAAAGATGAAAATATAATCTAGTTCTAGATCTCGTTAAAGTACATATGTGTACCAAATTTCAAGTCAATATCTCAAACGGTTCCAGAGTAAAAGTGCGCACAAGAAAAAGTTACAGACCGACAGACAGACAGAAATTTTTTTTCGCTCAAACTTAAAATCTCGACGTTTCATGACATTTTAAGCCTATTTGAACAATAAAAATGTTTAAAAATTTTTTTGTCGTTACTATACTTCCACTGGATGTGGAAGTAATAGATGACAACGACCTGGAGGAAAGAAGGGTAGTATCGTTAGAAATAGTAATCAGCCAACAACTGACAATAAAATAATTCGACAATTATGGCTCTCATTTTCTTATAGTAGTTTTTCTAAATACAAGTTTGAAATAAACAAGAGTGTATTAGTAGAAATATTAATCAAGAAAATATACAATTTAATATATTGGCCTATCGATTTGAGGAAACATCTAAGCTGTGCCTCATCATTATTTTTGGAACATCTGGTATATTTGAATGGGAGTCGTCATATTCTTATTTAGATTTTTGTATTTCAAATCAGAATTCAGAATGCGTCTGCGGAGTCAGTTCTAAATGCAAAATAATTTTGTTTCTAGGTTTACATGCACTGACTACATTTTGTCGAGGCATTATTTAAAATATATTCGAAAAAGGCTAGTCTGAAAGAAATAAATATTTATTTCTTACAGACACATACAACATTATGAGCAGAATATCAATTATTATAGAAGAATAACTAACTACTAAGGTAGTCAATTGCAAGTGTGGTTCATTTAATTAAAAATAGGAAAGTCATGTGTCAAAAGGACACTAAACGTCATTCCACTGCACCAAAACCTGCTCAGTTCATGTACGGTACCAATATTACCTTTGTGGCTTGATAGTTCAAACGCTATTGTGTTCACATGCAAACACACAGACATTTTTTTAAAACTATTTATCGTGTTCTAGGATCTCAAAACGTCAATTTTGATTTTGAACCAATTGGAATGACCTCCCTATTTTTATAGGCGTGGAGGTTAAAAAATAAAATGACTAGAAAATGCTCAATATGTCCACCAAACAGTGAAAGTTACATTGTAACTTCCATTTTAGTAATACAGATAACAGATACAGATATAGATGAACATTTTTTAATATATGATTTCCTTTAACTTCAAAAGTGCGTTTTCACGTATATACCTAAGTTAGAGAGCGAGATTTAAAAACAAGTACAACTAACCCAGTTCTCTTCTTCACTTTAGTTATCTTCTGATTTTTGATTCTCCTACTAAAGTGGAGATTTTCTCTAATCCTTCTAAATGTGTCCTAACCTATACAGAGCCGCGTGGGGGGGGGGGGCGGGGCGACCGCCTCAGGCGGCACAATTCAGGGGCGGCGCTTTGGCTCGGATCGATAAGAAAAAATCTAAAGATGACCGATGACCCTAAACATTTTTTTTACCAATAAAAAATGCAAACAAAAGCGGAGCCAGTTTATCCATAATGGGCAATAAGCCGACGGCCGACGTTTACCGTTTACCATTGATCTGTTGGAAAATAATATGTACAAGGAAATTATTTATTTCTTACTTTTTAACTTATTTTCATAGAATTATCGAATGTATTATCTCTACACCGTAGCAATATTTTACAGAATTGTTTATATAGTCCAGTCAACGGAGCGCTAAAATGACCAAAATCTCTAATTTGAGTGCTAATGAATGGATTTTGATGAAACCTTGTGCAATGTGTTTGTAATGACGTTAATAAAAAAGTTGAAAAAAAGATTAGAGTAGGAAATGATCGGGAGGGGTAGAAAACACCCCTTTTATCACGTGTTCGCCAACTTATAGAATTAGGTCAAAAATGAAAAAAAAAAAACAATTTTTTTGCAACTTGCTAATTTTCCGAGTTACAGGCAATTTTTTACGATAAATAATATACTACGTTTTTTGCCCAATAAAAAATTTTTCCTGAAAACTTTTTCACATTTTCAATTTAAAAATTATATTGAACCTTTAAAAATGATATAACTATATGGGTTTCATATTTTTTTATAATAATATGTAATATATATGTAATATGTAAAAAAATTAGTAAGTTACAAAAAAATTCAAAGGGACAAAAAATATTTAAAAGACCTCAATGCATACGTCTGAATTTTTTCAAATTTTTAAATTATATGTTTAATGCGCTACAATTTTAAAGAAGGAGGTAATTTCTCATGTTTTTCCGGAAAAACTCGGTGAAAACGCACTTTACAGAAAAATTGAAAATAAAAAAAAAAAGTCTAGTATTTCGATGATACATTCAGTTGAATTTTTTCAGATTTCTTTTTCAACTTTTACATTTCCCTCCCCCACTTTTAGGAATTTTAGAGTGGCCATATTTCGAAAAATATGCATTTTTCGAAAAGATTCACAAGAGTAAAAACATCTTATTCTGGACCAAAAAAGGTAAATATATTTTTTTTTTTCATTTTTGACCTAATTCTACAAGTTACTGACCCCCTGATAAAAGGGGGTCCCGATAATTTTTCACTCTAATACTTTTTCAGCTTTTTTATCAATGTCATTACAAACACATTGCACAATTTTCATCAAAATCCATTCATTAGCACTCAAGTTAGAGGTGAAACCACGCGTTGACTGGACTAATAGGAATACATTATAGCATAGTTCGCAAGCAAGAAGTCACGACAAAGGATGTAAGTTTTATTTTCAATCTATTATTATTACAATATTATTTAATGTTCAGAGAAAAATATTTGCAATTTTTTTATAATAACACATTTTTTTATTGATAATTTGTATTTTTATGTTTTGCGCACGAAGACAATATAATATTATATAAAATCTCTAGATTTTAATTGCAGACCGCTTGATGTTGAAAAATTTTTCGTCTGTGTCGCATTTTGGGACCCCATCTATAAATAAAAGGACGCAAGGGAGGATCTAGAAATTTCAATAATTTTTTTCTCGTCTGTGGCGCATGGGACCCGTACGAAATATGGGAAATAACATCTCGAGAAGCACTTCTCTAACGACCTCCCCCCTAAAATTTTGAAAAAGCAGTTTGCGAAAAATTTTTTCAAAATTCGGTTATCCCCCCAGGTCTAGGGACTCCTGTTTAAAATTTTTTTTTTGTCATATGCATTTTACTTTTCATAAAAATACAACAATATGTTTTGAAGTTTATGAAAATATTTTCATTACTTATATGATTTTTTTTTTCCGGAAACCTAACCCCTATAGCCACGACAAAGTGTATTACAAAAGGCCATTATGTCTATTCTAACCTAATTGAGTGAAACAAAGAAATAAAAACGACAAATATAAAAACAGAGGGAAGGAAATAAACAAACTCTTCAAGCCCAGGGTTTTTCATTTTTATGCATTAGGAATTTGATACTTTTTTTGTGTGATATCAGTGATGTTGAGGAAGTCCAAGTATTGTTTATAATTAATTATTTAATGCATATTACTGATTTCTTATGTTTGTTGGGTATTTTGCCACTGACAGACAGATATTTTGTATTAGAAGTATTGAAAACCCGCCTTTTTGGAACAGAGGTCTCTTTCATCAACATTTTTTAAATATTTTTAGTGGCAAAATACTCAACAAACATAAGATGTCAAAGTACCTATGCAGTACATTTTTGTTTTTAAAATAAATAATTTTTGCTTAATATATTATTGTCATCGCAATAATTATACATATGTTATAAAGTTATATATTATAAGCTCTCATCAGATTACAGAGGACCAACAAAATATTTGCCTGGTGTGCAAAAAATCAGTATTTTGCATTTTATTTACGATAATTTGCTTTCGTTTATGAACAATCCAATGGAGCGATTTATATTCTTATGTCGGATGCCTGATCAAAATGCAACCAAATGCATAGGATTTTGCAGAGTGAGAGGGAAATAAGTGTTTATTTTCGGTTTATATAAATATCCAAAAAAAAAAAAAGGTCATAAATAAATGGTATAATCTTTAAAATAGTTTCAGATACTTCCCATTGCTCTAAGGAATACAACCATATTCAGTTTTTATCCTAAACATTGGGAATCTGAAGCATTTGAATAGACTCTATGAAACCATTCCATATAATGGCAGATCCACCGGGGGGGCACCGGGGCACGTGCGAATCACCCTTTATAAGGGTTGAAAATATTTAAACAATAAATATTAAAAAAATAAAACCATTATTATTATAACTCTTGCAACAAAATAATGCTTGAATTTATAATTATTACAATGCATACCGACTAAATTACTTATATTGAACCCAACCCCCCTCGTTAGCGGTGGTTTTCGTATGGGTTCAATATCAGTAGTTTAGTTGACAAGTATCATAATATTATAATAAAAAGGTCATTTTATAGTCCAAATGATTATTTTTCACTGTTTTTCGTAATTATCGATTTTCAACTCTCCCTTAGGGTGGTTTTCTATTGCGCATAGTTGTGTAGTTCATGTTCGTTACTCAAACGTTATTTTGTTGCAATTATTATTATTAAAATCAGAGTTATAATAATTGTTTTATTCTTTTAAATATGTTTAATCCTTAAATAGGGGATTTTCACAAAAACGAGATCAAATTTGCACCTTTCCTTCGTTCGCAATATACCACCCAAATAGAGGCGAATTTGCGGTCACTCTTTAATATCTAGTATAGCTATTAAGAAAAATACTATGTTTTATATATCGTTGAAAGGTTTTTTTATGGCCTTTCAGATGGTGTAAAATAATATGGGGTGTTTTAAAAAATCAAAGTAAAGTCTTTATCTCCGAAATTCGACCATCAATTGTTTTTCTGAAATGATTTTTGGAGAATACATGTGATTTTCTGTAACTTTTATTTTTAAACATTTTTGCGTACTCCAAAAATAACGAAAAATGAGGTTCTAACGTTCGGGCGACCACCCTGTACCTCTGATAGGTATCGATAACATCCGTCTTATCGACGGGGGTTAAAAATGCAATAATAAATTAAAATACAAAACATTTAGTGCCTATTAAAATGGTCCAATGTACCGATAAAAAATTTCGAGGTATGAAAAGAAAGCAAAAAACAAAAAGAGATAAAACTTGGCGACATATAAATTAGCCGTCATCAAGTTTTATCTGTTTCATATAATTGAAGAGATTTTTATATGATAATATACACATAATTTAGGATTGTAAAAGGCCTGTCTGTTCGTTGAGGTCAAAGAATTCCTGTAAGGTATAAAAACAACTATACTCGGTTTGGTAAAGACAGAGAGTAATAAAAGCTCATTATAGGTACAAATCCTCTAAAAACGTGGCCAGGGTGCTATAAGAAATTTTTAATATTCTTTTATATTTTATGCGTTATCTGCATTTTTAGAAAAAGGTCACTGGAAATATCCGTACTACGACAGTTTTTGGGTAAATTATACCGGCTTGTTTTAAAAACTCGATACGAGGCGAGTCGGCCTTGTCTGTACCACTTTGAATTGTATCTTTATTAATCTCTCATGTACCTGCCTAAAAAGTATGCACAAACATTATACCCGCCATGTGAAGGGAGACTATAACAACTGGAAACATTGGATAATTCAAATAACAAACGTTTATTTCATATAAAATTAATTTACCTATATTTTTCGGTGTAATTTCTATGAATATTAGGAGAAACACTAGTACGCCCATGGCCTGAGTTATTTATTACACTCTGCATTTATCATATAGAGTGTAAATATGAGATTTTTTATGTTAAACTTGTGATTAAGAGTATAATAGTTTAGGTACATAAATTTCATTTGCAGATCTGATATCATGAGAGTGAATACTGATTCCAAACGTAAAACTTTTGAAGGCAGCAGCGTCAAAAATAAATATGTACCTTGGTTTTAGAGTATCGTTTTATGTGAAAATTGACCTACATGAGTCTAAAGGATCAAGGGAAAATAAACGAATAATCATTTCCCCGCTGGACAAAAATTCTATCTGATGTGGCCTAAAACCCTACTAGGTATTTAAGGTGGCCCTAGGCAAGACTGTAGTTTTACGTTAATATTTTTTAAGTTCCTAATTGCAAAAAGCTGAAATATAACCATATGAATAATCTCTGAATAACGTACAGACTGTGAATGTTTAATTTAAATATCTGTAATGTATTTTTAGGCTATTGTCTATGTACAAAAAAAGAGGGTTGAAAGGAACTAAAACGTTAAAGGGTTTTTATTGTTCATTATGTTCAATTGACCCCAAGATATGAAAAAACCGCGGAGTGCTACCATTTAAAGTGGTGCGTTTTTGAGATCGAAGTAAAAAGGTCCACTTTTCATTTTTTTTTGCTCGAAAACTATGAATTTTTTCTATAAACACGTCAATAGAAAAGTGTGTAGAGAATTAAATTTCCAATCGAAATGGCACCTTCAGAAGTCAAAAATTTTTTTTTTTACCAAAATACATCCAAGAAACAAAACAAAACAAAAAATGAAAAAATGCAATTTTTTACTTTTTTTTATTTTAGCCTGTAACTATTTTTCGGGTACATTTAGGCATAGACATTGCTGCATAACAAAAAAAGCTGGCGTTTTACCCGTTAAAATGAGATTTTGTAAACAGTTTTACGATTAATAGTGACCGAGATATAGCGTTTCAAAGTTTGCAACTTTTAACTTTTTTTGCTAATTTTTACTATTTTTTTTCAAATTTCGTCCTGTAACTTTTTTCTGAGTGAATTTAGGTGTAGACATTATTATATTAAAGTGAAAGCTGACTTTACGCCCGTTGAAATGGTGGCTAGTAAAAGTCTCTACGACAAATAGAAACCTAGATACAGCGTTTCGAAGAGTGTTACTTTTATTAACTTTCTTCCAATTTTTACGTTCCTTTTTAAATTTCGGCCTATAACTTATTTGTCAAATGCTTTAAGTACAGATATTGCTACACTGAATGACCTCGCAGCATTCTTGTTTAAATGGTCTGCAATAGAAATTTAACCCATCTTAAAGTTATTATCCTTATCCATTTTTCGTATTTCCGGCCTCAGAAAATCAGCTTACTGGCACATTTCAATTACTCAAAGCCATTATCAAAACCTGATAAATTTTTGGCAAATGAAAATAATAAAAAAAAATTATTTCATATTTAATTCAAAAATTTGAAGAAAATACTATTGAGACTAGGCAAGCTGAAGAGGATGCAGACGTACTAATTGTAAAAACTGCAAAAGATAAGGCATCCCAATCAGAAAATGTTGTTGTAGTTGGTCAAGGTCTTCTTCTTATTATCTTATCATTATTACCAGAAGAAAATGAAAATATATATATTTTCAAACCTAGAATAGGAAATGTAACTGCCAAATTATATAACCATAATAGTTTCAAATTTAATCATCTAGAAAAATACCATGGCTTCGTCCATGCATTCAGTGGCTGTGATACAACCTCTTCCTTTTTTGGTATTGGTAAAGAGAAATTTTTGAATTTCATTAATGAGAATATTTTGCTTTTGGAAAAGTATTTAAATGAATTTTTGTGTGAAAATGCAAGTCCAGCAGCTTCTGAATGTATTGTAACATTACTATACGGTGTGAACATTGATGGCCAAAGCACCTGTCGCTATAAATTATTTCAGAAGTACTCAACAGGTGCGAAATTCTCATTGTCCCGATTGGCTCCAACAACTGATGCTGCTAAACATCATGGTTTAAGAACTTACTTGCAAATGCAACATTGGAAAGGAAATATTGTAAATTCTCTCATCTGGGGTTGGAAAAGTTCAGAAAATGGACTAGTACCAATTTTGACAAATAAACCTCCCGCACCACAAGTTTTGCTGGAAAAAATAGCCTGTAAATGCACCAAAGGATGCAGAGGAAACTGTGGTTGCAGGAAATTGGAAATGAATTGCTCCATTTTTTGCAAAGAATGTATGGGAATGAACTGTGAAATCGCTGATGTACCTCAAATAACGGAAGACGATGTTTACATAGATGCCGATGAAGAAATCGACTTTGATTTTGAAAATATGTTAAATCCAGCATTTGAATAATTTCATAATGTAAGTTATTAATCAAGTTATTTAAACAAAAAAAAAACACGTGATATAATAAAGTTCAGAAGTGGAAAAATGTAAAAAGTTATTTTTTAAGTACAATAATCTACTATATCTAGACTGTATCTTGGTTACTATTGGTCACATAAACTTCTATTGCAGACCATTTAAACAAGAATGCTGCGAGTACATTCCATGTAGCAATATCTGTATTTGACAAATAAGTTATAGGCCGAAATTTAAAATAGAACGTAAAAATTGGAAGAAAGTTAATAAAAGTAACACTCTTCGAAACGCTGTATCTAGGTTTCTATTTGTCGTAGAGACTTTTACCAGCCACCATTTCAACGGGCGTAAAGTCAGCTTTCACTTTAATATAGTAATGTCTACACCTAAATTCACTCAGAAAAAAGTTACAGGACGAAATTTGAAAAAAAAATAATAAAAATTAGCAAAAAAAGTTCAAAGTTGCAAACTTTGAAACGCTATATCTCGGTCACTATTAATCGTAAAACTGTTTACAAAATCTCATTTTAACGGGTAAAACGCCAGCTTTTTTTGTTATGCAGCAATGTCTATGCCTAAATGTACCCGAAAAATAGTTACAGGCTAAAATTAAAAAAAAAAATAAAAAATGGCATTTTTTCGTTTTTTTTTGTTTTTTTTGGCCGTATTTTTGTAAAAAAAGAAATTTTTGACTTCCGAAGGTGCCATTTCGATTGGAAATTTAGTTCTCTACACACTTTTATATTGACCCGTTTATAGAAAAAATTCATAGTTTTCGAGAAAAAAAAATCTGAAAAGTGGACCTTTTTACTTCGATCTCAAAAACGCACCACTTTAAATGGTAGCACTCTGCGGTTTTTTCATAACAATAAAAACCCTTTAACGTTTTAGTTCCTTTCTACAGTACATGGACAATAGACTATTTATTCATCAACAGATTTTGAATGTATCAAATGTCAAAGAATGTTTTATTCTATACGATGAATGTCAGCTTCTTTGCCTTATAATTTGTGGTGCAACATTTAGCTTGATAAGATTATTCAGATGTTAAAGAAACGATCACCATTATGCGTCAAAACTTGTTTTATGCAAAATTGCATTATTGCAAATACTGTTTTATTTTTAGAGGAGCAATGTTCTCGATCTCGAGTGCAGATACGCCAGAATGATGAACAGATTAACACGTCCAGCACTCCAACTTTGACATCGGATCATCTATCAGCAGCTCATATTAATTATGAATATTGCAAATCCTCGAAAGAGTCATTCATTGTCTAGTTGATCCGTGGAAATTAGCAGCTGGTAAATAAAACTTTTAGTGGAGTCTCAAAAGCATCAAAATAGGCAAATAAGGAATTCTCTGGCTGCACCAATAATTTTATTGTTTTAATTTGTTGTACGTTGTACGTATTGTAAAATAAATGTAAATATTTATTTTATAAAACCATTACATTTATTGTAGCAAAATGAGAAAGTAATTAACTGTGACTAATAATTAGTGCCAACGTCTCAACTGCCTCTGGAATTTTGAGAACTAACTCCTAATTGCTGAGTCCTCAATATTTACAATCTAATGTTGTTATTATTTTTGAGTTGTTCACAGTACAGTAACAAATGTTATGAGAAGTTTTTAATTAAATCCGTCCATTGCTTCTTGTAAAATTCAAACTATTCTGCTTGTTTCAACATTTTTTGCTATTTCCATCATCTCCGGTTCTAGTAATCGCATCGCAAAAATGAAAATACCAAATTGTTTGCAATAAAATTTTGAACAAAACTAGGCCACTGAAAAAAATTTTTGACAATTTTTAATTTACAAAAATAATAAGAATCACAAAAAAATGTTTTTTTTTATTATTAAGTCGATTAAAAAGGAAACAGATTGCGTATCCCGAACGTCAGCGAAACACATTTAGGTAATTATTTATATATACATATATTTTTTCAATTCTCATGTAGGTTGTTTGTCAAAAAATACCTTCTAACTATTCTTTCGAAGCAATAGTCACAGGCATAGAGGTTATAGGCCAATAATTCATAGAATAATAGGCCACTCGACAAAGGCGAAAAAAGGCTTTGAGGCCTTGATTAGAAAAAAAAAATAGTAAAAAGGCTGGAAACTGTTTTAATCGCTTTATTTGGACATAAATATAATATATCGAGTTTCCTACAAAGAAAGTGAACCGGAACTTTTCGAAATTTTTTTAAATCAGTCTTTGATACTTCTCTCGTTTTTAGTGGATTTTGGGGTAAAAAAGGTTATATACAATAATTGAAGAAGACAAAATTCTCTACGAAAAAGGTTAACTTTATATCTGTTCGAGTCTCATTGTTACCACTCCTGGGCTGGGAATCGACGACTAGAGTGAAATTAGAAGATAACGTAGGTCACGACTTCGCGCATCTAGTGTGTTTGTGGACACAATAATAGCAGTACCGTGTAAATTTATTCTTTTTAAATAAAATAAAACTACTAAAGGACCCCGCTCAGATCTTATGGGAAGTGGCCCCCGCGCCGGTGAAATTGGCTGAATTTTTAATATGCTGTAGATTTCGACTTTCTGATCAAAAGTTCTCGTGGGCACAACTTGATCCTCTGACTAGTTTCCGAGATACAGCTATAACTTCTTCTAAAATTCTGTATCTTGTCGAACTTTTTTAATTCATTGATGGGGTATTGGAGGTCAAAGGAACAATTTTCGAAAGTTTTTCAATTAAAGTTTTTTGATCAGGAAGATGCATACTTTATGTAAAAAATGTTTTGGCCAATTTGACCGAATATTTTTTCATTTGTTGTTATACTCTTCGCAAAAACGAAGAGTATATTGTATTTGATCGGCACATTTCTAAATCAGTAAATATCGCTCGTAGAGAAAAAATTTTCATATCATTATGTTAGTGAACGAATTCTGAACAACTTTCAAAATGTCCGTCTATCCGTCCGTCCGTTACGTTTCTTGTAAGCACGATAACTCAAGAAAGAAAAATTAGATTGTATTGAAATTATTTCTGTCATTTGTATTTAAATAGAAATCTTGCGAAATGTTATTCCCTATAATTTTTTTTTGTTTTTGTATTTTACCAATATATATATTTCATAATAATGTATCTAATCCGTTGAAATATAATTCCGAGTATAATTCTTGAACGATATTCATTCAAGTTTTGTGGTAAGATGAGATAGCCCAATGGCTAAAGCATTTGCCTTTCAATCCAAAGGTCCCGTGTTCGAAAAATGCGAAGAGTATCCTATAGAATGTGTAACAATTATATAAAAAGCTCAGTAAATCGGTGAAGAGTATAATGCTTCCACTAGTTTTTATATAGATTTCCCGGCGTCTTCGCCAACATTTTTCAATTAGTGCAAAATATTATAATAGTACAGTCATTTGGTAGTTTTACCTGGAAAGTTTTCCAGGAGTTTTGAAAATTAGTGATTTTATAGATTTCGATGTGTTCTCTCCGAATTTCTACTTTGCTAACTCGTATCTTTGCCGCTCTCGTCGCCATATTGAAAAAATGGCGCCAAAAAACTGTTTTTTGACAATATCTTCTTTCCGATTCATTTTACGATAAAAACAGTTATATAATAAATTAATCTAGAGAAAATTTCCTATAATTTTTTTAGTAACCTTTTTTTTTGTAAAATGAATAGTTTTAGCGTACGAGCACCGCAAAATCTACTCCAACATGCGCTTTGGCCAAAAAACTCATTTCCACACCACCATGAGGTAGAGTAAGTGGCGCGTTTTTTTATCGTGGTATCCCCAGTAGGTCTAACCCACATGCAATGCACTATTCCAAAATTTAGCGCATTCTCCCTCGCTTCGCTGTTCTTGATGGACCAAGTGTTGCGAGTTCATTGTCTTCAGTACCGATCAAAACGTCACTGATAGAAATTTCATCCACATCATCATTGTCTCGTCAAAAAGTATGTGTACTGAAGCAGTTTTTCGTGATCGTCGGGATCGCTCCGCATATTTGGTACTACGGTTTGCTACACCTTCAGGATATCAAATACTACAATGGCATTGGATGTATAGTTCGATCGAACGAATGTAACGTAGTTATTGCAAATGGATGAATACGATTCACCGCGATGCCAAATGACTCGGTATAATAAGTATTCTCCATCGATGACATACATTATATCTCCAGAATGTTGCTGAAATGCCTTATACATAAAAGATTTATTGCATTTTCGCATGCCTTCGTCATTGAAAAGGGATAACGGAAACGGAGAAAATTCGTACCTAAGGAAGTTTTCAAGTTCCTTTTCAGATTCTTTTGCAATGCACATTCTTTGGAAAATTGATAAAGGAAATTTTCTCTAGTTTAAGTTATTATATAACTATTTTTATCGTAAAATGAATCCGAAAGGAGATATTGTCAAAAACAGTTTTTAGGCGCCATTTTTCCAATATGGCGGCGGAAGCGGCACAGATACGAGGTGGCAAAGTAGAAATTCGGAAAGAGCACATCGAAATCTATAAAATCAGCAATTTTCAAAACTCCCGGAAAAGTTTCCAGGTAACCTCTTTTTTGAGCACCAAATGACTGTATTATAAAGGACTATTAGAACGTATCAGAAAGTCGAAATATACAACATATTAAAAATTTAGCCAATTTCACCGGGGGCCACTTCCCATAAGATCTGAGCAGGGTCCTTTACTATTTTCGTTTATTAATAATATTAATATTGGACAGTCGCAATTAAAATAAATTTCATTTCATCATATTTTATTCGTAGAACCCGAGGGGCAAACCGCGAAGGAAATTTGGTGTACACTCAGAAGGAAATCCGAGGAAATCTCAAGGAAATAAAATTTTTTTTGAAAAAAATTCGAGGAAATCGTAAAGAAATCCAAAGAAATTTTAAGGAAATCCGAGGAAATCTTAGAAAATCCGAAGAAATCTTTTGCTTTTCGGATTTCTTCCCCACGCTCTTCAAAAATTTTTTTGAGAAAAATTCGAGGAAATCTTAAAGAAATCCGAGGAAATATTAGGAAATCTGGAGGAATCTGTGTAATCTTCGTCAAAGAGGAAATCTGGTGTACAAAATTTTGGGCGCGGTTGATCCCTCGGTAGAACCGGTTTCTCAAATAAACAAAATAAATACCTAACACGAAAAACACTAGAAAATATATTTCTAGAATAACGAGCAAGTAGTTTACGTCGTTCAAATACCGTTAAATTGTGGAAAACCTTTTGTTCGTTTACGCGTTCAGTGGCTGTGACACTACTTCAGCCTTCTTCAGGCAAATATAAATAAAATTTGTCAAAATCATTGCAAACAGTACGGATTTGCAGACGATCAGCAAAGTCTTCAAAGAACCGGACGCTCTCTCCTGGACTTCGCCGGTATTGCAGGACAGAAATGCATTTTGGCTTTGTACGGGGCACGAATGGCTCGACGAGTTCCGTTTCCAATGTTTCGCGATATCCGTCACGCGAAACAAGACAAACTTGCCGTCCTTGCCGCCAACAGAAGCAGCAGCTCGCGAACATTCTCTTCGCCATCGCACATATCATCAAGCACAAACGTGGTATGGGAACGCTAAAATTCCGCAGATCTGGGGCTGGACCAATTCGCAGAATGACTTTCTTCCAGTCACGACTAAAAAAGATCCGGCTCCGGAGTTCCTGTTAAAAACTAGTTCGTGCAAATATACGAAAGGCTGCAAAGGCGGATGTAGCTCTCAAAAAGCAGGTCTCTGATGCTCGGCTATATGTACGGATTGCCGGGGCAACGGCTGTACTAATGTCGAGGCCTCCGACATCACAAAGCTGGAGGATGACGATACGATGTTGCGAATGCAAAACTGGAAAAGTTCTTCGACAATGATCCGACAGATTCCGAGACAAGTGACTCGGAATATGAAATCGAAACTTGGAAGGAAGTGTTATACATTCAGCCCAAAAACGCTAAAAAATAAATTGACGTGTTTTATTAATTTATATTTGAGTGATAATTAGATTAGAACCCTTCATGTACTTTTAGTTAATAATAAATTGACAATATAACTTAATAGACACAGTAAATCAAGTGGCACAGACCCCCGATGTCATTACTATCAATACTTGGCAATGAGGTTCTCGACTAATTGAGGCCGTTTTCCGCCCTTATCGACTGGCCTATTATCCTATTCTAAAAATAATGTCCAAGGAGTCTATAAAATAATAGAATTATCAAGTGCATCCATCTGTGGCAAAAAATCTCAAAAAGAAAAATTTAGAAAAAGCCACAATTACCAGTTAGACAGTATTTGGCAAATTCTTAATATTTAACGGTTTTCAAAGTTGAATATCCTTTCATATAAATAAATGAAGTATATGGTTGTAAATGTTGGAATGAATAGTTGTTTACCAAACTATCTTGGTATTCTAAGATATGCTTGACATATAACAATTTAAGGAATCCATGATATGTTTTCGTATAAACCAGATCTTATTTTCCATACTAACAACTTTCCTTGATAAAATAAAAAATACTTCTATCAATATTTACATAAATATTTAAGGATAGGATTTTGTAGAGTAAGTGGGAAATATACGTTTATTTTCGGTTTATTATAAATAATTAAAAACAAACATAGTATAATCTTTAAAACTGTTTTAAATAATTGCTATTATTCTAACGAATACAACTTGTATATATATTTTTTATTGTGAATTTCTGTTGTACTTGAATATTGTAGTTTGTCAATGAAAATAGCTCCTAATTTCATTATTAGAATATGGCATTCAACTATATACAAAATTTATGATAAAAACTGTATAAGGTTGTATTCTTTAAAGCAATGGGAAGTATCTGAAACTATTTTAAAGATTATACAATTTATGATTTTTTAAATATTTATAATAAACCGAAAATAAACGCATATTTCCCTCTCACTCTGCAAAATCCTACCCTTCAATGTTGAATTTTCAGTTTTAAAATTACCAGAATATATACGCTCAGTACACATATTATTACGTCGACATTTTTAGCAGAAATTAAACAAATCAGATAATTCTATTTTAGACAATGATCAATACGCCATTGTCAAATGACGGAAAAAATACCCGTGAATAACCAAAAGATAAGTTTATTTGATAAATCGATATGTTTGTCTAGATGTAAAGATATACTTTAACGAACAAGGTGTTATTACTGTTTACCTAAGTACTGTTTATATTTGTTTAAATCCATATGGAAACTTCGTAGATAAATAAATCAAAAAGCAAGTATGAAATTGTTTCACTAAATATTTCGAATTACCCAAATTTGAGTGCTTTGATCTACATCCATCATCATTTATTTGATGTGCACAAAATTTAAATCATATTTCGTAAGACAGAGAGGCATCTATTTCTATTTTGTAATTTATAAATGAATGTTGAAATCTACGAGGCATGTTGGTAATTTGTTAAACTTAGAGAACAAACACCAAAAATGTAACAAACCGTCGTTTTTATATTTGACAGCGAGAAATTCGAACTATATTTCAATTGTTTATTTATATTGTTATAAACAATTTATAACAAACGTATTTTTCTAATGGGTCTCAAAGATGCAAAATTAGGTCCCTTTAATGTTTATTCTTTAAGAAAAAATGTTCGAATTCCTCGTTGCCAAATATTAAAAGCAAAGTTTTTTAAAACCTGATTGATTTACACTTTTCACCACCAAAAGGAAGTGTCTAAATGTTTTTCATGTTTCTTGCATTGAAAACTGCATATTGCATATTGCAAAATGAAGGACACCATCGTATAGAGCGACCAAAAATACATATAAGTACAAAAATCGTCAATTCTAGCTAATATTTAAAATAAAGGATAAAAATCTCGAATTTAGCGTCGCTACAAATCGAAAAATGTCGAAAATCGTGCATGCGATCTAGAATTCTTTCCAATTTTTCGATTCCTAATAAAGTCCAGATAGCTTGGAGACTAGCAAAAAACGGTCATTTTTACGCTTGCACGCGGGCGGATGTGGCTTGAAACTATAATAGGTAAAAATATGCGTTCGTCAACTTTTTTGTGGAAAATTCGATGTTCTACAAAAAAGGTTCAAAGTATTTTTGTCGTATCTTTGACCGTTCTCGCTAAGAGATGAAAAGTCAAAAACACCGTCCTGGAAATTTCAACAATTTTTTAAAATTGTTTAAACAAATTGACAGGCTTTAAAAGTATTTATAAATACTATTTCCACTGAGCTGAATCGAATGGCATCAAAAAATAATCTTCTCAAGTACCGGGGAATTAATGCAAGTAATTTTACCAATAATAGTCATTTAACAATTTTGTTTTAGTTTATGTATATTTATAAACATTTGTAATTTTCTAGTAATCAGTACTATTGAAAAACCGCTGAGTAAGGAATCACCACTTCTACATCTAAATTTCCAGTGGTGGCAGGGCTGGCTCCAGGTATTTTGCCGCCTCGGGCACAGTTTCATTTTGCCGCCCCTCTCTTATATAAATAACATTAGGGTCAGGCGGGGTAAAAATGAGACAAAATGACACCTTTCAATTTTAGGTTGCTTTGAATCGAGTCATATTTAATGAAAGATGTAAAAATAACAGGAAAAACTATATTTATATGTATTTCTTTACTAAAAAGTATCGTTAATTGATAAACAAAAATAAACAGTGTCTAATTTTTACCCTCCAAGTGGGGTAAAAAAGGATAGTGGAGGGCAAATGAAAGACACGTGATTTATTCCCATTCTTATTGACGTCGTACAAATGGACATGCAAAAATAAGACAGAGGGTTTTTTTTCTTTTATATGTTAATTATTCAGATTTTTACTAAACAAGAAGGGGCTTGCAGAAGAGCAAGATTCTCCTAAATTAGGAAGCTGAAATGTGCCTGCGTCAGTCTGCCCATTTGGTTTCTTTAGTCTCTTTTTTACCCCACTTTCAATTTTTTCGTTAAAATCAAATTTTTGATGATTTAAAACTAGCCGATTGATAAACTTGATCACAAAATGTGAAGTTATGACACTTCTAGTTGACGTCTGCCAAATACGGACAATGCAAATAGAGAAACTATAAAATCCCCAAAAAAGTACTAACGTGGGTTCAAAAATTTGTTAAAAGTGAATTAAAGAGTTTACTGAATAATATTTTTTCCCGCATTAACAGTATAGTCCAAGCAATGGGGAGTTTCCATTCGCAAGAGGTCGGAAAGAAATGAAATTTGGTGGTATGGAAGACACTGAGTTTTCGGTAAATAGCGCCGTTGTGGTAAGTGCTATCGAAAAAAAGTTCAAATGAAATATGTAGAGAACAAAATTGTGCACAATAATGATAATTAAAAAATGCCCATATAGGAGTATGTAGGGGCGCGCTTCAAAAAATCATATCTTTTATTATGTACGACCAAATGTTTTAAATCGGGCATCTGCAGACTCAGAAAACATTACTCTTTCAGAAAAAAATATTACAGAATTGTTTGATAGCGATCTTCGTCTAAATCCACGATGAAATTCTCATTTTGTTGAAAATTGCAAATCAACCTCCAACTTTGGCGCGCCGTAGAGCGGAAACTATTGGTCATAGACGAAAAATATAAAGACCAAAATTGTGCACAATTTTGTTCTCTACATATTTCATTTGAACTTTTTTTCGATAGCACTTACCACAACGGCGCTAATTCCCGAAAAGCGTCGCGACGCAGAGTTTTCATCCCCCACCTCTCGAGCGGCAACCCCCCGAGGTCGCAAACTCAGGGTACTATCAGGTAGACATATGTCTACCATCCCACCAAATTTCATTTCTTTCCTACCTTTTTCGAATAGAACCCCTTTTTTTGTACCCACTGTTTGGCCTAGTAGGCATATGACATGATTGGATAACGTAAAACAGTTCTGAATGTACAGAACAAATTTGAATAAAAAATTAAGTTTAATTTATTTCAATCTGGGTTGGATATTCGATATTCAGCTTGTCTTTTATTTACCCCGCTAACTGTCTGTCTCATTTTTTCAGTCCGTTATTATACTCTTCGCAAAAACGAAGAGTATATTGTATTTGATCGGCACATTTCTAAAATCATAAATATCGCTCGTAGAGAAAAAAATTTCGTATTATTGTGTTAGTGAACGAATTCTGAACAACTTTCAAAATGTCCGTCTGTCCGTCCGTCACGTTTCTTGTAAGCACGATAACTTATGAAAGAAAAGTCCGATTGTATTGAAATTTAGAAAGTAAGTTAGTGTTAGCTAGAGGAAGAACCCTATTGTTTTTGAAGAAAATCGATCAGTAAATAAAAAAGTTATTAATTATTTAATTAAAAAAAAAATCTCTTAATTTTTGTCGCTGGTACTAAAATGGAAATCTTACGAGATATTATTTCCATAATTTTTTTTTTTTTTGTTTATGAAGTTTACTGATATATTTTATAGAAGTGAAATATGTATGAATGTCGAAAGATATACAGTGTGTCCAACTAAGTCTGCACCATATGGGAAACTTTTTTATTATCGGTTTTATGAAAAAAAGTTATTCTTGATAAAAAGTTTTGCATGGCCTAAAACCCAAAATGAAATAATCAGATATTAATTTTTTGCAGTCATATACGAGGTTTGTCGAAAAATGTAAATTTTGCTCAAGAGTAAAGTTCCTTTATTTATTACAATATCGACAATCGTTATTAAGAAAAGTTGATCCTAATTGAAAACTACGGTCAGATATCCAATATTATCCATCTACCATGAAAAAACGATTTTTAATAATTCTTCGGTATAATATCTATTTTTTCATGGTAGATGGATAATACTGGATATCTGACCGAAGTTTTCAATTAGGATCAACTTTTCTTAATAACGATTGTCGATATTAAGAAAAGTTGATCCTAATTTAAAACTAGTCAGATATCCAGTATTATCCATCTACCATGAAAGAATAAATATACCCAAAAATTATTAAAGATCGTTTTTTCATGGTAGATGGATAATATTGGATATCTGACCGTAGTTTTCAATTAGGATCAACTTTTATTAATAACGATTGTCGATATTGTAATAAATAAAGGTACTTTACTCTTGAGCAAAATTTACATTTTTCGACAAACCCCGTATACGACTGCAAAAAATTGATATCTGATTATTTCATATTGGGTTTTAGGCCATGCAAAACTTTTTATCAAGAATAACTTTTTTTCATAAAACCAATAATAAAAAAGTTTCCCATATGGTGCCGACTTAGTTGGACACACTGTATATCACAGACAATCAATTTTTCTAGCAATAGCTGGTGGCGCAGCGGCTAAAGCTTTGCGTTGCAATCCTCTTAACGCCAATTTTGATAAGGGGAAACCAAATTCCAGAAAGGGAGTGCGTGAAGTACTTGGGTGTACGGTTAGACAAACGACTGACGTAATAAAAAATTAATTTATACTGTTATTGTGAGGCCGGCCCTTACATACGCGGCACCGGTGTGGTGCAGCACGTCGGTCACGACAATAAAGAAACTAACAGTCCTGGAACATAAATTTATGCGCCTCATCTCAAATTCCTCACGATATACCTCCTTAAGAGACCTTTATGCACGTTGTCACGACATAATGCCACTGGCGGACTACATCAAAGTTACATCACAAAAATTCTACCAATTTAAACTTGGTGATAGTCCGCTTACAAACAACATGACTCAAATTAGAGAGCATAATGCACCTTTTCGCATAAAACACAAATTACCATATCAGGCGTTGCCCATCTTTTGGCAACCTATTTAGCCATATCCCCTTTTCTCTATACTATAAAATCTATTACACACAACTTCCGATATATAACTCTTTTTACCTTCTTGGTTTTTGTTTGTTGCCTTTTTCGTTTCCTAAATTTTTTGTAAATATCAAAATCTTCTGAAACTTTAAATGTTTTAAATCATAAATTGTACGGCCTACCATAGCCGCTCGCTCTTGCAATTACTTGAAGCGGGTTTTTTGGGCGATAATTTTCCCGCGTGGTCATCATATTTATCTCTGATATTTATTTATACACGCACCTTTTGCCTTTTCATTTTAATTATTTTAAGTTATCTTTTTACATGTTTAACTTTAATTAATATTTATGTTGCACCCCGTGACCAGGAGATATTATATTATTTTTCAGTTCCTCTTAGCTCTACCTGGCCTCACTTCGTCCAGTCTTTCAATTTCCACGACGACTGGCGCCGTGGATGTCTGACTGGCTCCGAAGCGAGTACCTGGGGAGGGTCAAATGCTGTATTATTTTAATTTTAAATAAACTAGTTTTTGATTTGATTTGCGTTGCAATCCAAAGGTCCCGTGTTCGAATCCCACAGGTTGGATTTTTTTTTTCATTTTTTTTTTAATCAAATTTTTTTCACAATAAAGATGGTATCACAAAATTTAGGATGTCCAAAAACTAACATTATTTAGAAGAAAACTGCGAAGAGTATCCTATAGAATGTGTAACAATTATATATAAAAAGTTCAGTAAATTGGCGAAGAGTACATTTTTAGCTTGTTTTTTATAACATTTTAAGAGTCACCTACTGAATATTCTTGATAGTTTGTTTTTTTAGTTATAAGGGTTACAGCAATTTTTGGATTTTCAGCAATATGATTACTGTATTTAAAAGGGTAAAATAAAATAATTGAAAAAATTAACCGTATTGAAACTTAAAAAAAAAAATACCTCACCACAGAAATTAGACAAGAAATAAAATCACATATAAGAAACATAATGTATGTATGTAACCTACTTTATATACAAACAAAACTAACAATAACAAAATATTTATATAAAGTTAACATTACCATTACACTACATTAGTGAAACAATTGTTTCCTAGCTTTTTATATTCTAAGCCTATTTGAACAACAAAAATATTTTTTTACAAATACTATACTTCCACGCGATGTGGAAGTATAACCCATATCTGCCTGATCCACTTGATGCAAAGGCTTCTGCAGAAGTGACAAAATACCCAATAAAAAGTAAAAAAATTGTTACTAGAGAATCAGCATACTATCAGCTGAAAAGAATTCCTCGAATCTCTACGTTGATGTATTTTCCTCTCTGATTTTATCAATTAATCAAGTGTTTGATAACGTACAAGAAGCGAGATGATTGATTTGATCACCAGGGCGGGCTTCAGATGATATGGTGTATAAGAGCAAAAGTGCATTTTAGCTCCCCTAGATCTATACAATATACACAGATACAGTACATCTCTTTTATATTCGACAACTATTTGTGTAAGAAACAGACATATACAGTTCATTGATATTAGAAAAAAATAAGACAAACAAATGAGTATAAAATTTTCTCGAGGACCAGTTATTTTGCGTGAAAATGCGAAAGAGTGAAGCTCGTACTTTCGCCTTGGGACACTTTTGCTTCTGAAAACTAGTCACCTTACGCGTATAATTTCCAAACGACAAAATAAACACATAAACACACCACAGATAGTAGACAACCCCCAAATCCATAGCCAAGGCTGTGCGGAAGGGGGTTACACATTTGGAAAAACGCAGACATACATCCACATCCACCGGTGTTGTCAATACCGGGGCTGGGGGTCGAACCCAGAGCGCGGTAGGCAGTCGATCAGCATATTCGTCACTCAATACGCCTTAACCGATTGAGCTACCGCGTCGGTTGTTATAATGTTATAAATCATTTCTCCTATTTCTCTAATATCAATGGACTAAAAACCTCTATATAAAAGTTAAGCATTGAGATATTTAGTTCAATTTGGTGCTCCGCTTGCCTCGCTCAAAGGCCGGTTCTGTTGATAAAAAAATATATCGATCACACTGGTAAAACATCCAGACCGAATACTAATATATATTTGAGGCGCACTGACGCAGTTGGGATTTCATTCGACCTTACATGCGTAAAATTTTAAATGGATTTGGGGTCGAAGGCTGGAGAACCTCAATTTTCGTGATATTGCATAAAGAGATATCAAATTTCTGTGATATTTACAGATTACTGGCAGTAAACTAATGATGCGTAATTTTTAATCCAGACTTTAACATCATTCGTCTTGACAAATCGTCGATCTTCTCACGTAGTGACGTAACTAAAAAAAAATGAAGTCTGAGATACATAAGCTATGGCCTTATATTCTTGCATACTATGATCTCACAAAGTAGCGCGGCGTAGCTCAATATGTAATGGTTTTTATGTAATGGCAATTCAAACGTATCCACTTATCTTGATGTTTTTTTTATATTTGGAAATGCTCGAACAAACTTTATATCATAATAACTAGTTACTCTACTTAGCCTCTTCCACGAAAGAAACATTCAGGTTTCTTTTTTAGCAAATTTCTGAGTTCTAAACAAATTAAAATTATAAAAAAATTTAACTTTCCTGTAAAATTGATAAAAGTGAGATACATCGCTACATGAGGACCAACGAAATATTTAACGAGCAAGTAAGCTTCGTTTAAAAAAATGCTCATCTCTATTTCGTTAGTTTTCAGAGGCGTTTCCAACACGCCGACAATAATGAACTCGGTAAGGATTAAAAGTTCAGTATTGAATCCTTAAAGTATATCTGATACTTATTATTGGTGGAGTCTATGAAGAAAGCAATGTTTTGGTGAAAGAAGACAACACCAACTCCGACAAATGTAAAATTAACAAAGGCGTCAGTGTTGCAGGTTGGAGTAGTTATAGGCGGAAATCTCTAACTTGAAATTTGCAGATGATACCACCTTAGTTGCAGCAAACGAGCAAATAAAAACCTCAATAATACAGCCCACGGTTTGTCCCATTCCGCATTGTTAAAAGCCGCAGTAGTCTACGAAACAAAGGTTAGATGGGCACGTAAATTCAATATTTATTCTCTAATACCGCGACCTTTAGCAAAGCGTGCTTGCTCAGGAGGAGGTACTTGCCAAGACAAATAATGCTGAAGTCTGGCTAGAAGAATATACAGCATTGTCTTATTGGCGTGTGATATTAATGCCAACGATTGTAGTTGTCATAGACATCTGTGTTCTCCAGTCAGCGGAACAGATTCCTGTCTCCCATATTTTTGGGGTATTCTGTGAAGAACTCTTACTCCATTTTCACCAGCTGCCTCTGTTATGATGTTGATCTCAGCTGTTTCGCCAGTTTTTAGTTTTTCAATGTTAAAAGTTCACGATAGTAATCCTGCTGATAGTATCTTCTGCTTCAGAAGATGCAAGCTTTTCGCAGCATTGGCGGCAAACCTCAATTATCTAATCCCTGTACTAATCCCTGTACCGACGGAGTCCTTAATCACCTACGTTCTCCAATTCCAATTTTCCTACAGGTTCCAATTTACGTGTCTTACTGCTCGGAAAATGCTATTATTGTGGCGTCTTGAAGATAAGAATTATTATCTCTTCGACAAAGAGTTTTTCTCCCGCGTCAGTGTGTTATATTCCTCCAATTTCAAACCAATTTTGATACTTTGAGCCATGTCTAAGACTTAAAGGCTAGTCTGTGTTATGTGAAAAAATATATAGTGCAGTAGTGGGAAAACAACCTACTAAAAGAGACAGAACGCTTTTGCCATTTTATGTATCTGAAGCTTGTTACAATAATACAGTTTATTTTCATGTTCAAGTTAATGAACATTTAGTAAAATTAAGTGTGTTTAATTCATAATAGAAAAAAATTACAGTCCATTAAGTTTAATATAAGCCGTTATAGATCGGGAGGTAGTGATAGATCCCCGAGAACGGATTAGTTAGCGTCTGCCAATTTAAGGGTCAATTATTATAGATATTTGACGAATTATAAGCGTATAAAGAAAGTTTCTTCGATTGCAGCGACATTGCAAATTAATTGTTTATTTGTGATTGAAAACTAACATTGTGAACGATCAGTTAGCGTCTGAAAAGTGGTTTTTGTGAAACTTTGAACAAAAACAATCCAGCCGAAGCTAATCTGCAGACGATTTCCACGTGCAGGAGGGGAAAAATGGACATTTGAGATCAATGAGTTCGCGTCTGCCATTTAACTGATTTATCTATCATTAATGATATGGAAATTGCCAAAAAACTACTTTGCAGACGATTACGACGCGACGGGGGCGAGCGTAGAGGCGACTTCAATGTGAAGATCAGTCGATATTCCGTTGAAGCAACGTCGAGCGCGGTTAGTACTTGGATGGGGTCCCATCTTGGGAAATACAGCGTTCTCGTCCCACCTTCTAGAGGCTTGTATATCAGTGTATACTCGGAAGCTACGTAATTTCAGACGAGGATTACGTAGTGGATATACCATCCTTCGGAGGGGATGTAAAGCAGGCGGTCCCTTGTCTATTAAATGTTAGGCAAGTAAAAGATCCCTACTCTTCTTAAGGGAAGAGGTTCGGCAAAATTCCCAGGTTGGGGGTAACTCGTCTCCTGGCGTCAGTGATAGGCCCTGGTAGCGGAAATAGGCCGACGTTACAGGGCATTTTTTCAGGATATTTTACACTGTATCCAATTTACACATCGCGCCACCTAGACCGCCTCACTGTGGGGAAATTCCGGATTTTACTGTTCAAAAATCTCTAATGACATAATAAACTGTCAAAAAATTGTAAAAAAAAAATATTAAAAATTTAAATAATGAACCAATATCGATATATATTCATATGAAAATTAATTTTTTTCCCACTGCAACAACATTAATACTCCTCACAGAATGTCTTGAAGTGAAAAAACTATGAACAATCGTCTCTAATTTTGATTTGTGTTCTTAGATGTGTGTAAGATTTGTATTTGGAGTGAAATTTTGTTTTTTTTTCGTTTATATTTTATTTGTTCTCGTTCTTGTTTGTTGCATTATAAAAGTTAGAAATTTAAATAAATTTTAAGCCTAGCTTACGTTGATTAGATTGATTTTCTTTGCTATTATTGTACGCTTACTAATCGACTTTGGTTTTACACCGTATCCAGTTTAAAATACTGCGTATCCACTTGGATACATAACATGTATGTTAAAAAATGCCCTGCGACGTTAAATAGTTAAAAAAAAAAAGACGATTACGACATGCACATGCGTTCGCGGTGATTTTTAGAAATTGTACATACTATGTAATGATAAGTTCGGAGTTGAAACAGAATTTGTTATGAAGTTTATGCGACCAAGTGTTGATATAATCATTGGCAGACATTTTGGACTTGCAGGGCATTAAAAAAAATAATTCGAAAGTTGAAAAATGTTGACAATATTTTAAACGATTAGTTACCATCTGCTATTAGTTTTTTCAGGAAATTTATGATAAGAAATAATGATTTACCAATTCGCAGACAATTTCAGCGTGCACAAGATTATATACAACAATAACAACATTACAAACGAATTCAAATGTTGTCGAACAATTAGTTAGCGTCTACCATTCGCTTTTTCATGAAATTTATGATAAGAAAATAACGATTCGACAATTGGCACGATTTTAGCATGTACAAGACTATATAAAACAATAACATCACAAAAAAATTCAAATATTGTTGAATGATAGATTCGCGTATTCATTTTTACTGGTAATGCTAATCTAGTAATATTTTCGTTGACATGTTATCATGTTAATCAGATGTAGTGCATTAAAACTTAATTGCTAAAATCTTAAATTATTGACAAAATTGCATAGCGGCATAGTGTTAATTACGAACAAACAAAGTCTAAACTTCACTACTTACTTCATGATCAAAATGACAAAAATCACCTATAATTGAAATTATTGAAGTTTTTACTTGTATGAAAAGTGTTAAAATTTCTGTTACTTGTGTTGAATTTATTAAATTTAATTATTTGACTTTCACCGTTTACTTTTTCTGGCAATTCAAGGATTTGAAAATTTGAAGAATTTATTTTCAATTTGGGGAATGAATCCTTTTATTATATAAAATGCAAACATGCAAAAAATCTTATTTTGACGCGTAACTGTTTTTTTAATTTATAAATAATCTTCGTCCTCCACGCGTTGACGTCTAACGTCTGGCTCGTAGTCAGGCTTGGCATGTTTAAAACAAAATATTTTAAAAACATTTTTTAAAACATCGTATCATGTTTTAAACAAATGTTTAAAACATACTTAATACACAATGTGATGTTTTAAGCAACTGTTTAAAACACAGTTTAAAATATACAATTTAAAACACTGTTTTAAACAAAAAAAACTGTTTAAAACAAAAAAAAACTGTTTAAAACAAAAAAAAACAGTTTTTTTTTCAACCCTGCTCGTCGTCATCCTTGTCTCCGTCTCTGTCATCGTTAACGTCGTCGTCATCGACAAGGTTTGCATAGAGATTTTTATCCCCATCGTCGTCATCATCATCACCCTCAGAATTTGCATCGCTATCATTATCCTCAACATCCTCATCATCTTTATCTTCATCACATTCATCATATTCAGACTCATCGTTATTTTAATTTTTTAATGTTGTTATTGTTGTATATAGGCTTGTACATGCTTAAGTCGTCTGCCAATTGTTAAATTCATGATTGTTTATCATAAATTTAATGAAAAAAATAATGGCAGACGCTAACTAATTGTTCAACAATATTTAAATTTGTTTGCAATGTTGTTATTATTGTATATAGTCTTGTACATGCTGAAATTGTCTGCCAATTGTCAAATCATTATTTTTTATTATAAATTTTATGAAAAAACTAATGGCAGACGCCAACTAATCATTCAAAACGTTTTTAGCAGATTAGCTTCCGCTGGATTGTTTTTGTTCAAAGTTTCACAAAAACCATTTTGCAGACGCTATTTGATCGTTCAAAGCGTTAGTTTTCACTTGTAATCTCCCTAGTGCTTGAATTATTTCCGGAAATTTTTTCGAGGTCCGAATTTTTTGAAAATCTTTTCCTTTAAAAATTCGTGAGCGAGAAAAAATTTCCGGATTTTAATTCAAGAGCGAGGGAGATTCGGTAAGAAAATTTTATACCAAATTACTTGACAAAAAAGAACTTTCGAAATGTTTGCAAAATCTTGTAGGCTGGTGCCGGTGTTGCATTTGATGCATAAATAAGATGGCCTTGACTGGCATTTTGACGTAATTCACTGACAGAAATTTTAATAGGGTGGTGTGATTTATTTTATTTCCGCCTTTGAGAGAAATGTCACAGAAACGACTCTCTGGCCTTCCCGCCAATATTGAATTTTATGCGCATATGTCAAATGTCGGTGGTATTATTGTCAACCTATAAGTCCGCAGGTTTCTAAATTCACCGGTGGAGCGTACCGGTAAGCAATAACATTATATGATTGGCTATTTTGAAAACCAAAGCCAAAATCAGCTTCGAATTTTATCTACCAATGCGTCCAGCGGTGAATTTAGAAAGGTGCGGATTTATAGGTTGACAATACCACCGACAAGATGGCCGAAGGTCACCCCAATTTACCAATGAAAGGGTGCGTTTGCACGCACTCAGTAATTTAGTCGAGTCGCTTAGTAATTTAGTACTCGACCAATGCGGACAGCGTGTTTTAGTCAAGTAATTTAGTGGAAAGCAATTACTAAATTACTGGACCGTCTCTCTACTCGACTAAATTACTGGACCGTCTCTCTACTCGACTAAATTACTGGATGCGTTCAAACGCACCCAAACATCGAACGTGCCTCCGACAGTGACGCTTCTGGTATAGGTCTTCTGTGGAAATGTCGCGTTTTGGACAGCAAAATACTGAGATAATTAGAAAAGAGGGTGGACAAACTAATTCCAACAAATACGAAAAGATCTAAGGCAACTATATGGAAACAATTTTTAGAATTTTGCCAAGAAAAATCATACAAAATTGAAGGAGGAACCTCTGTCATAGAACTGGCTGCAGTTTTGGAGGATTGGGGGTTTAACATGAAGAAATCAAACTCGGAAGATTATAAAGAATCTGTTGAAAAGGTGATAAAAATTGTTGATTGTTTTAAATACTTATATACCATTAAAATATTTTTGTTAGATGGAGAGGTTAGAATTCACAAATATAATATTATTTTAGGTTATGTGGAATTCATCCGCAAAACAACTTCAAGAAATGTGCTTCAACAAATATGAGCTCAAATTTAATCGTTTCTCAGACGTTGAGTTTGCTGCAGCAAGAGCTGCGCGTGATGCGAAACGCCGACAATTGCAAAGAGATCCCACAAAAAGAAAAAGTAGTGCTGCTGCTCTTACTAATGAAGAGTATACTAAAATTTTAAAAATATGGGATGAAAATGAATCTGCTGGCTTGCAACGAAAGTTTTTTCACGTAATATCACACGAACTCGCGTGGAGAGGTGGTGAAGGGACAATGGCTAAAGTGGAACTTTTTCATAAAGAAATAGACCATAAGGGAGAGTTCACAGGAAGAATTGAATATAACCGTGTTTACTAAAACAACTCAAGGCGGATCAAGAAAACTAGCCGATAGTAAGTGGTTGGTAAGAAACACAAAAAATTTCGATGAATGCCCTGTACGACTATTTGAAAAATTTATGGAAACAAGTGGAGATCTAACAGTGGATAGATTGTTTGTGACCCCCAATCCAAACTGGAATGAAAATTTTTCGAAAGGATGGTATAAGAATAGTCCTGTTGGTAAAAACACGATTGCTTTATGGTTAAAAGAATCTGCATCCAAAATAGGAATTGATGTTAAGAGAATCAAAGTAACAAATCATTCTGCGAGAGCCACGGCAGTATCAAACTTGGCAAAAAATGGTGTTCAGGAACAACAAATCATTAAGATTACCGGTCACAGCAATTCCCAGTCCATAAAGCCCTACCTTCAGATGGATATGGATCATCACCGAAATATAATTCACGCTATGAGAGGTGAACATTCTTTGGGAAACAGTCAAAGCCTCGGTCAAAGCCATAGGCAAAACGAATTCACAGAAGTTGAACAAAGCCAAGAATCAACAATACATCCGAATAATGTTTATAACAATTGTGTGTTTAATATTTCTAATAATTATAAGAGTTAAAGTAATATCTACTTATTAAATAAAATTACGTTTAAAAAAAAATAATCTACTTATTTATGTTATTTTGTTATATTATAAAAAAAACTTTAGTTATTAATTTACGTTCATTTACTTTCCCCGCGTTCTAGTAAAATAAGGTGTAAATGAAATGTCTAAAATAAATATATCATACTAAAAACTTTTGTTATTAATTTACGTTTATTTACTGTCATTGCTGTCAAACCAGGGTAATTTCCACTTATTAATCACATAGGTAGGTGCTCATGGGTAAGAGTGATTTCCAAAAAATTCGATGGTTGTCATAGCAACAATGGCAAAATAAACGTGCCCAATTGGTTAATAATGGTTGGTATAAAATTTTCAATTACAAATAAACAATTAATTTGCAATGTCGCTGCAATCGAAGAA
This sequence comes from Rutpela maculata, assembly GCA_936432065.2. NCBI lineage: Eukaryota > Metazoa > Arthropoda > Insecta > Coleoptera > Cerambycidae > Rutpela > Rutpela maculata. Next base: position 93,865,267 of record OW386285.2, on the reverse strand, counting down.
AATTTCTTTATACACTTACAATTCGTCAAATATAATAATTAAATTGGCAGACGCTAACTAATCGTTCTCAGGGACTGTCACTATCTCCCGGTCTATTAGGTTTTTCCTGACGTATACTTCAGTTAGAGTTTCAGCAGTGATCCAAGGTTGTTTTATATTTCTACATATAAATTTAACAGTTTCCGCAAAAAAAATGTTGTCTTGAGTTAAAAAAATTTACTAAGAACTTTTTTTTAGAAGACAATATTCTAACATAACAGTACAGGGGAGATAACAGAACCACATAACTTTTCAAAATATAAACAAAAACTCTAATCATAAACCACTAAGTAATCACAATAGAATAAGTAAGTATGGTGTGTATAAAATTCGAGTAAGACGTAGGTAAGACATATTTTTTCTATAATTACCACAAACTTGCAGTATCCATAAATAGATTTGCTTTTGATATTTTCTTTTGCTCAAACCTAAAGCTTAATTACTTTCATTTTATGTAAATATCAACGATTTATAGGTATTACAACAAAGTTGAACAAGGTGGCCTTGACATTCTGAAGGAGACACCATATTCGCCTTGAATACTTGCAAAAATATAACCACTTCCAGAAATGTCACTTTATTTATCTGATACTGCAAATGTGAATGTGCACTGGTAGGTAGGTAGGTATTCGATTGAAGTAGGTAGGAACACAATCTAATGTGAATAATACAAAAAAATAACAACAGTCAGGGTGAATTCTCTATTGCAATCGGCAGCAAATACTGAAAAACAAATTTAAAACACATTTAATTGCTTTGTTATCTATCACCGTACCGTCTCATACCAAAGAGCAATTAATAGTCTAATCTAGTTACGGAATTTGATTATAGTACGTGTGTTGTAAAATCATGTTATTTAATATGGTAGAAAATTCCAAATCTATTTTATTTGGAGTGCTTAACGTTATAATTATAAACCAAAGTCCTAACATTAAAGATGAGTATTTTCGTATACTGTCTGTGAAGTGCCTGACGTTGATACAAAATATAATAACTTTGTTAACACCTTTATTTTATATTATATAACAAACATTCTGAATTTAAGACAGCGAGAACAAATAATAAACCAACGTGTCATATAATATACAATCCAGAACTGACAACTGTGAAAATACTATGTTAAATTATCAAAAACTATACACTAGCTCCTCTGAATATAAAAACGTATTTAAAAAATGCAATAATTTACTGAAAAAGTCAAGAATAAAACGAAAAAAGTCTCGCAAACTCCAAAAACAAATCAAAAACAAGCTGCGAAATAATATGGGATTTAGTGGGGAGCTCTAAACAAGACTGCCAACCCTTATATAAAAATATTGACAATGAATTTCTATTTTAACACTATAGTTTCTGAGTTATTTGATCAATAAATGCAAACCTCAAATGAAATAAGTAAAATACCACTAAACAAAGTATCAGTTGTTTTTGACCCAGTTACTGTACCATAGTATTGGGGAATAAATCAAATTGAACCAAAAAAGTTCTGGCAAGTCTCAATTTTTATCTTAAAAAAATGCTTCAAAATGTGAACGTAATTCGACAATTTCTCCTACATCCCTGAACCGACTCAAAAAATGTTTTGGTGGGCTTTTAGACACAACTTTATGAAGGGTCGTACTAGACTATTGAAAACTAAACATGGAAAAAAATGTTTCTCGTGCGAAAATCAAAAAAAATTTTTTTTACTGGTTTCAATAGTCTAGTATAATTCTATCAAGTTTTCTCTAAAAGCCTACCAAAGAAGTTTTTCAATCGGTTCAGGTATGTAGGAGAAATTGTCGAATTGTATTACTTCCACGTCCAGTGGAAGTATAGTAACGACAAAAAAAATTAAAAATTTTTTTTTGTCCAAATAGGCTTAAAATGTCATGAAAAGTCGAGATTTTAAGTTCGAGCGAAAAAAAAATTTCTGTCTGTCTGTCTATCTGTCGGTCTATCTGTCTGTCGGTCTGTCTGTCTGTCTAACTTTTTTTTGTGCGCACGTTTATTCTGGAACCGTTTAAGATATTGACTTGAAATTTGGTACACATATGTACTTTAACGAGATCTAGAACTAGATTATATTTTCATCTTGTTTCGTCGAATTGGGGTAAATAGGTCAATCAAACAGGTAAGAGTCCATAAAATTGGTATTTAGTATATACAAGAGAAGCTAAGGTCTCAAAAACATTTTTGGCATTACCACCCCCACCCCCTTATTAAAGGGGATGAAAAAAAATGTGATTTAGTGTATGTACAGGAACCAGAAACCTCAAAATATTTTTTTACTTCATCCACCCCCCACTATCACCCCCCTATCACCACCCCCCACCCCACTACCGATATGGGGTATCGTTTTATGGGTTTTTGAGGTAGAGGATTTCAAATATATTATTAAAGTTCCATAAACAATTATTTTCACATACAAAGTATTTTCGTTGTGAATGACTTGGATAGAGAATCTTAATGTGGAAGTAGTGATTCCTTGAGCAGCGGTTTTTTATTAATTACATTATCTCAGTATGGAATATGCGACACATCCTCAAACTGGTTCAATTCGTATCCTACAGGCAGAAAACACGCAGCAAAATAGTTTGACAAAAGTAATGGCAATTATGCGCAGTCAGAACCTACGAATGCATCCACTACAGCAACACAAGACAGCGCTTTTGGATCCCTACTACTCGTAATTTTTGTCAATGATACTGAATTGTATATCAATGATGATTTTTATTGATCAACTTTGCAAATGATACTAATTTCTTTATTAAACGTCAAAACTCATTTCTAGATATAAGAAATGATGGCAATACCATCTCCATACCGCACCATTTCTGGGACGATTGCCGAACTAACTAACGATAGTTTTCTGTTACTCATACATGCAACTTACGGGGAATTCCTATAGATGTCTATAGGGGTATAAAGCTGTAACAATACCAATATATACTGTATTATTTTAAACCTTGCCTTATTTATTGATTAATTAATTTTAAGTTTAACGCTCCAAGCGATTTTGTACGTTGGTTAGACAACTGATTTTATAGGAACCTCACTACAAGTTATTCAAGTCGGTTTCAGGACAACGCTCACAGCACGAAAACTAAGATTCTATAAAAGTTATTAAAATTAAGACAAATATCAGTTAAAGTGCATTGAATCATTGAAGACAGAGATACTGGAGAGAGAGCAGGTAGCAATTAACAGTAAGTATAGATCTTTTTCCAACTACTAGCTCTGTGAGTGTCATTTTTTGACGTCTGTCAGTGTTATGAAAGTGTCACACAGTTCATGGGCAAAAAAGCACAAAATTTACTTTTACGCCCTAGGGCAAAGAAGTAAAGTATTAAGGAAGTCAAATAATAGTGAAATTCTGGCACCAACGAAGCACACGCATTTATGGCTGCCTCCTGATAATGTCGATACCTTCATCATAATCCATATTTTTATTGAAAAAACTCACGTAAATAACTTGAATGGCGGAAATTATTATGAAGTTATCAATTTGACAACTTATTGACAGTAACGATAGCAGAAAGCAAACCCACTCCAAAGAGTCTAAGCCAACTAATAAATAAGTTCGACAAATCTTGAAATATAATGATTTTGAATGCATTTTCCTAAAAATTGTAATATTGCTAGTAGTACGAGGAACGTCGTATGCACGTCGGCTTGTATTGTATATTTACAGGTCTCGAACAATGCAAACCTCAGCCCTATGGGTTTCGGTTTGGACTCTGTTCTCAACCTGTAAAATACACTTACAAGTTTGGTACATAAATAACTATTTCGTCTATCATAGGACTCCGACCCCACGTCGTCTTTTAAAATTTATAAGAACCCCTTGAAAGTAGAAAACACCGTAAAAAGTTGCAGGAGGCACGACTGATTCACACACTGATTCAGTGATTTAGAGGTTCAAGTGCCTGGAATTTCAGGAAGCCGGGAGGGAGGGTTGGGCGACACCAAGTAGAATAATTGTGATAACTTTACTAAATTTCTTCTGTGTTAATATCTGCAGTCCCTGGACTGCTACCGTGATTTCATTGTTCAAAAACTATTATGATCGTGTTTTTTGTTAATCTCTCCATATCATACAGATAAATACTTTTATCAAAAAAATACCAAATACAGCGTACATTATTGATGTATAACAATGTCATTGTTTCGATTTCCACTTAAGTTAGTTTTTCTCTGAAAATCAGGACGGATTAGATTAGATTTAACTAATTATGAAATTTGATTCCATGAAAAATTATTTTAAAAGATTATTTTAATTCAATCGACTAGATAATTACCAAGATAATATGTAGAACATGACAAGTATTATTTAGAAATATGTATATAGTCTAAGTCTAGGAGATAGCTACATATATGGGGCCTGGGATATAACATGTTGGCACGCACAGAGACTATTCTTTGGTACAAAAACTACAAGTCTGAGAAGGTGCCAACATTTTTTTTTTAAAGCACCAGTTTTAGTCCGTTTTAGGCCAAAAGTCCAATTTTTGGCCAAAAAATCTGGAAAATGGTCAAGCAGAAAATGTTGGCATATGGTTTTCCAGCAATGAGCATTGACAACGAAAATTTTCCGACTGATCAGAAAGGGTTATACTACGTTCCAATTTTGGCTATAATCGATGTCGCCAGTGCTGCCAATTGCACGGAGAAAAAATGTTGGCATATATCGAATGTTGATCGCCAAGGTACCCTCTTCAACTAACACCAAGCCCAAAAGGGTTATACTCTGTTCCACAATTGAATATTTTCGGGGGCGGTTAGCGCCAAAACTGTCAGAGGGGGAGGTCTGACTCATATAAGATAAAATACTCGGAAAAATATTTGCTAAAACATAGCAGTGCCAACAGGTTATAACCTAGGCCCCATATATGTAGCTATCTCCTAGACTAATACGATGGCTGGAAATGCTAGTAGGCCACGCAGTATCTGCTTCAAAATGCCTCAAGAGAAGTAACTAGTAAATAGATGGAGCTATCAAGAAAAGTTGTATTCGAAGCTAATTATTAAAACAGAGCGACTTGTCCATTTGTTGTGCCGGGTATGGTATAAATAACAAAGATGTTGCAAAATAGACCCCAAAAAATGGTACTTCTGCATTTTGAGGTGGAATAACTCCAAATCGGTCAAAGATATGGCCAAAAGTTGCATGAGCAATTTTACAGAGCAAGAATTTAAAAAAAAACGATAGTACAGCAATATAATTGATAATTTTCTTGTTACGGGTAAGTTGCAATACAATATCGCAGAATCTACGTAAAATTCGTTCGAACCTGAGAGACACTGTGTATTACAGTTTCAATATCTTGTGCTTCTTCGTATTTTTATGTGCTTTATCAAAAAACAGCTCTAAGGTTTTTTGATAAAGCACATAAAAATACGAAGAAGCACAAGATATTGAAACTGTAATACACAGTGCTCCAAAACTACCATAGAACATAGTTTATACAGAACACAACAATTTACACACCTCTGGCGATCACCCTGTACCACGGATGGGTCATAAAGAGGTAGTAACCATTTGGAAAAACATATTTGTTAATAAAATGCCTTGAAAACTGTAAATAATATAAATCTGGACTAATGCAATATTATGATTACAAAGTTCTCGACTACCGAAAAATATTTATTATTTATATCTGGTATTTTAATCTGTATTAATTTAATCTCTTAAACCATTGTATTATATTTTTATAAGTGTTATCTTATTTTCAAGTTGTTAACCAAAAATAATAAAATTTAATTGGAAATTCTACATCTACCTATTTATCTACTACTCTTCTAAACTTGAATGAATGTGTAATAATATTTAAAAAGAAATTGGGCAGGATATTACAGACTAATACATCTTATCTAATCTTATCCCTTTTGTAGTTAATTATTGTAATGATTTTTTCGTATAACACAATTTCAAAATTCCCCTATTATTTATGAGTTAATCACATAAAAAATAATATCAAAACATTTACTATTTTTAAAAACGGAAGAACATAATCGAGATTGAGATTGAAATACAGATTTACCAGTAACGTTTAACCTCAAAGTGGACGAAACTTAAATAAATACAGTTTAATGTAAATACAGGGTGTCCTAGGAATATGCGACGCGCCGTGTGCAGGAGGACTGGTAGGGTGCAGTAGCTATAGGCAGAACTTGGAATTTGCAGACGATACTACCTTAATTGAATCAAGCGAGGATGACGTCATACGCCAGTTGGCAACCTCCAAGCAATACGTTCTGATTGCAGTTGATGTGTAAATTACAACACAACAAAAATTACAATTGTAGGCCGAGTCAACGATGATCCACACATATTAAGGATAAGTGATTGTGAAGCAGTAATACTGGTGTACCTTGTAGCTCTTGTGGACAATACCGGAAACTTAGAATATGAGATTCGGCGAAGAATACAAATGGTAAGATCGGCAACTTACCAGTTGAGCAACAGAAATATCACGAACGCACCAATATAATTTGTTAACGCCCTACTTGTTTCTTTACGCCTCTGAAACATGGACCGTTAGACATGGTGTACTCATGCTTTCGAGGTGAAGGTCTGGAAGAAATCCCTGAACAGCCCACCACATCAATTGCTCGACTCTACCAGAAATACGTCCCCCAAACCTACCAATTTCTTAAATACCTACTGATCACTGTATTGAAACTGAGGATGCACCGTCGGAATTTTTATTTTTTTAAAGTTATGAATGCAAATACGTAATTCTTATGATTTATGGTCACATGACAGATGTAGATATCAGATATTCTATTGTAACTCGTACAGTTTCTTTTCCGAGTGTACATATTCAAAAATTTTTCTAACTTTGATGTTTGCAAATATTATATCCAAAACTCCGATTAAAATTTGTAAATAGAGAAATAATCCAATAAATACGTTATTGGCCGTTATTGGTTAAATACGTCGAATTGGATCCTTAAATTTTTCACAGAAATTTAAAAAAATGTATCGTCAATTGATGGTGAGTACACACAACATTTTAAAATGTTAAATGTCTGGATAGAAACTTACATCATATGACATTTAAAATATCAAAATAGTTAATTACGCAAATAGTAATAACGTATATGAAACTTAAAAAGTAATTAATTACTGGGGATAGTCAAACAAAATATCTGTTGCATAAGCCAAACCAAACTTCACCTGTTAATAATTCATAATTAGTATATAAATATAAACAGGAACTAAAGTTTAATTTAACACAAGGTGAAGATTTCCAATAACCACTGTTTTATTAAATACATTCATAGCTAACAATCGATGATTTTACCAAATAAATAAGCAACTACAAAGTTGTGCTGATTTATATTACACGTAGATTTAGATTTAGGATTCCGTATTCGAACGTATCTAAACGGAAAACTATTGTTTTTACTAGCCTGTCAACCCGTTGGTAACGGAGCTCTAGCTGCTTAACGGTAATGAAATTTTTACAGATATTACCTCAACTTAAAATAACGCTAAAATGGATTTTTTTGTTAAGTAGGGGGCGAAACAATACAAGATTATTGGATACAAACTGACCTTTAGTCAAGTTACATGGTTGTCTAATTGATAAAGAAAGTGTCGTTGAAAACTTCCCACATATTGATCTCTTTTCTATCCCTTTTTCGTTCCTTTTTGTGCACTTTTGTTTTCTAAATTATCTCTTAACTATTAGATTCTTGAACGAAAGCATAACTTGTTCTTTTTCAAGACCGCCTTATTGTTGTTTGTATCTTCTTAATCTTAATTGCAGGTAAAGGATGGTTAGGCTGGACTAATTTTAAATATTGCTGGCACTCATGATACTATGAATAGTATCATGGCTGGCATTCAAAATGTTTCCAAAAGTCACTGTCATGATAGAATAATTAATAATAAGATTATCTGGGGTTTCTGACCATCACACGTGACTTGAAAAGATCACCGTTCCCAAGCTTAACACCCATGAACTGAATGTGGGATCTACCAATCCTCGGCTGTTGCTGCGTAACTTGAAGATTTTGAGGTATACCACACTGCGCTGTATTTAATGAATTTTGAACCATAGCTGCTCTATGAGCGTGCTCTACCACAGGAAGGTACTGCCTGAACTCTGAACCAAGTAGAACTGTATTAGTAATTTTGTAATTTGTTACAAAAAACTTTATTTACATTCCGAATATTAATGTTAAGAAGGAAAAAGTTTAAAACCTCTGCATTCTCAAGAAACAGAAAAAAGGCAAGAAGGAAAAATAAGGAAGTGAATATGAGTTTAGATTGCTGGTAGTGGAGCAGAATTTCAAGTGTAGCACGCTTATTTAAGGAGAAATTTTTTTCAGAGTAGAAAGATATGGGGCCTAGACCATCTGATAGAGAAATAAATAACGTATTAAATCTGTCAGCGTTTTATATAATAACAGAATACTTGTCATTTTCATAGACTACTTTAATAATTGTAATTTCTGTTCGTATAATGCAGGGATTCCCAACGATGTCTTGGGGGTCCGCGAAATGTCACTGAGATATTCAATTGTTTTGTATTTTACTTGACTTGCAGTGGTAGATTCTTCATAATCTTCATTTTAAGAAGAATTGAAGCTTTTAAGGGGTCCTTGTCCGTATAGCGACCGATGAGAAAAATCTTGTTGGGAATCCCTGGTATAATGAATAGCTTTAAATACGATTTTCAATGTTCAATAATTCGAAAACAGTTAAAGATAGGACCATCATATGTCATATTTTTGAAATCGGAAAAAAAAGAATAATTCAAAAATTCAACAATATACAGGGTGTTCCATTTAAAAAAATATTATTACTTCTTGCTCAATTTCTGCACGCCACTGTGCTTCCATTAACTTATTAAAGAGGTTCAGTTACAGCCCTACAACTTTCGCCCGAAACTTTTTTTTTCTATCTCCAATAATAACAATAATAAAGGGTGGCCTAAATATTATGAATAACCTTGTTGTACACCTCGCGCAACTTTATCTTTTATTTTCAATAGACACTATTCTGACTGGAGATATTTGGGCGCCATAAAATCGTTTATTATAAAACTACGGCGCAACGTGATACAATTCCGTATACTTAAAATACCTAATTATTAAGTAGAAAGTATGTAGTGCCTTGACCTTCAAATTGCATACATATTATACCAGTTTTATGTAATAAAATACAATAAAAAAGTCTTTATTATAAATTGTTTATATATGAGATATTAATAATTCTTGGGAATAATAAAAAATATTTCTATGCTTCTATGAAAAAATTAATCAAACAAATACCTATTTCAGTAGAATGTGTTTAGTATTTTTACTTTCACATCAGTTAAAAGTGTTAAAACTATTGTGATATAAATTTCTTCCAAACTATATGACTGCTATTAATTTTTGATGATCAACTTCAGACAATTTGTTAATTATAATCAAGCAAGATAAAATATAAATAATTTATTAAGAAAAACAAGCTATGCAAAACACAGATAAAATAATAACATCCTAAAATTTCCAGCCATTCAGAAAAATACTTCAACAGACCTTGGAAAAATTAACACCGTTATAATAAGTAATATATAACTGTTTTATGTGGTTTTACTGTAGAATGAGGTGTTTCTTTATACGCACATATTATGTTTTTAAAATTAATAAAATTGTATCTCGAATTAACATAGGTTGGACCGAAAAATACGAAAATTTGAATTTGCAGATGGCCTAGTTTCTAATTTATTACTATGTATCTAAAACTAATTCGGGTAGATTTTTAGCCAAATCGGTGAATATCTAGCTGCCCCCCCCCCCCCCAGGGCCTTGAAAATGAAAGAAAGGGCCAATTTTTCGGTTTTTAACATTTTTTAAATTGACATTTGAAATTTTTTTTGACTCTTTATTAATGCATGCCTAAATGCGTGTAGCAAGTTTTTCGAATAAAATATTTTTCAGTTCCAGGGAAATTAGAAATTTGTCACTAACACGTAGAATTCGACGAAAATAAGGTTTTCTGTATAAAATTTCTAATTTCCCTGGAACTGAAAAATATTTTATTCGGAAAACTTTTGCTACACGCATTTAGGCATTAATAAAGAGTCAAAAAAAATTTCAAATGTCAATTTAAAAAATGTTAAAAATCGAAAAATTGGCCCTTTCTTTCATTTTCAAGGCCCTGGGGGGCCAGCTAGATATTCACCGATTTGGCTAAAAATCTACCCGAATTAGTTTTAGATACATAGTAATAAGTTAGTAAGTAGGCCATCTGCAAATTCAAATTTTCGTGTTTTTCAGCCCACCCCTATTACACAGTGTGTTTCACTTCTCGTGAAGACACCCCTGTATCTTTTTTATTTGTGGCCGAATTAATTTCAAATTTTTATCAGCCATACAAGTCCATTAGACGACTTTATTCAACACATAAATGCCGTCTAAATCTAAAACGCCTGCCTACCGCGATAAAAAGAAAATGTTAATTTTCGAGAAATCATAGTAGGCTTAGAGATAGACAAAAATTTTGTTAATGAAAGTTGTTCAGGATCACTTCATATACCCCATGTCGTCTAAATCTAAAACGCCGGCCTTAGAATAATTAAAATTAAAAGCTAATTACTTTAATGAGTTTTAACATCTGTCAAGAATATGTAGATTGATAGGATGCTGTCATATAACGAATTCTTTTTTAATTAAATTGGTGGCCCTGAAAAGGGCCGTTGTTTTTACAGAGAAGACTACTAATAATGAATGATAATATTGTCGGAAAAAAAATACAGATAAAGCAAAAGCCGCAGTGTTAGAAAAGTTCAAAAATAAAAGAAGTTAAGGGTTTTTTTTTTTACTTATTTATTATATTGGGCCCATTTCCACTAACCCACCCTCAAGTGTAATACACTTCTCAATCCGTTTTCTGTTATTTATTACAACTCTTCGCAGTTCTTGAGCTGTAACTTCTAAACACGCTTGCCTTATCCTCTCACAAAGCTGCTCTACATTTTGAGGTCTGGTCATATAAACTTTGTTTTTAATGTGACCCCAAAAATAAAAATCCATTGGAGTGAGATCAGGTGATCTGGGTGGCCAATGTATTAGAGGGCTATTTCGTCCCATCCACCTTTGGGGAAAATGTTCATTCATCCATGCTCTCACTACTACAGAATTCTGGATAGATGCTGCGTCGTGTTGAAAATACAATTGTTCCAAAGGAAAATCAACTATTGCATTCCAAAGATCTTTATTTAAAAATTCTAGCAAATTTAACGCATTTATATTTTGAAAAAAGAAAAACGACCCTATTATTGTTTCGTTAAAAATTTCGCACCACACATTTACCTTCTGGGAATGTTGCCTTTTACAATTTATTATCCAATCAGGATTTTCTACTGCCCAGAACCTAGAGTTTTGTGATGACACTACCCCGTTGGTGCAGAAAGTTGCCTCATTGTGAAAATTACTTTCTTCAAGAAGTCTCTATTGTTTAAATAATTACCTTGGATCCATAAACAATATTCTAGTCTTCTCTCTTCATCACCTTCCTCCAAGGTATGTAAAAATTTTGGTTTAAACGGTTGTAGCTTATGGCGTTTTAAACATCTCCAAATTTTTGATGCCGACAAATTAAGGTCACGAGCCATATTTCGAAGACTGGTAGTGGGATTGGCGTTAAACGCCGCTAATATAACATTATCATCTCCGTGATTTCGATTAAGATGTACTCTCGGTTTAAGCACATTGCCAGTTGTATTGAACAAGTGACATATTCTTGCTACGGTACCATGGTGTATTGGTTGTCTTAGAGGATGTCTTAAATTAAATTCTTCTGCTGCTTCTCTTGAAGACCGTACATTTTCACCGACTATCTTTTTTATTTCAATTTTTTCATCAGTAGTTAAAAGTATTCTAACCATTATGAGCAACGATATGAAATAAGGAAACTTTAGTATGAATTAAATTATTAAAACAAGAAAAACTAACAAACTACACAGAAAATAACAACAATCACTTCTGTCATGAAAACAATGACGAAATAAATAAAACAATACATATTGACAGTTAATTTCACGGCACTCTTAACATTTAAAACAATAAAACCGTCCATGTTCCTAAATTTCTGAGCCGATAAGGAGGAAGGATATGATGGAGAGTTACTCCTCCAGAACAGAGATAACAAAAAGGAAAAAAGAAAAGATATTACATTCAACTTGATATGTAAAAATAAAAAGCCCTTTTAGTGTTTTATTGAATGCTGATTTTTGTTCACAACTTTCATTTGTTGGAAAAAGTTCTCTTTATGTGTTCTCTTTTTTTGAAAATATTCCGATTTTCACAAAATTTTACACAGGGGCATATAATAATAATAATAATAATAATAATAATAATAATGTCTTTATTTACCAAGATTGAAAAAAATTAAAGGTACATTCCAATACACATATGGTACAGGCGAAGTTCACGATTTTACGCAAGCGTAAGGTGCTCTACCATGAAGTGATCATGAACAACTTTCATTAACAAAATTTTTGTCTCTCTCTAAGCCTACTATGATTTCTCGAAAATTAACATTTTCTTTTTATCGCAGTAGGCAGGCGTTTTAGATTTAGACGGCATTTATGTGTTGAATAAAGTCACTTTATGGAGTTGTATGGCTGATAAAAATTTGAAATTAATTCAGCCACAAATAAAAAAGATACAGGGGTGTCTTCACGAGAAGTGAAACAAAAAATTTTTTTTGAAAATATTCCGATTTTCACAAAATTTTACAGAGGGGCATATGAAGTGATCCTGAACAACTTTCATTAACAAAATTTTAAGCCTACTATGATTTCTCGAAAATTGACATTTTCTTTTTATCGCAGTAGGCCGGCGTTTTAGATTTAGACGGCATTTATGTGTTGAATAAAGTCACCTTATGGAGTTGTATGGCTGATAAAAATTTGAAATTAATTCGGCCACAAATAAAAAAGATACAAGGGTGTCTCACGAGAAGTGAAACACACTGTACATATATTATCAATGTCAAAATATTCAGATGATCACCTTTTGTTGTTGTTAAGATGTTAAGAACCACTCTTTACAGAGGGTGAACACATATAATAAAATAGTGTGTAAGTTGTGATTTGCATAATACCTAAATAATATTCTCTAATCACATATGATAGTTGAAAATAAAGACTTATAACATAAGAATATCAATTAATAAAATATACCCATTTCAAACGCCAATGACATCACAACGGCAGTCTGCAGAAAAGTTAAAGTTCATAAAACCATAAAGAATAAAAAGGAGTGCACTGTACATTTCCGTAAAAGAGGAAGTCGGTCATTCTCCTGAAGTGAACACTGCTAGCTAATCGCTCACTTAACAGATGAGGTTACTATGTTTGCTGTCAACTTGTTTCTCTTTTTCTGTTCTGCATATAAGTTCACAGCTAACTACCCTTATGACGTTACTGCCGTTTTCGCGCCACATTCAAATAACCGAAGTTTAATAATTTTTTTATGTGCTTCACATGGTTAATTTTATTGATGGAGATTGAGTAAGTATTGTTGGGTATATCCTAATCCATAATACTCATCTTTATTAAAAATGGTTTTATACTTCGAAGCTATAACAGTTTACAACGCTCCACGGCCTTAAAAGTATTTTATTTTTATCATATGCAAGGTCATCATTGAAATATGGATTTTTGCTTTGGTCTCCATTTTATAATGTTGATCAACATGCCATGCCATTGAACGTTTTCAATGGAAATGTGTAAAAGTTTTGCAACGTAGAAGGTTTATCCAGAAAAAGGCTATCCTCTTATTGTTAAACTTATTCGGCATACAATTGTTATATCTGAGAACGGTATTATTTGCATTATACTTTTATTCATACATCAATTATTACATACTAAAATCGATTGTACTGCTGTTGATCACATACCTAGCTGTTGATAGTAAAATATTGTTTTGAATTCCGCGACTTTTTACAACACTATGCATTACTTTTCTCTTACGTATATAGGACTAATAAACTATTACCTGTGTATACCACGTGTCATTGTGTGAATAAGGTTAGTAGGTTCTGTGGTATAATTTATAAAAGTCTAACTGAATTAAACAAAATTGTCTTATGGCATATTCATCTCATTTAATTCAAGCTAATTTAATCTGGCTCTGTCTAATTGTACTTAATTTATTACAACTTTGGAACTAATTTCATTAAATTTTATGCCCATAAACGCTACATATTCTTTTTTTAAACATACCAGTTTCTATAAAGTTTTGTGCTGTTATAGTCCAGGAGCTACGAGGCTTTTTCGGCACGTCATCGTTTTTATGTATGAGTTATTTTTATCATTATATGGATGATAACGATTCACAAAATGAATTTTTGGCGGGAACCTCCAGAAAGGTATGCTACATCATCGTTTAAAATCAGTGGGATTATATCATCCTTACAAGGTTCATCTTTTGTTACGTACACTTTTTATGGATAAAATAAATAATATAAGATTGTCAGAAAGTTTGGACATTCGGAAGCACAGCCAGGAAGGTTAAAGTTGTAAAAAAATGGTGTTATAGCTAGTGAGCGTTACCAGCTATTTTCAGGTAGAGAATAATTATTTAAACATTTTCAGCCCTGAGAACTAGGTATTCCGAGAACGAAAATATTGTCAATTTAACTAAAAATAAAAATATTTCCAAATTTTAAAGTAATTAGATTTGTATCGTATATTTTATTTCAGAACTCTAAAATCGTCATTACAGGTTCTTTCTCTTTAGTAAAATGTAATACTTTAACATCAAAATAACTTTACCAACACGTTATGATTGTTAACAAAAATACAACACACCCGTATTGTAAGTAATTTTACCTACGATCACTACTGTAAATAGCAAAAAAACACACTACCTGCCATTTATGTAAGTTGAATTTTACATATTGTAAACAAAACGCACTGTAAACAAATCGCACGGTAAACAAAACGCACGGGACACGCAAATATAGGTGGCTTAGTTCGCTGACGCCTACGTAATTTTCAAACGCTGTCAAAACTGACATATTTTTGTTGAATAATATTGTTGACTAGTAAACTAAATTCAGATTTTACTAAATAAATAAATAAATATGATCGTAGGTAAAGTATAGTACATAATTCGAGTTGTAAAGCAATTACTCACTCATGGAAATACGCACTCGCCGCTACGCGGCATCGTAACTTTTCCATTCGTGCGTAATATGCTTCTTACAACACTCATTACGTAATATACTATAATATTTTTTTGCCAGGTTCAGTTTCTACTGCATTTTAGATGCATTTTAGATATATTGTATTGTTACGTACACACCCTTAGTAAACACCCTGTATCGTGGGTTCGCAAATTATAACACAAGAGTAACACTAAACACTATTTATTAATTTAAGAAACTAATTACAATAGATATTACTTCACTAATATGACACTGAGTATTTTAATTCAATCATTCAGTCATTTATCACTTTGTTCACTTCTTGATCTGATCTGAACTGAAGCGAACAAGAAATTATGCATCCCAAGACAAAATTCGATTTTACGCGAAGTTTTACGTCACCGTCGTATCTCAGAGGTAATAAATCATTGTTAAAAGTTCTGTCGCGTTTTTGTTGTTTTACTTTCAACTTCAACTCCAACTTTCGACTTCAAAAAACTTTATAGTACGGCAGCCCGCTACCAAGATTTTCGAGTTACTTTAGCGAAGATAATGCCAGCATTTCTCATCAGTTCTGGGAAAGCTGAGAAGAAAAGTTCAGGGTGACGGAACGTTTTACCTGTCTTAAAGTGTTCAAATCGAGCTTTAGACATGTAACGAAAAACCGGTCATCTCGGTCTTCGTAGCGAGGAAGTTTCTGTTATCTTCTTGTAGAGGAAAGTAAATATGATGAGGAAAAATTGAGAACTGCCCTTTTGACTGATACGCCGAGTTACAAAAACAGAAATAATGACAAATAGCCACCGGTCAAAATTCTGGTCACCGCGGCGAGGCAGTTCTGCTCATTATCGAGTAGTTTCGATGTCTCTTGACCCCAAGAAAGTTCGAATGGAACTTTTTGTTAGTTCAGTTACGAGTGATTATATTCGCATATTGCTTAATTTACGTATATGCGTTGATTAAATGATCGCGGCGAGGCAGTTATCTACTTCAGGCTATTCCAAATATCATTAAGAAGACGAAAAAAATTTGAAAGGAATTTTTTCCCAGTGCACATTTGAGAAAAATAATTTCCGCCGCGACAAAAAAAATGGAAATGGAATTGAATTTCAAAGTTCCGGACATACAGTAATGATAGACGAAGGATTAAGGATTAAAATTGTCAGATTTATTATTATAGTTTCAAACATTTAATTCATCGTCATGAGCTTTCACTCATATATATCTCCTTGTCTGATTCGCCTCCGTAGTCTACGTCTTCTTCTTGTTCCTCTTCTTCTTGTTCTCCTTCTTCTTCTTCTTGACCTTTGTCTAAAATAAATACGAAAATCAACCGGCCTCTCCATGTATGGCGCGCGCCGCCGCGTCATTCCGGAGCACGCATATACATACCAGAGACTCTGATACGAGCTGCCTGGACCGAGGATGCTGCTTTGGCACTATGCGGAGTATACCATCTCTGTATAACGACAACGCAGCATCCTCGGTCCCAGCAGCTGCCATCTTTTATTCACGTACACACGCGTTCTATACCTTCTGCTGGAGATGCTACATGGCTTCGGAAACAGGTCATATCGTTGCTATAGGCAACGCTCCAGCACGCCGAACGTATATGCGATTCCATTCAATTTCGCGCAGCTACGGCCAACTTTGATTGATATTATTGGAACTTAGGTCAATGAAAAATGGTAGTTTTCGATTAATTCATGTCTCGTTCATTATTCTTAACGAGAATTAATCGAGAACTGCCTACGAAATTGTTTTCGGCAGACAGAAAGTCGTTTGCCAGTCGTTTTTCGAACTTTTGTCGTATGAAAAAGTGTCTTAAATTTTCATTATCTATAGAGTTTCCCTGCGATAAAGCTCGCTGTTTTGATAGGGGTTTTTGGTAACGGACTGCTGTACTAGTAACAGGGAGAAGAAAATGCTTGTAACGATGAGTTTCCAAAAAAATTCACCTAGCTCTTGAACTATAATTGAATTTTTGTAACATAGCAGGCAATAAAGGAGTTAATTTTTATGTATTTTTAAATATTTAAAAAATATATTTATACTGTCCAAAACTGTAATACACCGCGAGTTGTATTTAAAAGGGCAGAAATAAACTTCGCTATTTTAAGGCATTTTGCCCGGTAAATGATACTAAATGCTCAGTAATTAAAAAAAAATTGAAAAAAACTGTAAAATATTGTTCACATATTTTTCCCTCTAGTTATTTAGGAGTTTTTGCAGTAAGTATAAAAGATATGTCATAGCATGCATGTAAACATTTGAAGAGTTTATGTAGTTTATGGGGTGTTCCAATGTTTAGCTCATGTTTATATGAAAAAGAATTTTCTATTTTGACTCTGATATTCCCATCAGAGAGGAATGATACTTATTTAGATTGTTTCTAATACCTAGCATATTAAATTCGTATGAAATAAAAAACATATCTACAAGTGTCAAAAGCATATGAGAGGCCAAAGAAAACTCCCGTTACATAATTTTTGGCACTCTAATTCTTCATATATATTTTGAATTAACTCATTTGTAGTAGTTTCTGTAGAAAACTTACTTCTGAAGTCATGTTGTGATGATGTTAATATGTTCATTTAAAAATGAAACAATTCTAATTGCGATTACTTTTTCAATTATCTTAGAAAATACACTTCCCTTTTTAAACACAGATATAATTAGTGCCGTTTTTAACCTATTTCGGAATTTACCCGTCATAATTGACTTGTTAATGTTATAGGCAAAACATAGTGCAAATTCGTGTATACAGTCTTTTATTAATTTGACAGGAACCTCATCCCATACCAGTTGATTTTTTATCAGATAATCGCAAAATAACATTTCTTACCTCTTCTATTTTTACAGAACTGGAAAGCATTTTAGTATTGTTCAACTTGTGCTTTGACATATCTATAAAATTATTTGCTAATTTTCACCGCATTTGAAAAATGAGCACCAAATAGATCGGCTATATCTCTTTGTTGTTATGTATTATTTTATTATTTTGATTTAAAGCTATATTATTACAGGATGTTTTGGTACTGTTCAAATTTATAATATTAAGAAGGAGGCAGGGTGTTATTTTTTATTTCATAATTTTTAGAGACTTTTTTGTGGGGTGGCTCAAATACAAAAATTTCAACCTTCTTGTGGCAAACCCTTTTCATGAAAAATCATTTAGAGAAAGTTTCATCAAAGTCGGTTTTTCTTGAAGTCGGTTACTATTAATAATGAAAGATAGTAATTACACAGCCCCACAAAAAAAGGTCGTGATCTGGATGACTGACCATGCCATGACATTCCTATGTATTTTTTAACGTTGAATCTGAATCCGAGGTCAAAAAAATTCGCATACCCCTTAAATTTATGTGCAGAGCCAAGAATATCCCTTTATGAATATCAGTATCATTACGGAAAGAAGTATGAATGGGCACTTTGCAACCCTCGTGCTATGATTTATTATTGCCAAGGGCGTAACACACCCGCCCCCCCTAAAATGGGTTGGATTGCCTTCTACACCCCTTCTATACACTTCCGGACATAGATCTGCGTCATGAAAGCTTCTAGCTTACAGGCTCTTGAGAATGCAAGGGAGACATGGTGGAGGTGGTGGTGAACACAGCCAAAGAACCAACCCCCCAAATTTTTCATGTTTTTACTGCGCAATGGTAACAGAGAACTGTGTAGAACAGCCCTCAACTGCTTCCGTACCCGTCTAAGGGGTGGAAGCCACCCCCAAATACACAAGAAGTTTTCGAAAAACTTCTAAGACGGGAGATGTACTCTGGAGTTTTTCAATTTGAAAGAGGAGGAATCTGCCAACGGTATTGAGTTTGCACGGCACGTAAGGAACATCCCTCGATGAGTGGGAAACAGGAAGGATATGGGAAGATTATTTTTTTTCGGTGCGAAATTTATCGAGCTCTCATACACCTTCTGTTATCCTTTCTCCAACCCTCGAACATTTCTCCGCCTTGTCTGGCTTAACCTTTTACCCGACCTCTGCGTTTTATACTTAATTGAACACGCAAGAGATACTACAAAAAAAGAGAGAATAGATGCTATAGCAGCAAGAAAGAGAGTGAGAGATATTCATAACATTACCCCCATTTTTGGCTCTGCACATAAATTTAAGGGGGTATACGAATTTTTTTGACCTCGGATTCGGATTCAGCGTCGAAAAATACATAGGAACACCATGGTCAGTCATCCCACTTTTTTTTTGTGAGGTAGACGTTGTATTCTAAAAAATGGCGGAGGATCCGGTGATTATCAAAATCCATTTAAATTGTTTTATTCCCCATCCCTCTACTCTATGGTAGTTGTGATATAACTTATTGCCTTTCCAAGTTGATACCCGCACATTAGTGCAAACCGCATTTAAATCGGACCTGGACCAGTAGTTTTGAAGTTATGATGCCATACACATACAGACACGAGGATATACGACCAAGCAGACAACTGAGAACCTTCCCCCTTGAAGCCGGTTAAAAAGAAGATAAAGTTTCATTGAAAGTTGCTGAAAAAAAAGGAATTCAAACAATTATCAATATTTTATACCGACGTAGACTACGCTGAGACGTTTAAGTTTGCAAAAGTTTAGTTAACCACTACCAGGTTAACTGCTGATTATTTTAGATGAAACTACAAACAACTTAAATTGTCAATTAACCCATGAATATACAATACTAGATTTGTGAATAAATGACTAAAAATATATGTATAATTTCAGAAGTAGTGATTTTGAAAGTAGTAGTCAAGTTAAACAACAGTTAAAAACCAGACTTATTTATATAACGTACATAAAGTGAAATTGATATTTGAAAAAAAAATAGATAAAAACTATATATAATTATATTCTACATAGGACAACAAAAAATATAATATTTTAATTCAAAAAACATGAACTTATTCAAGTATTAAACTAAAATCAAAAACAGTTTTGCTTGTTTTATAAAATATTTCTACAAGAAAACACACCTCCATAACGAATTTCATGTTGCACCACAATCATAGTAGATTAGGTGTGTTTATGTTACAAAAAATATATATATTATCTAAATACTGCATTGGTAGTTACATACTTTAGATAGGTAATGTATTGTATTATTTTTGCTATCTTCTGATTAAAAACAAATATTAAAACGCATTTTTTAAATATTAAAACAACAAGTATTTAATTCGGTAATATGAAAAAAAACAGTGCCGATACTATTTATTATTTTAAGGAATACTTAAACGATAAACGATGGGATGTTTAAAATTATAAGTTATAATGTTATAAATAATTACTTATTTCCCGCTTCTGTTTAGGAGAAACATGATATCCACTTTAAAGAAAATGTTTTGGGCTTTCACTCTTGTTTTGGATTCCAATAATTTACCTCAATATTTACGACAAATCATCGTACCTAATTTGTTCAATATTAACTTTACTGAATTGCAATATTTCAAACAAAATCACCAGTAAGGAAGGAAATAATGATTCGAACAGTACATTTTTAATCCATTTGCTTCATTCCATTATTTTAACAAGTAAACTTTAAAAACCAGTTTTTTTGTAATCTCAAAAAAATATCCTTTTTAGTGAAAAATATGAATAATCATATTTTAATATAGAATTACCTTAATCTGCTTTTCTTTGTCTGCAAGGATGACAAAAATTGGCCCAGATACGTTTTTCGTATCGTTACTTAAAACTGGGTCATATAGAGCCGAAAGCTTATTCTATTATCTTGTAATTTTTTTTTCCGCTGTAGTACGAAAATTGATCGATTTACGATCCAAAACGTCCAAAAAGTCCAGGTATGAAGAAAATAAACATTCGTAAATAACATGTTAAGAATGTATGCTATAAAAATATAAATGTATGATATAAATGTTCAAAGTGATATTTTATTTTGTGAGTAGTAGCAAAGCGGAGTGACCCTCCTTTGAACAAAATAAAATCATTTTTAACACGCATATCATACATTACTTTTTCTACAAACATTATTAAAAGGAGACTTAAGGTGCTAAAAAGTGAAGAACTGAAGGAATATTTAAAATTTTGATGATTTGACGCTTTCAAACAATTAAATTTAGAAAAGGTTTGAAATTCGCAATCAAAGCATATAAAAAATTCACTAACTATAGTTGCCACGTAAAGTCGTGACAGTAGATCCACAATCGTGCAAATTCCATAATTTGTTCTGACTTATTTATTCATTTATTTTCCTGAAGTGTGGAAAATCGCTCAAAATGTTTTTATTTTTTGGGAGTCTTCTTGGCAAGTTTTAAGTTCCTAGCTCGCCGAGAAATAGGTATCCAAACAATTCCAAACAACAATCTTAGACAATATCGAAGAATTGGGAACCACACGAATTCTGCATATACCCAATATAAAAACCAACGTACCACGTACTTGCATTATTATACAAATGAATTTTGAAAAACTTTCAAAATGTCCATCTGTCCGTCCGTCACGTTTCTTGTAAGCACGATAACTTAAGAAAGAAAAGTCCGATTGCATTGAAAATTGGACAGTAAATTAGTGTTGGCTGAACAAAATCGGTCAGTAAATAAAAAAGTTATTAATTATTTAAATTTATTTTTTTTTATTTTTATGTTTTTGTAATTGAATAGAAATTTGGTGAAATGATATTTTCAATGATTTTAATATCTTCTATAATATATTTTACTAATATACATTTCATAAGGGGAGAGCGTACAAGGCGACTTCAATGTGAATATCAGTCGATATTCCGTTGAAGCAACGTCGAGCGCGGTTAGTACTTGGGAAATACAGCGTTCTCGTCCCACCTTCTAGCGGCTTGTATATCAGTGCATACGCGGAAGTTACGTAATTTCAGACGAGGATTACGTAGTGGATATACCATCCTTCGGAGGGAATGTAAAGCAGGCGGTCCCTTGTCTATTAAAAGTTAGGCAAGTAAAAGATCCCTACTCTTCTTAAGGGAAGAGGTTCGGCAAAATTTCCAGGTTGGGGGTAGCTCGTCTCCTGGCGTCGGTGATAGGCTCTGGTAGCGGAAATAGGCCGACGTTAAATAGTTTAAAAAAAAATACATTTCATAATATAATATCCAACCGTGGAAATATGATTTCAACTCATCGCTTATAATATAAAAATTTACATTTCTTCACGTGGCAAGTGGTGGTGTAGTTCTTCCGTTTTGTGATTCTTGTCCAATTCAGTTCAGTGACTCGGAAGCCAAAGGTCCCGGGTTCGAAACCCACGTAGGTTTTAGATGTAGTTTTTTTTTACTTTCTTATTTTATTGTTCAAAGAGGCTTAGAATGTCATAAAACGTCGAGATTTTAAGTTTGAACAAAAAAAATTCTGTCGGTCCATCGATCTGACGTTCTAACTTTTTTTGTGCGCACGATTACTCTGGAACCGGTTAAGATATTGACTTGAAATTTGGTAAACGTATGTATTTTAGCGACATCTGGAACTAGATCAGATTTTAATCTTATTCCGTTGAAGGGTTGGGGGGCAAATTGGGGTAAATGGGGGTAAATAAGCAACCTACCAATGTGAGATATCGTTTTACGGATTTCAAATATTAAAGTTGCGTAAACAATTATTTCCACATACAAAATTTTTTCGTTGTGAGAGACTTGGACAAAAAATCTGGATGTGTAAGCAGTGATTCCTTGGGCAGAGGTTTTTTATACTGAGTGTTTCAACATCTAAGTTCGGATGATAAAAATAAAAATGTCTAAAACTAACATTTACAAAAAACTGCGAAGAGTTTCCTATAGAATGTGTAACAATCATGTAAAAAGTCCAGTAAATCGGCGAAGAATATAATGCTTCCTCTAGTTACTAGTGCATTATATGTGAACTGTTACAGAAAGTAAATATGTGCCAAGTCTCCACTTGGAATCAACATGTTTGGGAGGATACCTGCTGACATTGTAGAATTCCTGAATTTTCTATATTCTCGATTTCATACTGGACACTGCTTCTCTCGTTCTTGGCCAGTTTGTTGGCAAACGCTGGTGCTAATCTGACTATAATTAAGAGACGTGGGGAATGGAAATCCAGTAGGGTGGCAGAATGTTGTATAGAAAACTCATTACAAAATAATAAGAGCATTTTGCGTGCCAAATTATTTCCAAACTTCGGCGAATAACACGATTCTTTTCCGATTACATGGGTCACAGACATTGTCACTGCAGCTACCCTGATTAGTAACTGTTCACAGAATTGTTATTTCTTACTGTTCGAGCAATTGTTAAAAAGCCATTAATACCTAATTAAATGTAAAAAATATTCCTTAAAGTTAAAATATATTGTAAACTTTTATCTATTCCAAACATTAAATAATGAGTCTAAGTAAATCTTTTTAGTCAACACCCATGCATATATGTGACTGAAATTCCTTTTTTTATAGTTTTCCAAGTGACTTTAGAGATACTATCTATACACCTCATTATTATTCTCTCCGCAGAAATGAAGGATATACTGCATTTGCCAGACGCTTTCCTAAAACCGTAAACATCGCTCGTAGTGAACAATTTTCATATTGTGTCATCGAATTTTGAATAACTCAAAATCTTCGTCGGTCTGTTTTTTGTAAACACGATTACATAAAAAGGAAAAGACCGATCGTATAGAAATTTTATCAGTAAGTTACTGTTAGCTGGAGGAAACATAGCTTACTTTTAAAAAAATATATCGGTAAATTTAAATTTATTAAATATTTTAATAAATAAAAGTACGTGAAGACGGTTGGAATCTATAATCCCTGATAAGATTTTACAAAAGCTAAACTATTGCACAGTAAGTATACTGGTAGGCGTTTCACTAACAAAGCTAACATCAGGAGATGATTGAAAATATAGCAATTATATCTAGAAAGCTATAAAAAATGCCACTGGAAACAGCTGGAACCCTTGCAACAAATATTTGCGAAAATTTGTTAATTTAGTTATTAACCGGGCTATGCGATGTAGGTTTCTGTTCTTAACAACTGACCGTCGCTATATTTGGACGATTTTTTTTATGGAAAATGAATGGAAAAGAGCGAAGTGTGATATATCGTTGAAATCAGAACATTTACTTTCGAATGGTACAATATAAAATCAACATTATGTTGAGAAATAAGAATGTCTATGTGTCTAAAGGGTTCTAAATGTCATCCAATCTACACTTTTCATCACATGTTCGATACCAGTATTACTCTTGTGTCAAAGTTCGTCAAAATCGGTTCGCTAGTTTAGGCGCTATCGTGTCCACATGCATACAGTCGTTTAAAAAAAAACGCTTTTTCGTGTTCTTGAAACATCAAAACGTAAAGATCTGATCTTATCTCAATTTTCAATTTTCGACCAATTGCAGTAACTAGCTCAGTAATATCCTCATTTTTATTGGTGAGGAGGTTAAAAATGCGCACTGCGCCACCGGCTCGGTGGCGCAGTGCTTAAGGTGTTAGGCTTGCGACCACGGGATCCCGGGTTCGAATCCCAATTGGGGGTGCAGTGCCGTTTTTCATGTGTTACCGAGACGGTAGCCACGGTCATTAAACCATACGGTTGTCTCAATCAGCAGCTTGAGGGCGAGAGAGACGCGGGGGGCGGGAAATAGAATGAAAGAGACAGACATATCTGATTTCCGTGCAAAAGACAGAGACAAAGATGCTTGTAGTGTCTACAGGTGACGTAGCTTGTAGACCCTACTGGAATCTCTGTCTCTGTCTTTTGCACGGAAATCAGATATGTCTGTCTCTTTCATTCGATTTCCCGCCCCCCGCGTCTCTCTCGTCCTAAAGCTGCTGATTGATGTAACCGTATCGTTTATTGACCGTGGACGGTAGCAGTGGGCTAGACTGCGATTGTGTGAGAGACAACACGGTCTAGTCCCTCTCCTCTACTGAGTTCAAGTCTCAGCTGCGGCAGATGGCAATGTCGCAGGGAATGGATGTTGTGATGTTGTTTATGTATGTATCCGTCCTGGTTGAGTGGTAGAATAGCCTACGGCTAAACTCCGCCAGGACATGAGTATAAATAAGACGATTTGAAAAAAAAAGAACGTTCAATAATTAGGTATATAAAGAGCTTCAACGTGTATACATCTAGTATATATTTTTAGTAGGTTCTATTTAGTAATCCGTTTTTATAAGTTTGTAATATTGATTGACTCTCTAGTACGAAACTGTAGATTTGATACAATGAGGAACAGAATAATCATTACTGCAGTGAATGATCGGCATTCGAATAGGTGCGGATATCAAGGTCGGTTAATAAAATTTCAATAAGAACCGTGGTACAGAGGGAACTGATATTGAACATAACATGTTAAAGGTAGATACAATGGGAGTAAATAGTAAATATGCAACTGTGTGTGGCCTTTTGCATCACAGCGGATTAACAGATCCCAATATCAGACACTAGAAACCTAATCTGTTCGGAGCAAAAAAGCTAATAAAATTTTGGCTAAATAGAAAAAAATATTTTCTAGTACTACTATACTTTTCAAAATATGCTCTTCCATCAATCCCAATTTGTACCATTTTTTGCCTAAAAGACATACTTTTCAATTTTTTTTAAATACTGGTCGCCTCTGATGTACAAAAGTAAAAGTGGTGAGGAAGGTAGGTTAAAATATACTCAATTTCCTATGAATTCAGAAAAATGACCCCCTAACCCGAATAACCCGCAAGCTATGCCCTTCTTCGAACTTGTCTCGCAGAATTGCAGTTGTTCGAAAATAACGTTTTTTAAGTGCTTTCAATGTAAAAATGCTTTAAATTAAAAAGAAAAAGGCTAACTTTCCTGCATTATGATATACTTGCACTCCTATTAAAAACCAACACAGTGGGCCTAGTCTGGGTCTCGGAATCGGAAGCAAAATGGCGTATGGCCCATTTTTAAAATTAAACTTTTTCATTTATAACATATTTGCATCAAGAAAAAATTTAAATTAACCTGAAATAGAGTTGCGCTATACACAGGCAAGAAGTTTTTATGGCAGCGGAAGTTGTAACGGGAAGTTAAAAAATCGGAAAAATCAAAAAATAATAAATCAAAAAACATATCTAATAGCTCATTCAAATTCATTTTAATGGATTTATTTCAACTGTACTTGAAGCAAGCAATAGTTATTAATGTGTTGTGGGGGTTAAAATAGTGATTTTACGGCATGTTTGTATTCAACTTCAAAAATTTTGGCTTGTAGTATGCAAAACCTTCTGATAATGTATAAACACATCGTGTAGACACCTGAAATCTTGAGTTCCAACCGCAAGAAATTTTGGTACAGTCTATGCTATCTATCCCCTTGAAAGGGTAAAAGATACCTCCACAAGTCTACAAAAAAAAAAAAAAAAGTCTTGTCTTCGGTCTTGTCCTAAGGATCTCATCTAACTTTTCGGAAGTATTTTGACGCGCTAAAGCCAATTTTGAACAAAAAAAAATTCTATCGTGTCAGTTTTTTTTAGGGGACAAAAGGGGTGGTGGAGGGAAACTGACAAAAATTTTTTTTTTCCAAATATAGCCCCAGCGCGTCAAAATACTTCAGAACAGTTAGACCAAAACTTTAGGACAAGACCTTTTTAGGGGATAAAAGAGGTGATGGAGAAAAACTGACGCAATAGAAAAAAACAAATCTCCAAAATTGGTTTCAGCGCGTCAAAAATTAGATGAGAACCTTAGGACAAAAACTTTTTTTTTGTAGACCTGTGTCATTGTTATTTCTATTCAGATAACGTCAGGCAAGTAAGTATGTACAATCGGCGTCAGCTTAAACTCACCGCTGTTGGAGATGCTCTCTTTCTAACAAGCGCAACTACAAATAAGGTTAGAAAGGTGTCATCTTTAACGGTGGTGACGGCGATTATATAGTAGTCGAAGTCGCATTAGTAGATCGAGGCCAATTCCTTTGTCGGCATACCCGGCGCTTTTGATATTTACTGAGAGAAAATATCTTGTATATATTACGCCAACTATACATCGGGCCGAGTTTACATGCGAAACAAATGAGCAACCGACCGCAAGTCGAGTCCCACCGTTTAAATTCCTTTGTATCGTTGCGCATTCAATCTGCTTCGCACCCGTGAATATGAAATATCTAGTTACCCATAAATTCGTACGTGTATGTACTTCGCTGCCGTTATCTGTCTAACAATTATTATAAGAAGTCTTTTATCGAAGTGCTCGTTACTTTGTGCCTGTACACTATAGCAAATTGAAATAATACACAGTTGTACTTTGTCAAACAAGTCACTATATTTTGAGAAAACACAGGACTATGACCGCGGTTTCGTAGCTTCACTACATTATCAAACACAATGAACTTAAACTACAATTGCAACGAATATATCTTAAAATATTTTACCTCTATAGCAAGTCAAATAACGGAAACGACCTCAGTTTTAATTGATCGTTAAGTAGATGAATATTGTTGTATTTAATTTTGTATTTACTATGTTTATAAATTTCTATTGTTTCTAGGGAATTTAGTTTATGAACATTTTAAGAGGTATGTAATATTTCGATAGTTATTATGTGGAAATGTGCTTGTAACAAGTAATTTGCAAAGTTAGAGTTTATTTTGTTATGTTGAAATGACGACACATGTTCCTTAAATCTAGTTTCAAAATTTCTTCCAGTCTGGCCTATACATTCCGCGCAATTGTAGTTTAAGGCTGTGTTACCAATGTCAAATATCGCGTTTAGGATCGTCAATCTTTCAAATGTTTGTTCTTAAAAACGAACCAACAGAATTCAGATTTGATTTAATTATTAAAACTAGTCAACTTAAAACTATTATATATTACATTTTAATTTGAATACTAAATGAAATTAAGTTTCCAAAGTTTTCTTCTTTGGATTATTAAACGCGAACGTACCACTCAATCGTTCGTAATTTATCATATTTTTTTATATTCTTTATTGGAACTCAAATATTCAAATAACATATAATATATAATGGAATAAATATATTTAATGTGAAAATAAATTAAAAATATTTGCTCTCATAAAAGATTAAACCTTTAGGAGAATTGCTGAATTATGCTAATATTAATTTGACGTTTTACTATTAGAGAGCGAGACAGAAATTGTTCGAAGTGGTAACATTGCTGCAACACTAGAAAAGGCAAAATATAGTAAGTGCAGGGACGGACTTATTGAAACAGCGCTTAAAAGAATTTTTACTGATTTATTTGCCCATATTGATGTTAAAACATGATCTTGTCATTAGAAGTATAACGGAATAATTGTTTCGCTCTGATAGGGTACATTGTACTAATTTCAACAGCAGTGACCACGTCGCGATACTGTCATACGGCCCTGTACACGCACAGCTTAGCCAAATCTAGTGGTTAGTTGTGGTTGCTGTTTTAACGGGAGGGCTCAGGTGTCTAAACAATGTTTTCAAACATGACCAGAAGGTTTTGTACACTCCAAGTAAACATTTTTGAAGCTGTCGAAAAATCACGATTTTAACTCCCAAAACACTCGAATAACTATTGATTGCTTCCAATACATTTTCTTGTATACTTATTTCTCTGTATTTAAAGTTGAAATGAATCCATTAAAATTAATTTGAATGAGTTATCAGATATGTTTTTTTATTTTATTATTTTTTAGATTTTTCCGATTTTTGAACTTCCCACTATAACATAATAATATGCTGTCATAGAATCATCACTGTCCCCTTTGCCCGAAAACCAGCCCCAGCTCCAAGTTATTTCTGTACAAAAATACCTTATTGCAGTATTTAAGCACCTGTTGCAGATTGGGCTGGTGAAACAGACCGACGGTATATCAGATATTTAAAAGAATCGCTTTTTAAGTCCACTCACTTCAATGTCAGATGATCTATTTTTAAAAACTATACATACTCGGGTGAGCTATATTTGTAGATAGAAACTTACAGATAAACTGTTACTTTCGTATTTTTCAAGGACTGCTTCACATTCTTCCTAATTTGTTTCACATACAAACGAATTTACGGAAAAAAAGGGAACTACCATGTAGATTCTGTTCACTCTGTGCATGATCAATACAAAACTGAATACACATTTTTGGAGAGTGAATCCAAACAGCTACTCTTTTAGCTAATACTAAGAGAAGTATTGAATTACATGAAGGTGCACACATTTTTTTGAACCGCTTAGTTCTCATCAATAAGTATGGTATACAAATTTGTATCTAAAAAATTGTAAATTAGATTAAAAAAGTATCAAATTGAAACTTCAAATATTTGAAACAAGTAAACCGTAAACATTAATTTATTTTAAAAACTATACAGGGTGTAATTAGTTTCATGTCATTAAAAAAAACTGGTAATGGGGACCGACTAGACAAACAAAAAACCTTTATGACTTTTTCCTCCCAGAGGTACTTTGGAAAAAACTGACCTAGGTCAACAATTTGAATATCAGGTTAGGAAAAATTTGAGAACCACTGCCTTTCTGGGCTAATGGACGCGTAGTTCCTAATTATACAACTTTTAAATTGTCACAAAAAAGCGCAAAGATTACCGAGCGACTCGTTCTCGCCTGCCCGCGCGGGTCGCGGTTTCAAAGCAAAGAAGGGCGGCACCTTTGATGACCGCCTCAACCGAACCAATTATAAAAATATAAATAATACGTTATCTCTTTTTGCAGAACTGCAAGCAAATGATGGGCATAGAGGTTTAAAATACCACACTAAACTTTCAACTAACTTGGTCCAAAATCTAAAAAGTAACATAAAAAGAACGAACAAGTAAGTACTGTCTGTACGTAATCAAGAACTTAACAACTTGAACGGTAAGTCAATAAAATAAATCTTAACTGTAAATACGTGGCCCAAAATTCAAAAAGCAACATACAAAAACAACGAACGGTTTGGACGTGTGTACTTAACGAAGTGCCCACAGAAACTAAAATATTGAACAAGGGAGAGTATAGTTTTCTTCAAATCTATTAAGCACTCAGAAAACGCCGACGTCTTTCACCTTTACCGCACCGCTAAAGACCTTACCTTACCTACTTTTGTGTGGTGATTATCAACTTGTGTCCTCACCG
The DNA here is from genome assembly GCA_936432065.2 of Rutpela maculata. NCBI lineage: Eukaryota > Metazoa > Arthropoda > Insecta > Coleoptera > Cerambycidae > Rutpela > Rutpela maculata. Next base: position 93,835,076 of record OW386285.2, on the reverse strand, counting down.
ACGCGCGGTCTCTAACAAAGGAGCGTGACACTTTGATAGAGCCGTGTTAGCGTATTTGACGGTTAGATGCGCCGACATACGCGAATATAAAAGCCAACATTCCAGCAGTTCTCAAACAATATTACTGAAAATTTTAAAATTTTTGTTTATTTTTTTTTAAACTATGGACTTTAGACCCCATGTTATATAAGATTTTTTTGTTCGTTTAGTTGTTCCCCACCACCAGTTGTTTTTTATTGACATGAAACTAATTACACCCTGTACATATATCATTGATTTATTATGCAATTGTTTCTTATTTATAAATAGTACTTAGGTATAAATTTTACAGGGTTAATAGCAATTTTTCAAGGTCTAATAAAGAGTTATTGTTTACTGTTTAATGCAATGTTGGAACGTATAATTCATAGTATAATTCGTACTTATAAAAATTACTAAAATTCCCTAATTTCTTAATGAATTTTCCTCGGAATTTTCCAAATTTCCTGACTTTCCATGACATCTTTTGACAACTTCAAATTCCATGATTTTTTCCAACTTTTCTAGGTTTTACAAGTTGTTATGAGACCTGTATTATTTGCCCACATTGATGAAACAATAATACACCTACAGAAAACTATAGGTATAGTTGAAGTAATCTTAATAGTGAGCCGGTATGAGGGGCGAGAGGAATAAATAGGCGGCAACTAGATCTCCCGTCTTTTTTCCAATTTTACATTAAGTGAAGAGAGAAGATATCGGCTATTCGATGTCGGCTAACTGACATGTGGGAGTCAGTTGAGTGTGTTGTTTAATCCAGGATTGCAGTTGATACCACAGTCGAGCTTATACTCTCAGGGTGAAGATATAATTCGATAATTACTTTATATTTCTTTATTTGGTAATGTGTTTTTGAAAATAATTTTTAGTAAGTTTTGTTACCAATTCATAGCAGTGCTTTGGAAGATATTGTAAGTGTAATATTATAAAAAGTAAAACGATCTGGCTCTGCGTTCTGCACCCCTTGCCTCTCAACGTCACTCACAAATGCGATTGCTTCAACTATAATTTCACACTAATCATATTAAATACAGGGTGTTGCACGTATGCAGTCATTAATTTTTAGGGATGATTCTATGCTCATCAATTTTGAAATTTGTAATTTTTTATTATTATGTCCCGGCATTAGCAAGTTCAAATATGGTCACTTTACATCCCCCCCCCCGCTCATCAATTTTGAAACTCCGTGACTATGCCTATGAATAAGAGGGCGCAAATACATGATTAGCCTAGGAGTGAGCCAATCCTTAATCTGGCCCAGAATTTTATTACAACATTTTTTGTTCAGAAGCACGTGGTCTATCTACCTGTATTTTTTATTTGTTCCTACCCTGACTTAATTTCAAAATTTTGAAAAAATTGATGAAAAAAAATATATTTTTTTTCACTTTTTTTTATATTCTGCATCCGAGCGGAATGTAAACTTTTCAGGATATTATTCTATACACTTTCATGAACTCATTAAAAAAAATTATTCATTTTGCAAGTTTTTGTAGGTTTCACTATACAGTGTTTTTTATCGTCTGGGCTATTAGGTACTAAGTATTAAAAATTCCACTGGACATAGAATTATCCGGAACAGCATTGTTCAGAAAAATAACTCCCAAAGCTGTTTAAGGATTTATAAATTATAACATTAAAAAATAAGAATATCTCAACCAATATGACAAATTAATTATGAAGAATAGAATTTCTCAAAAGAAATTCTGTGTGCTTTCAACAGCTGGAAAAAAATGTTTCACCTTGTGATCAATTACGCCAAAAATCTTGTTTGCCGTGATGAAATAAATAGGTAGGTATAAGGAAATTATAATAAAGGTTACCTACACCTTTTCCTTTTAAACTAAGGAGCGCCTATGGAATTTATTGTTAATTATTACAGGCCGAAGACAATTGAAACACGAGAAATTTTTATCGGTTTTTTAATCATTTATTACTAAAATAAATAAGGAATTTTTAAGAAGTTAAAACAAAGGACTTTATGGCTTTATGAACTGCGTGCAATTTATAAACTATAGATTGTTAAGTATGTTGTAATATAGACATTTAAGATTTGAAACTACAATATGCAAATATTTTTTCAACAAACCCAATGCACTTTCACTTTGGCTATACACTTTGGTAAGATTGAGCAAATCAACAAAATCTAAACACGTTTTATTATATAATAAACTATTTAATAATGTTTAATAATCATTTGACATAGTTCCACGTGTTTTTACATAAAAACAATTATATTTTTTTAAAAATCTGTATTAGATAGGGCACTTACGACGAACACTGGTACTTATTTATGTAAAACAGTATTGAATATATGCCATATCAACGAATAAAATTGATAATGATAAGAAAAAGAAATGATGCAAAACATAACAATTGCCTTATTTGACAATTTAATAATTTTTACGTTGATTTTGAAGGGAGGCCTGGTAAAAGAATTAGGTTATGTTGAATCGTTTGCTTATATTAATAAAAATAAAGAATAATATCACTTACCACACATTATTTTGCTAATAAGATACAAATGAGCACAACAAACAAACACGTCGATATTTACTATCACACTAAACGCGAAATTTGAATGTGTAGCTTTTATACGAAACGTCAAGTCGCCGACCTGCTGTCAATTCTTGATGACGTCACGGCGGGCGATAATACCAGGGGAAGGCAAATAGTAATCGAAAAACATATAGACCATATTCAAGATGTTTTTGCATTCCAATTGCTGGCTATGCTACGGATACACAATGACATCAGCTATGGATCATCGCCGTTGACTTAAAAGAAGTTTGCGTTGACCGCAGGATGGCACGTGGGATTTTCAAATTTGGCTGTTGTAATGTTAGTGGATTTAATTTTAAAATCAGTACATGTACAGTATACATATCGGAAAATAAGTGATAATCAGGAAATTATCAGTACCATAATACAATACATACAATAATATACTAAATTAAAATGAGAGGTTACATTTTCCTCTCACAAAATAAATAAAACTTGTTTCTTTGCATGGTAATGCAATCTGTATATATTATCAGGGAGTTGCGGTAAAGTTTTGTTTTAGAAATTAAATTTTAATTTTGAAAAACGTGTTTCTGTTTCTTTTTTTTTTAGTACCTATCTCATTCTCTTTTCATCAGTTCAGGCTAAACAAGGAATCAAAATATTTGTAAATAAATTCCCTAATAGCACAACATTCTCCTATGGATATCTGAAGGACGTCCTCAACGTACATACAGGTCATCCGATGGACGTCCGTTTTTGGTTCAAAGTACACCCGACGAGTAGCCGAGCGACGTCCAAATGTCACAACTTTGAACAATATTTGTACATCCCAATTATTTTAACAAAAAAAAAAAAAATAGAGTGAGTAGAGATCGAACTGCGCCGATCTCATGATTTGTAAGTCAACTCAACTCAAAAGGTAGGTGTGGGGCTGGGCGAGGTAGGTCTGATTTGGCTTAAAAATAACTGTAAGGTTAGCAACTCCTGTCTGCCATAGGTAGAAGAGCTAATTAAGAGAATAAACACTGTAGATGACTAAACTCACTAGGCGATGCACTTTACGAAATTTTTGGTTACTGATACAGGAAAACAGAATCAAGCGAGAAAACCCGTTCGAGCAAATGACGACCTTGCAGTCTGACCGCCGGCAAGGAAAGTAGGGTAAATCAGTACATGTATAATCAGTACAAGTATAAAAATAACAAATTATAAAAATATAAAGGGGGGGGGGGGATAGAAAGATTTAAAGTCGAGGGAAGATAGAGAGTAGGGTAGAGGTAGATTATCGTAGGAAGAAGTGTGGCTAGGGGAGTTGCCGGAAAATATAGGCAACGCTTATTGGTATATGGTATATGGTGTGTTGAATATCGGAAAGTATTGCGTTATGCTGTCTGATTCGGGTAATGTTGCGGGTTAGCGGGCTACCGTCAAATTTGAACTGGTAAAATCAGTGTAAGTCAACGCTTTAACTCACTCAGCCACTAACCTTGTTTACTGGTATATATTTACTTAAAGACTGTATAGCTGAAAGTAGATCTTAGACTAATATAGCTATTTACTTCAAAATGTAGAAAGCATTTGAATGTTTAATAAATGTTTAGTATCAAATAATATCATTACCCAGGTAGCAAAGGTACGTTATAATGACGTCAAAAGCCGGTGATTCTCGTCAAAAAGACGTCAGGTCACTAAAAATCGACGACAGAATGACGTCTTATAAATGACATTAAAATGACGTGCTATACATCACGTCGTATTGTCGTCTTTTTTCGGTGTTAAATTTATTTATATTTTATCGGATTACAAACTTTAAAACTCGCTAATGGCATTTTGTTATCGTAAGCAGAGTGTAAAGTTAAAAAAAAATAAACCGTGTCGTGAGGGATAAGTATTGGCGTTTTTATTCGAGGATATAATGTTTTTTAACATTATCCAAAATAATTTATATTCGAAAGAGTTTGCAAAGATTCGGCAGTTTATTTGTTTAAATTATATTTCTATCTATTCTTTTAATAATAAAATTGGATTAAAATGCATTAAAAAGCAAAATCTATCCGTTTTGCGTGTTCCAACTATAAAGTCTTTAGGTAAATAGCCTCAGAAAGGTTGGTGGCCGAGTGCTTAAGGCGTCGTCTTCCAAGTCATTTGTTCGAACGGGTTTTTTCATTGAGTTTTTCCCTGTATCACTAACCAAAACTATAAAAACTAGTGCGCGTGTGTTGTGCGCGCGCCCTTTAACCCAAGTTTTTAAGTCTAGCCTTAAGTAGCTTTAAGTGTTTTTAAACTTAGTTTTTAGTTATAGTCAACCGCAATTGTCAGGCTTAAGTGTTCACTATTTTTTAAACAGGAGGCCTAACCCTCGCCATGTGACCTATCGTTAAAGCCGAAAACCGACCCCTTCCCATCCGACCACCCATCTACCACGGCGCTGCGCGACGTGGTGGTGTGGTCGGCTTTGAATCGGGGCTCGGTCTTGGCGCATCTTTGTAAACAATAATGTTTAATAAAATTGTTTTGAACGAATCTTCCAAGTCATGAGGTCGGCGGTTCGGCCCCTGCTCATTCCTTTTTTTTTATTGTGAAAAAAATTTTAGTTGTTTTTTTTTAAGGTAATAATTGCTTATTGGTTTTTTTCAATTTTAGGTCTGTTTTAGACCATTAAATATTCTATTTATGTTGTAGATGACGATATTACACCTTTACCGTTTTTTCTCCAACACGCTTCCCAGGTTTGTATAAAGTACTTCAACTTAAAACTTTAATTCTTAAAACAGTTGACTCCTGACTTTCCCTCCACCGCTCATCAAATTTGAGATGAAGAAAATTTTTTTTTCGGATTTCTCCCTCTCTGCTCTTCAATTTCGAGATCTGGGGAAAATATATCTTTTTTAACGAACCGCCACTAATACTAATTAATGTAATAATTACATTGTTCAACAACTACTCGTACTTCTCAGGTGACACTGGTGACAGTTTAATTAAATTAAATAAGTTCTTCTTAATAAATAAAAATACTACTAACTCGAAGCGAGAACCTGAAAGATTTTCATATATTTTAAATAAGGCAAGAAATTCAATTTCACATAATAAAGGCTTCATTCACCACCATGAATACTGCTTTCAGCATCCGAAATAGCGGTCGCCCAGCTAGCTCAGTTGGTTGAAGCGTCAGTACTGTAATACGGACAACGGGAGACATGTAGGTTCGAATCCTACGGGCCTCAATTGGTAATGGTAAGTAAAAATGAATTTAATAACTTAATAAACATTATAATTTGCAGGAGGCAACCCTTGTGAGAAAAAGTTGAAGTGATGGTAAACAATATTAGATATGTTAATGTAAATAAAATTACGGATGGCTAACAAACAAATTCATTAGGACAAAACTTATTTATGCATTAATTATTTTATTTTTATCAAGTAGATTACTAACTAGTATGTAGTTTTATATGTTCCTATTACTAAAAACCTGTGGGGCGATTACCAAATATAACCTGAAAAAGACGTCATTCGTCTGAGACATTAGGAAGTCATTTTCACGTTTCATTTACGTCATCTAACTCGTCATTTCTCGTCACTCCTGACCATTTTTTCACATCATTTTCACGTGCCTTTGCTACCTGGGATATGTTGGACGTTCAGAGTGTGGTATTCGCTGGTATGTATACATATCTCGGAAATGCGTTGAAGAGAAAGCAGTATAGAGATATTATCATTTATTACAAAAATATAATATTTAAATCAACAGACACGAAATGGACGTCCATCTCCTGTCCCTATATGGACATAAAATGTACTTACTTCCCGTACATAAAATGGACATTCAGAGGACGTCCATTCCGTACAATTTCAAAGTAAATCCGATGATAAACGTCCGATAGACGTCCAATTTATGTCCATGGACGTCAGTACATTAAATGGACATAAAACGGACGTCCGGCGGACATCATGTGTTATTAGGGATGTTTCGATCATGATTGGCATGTTTATATAGATTGAGCCAAAACAATATGGACAAAACTAGGTAAAATCAATTAAACATTAAAATACGTGGAAAAGGTTTTCATTTACATAAATTAAGTAAATGCATGAAAACCTTTCCATGCATTTTCATATTTAACTTGATTTAATTTTAGGTATTACCTAAGTATTATAGGTATATTAATTATGAATAGCAAATAAATAAAAGCCATTTAATTTAAAAATAAAGGACACATTGTGATGATTTCTCTAAATTAGTTTATTGTACAGAACCTTAGAGTGCAGCTGGACTGTTTCAACCATAACTTATCGAATTTCGATAAAATGTGTTTAGATCATGAACATTTTCTTCTATGAAAACGTATTGATTTTAACCAATGGTAATTTTAACCAATGGAAAGCGGATTAGAAAGTTACCGTTCCGTCAACCGTCAAATTAGCCTTGTTTACTTCTGTTATTTTTAAATTAGTTTAAGTGGTTTATTACGTCTTCTTACTTAATTTGGTTACATTATCGTTTAATTAAAAGCAATGGCTACTTTGGAAGATAAAATACTGGGTGAGAAATTGCATAACTACTGCAGTAGTAGCGAGGAGAGTGACGAGAATTCTAATTCTGATTCTGAGGATACAAATAAACAAAAAGGTTCCACTGAAGAAGCAGCTCCTCCCCTAGATGTAAACAAATGGGAAGGAACATCTTCTAACACTGGCCCCAAAGGAGTTATAAAAGACTGGCAAAGGTACAAACAACTTGAAAATGAAAGGAGAGAACAGGACGAAAGAGAAAAGCTTGAGCTAATGAAAAAATTAACATTAACTGTCCAATCGGCCCTAGATGAGGAAAGGGAAAAGGCTGCTTTAGAAGATCCAGACCTTGCAGAACTATTAAATGATGACTTCTTGGTTACGTATCAGAAACAGCGCATGCAAGAAATGCTTCAACAGACTAATCATAATATCAAATTTGGTAGGTAACTATTCTATTAAAAACATTAATTTTTTTCATTTTTCACATTGTCTCAACTTCGACGTTTTGTAACTCATTATTCTAGTTGACCTCTCTTTGTTATGTGGCATATAAAAATTCTAAATTGCTTTATATCTCCGATTAAAGAACTTATATCAAGATACATAATTGTACTGATTTATATATTGCTGAGATAGTTACAATCTAAGGCACTTCTTCCCATAAGTTCTTGATTGGCTAGTCGATCTATTCGCGACCGATTTGGGCACAATCGGTTCAGTTCGATTATCATAACCTCAGTTTGACACTTTTGACAGTATCCGCCATTAATGTTAATAAGTGTTTTTCGATCAAAATGTGGTGAAGAAGTCTTTTTATTTTAAGTTGTGATTTGCTTAATACCTAAATAATATTCTCTATTCATATTTACACAGTTTAGTGACAATATATTTAGTGCAATGGCTGTGCCGTTTGCATAAAGCAGTTTAGAAAAGAAGAAAACCGATCGTTCCTTGGTTGTAATATGATGAAGTTCAGTTTACAGTTATAAAGTGAATATCAATTAAATTTTAATATCCTTTCAATACATATTTATCTTACTGTATTGTCTTACTGTAATATCGTATGCCTACATCACGTTGTATAAAGAGCCGGTAATGCAGGAATTGCAATAATTCATTTTAATGGAAATATTTACCATTCTACACATTTTCTACACACACAACGCCACTGTTGCCTATGGGATGTGATGTTCATCTATCCATTTTAATGGACATATAATGTGACTATGTTAGGAGCAAACAAGGTATATAGTGAAAAGATAGCCTGTTATGTATCTAGATATAAGTTCTTTAATCGGAGCTTTATATTAATTAATACCCTCGTTGATACCTTATTAATGACATCAATTAATATTTATTAAGTAAATAGTGTGTGTAGTGTATGCATTACGTATGAGGTGGTAGCCCCTGTAGCACAAGTTGATTGGGCCAATATAGGCATCAACATATTGGGCCAATATACTGAGCGACAGATTTTGACAATAAATGCCCAATATTGCAATCAAATATTGGCATAATATTATATATCAAGATTGGCATCATATTGGATACCAACATTGGTTCCATATTAGATACTAATATAGGTGTCATATTGGATACTAACATATAGGCGCTATGTTGGATACTAACATACAGGTGCTATATTGGATATCAACATAGGCGCCATATAGCTACACAATGTGTCTGAATTTCTGACATGGGAATTCTTACTGCACGATTTCCCATGTCAGAAATTTGGGCACATTGTGTAGCGCAGAGGTGCCTACATCAATTGGAATTTGAATGGATGTCGTTATCGAAATCTGAAAATTTTAAAAAGAATATATTTATATGAAATGAACAAAAATGCTAACGAATAAAAATTGAATTGTGATAATTGCATAGAATATAAAGGAAAACAAAACATTTATTCGAAACTTAAACAAAACAATAAAAAATAAGTGTAATTATTATTGTAAACCCATTCGTCTGTTTCATTTCTTGAGTGACCATGATTTCTTGTGGATTCGCGAGATTTATTTCCCCATCTTTATCTGATGGTCCAGCTAAGTATGCTAATATTGCTCGATTTATTTGCACATCTGTGACTTCTTTGAATCGGCCTCTACAATAGTGAAAATCAGTTGACTACAACAAACCCACTAGTTTAATGTTTTACTTACTAGACACTACGTCAAAGAATTTGAGCTTTGACACTGATTTCTTCTTTTGTTTACTTCTCCTGAATAGAACATAGCTAGGTACTTCCTTTTTCATTAGTTGGGCATTCATAGCTTTTTTGTGGGTGTCCTCTCCCCTTAAATATTGAATTTAAATCTAGCATGTTCCCTGTATTTTAATAATATGTATGTAAGTAACAATAAATATGCATACTATTTTCCTCTTATTTTCCCATGTTTCTGCTAATTACTGATTTGCACCCATTAGTTCTTCACCTGTGGTGAAAGTCATATTTTAAAAATGTTGTGAGTTGATCTTTTTATTCTCACACGATGCTGTTTACATCGCACCGAAGACCTTTGATCTTTTTGAGAAAAAATGCTGAAATATTAATAACGAATAAGTTAAATATATCATACTGTCTTAGTGTCTAATATTACTTTCTACATATTGCGCCAATATTGGTTAAATAATGTTAATATTGAATCAGATTTGCTAACCTTGGGAAAATATTGGCCCAATATACAATTTGTATTTATAAAATAATTACGCATAGGTATTTAGAAAAATGTAAGATACAGGTAATTAGTAGTAAATATCATAGTGCCTAAATATGCATAATTTGCAAAAATGTCCTGGATATTATACACCCACTGGGCCACGATTTCTGCATTAAACATGGCAGAAAGAAGACAAATATGTCTTTGTAGGAATATGAAAAATTACTAAAAACTAAACTATGTTTACTATTATTATTGGAATGGGAACATGCACACCATGGCCGAAACTCGAATGTGTCACTGTTTCTGAATTTGCTGTGGGCGGTAAATTTAAAATTAGAAATGTACATCATGTATTAAAATATACATTAATTGTTTTTATAGCAACTAACAATACAAGACGAATAGCATTTTGTATAATAGTTGTACAGGCTACTCAACCTTGAGCAATCAGCTGATTAAAAACATTTGAGAGGGTATTTAACTTATAACTTACCACAGGTAATACGCAGGCCTGTAGCTAGAAAGTGCTTTCAGGGCGGGCAAACAATTTTTCAGGACGAGCCCGTAAAAAAGTCCGAAAAATTTTTTGACGAGCGGGGGGAGAAATCCAAAAAAAATTTGCCTGGTAATACGACTCCCTTTATCCCTGAAGGCTCCAGAAGAACCTTGTGCGGAAAGAGCTACACGTTTGGAGGCAAGGGATGCACATCTAATATCCCAATATTCTGGGATTAATTTCTTCAGAAAAAAACCCCAGTGCCACGGCCTGGAATCGAACCCGGGACCCCTGGGTAAGAGTCAAATTTGCTTGCCTCTAAACCAAGCAGTCATAGCAACATCATAGCGTATATATATTTTAAGGTTGAAGACTCATTATATTGATGCTAATTTGACAATAAATAAGTAAACAAAGATAATAAAGCATATATGCCCAGTATTTGGAAATTAATATTACTTTCTACATATTGCGCCAATGTTGGTTTAATATTGTTAATTTGAATCTGGTTTGCCAATGTTTGTAAAACATTGGATATATATTGAATTAATATATTTAAAATACAGCTGATACGCATATTGGTACAATATTGGCTAAATCTGAAATATATTGGCCCAGTATGCAATATAGGTAACATATTGTACCTATATCGACCCAATATGTTGTGCTACTAGGGAGTGTATACAATCACATATATCCGTCACCTTTTTCCCACCATCTCTTCCATTATTCCACTTATTCTGATAATTTTTCTATAATCAATATACATGATAGAATATATTGATTTATCGAGGACAAACTGGCACAAAATTTTATGGCATCAAGCTATACAAAGGAGTTGCATTCAGGAGATTCGATTTCAAAAAGCAATGGGAATACAAAGATCAGCAAAAAGAAAATAATCAAAATTCTTTTTTAGCCCAACAATCAAAATAAAGACACAAAAAAGTATAACAAAGAATTCGTTTAATATTTTTTACCAAAATTTACAATGTATTACGAATAAAATAGATGAACTATCTATATATATTGACAACTTTGAGTACAATATTAGTGTGATAGCTGCTACAGAAACTTGGGCTAAGAACAGTGAAGAAGATCGACTTAAACTAAAAGACTATAAATTGGCTTCGTCCTTTACAAGGACACAATCCTCGCATGGGGGTAGCTGCATATTTGTCCAAAAAAATTTGCAGTACAAGGAACTGGATTATCTGAAACAAAAAAGTATAGAATTAGTAATTGAATGCAGTGCAATAGAAATTCTAAATCCAAAACTTATTGTTATAAACATTTATCGCCCTCCAATTACCTCCAACATGGATGAATTTATAAACACTCTTGAGGATATGTTAATTTCTATAACTAATAATTATACAAAACACATTATAGCTGTTTGTGGAGACTTTAACTTAGACCTACAAACCCCATTTGAAAAAGATGTGAAAACTTTCAAGGATCTGATGACATCATTCAACCTAACACCCACCACTGATAAACCAACAAGAATATCAGGAAAAACAATTGATAATGTATTTTTAAATGTGCCAAACTGTGAAAGTAGCGTGGATAAGAATGGATTTAGTGACCATTTTGGTTTACACACCAGTATCCCTGTGAATTATATACATAAACATAAAAACGACAAAGTAATGAGAAGACTTATCACAGAGGATAAAAGTCACTTATTTAAAGAGTACATCACAAGTATTGATTGGAACCAGATAATTGTCGAGGCAGATCCAAATACCAGCACAACAATGCTTTTAACTACAATTAAAGATAGCCTGAATGAAGTGTATCCCAAGAAAATGTATAACGCTAATACACACGAACATAAAACTTGGATAAACTCTGAAATAAAAATGAAAAGCAAAATAAAACGTCAAGTGTATGATGAAATGTTATCAGGAAAAATAACAAAAGAAACGTATAAGCAATTCTGTAGGGAACTAAAAATATTAATTAATGACGCCAAGAAAGAAACATACTCAAATTACATCATCAATTCAAATAATAAAATCAAAGCAACCTGGGATCTGGTAAAGGAAATCACTGGAAAAGAAAATAATGAAAAATTTGAAATTGAAAACCTAGGACATCAATACAATAAAACCAAAAAAGAAATTTTAGATGATGTAAATAGCTACTTCATAAATATATGTGAAGACATCAATGCAAATAGCCAAAAAACTTTTGATCATGTTCCCAAGAATGACCGCACCATGTTTCTCTGCGATACAACTCCTTCGGAAATCTTTAACATAATACATACACTAAAAGACACGGCAGCTGTGGGAGCAGATGAAATACCAACTAAATTGATTAAGCTTTGTGCACTAGAGCTCTCACAACCACTCTCACAAATAATATATGCTTTCAAAAAGGAATTTTTCCCGATGAACTAAAGAAAAGTGTTGTTAGGCCGATACATAATAAAGGTAGTAAGGAAGAAATCTCAAATTATAGACCAATAACTCTCATCTCAGTAATAGCGAACATTTTTGAAAAGGCACTACTAAACAGGATGCTAGATTTTATAGATAGAAATAAAATAATTACAGAAATGCAGAGTGCTTACATTAAGGGAAGAACAACTATAAGAGCAGTGTATATAGCGATATGTGAGATTTTGGAAGCGATAAGCCATAAGGAAAAAGTTGTTTCTTTATTTATGGATCTGTCAAAAGCTTTTGACAGTGTTGATCAGATAACACTCTTAGAAAAGCTAGAAATAATGGGGTTTAGAGGAAATATTTACCATATTCTTAAATCGTATCTAAACAACAGAAGGCAGTGTGTAATGGTAATGGATGCAGGAATGGAAATTAAATCTGATTGGGAAATACCAAGAAAAGGAGTCCCACAAGGTTCCATTTTGGGTCCAATTTTATTTTTATTATATACAAACGATTTACCTAATATTGTTAGTCATGTAATAAATCTCTTTGCAGATGATAACTCGCTTATCATAAGGGCTAAATCTGAGGAAGAGTTAAAAACAGAAATCAATAGTACAATTAAGACAATGGATAATTGGTACATAGGGAATAACCTGAAGAACAATATTGAAAAAATGCACCTAATGAAATTTACCTTGAGGGCAGAAGATCCTTTTACATTAACTTATGACAACCAAACCCTTACGACCACTCAGAATACTAAGTTCCTAGGTATTGAAATTGACTCACAATTAAATTGGAAAGAACACGTACATTATCTTGCTAGCAAAATAAGTTCATTTACATATGCGTTACGTGTCATAGCAAATTCCGTAAATCAGGCAGCAGCATTATCGGCATATTATTCGTATGTAAACTCCAGAATCAAATATGGAATCATTTTTTTGGGAAACTCTGTTGACTCATCTAGAATTTTCAAACTCCAAAAATCTTGCGTTAGAAGTATTTTCCACCTAAAAAGAAGAGAGACCTGTAGTCAAATATTTAAAGAGAAAAACATACTTACCGTACCATGTTTGTATATATATGAATGTGCATGCTTCATCAAAGAACATTACCAAGAATTATTTAGCAGATATGAAACCAGCCATATGTTTAATACTAGAGGTTGTGCAAGATCAGTGTTACGTCAGCCCCAAACGAATTTCACCCAAGTACAGCGTAATGTAGTAACGCAGGTGATAAAGATTTACAACAAAATACCACAAGAATATCAGAACCTGTCAAGAAAAAAATTTTACAGTAAAGCTGAAAACTTATTTATGTGAAAAGTCATTTTACTGTGTTTCAAAATATTTTACCCATCATTTTGATCCGTCATTGTAAAGTAATGTTTTTATTTAAATGTAACTATTATTTTATATAATTTAAATGTACTATTTTTTATACACTTTTTTTTTGGTATGTAATTGTAATGTTTATACCAATTTTTACTTACCAAAACTTCATGTTCTTTTTGACTTGTTCTACACCGTTTTATGGTATTATTGAATAAAGGTTATTATTATTATTATTATTATTATTACATGTTAAGGCACTGCCACAGATCAGATTCAGGTCTACAATTATTATTAGAAATGTGAGCAGATCTGAAGATTCCCAGTACTCAAGTCTATCGGCCCATTGTACATTCACAACATTTAGAATCCCCTAGAAAATTCAGTGCTCTCCTCCAAGGAGAGCAGTTCCTTCCAGGATAGATCCCAGCCGTAATTCCTCCGGCTGCAAAAACTGCCTTCCGAGATACCTACACCTTGATGCTCCAGGTCTACAGTTAAAAACTTATAGAAAATGGATTTTTTTCAACTCAGGAAATTACTAGTAATTCATGATAATACAAAAAATATTGGAGCCGGTGCCGAAAGGGCCGGACACCATCACTACCTGTTAAATATATTTTTGTATTGATAAAGGCTATAGCGGGATAAGAAGATGAAAATTGCCCTGCCTGGATTTTTATTTCGAATTGGCCATTCGAAAGGACATATTTAAAAACACCCTTCAGCCAAATTTTCAGCCCCCTAGGTGCTAATAGGGTGCTCCTATCGTAAAAAACGTGTTTTTTCGAAAAAAAATTCTCCTGCTCGACTGTTTGCTCCAAAAAATCTGAACAAATTCGTGGACGTGTGTTTTTGAGAAAGAAAACACTCTGATTTTTTTCAGATTTTTCAGATCAACACTGGTGCCAGGAAAAATATATGAATTTTTCAATGATTTTTTAAGCAATGAAGGTCATATTTAGCTAACTTCTAAATAACAATTTTTTTGTGTACTTTTTCCTGTACTTTCAAATGCCGGTGTCAGAATTACCATTTTCAGACCGGAACATGCTCAAAATTTGAAAAAACCGTTTTTCCGCATTTTAACCTCCCACAATAAAATTGTGGGAGGTTACTAAAATTGGTCCAAAATCGAAAATTGAGATAACATCAAATCTCTATGTTTTGAGGTCCCAGGAATCCAAAAAAGTGGTTACTGAAAAATATCTGTTTGTGTATGTGTGTGTGTATGTATGTTAGCACGATAGTAGCGAAACTACTAAACGGATTTGGATGAAACTTTGCATGAGGGTTTCTTTAGTGCTCCAGAAGATCTGAAAAGATTTTGGTTGAGATCGGATTACGTTTAGCGCCGTTTTGGCACAACAAGTTGTTTATTTTATGATTACTAACAATTTGTAATCGAACCATTGAAAAGCAGTAAAAATTCCGATTTCAATGATATATCACATTTGCACCCTTTCGATTTAGTTTCCGCGAAAAAAATTAAAAAACAAAATAACATGCTTCTTGTGTAAGATATATTTTATAGTATAACCTAACGTTTGGTAGACTAGTGTGTTAAAGCATGCAGACTGCCATACACGTTTTTTTTAAGAACGTCAAGCCAATTGTGAAGGTTGGGGACTTAAATTCCGCTGCTGGTCACTATATATTTTGAAAATATTTTTTTGACAGGTGTCAGTTACTTTCGCGAGAGAAAGATTTTTTGACAGCTGTCAGATAAAATGCGTCTAAAAGTTGTTAGTTGGAGAACTGTCACTTTGACACTTGTTAAGAATTTTTGTCACACACTTCATTAGGGGGGAAATGTCACTTTGACTGCTGTCAAAAAACGCTGTAAAAAACACGTTTTTTACTATTAGCACCCAGGGGACTGAAAATTTGGCTGAAGGGGTTTTTAAATATGTCCTTTCGAATGGCCAATTCGAAATAAAAATCCAGGCGGGGCCAATTTTCATCTTATTATCCCGCTATAGCCTTTATTAATTTTATAAACAAATAATATAATATTTCAAACTGAATATTATGTGTATTGAAAATTAGTACTTCTGATTTGTCCCATTTGACCCGCCAATTTGATTTTACCCTTGAGCCCGTACCGGCTCTCCACGGGCCTGCGTGTTATTCATTGTAAACGTTAATAAACTTCAAGCCCAGCATGAATTATATTCAGTACGATGCTGGTATATGAAACCATAACTTTAGGCACTATGCACTTTTGGGCGGTACACAGGTAAATTGAATTTTTCATCCGAGAATGCGCTCTTAAGACAAAATATTCTTGTACGGCATTCCTCATGTTGATAGTTCTTAAAAAAATATATTACCTAGAACCTACTGCCATACAAAAATGATGGGACCGGAAGCCAGAATAATTTTTGATTTTCTGAAAATTTTTCCTGGCATATAGGAAATTTAATACTGTGCGGCATTTGTACAATTAGATTTGTATGCTTTCATAGATTGATTATTCAGCAACGCCTTACATATTTGGTGGTTACATGTTGGGAAATCCTGGACGCAACCCTTTCCCTAGACCTGTAGGGTGCAGATCATTGCAAAATGTACGGCATCGATTCTAAAATATTCAACACCTACAATAATTTTTAACAATTGTGCCATCTAAAAAATATAGTAACTATAAATATAAATAAACAATAACATCTCATTTTTTGGCAATAAGATCAAAAATTCCTGTACGGTAACCGATTTTTTGACATGATGTAACTAAATATTATCATTGTACATTATAGCCGGTTATAATTAATGGAACCAAATGAAAATATAAATTATAAAAAAATAAATAATATTTTCAAAATTTAAAAGAATTTCAAAATGCGCTGTGTATTAATAAAAGCAGTAATATTTCTAAAATTATTGCTGTTTTGAATTCTTTAAGGATGGAGATATAGAGAAAAATAGATGCCGTACATTTTTACTTTTAGGATTTTTCACCGCTGATGAGATTTTCCATAACATTTTCACCGGCCTTTAAGGTCATTAATTACTGTACGGCATTTACAAAATGTTATCGACTATATCAAATAGTAATTGAAAATTGTGATGCCGTTCATATTAGCCCATTCAATGTGACTTATTGTTAGCTTGAACGGGGCAAATATATTAATCATTGAATGTGACGGACAGTGTATCTTTCATAAACAGAGCTCGGGAATTTTATCTCGGTGACGTGAAAGTCAGTTTTAGAAAATAGTTAAAAAATAAAATTAAGTCTAAGGCGTGACAAAATACTTTTCCAGCCATCTGGAACCATTATTTTTATACAGTATTCCGTGTTTATTGATTATTGTTTTATTAACAAACTATGCTAATGCCGTAAACAAATTTTTCACCTTAAAATTGCTCTTTTCAGAGGAAAATAAATTTTCCTGATGCAGCCATGTGTCCCACGAAAAATATACGGCATGGCAAAAAATTTCTTCGTTTCATGAAAAAGCATTAAGATCATTGAATTTGATGTTGGTTCAAATCACCACCACTATACTAGTTAGGGATTTCTCAACCTGTAACCACCAAATATGTATGGCATTGCTGAATAATGAACCTATGAAAGCATACAGATCTAATTGTACAAACGCCGTACAGTATTAAATGACCCTCTATGCCTGGAAAAATTTTCGGACAATCAAAAATTCTTCTGGCTTCCGGTCCCATTATTTTTGTACGGCAGTATGTTCTAGGTGATTATTTTTTATGAACTATCAACATGAAGAATGTCAGAGATGTGCTGAGGAAACATTCCATATTTAATAAAAGTCTGTAAAAGTCATGTAAATAATATAATTGTATGCACTTATTTAGTATCAAAATGAAGCTTGCATCATCACGAATCAGATTTCACCATAAAATAGACTATTAATATACCCAATGGAAAGTTAGAAGGAAAACTTCCTGGAAACTTTCGGAGTTTTCAAAACGGAAAGTTTCCAGAAAGTTTTCCTTCTAACTTTCCATTGGGTATATTGATAAGCTATTTTATGGTGGAATCTGATTCGTGATTATGCAAGCTTCATTTTGATACCAAATAAGTGCATACAATTATATTATTTACATGACTTTTACAGACTTTTATCAAATATGGAAAGTTTCCTCGGCACATCTCTGAGACTGCCGTACAAAAATATTTTGTCTGAAGAGCGCATTTTTTGGATGGAAAATTCAATTTACCTGTGTACTCACCTGTACCGCCCAAAAGTGATGGCATAGTGCCTAAAGTTATGGTTTCATATACCAGTATCGTACTGAATATAATTCATGCTGGGTTACTTGACCTCTCACAGTAGGTTAGAACCACCTTTAAATGAAATATGCATGCACTCTCTCAATTCCTACAGGAAATGGTAGCTTTATCTGTCCTGAAACAATTCCCGTAAACCCTGAAATCATTCCCTTGGCCGTTTTCTAGAAAATTCATTTTTAATAATTTTTTTTTGAAAACTGATTTTTTGCATTGGTAAGCTTGTTAAAATGTCAATCAAAAAAGTAAAATTAAACATTCCATTACAAATTTAAACTTAAAGCAAGTTTGGGGAAACAACATTCAAGAAACCTTCATGCTCGACAGCCCCAGGCGTTTTGATAATAATCGGGTTATATAAACTTTCCAAGTATTGAATTGTATTTTTGCTGTTTTATACTATATTTTATTATTTTTTCCTTTTTAACTACTGTTAAACCTGAAATTTTCTATTTTGGCTTATATTTTTATTATCAATTTTGTGACAATATTCTACACTTGTATCTACAAGTCTTATGAAAATAAAGTCTATTATTATTATTATTATTATTAAGTAGGTAGTCAATTTAAACAAAATCATTAGATCTATTCGTAGTTCGTGACGATCATTTCGCTCAGTCAGGTAATAGGCGAGTATGAGAACCATACCACCGCCAATGAAGATAACCCACAGAAGAAACATGACGATCACCGAACCACTCACCCACTACCTTGCAGGTACCTGATGAAACACCCTCCAGTAGCCGTAGTCACCTAGCTCCGTGCAGACCAAAAGTGCTACCAAAGCACTTAAGTCTGCACTTCCTCGAGCTACATAGCTCATACCTGCCTAACCGATGATCCGAATGGCAAGCTGGTGAAGAAAGATCATCAAGACAGAAGATAAAGACCTTAGCCAGCAAGGTCCAACAAGCTAGGACCCGGGGAGGTGTACCAAAATCATTCGCACCGCTCACATTTGTGAGTGGGGTTGATGTAAAGTAAGCTCTCCCCCCTGCATGTGGCCGGTCCAGGTCTACAGAGATGTATTAGGGTAAAAAGCAGTAATCCTGCTCGACCCTAGACATCCGAGACCGTCATTACTTCCAAAGAATATTGTGACTATGATTGAAATCAGAGATCATGAAAAACGAAAATAGATATTGTCTTTGTCTATTGTGTAAACGTAAGAATCCGGGATTGAAGAAGATAACTGATAGGTTGTTTGAAATATGTCCAGGAGAGTGCATGTATATTTCATTTAAAGCTGGTTCTAGCCTACTGTCCCCTCCTTTAAAAATTACGATAGGCTTGTAGTCTATAAGTGATTGACTGATTGAACTTTTATTGTACTTCTTAATAGCCTATTTTAATTAGTGTCATTTTGTGTAACTATCTACAGGGCCGGTTTTAAGCTGTTTTTATGGGGGGGTTCGAAATTGCCGAATAACTTCTCCTTTGCTCCTTTATTTTTTATATATGATTAGTCGCGTCAAGACAAATATTGTCTAACAAGTTTACTGGCAAGGGATTAATCGGCCTAATTTTTTTTGCAAATTGTTTATTGAACATTAGTAATAAGAAAAAACAATCCGCTGGGACTTTTTCATTTTGTTATTAATAAACAAACAATTTTAAGCTCTAAACAAATTAATTAAATTTGTTAATTTGTTATCTTGGAAACTGTTTGAGAAAACCGACTGAAAATGTATACTCGGGGGATTTTGAGGTCGCTGATTACAGTTTTGAAAATTGGAAAGTTCAGGACGACTGACCCAAAATGTCGGCTATGTATAAAAATGAGAATTTCTGGCTGAAGTTTACATTTTTGAGAAAAATTACAAGAATAAAAAAGTGTTTAGAATTAGTGATGCAACGATTACGATTAAGATTAACCGTAATCGCCGATTATTGCAAACAATTATTTACGATTTGTGGTTTTTAATTTCTACGCTGCGTTGTCTAATATGGAAGATACGATTTGACACTGGAAAGAAAAATATAACCTTTCTTTGCTAAAATCCATGGCACATAAATATTTTGCATTGAAGATTTCTAGTGTTCCATCAGAGAGAGCTGGTCTCATACAAACAACTAGGAGAAACAGGTTGAGTCGAACAATCCTACAATTACTTATTGATTTTTGTTTTATATGGTTACATGCTTGCCCAGGGTTGGCACAAAAATCCACCATTAGAAAAAACCGGTGGGTAAAATGAGGTTTTTTGTGGGTTTTTGATTTTCGTTTTTTTTTTGCAAGAAAGAAAAGCAATTATTATAAAAAATTATATTTTTGCCTCACAAACACTTGAACAAAACAATAACAAAAATGTAACGTGTCAATATATTAGTAAACAATAAAACAAGTAAATAATAAACTTGAGAAAAATAAAAACATGAAATAAATAATAAACACAGAATGTGAGAATATTTCCAACACAGTCCAGATGTTGTCACACGCTAAATTGTCAAAGCAACGCCGAATGAAAGGTGGGAAATTAGATGGGAAATTTTCATTTTATAAAAACCCAGGAAAACCCACCTAAGTACTCAGTGGGTCGTCTTGTTCTAAGCTTGAGTGGTAATAATTTCCAATTCAGCAGTGGGGCATCTTCATTTACATTATTTACCTTAATTCCTTAATTTGAGAAGATTAATAGTAAACTGAGTTTATATAACAAGTGGTTGCTTTAAGTAATTAATAATAAAATAGTTTTATTAAAAACAAATACTTTTTATTGTTATACTAAAATACTAAAATTTAACTAAGTTTTCTAGATAATCGTAATCATATTCGTAATCGTAAAAATAAAAATCGTTGCATCACTATTTAGAATGCCGTTTTGCACCTAAATATACTATTTATGAGTAACTCTCCTTCACCCCAATTGGGGGTTAACCGTAGTTTATTTAAATAAAGTAACCATTTTTTTAAATATTTCGGTAAATCGCTCAAAATTTTTGTAGTAAAAATATTTTAAATAGATGTAATTTAATTACCCGTTACTGAATTAATTTTACTGTTAATTAGTTCAAATGGCATACAAATTTTAAATACAGCGCGCTTTGTTGATCCCGGGATTTACATACGGTAAAGACGGCCTTCTTAGTACCCCCTTAATATTAGTACCAAACTTTTTAATAGGAAGAGATGAGATTTATCTCAATAATATGTTGAATACATTATTTTACGATAATGAAATCGATGATCAAGACGAAGAAAGAAATGAAGGTGAAAAACAAGAGGACCAATATTTTCAATTATAAACAACTCAAATGAAATTGAAAAAAAAATATTTTAAAGAATGGTGTTTAATTAAATTTATATTTTTTAAGTAAACAATTTTTATAATACATAATAAAAAAAAATTGTACTTAATTTTTTAACAATTCTTTTCTTACAATATTAAAACACTTTTTAAAAGCTTTTATTTAACTTGCAATGTTTGTATGTTTGTTTGTTTAGGTCAAATCTTGCAATAACATTTCGGCTTTTTCTAACTAAGCAACATAGTATATAGTCGGGGGGCATACTTAATGAAATATACACTACATGGGAAATTTCATGATGAAATTGTGGGAGTAAGTTTAATACATTCCTTATGCCCTCCATAATCATACCTTACCACGTGCTTTGCTTGAATTTGTGGCAGTCGGCCTATATGGCGTCATATATTCAAGATGGAAGACATCATTGGAAGTTCTCGATTATAACTGTTGATAGGCCCACCTTAACAATATTTTGTACTGAATCTTTTTTGTTCTAAATAAAATTTTAAACAAAAAAAGTTATAACAGTTTTTGTGGTATAACCTACCGGACCAGTTATAGCCAGTTAAGGCTTAGTTAAGAAATTAATATTTATTTCAATATTTTTATTGAATTAATTGTAAGGTTGTATTGCATGTAAAATGTGTTCAGCTTAATACTCTTCATCTGAAAGGTCATCGATATCAAAATGTTGGCCTTGATTCTCGCATGTCTTCCTCGCCTCCACACATAAAACTCAGTGCATAAAATGTTTTGGGATTTACATTTACAGGATACATCACATTTCCCTTTTACATATGAACACCGAATTAATTTTACTATGGTTTCAGGTGCACATGGAAGTGTTGGTAGATTAGACTGGTCAGAAAGATGCCATTCGATAACCTGGTAATGTGCTCTACGAATAAAAGGAGATAGTAACGTTTTTGTAGGAGGCAGATGTTCACTTTGCGTCTTGTGCTTGGAGAACATCAACCAACGAAGCTCTCCAATGTCTGAAATTTTTGTCCCTTGTACCTTACGAATTAATTTTTCAGTGATAGTTTCAGGTTTCAGCTTCATCCCCGAATTCTTCAATGGATCCAAGTTTCCCAAAAATGTCATTATCTGAGGTCTTATAAACCTTCCAAAACGATGATTTTCCCTTCTTTGCAAGTGAACCTGTGACATCATATCCTGACAGAGCATGCAGACCTTGTAACCCTTTTATCTTTTCTGGTCCTAATACTGTGCAAATTCCGCCAACGTCAATCATTCTTCGATTATTTCCTATACCAGTGACAAACATGCTTAGACATGTAAAAGATTTTGACCACCACAATACTAGTAGAAATACGTCTGTATCAGGCGAATATATATGAATCACAGTAGCTCCTTTTCAGGAGGTAAAATGGCAGTGCAGTATTATTTTAACGTCAGCTTCTTCATGACTACTTTGAAGTTCACTTATGTCACTTCCGAAAGACGATTTGGTTTCAGTCCTCCAGCTTACGATTAGGCTTCTCTCAATATTGCGTGTGTACAACAATCCCTTTTTTTTTGCAAGATACGCTTTAGCTATCCTTTGTTTTTATATGAGAAAGGAGGGATTTCATCTGTATATTTGCAATGTTTGTCGGTTATTTTGTACTCAGTGGGTGTTACTGTAGATGTCCTTTTATGTCATCACAGATTTAAGAGAATTTTCAATGTATATTTCAAACACCAAGTGAATTTCATCATATTTTAAACTCCAAAACTAGATTATTTCATGTTTTAACCTGCACTGATTTTTTCGACTGCAGCTTTGCCATTCCATCAAGAACATTGACACTGTGGGATTTTGCATTCAGATGCTCTGTTATATTTGAATCCACCAAAGGTATAGACAAAGAAGTTTGTACAGTATTATCAATTTTTGCAGGGTGTTCCTCTTCTAAAATATTCATTAGTTTTGATTTATTTGTAGACAACTTCATTGATCCATCCAGATTAAACATGGAGAACGGAACTGACAAGAATTCATAATTACTTAATGATGTTTTTAGTTCAATATCAGTACGGCTTCTCGATATAACTAGCAAGCGTGTGAATAATGATTGGTCGAATTGTACTACAGTGTCAGCTAACTTGTTGTCTTGTATGTAGCTTTGCATAAATTAAGTTTTCCTTTCTTCATTGGATCCCACAAATTCGTACTGTCAGTTTCAATTCGTTTTTTTTAAAGAGGTGTACATTTCACAACCCTTTTCTAAAATGCTTAATGTATCTGTTTGTATGGTTTCATGAAATACACACTTTGTTGTTGTGTTGATCAGTTCACTGCCTTCATATGTTATAGGGTTGGTCGATGTTCTGATAGTGTTATAGATACATTGCACATCTTCATATTCTTCATGTTGTCGCTTTCCTCTAGATCGTGTCAAAGGGTGGTGTTTTATTTTTACTTCTTCTGCTATTCCAATCACTGCTTTGGTTTCTGTAGGAAGTTTTGCCAGCTCAAAAAGAATCGTGTTAAAGTATTTTTCTTTTGTGTTATGTTAATTTGAAATGATACGAGTGATAACAAAATTAAAAATGTTTTTATTCAAAACACCTAAACGATAAAAGATATCGATAAATTCCTAAGGACCTTCTTTATAGAGAATTTCCTTGTAAATAACAAAGGTTCAGTACAAAATATTGATAGGATGGCTCTATCAAGAGTTTTAATCGAGGACTTCTGATGATGTCTGGGGTGGATGCCATCTTGGATATATGACATCATATAGGCCGTCTGCCACAAAATCAAGCAAAGCACCTGGTAAGGCATGATTATGGAGGGCATAAGGAAGGTATTAAAATTGGCCCCACAATTTCATCATCAAAGTTCCCACGGGATGTGTTACGCCCCCCGACTAATAGCCATTATCGGTCTAAATCCAATATGGCGGATCGGCTTTTTAGTCACAGCCCCCTTGATATGGGTATCAAATGAACGGGTTTGACGAGTAAAATACGATAAACAATGTGACGTCATTCTAAATTCAATATGGCGGACGACCCAAGCTGGCGGATCGCCTCTTTCTTCACAACCCCCTTGATATGGGTATCAAATGAAAGGGTTTGATGAGTAAAATACGATAAACTATGTGACGTCATTCTAAATTCAATATGGCGGACGTCCCAAGATGGCGAATCGCCTTTTCTTCACAACCCTCTTGATATGGGTATCAAATAAAAGGGTTTGACGAGTAAAATACTATACACTATGTGACGTCATTCTAAATTCAATATGGCGGAGTATCTTTTTCTTCACAACCCCCCTTGATATGGGTATCAAATGAAAGGGTTTGACGAGTAAAATACGATAAACTATGTAACGCCGTTATAAATCCAATATGGCGGACGCCCTAGGATGGCAAATTATCTTTTTCTTCACAACTCCCTTGCCATTTGTATCAAATGAAAGGGTTTTGTCTGTCTGTTTGTAAAATAAGTAGACTAAAAAGTAAAAAATAAAATTATATATATAAACATTTTTAAGAAATAGCTTTTATTTGAGAAAACTGTACTAAAAAGTAAAAATAATTTTTTAAAATTCATGCATCTGGAAACCAAAAGCTTTGGGTGCGGTCAATTGAGCAAAGTAACTATGCAATAGTGCTATATGACCGTCCGCAAAGCTTTTGGTTTCCAGGTATAATATGAATTTAAAAAAATTATTTTTACTTTTCAGTACAGTTTTTTTAAATAAAAGCTTTTTCTTAAAAATATTTTTTTTATATAATTTTATTACTTCTGTAATTTCCACGTAAAATGCACGTAAACAAAGTTTAAATTGTATACTAAATATTTACTATTAAGACTATTATTTTCAATTTTAAAAATTACGTATTAAATTAAAACAATAATAATAGTCTTAAAAAAATATAAAAAAATATATCGTGTTTTTATACCCTATAGCAGCCAATCTTGAATTTTCCAATTTTCACTTCAAAATCATAATCGGAGACTCGAAAATCGCCGAATATACATTTTCAGTCGGTTTTCTCAAATACTTTCCAAGATAGCAAATTAATAAATTTACTTAATTCGTTTAGTGTTTGAAATTGCTAGTTTATAATAGAAAAGTCCCAGCGGCCTGTTTTTTTTTTCTTTTTACCATTGTTCCTTAGACCTCAATAAACAGTTTACAAAAAAAAAATTATTCCGACTGGTCCTTTGCCAGAAAATATCTCAATTTTTAACTTTTCTATATTGACGTGACTAGATGGTCATTTAATTTTTGGGATACAAAAAAATGTAAATCCGATTGAAGACTTTTAATGAATTGAAGTGTCCTGTTTACGGTTCCAGCAATTATGACAGGGCAGCCAGGATGATTTAAGTCAAATACAAGACAAGGGTTGCTCGAAAAGTAATAATTATTGATGGTATTGAATTTTCATTGTTTTGAGTTTTTTTATGATTTTATGTACATAATTGCCAAATGCCGAAAGTGCCGAATGGTGATAGATTTTCCGAATCGGCTTCAAAGTTGGGGAGGTGCGACAGGGGATGGGGGGTGCAACACCCCCCCCATACCCCTCTCTGTACCCGTCCCTGACTATATGTTCTATTTTTTCTTCTTGACGTGTAAAAATTTTGTAATTTGTGACACCAATAAATCCTTATTTACTTACTTTTTAATTTTCTTTTTATGTGTAAATAATCATGCTGAAGTGGAATTTTATCTAATAGTACTTTTATTTTAGGTGAATTAATTGTTTTAAAAAGTGGTCAAGAATTCTTGGATGCAATTGACAAAGAACATAAGTCAGTGACAATAATTGTTCATATTTACGAGGAAAATGTAGAGGCTTGTCGCGCTATGAATGTCTGCCTCAAAGATTTGTGCAAGCTTTACATTAACGTCAAATTTTGTGCCATTATTGGCTCACAAGCTGGTATGAGCAGGCAATTTAAAGCCGATGGCGTTCCTGCCTTGCTCGTGTATAAAGCAGGGAATCTTGTGGGTAATTTTATACGGCTATCTGATGATCTTGGTAACGATTTTCAACCAGAAGATGTTCAGGGATATTTGGTGGAACATGGCCTGTTAGAAGATAAAAGCTGTACCCCAATACTCATAAAAAGCTCTACTCCAGATAGCGATAGCGATTAATAATGTGGAATATAATAGTATGTTGGTGCTATGTTACATAGTTGGTCATGCCAGTACTCATGTACAATAATAATTAGTTCAAAGCATTGCTCTTGATGTGGAAATTGGTATAGATAATAATAGAAATAAGAGACATGTCGAATTCATTATGAAGATATTTTGATGGTCTTTGATAAAAGATACTGATAATACTGATGATAGTCAGTATTATTTTTGTGGCAATTACTGATGATATACTAACCTGTCAAGAGCACTGCTGCAAACGAGTATCTCCATTTAAAGGTGCTTCTATTTTATAGGTCATGGGCCAGTCGGAATAGCTTTTTTGTGCGAAATGTGGTTTACCCGCAATTTTTTTTTTCTTAAAGAAGTATAGTTTGGGATGTACACAAACATATGTCAACTATCCGCACACGTGACAGGTGGGGCATCACAATTTAAAATTCAAAAATCGTCAATTTTTTGCCATTTTTCGCTTTATTTGCAATATAACTCGTAAATGAAGCATTGTTCGAAAATATGTCAAGAGATAGAAAAGTTGAGAAAATTGATATTGACCATTTTATTATTCTTGACATTTTCCCAGAAAATTTTTCGTTTAAGAGCTGGAGACGAAAGAACTGCTACTTTTCTATTTTTTGATTTTTTTCTTTTTTCAAAGTGAATATAATAATTATTAATACGAAATATATGCCTGGTAAGGCATGATTATGGAGGGCATAAGGAAGGTATTAAAATTGACCCCACAATTTCATCATCTTTCCCACGGGATGTGTTACGCCCCCCCAACTAATAGCCAATATGGCCGACGTCCCAAGATGGCGGATCGGCTTTTTAGTCACAACCCCCTTGATATGGGTATCGAATGAAAGGGTTTGATGAGTAAAATACGATAAACCATGATACAAAGAATACAAGGTATGACATTGCGCATGTGGGCGGAGCCAAATCAACGGTTGCTTCATCACGCGGTGATAATTTTCTGCTCGCTTCCTTCGTAAAAGTGAGTTTGCCGACGTCTGTGGAAGTTGTTTTTCGGATTATTTTACTTATTTTAGTGTTTTGGCAATAACCTTTAGTTATAAAAATGCGTTGTGCATTGGCATCATGTAAAAGTGACAATATGTTTAAAACGTATTTATGCGGAGATAAAGCTCATTTATAAAGAACGATGCTTACTAAGAACACTAAGAATCCCTATTTATTCAAAATTCCAATGGGTTCAGGCAAATCTATGATACAAATTCTTTTAGTCCGGGAGGTAGCGACACATTTTAGTCACTCATTTCAGCATGGCTTGTTTTCTCTAAAATGTTAGTTTATTACGTGTACAAACACAAAACCGAGGTCAGCTGGCGCATACGCGGTGGAGGCGGATGCTGGAAAGCCTCCCACGTGTTATAAATTTATGAAAATAAAATAATACCAGCAGACTTGAAATTTTGTACAATATTCTATTAGATTGTAACATGATAAAAAAATATATTCAGCTGCTGACATAGCGGTGGAAAGTACGTCCGCTGCTCGGATGAACGTTCGGATGATACGTAAAAATTCAAGTCAATTCAGCAAGCTTGAAACTTCATTAAAAAATGATTTATTCTATACATTTCACGAAAAATATAGTCAGCTGATGATCAGCCGGTGGAAAAGTCGTCAGCCGACATCGTAAACATTGCGGCTCGAGTTCAGTGCCCGGTGTGCTGTTTGTGTACATTAAGCGTCGCGCGTTATTTTCAAAACAAACTTTCACTTTTGCTGTTGTAAATACACAATATTCATGATTAATAATAGCTTAAATTTATAATATAAAATAAATACAGTCTCTATTTTTTTTATAATTTTTCCGTTTAATGATATAATTTGAATAATAATAAACTACTATAAGAATTAATTTACAAAATCTACGTGCATTAGTATATCAAAAAATTCTTGCTCACTGGCGTTTTAGTTTTGTACCTGAAAATTGGAGTCCTGCTACCAATTCGGAAAGGTAGCCTAGTAGTTGAGAACCGAGAAAGTAGGGGCTAGCTTGTTGAGCAGATGTTTCTTTAGTTTGGAAATAACCGTTGGTTCGTGCGGAAGAAAAATGGTAAAAATCGTCCAGTCCAATTATTAAGAAAATCCAAAAAGTATGTAGATGCATTTCGTAGATTCTCGGATTGCAACGAAGAAAATTTAGAGGAAATGATACCAATTATGGAGGAATACATCTGCCAAATGTACGGTTTTAAAGCGATTAAAGATATAAATGAAGCTCGTCTGGCAACTTTCAAGAAAACATATAAAGTTGTTGAAAATGATGATGTTTTTCGGCTGCCAAACAATAATATCGACGGTTCCTTAGTACCACCTTGCCAATCAGAGTTAAGGCAGCATTTATTGCGAACTTTTTATATATCGAATCTCTGGGCTCATGCGCACTGCAAAATTCCAAGTGAAGTTGTACCAAATGAATACGGTTGGGAGGAAATAGATAATAAATTTATGTACAAATGGTTTGAAGGATATCAGTTGCCATCAACTATATCGGAAATCACTCTAGATCCAGTTGCAGATAATGATGAAGGTAAAATACTACTGAAGTATTTTATATTGTATAATATTCACGAAACAAATATTTGCAATACAAAAGAAAATCTACGTTTTTTCTTTGTAAAAAATCAGTTATTTTTGCTTCTTATCGACGCATAAGAAATTATAAAACATTAATTAACCAACACTTATTTCTCATGATTATCATTTTTAATTGCAGATGAGGAAGAAGACTTGCATTTAAATACGGAGATAGATGCGCTCGACTCTGATGAAGCTAGCGAGCAAGAAGATTACGGAGACAGCGACTGTGAAAGTTCCAATGAATAATTATATTATAATAATCTGGAGAGATTTTTTCAACTAAAAATAATGCTTAAAAAATTAAATAAAATCATTGTGTTTGATATTATTAATCATGAGTATTGTTTATTTATGCAAGATTAATAAGACATTATTTAAATAACTAATTAATAATAAACTCTAGTATACCTGTCATGAAGAACAGCAAGTATAAGATTTGAAAATAACGTGCGACGCTTAATGTACACAAACAGCACGTCGGGCACTGAATTCAAGCCGCAATTTTTACGGTGTCAGCTGACGACTTTTCCACCAGCTGATCGACAGCTGACTATATTTTTCGTGAAATGTATAGAATAAATCATTTTTTAATGAAGTTTCAAGCTTGCCGAATTGAATGAATGAATTTTTACGTATCGTCCGAACGTTCATCCGAGCAGCGGACGTACTTTCCACCGCTATTTCAGCAGCTGAATATATTTTTTTATCATGTTACAATCTAATAGAATACTGTAAAGAATTTCAAGTCTGCTGGTATTATTTCATTTTCATAAATTTATAACACGTGGGAGGCTTTCCAGCATCTGCCTCCCCCGCGGACGCGTCAGCTGACCTCGGTTTTGTGTATGTACACGTAATAAACTATCATTTCAGAGAAAACTAGCCATGCTGAAATGACTAGCTCCAAAATGTCGCTACCACCCGGACTATTTGTATCATGAGGAAAATCCTATGTAATTTAAAATCCCGCTATCACCGCGTGACGTCTTGCGCCAACCGGACCGAATTTGGCGAACTGAATATCATACCTTTTATTCTTTGTATCATGACGATAAACTATGTGACGTCATTCTAAATTCAATATGGCGGACATCCCAAGATGGCGGATCGCCTTTTTCTTCACAACTCTCTTGATATGGGTATCAAATAAAAGGGTGTAAATGTAAATTATGTTTAAAGTTTAAATGTCCAATTTAAAGTTGAAATAAAATATATTTGCAGACCTATATATAATTTACATGTTAAACAGAAAACAAATAAAACTTTTCAGCTATTGAGGTATTAAGGTATTAAAATGACAGTGTTCATGCGTTTCATGTATAACTTAATAGAATAGAATAGAATGGAATAGAATAAGTTTATTTAACAAATTGTTCTACTACAATGTAATTGTTAAAAACTGAACTGAAAATAAATGAACTAAACCCCCACATTAAGTGCTATTTAGAGCAATAAATATATACTTATTATATATATTTTTGTGCACCCAATGCATGCTCAAGTGCTCTAAATAGCACTTAATGTGGGACTTAGTTCATTTATCATAATGTTTCAGGTATTAACAATTACACTGTAGTAGAACAATTTGTTAAATAAACTTGTTCTATTCTGTTCTATTAAGTTAAACATGAAACGCATACACTGTATTGTGTATAAAATAAATAGTCTGTTTGTGAAAATATATATTTGTTTATTTATTTTCCCATCAATTTAATACCTCAATACCTGAAAAGTTTTATTATTTTTTTTCTGTTTAACATGTAAAATATATAGGTCTGTAAATATATTTTATTTCTACTTTAAATTAGACATTTAAACATAATTTACATTATACCGATGATATATTTCGTATTAATATTATATTCACTTTGAAAAAAAAAATAAAAAAATAGAAAAGTAGCATTGTTCTTTCTTCTGCTAGGAAAAATTTTCTGGGACAATGTCAAGAATAATAAAATGTTCAAAATCAATTTTCTCAACTTTTCTATCTCTTTTCGAACAATGCTTCATTTACGGGTTGTATTGCAAATAAAGCGAAAAATGACAAAAAAATTGACGATTTTCGAATTTTAAAGTGTGTTGCCCCACCTTTATCACGTGTGTGGATAGTTGGCATATGTTCGTGGACATCCCAAACTATACTTTAAGAAAGAAAAAAATTGCGGGTATATGATATTTCGTAAAATGATCCTTTTTTCCATCTATTCCGACTGGCCTATCATTTGATTTGGTGTGATTGTGTTAGTGCTGATGAATATAACTGGAATACTCGTCTAATTTTTTAGGCAGTATTACTTGCACTAAAAAGAGTGACCTGTTTTTTCAAAGTTTTAAGTTATTTTTCTTAATATTAAGTATACATGTTATTTAATTCTTTTGTTGCATTATAATTTTGATTACACGAAATGTAAACTAAAAAAAAATTATTTTCTTGAATATCTGGCTGTTATCTTGCTCTTACTGAAATTTCATCAGTAGTCAAATTTACAATGCTTTTTGTTTTCTAAAACCTATTTTTTTTTTTAAACTTATTTTTGCTAATGTGTTTTTATGATACAAATATTCTTTTTAGAATATCAACTTTGAATTAGAATTGTATTGCATTTTATTTTTCCAATTCAAGTTATTTATTATGGAAAAATATTTTTGTTTTTGTAAAAGGGTGGTACTTTAATTTGTGCCAGAATTTAAGCAATTCTTTTTTAAGAGACAATTTTTTGTGCCAAATGAAATAAAATAATTAATCATAAATTCTTTTGGAAACGTTTTACGTTTAAATGCACATTACACCTTTACTTCAAGAGCCCAATGTCCAATGTCAAATTAGAGATAGTCTCTCATTAAAACCAAACAATCTGAAATGTATGCAAGTAGTTTTTAGTTACCTTCGATGAAATTAAAAAAGTTTTTGCATTCATTCCCAAAATAAAGAGGTTAGGTTCAAAAGAAGACGTTTGCATAAAGACGACATAAATTCATAGGTTGAAGCACCAACAATGTGTGTCACATAGACGTTTATTTTGTGACGTCATATATCTGTTATATTTTATGACTTGACTCTCACGTCAAATTATTGATCATCGACGTCAGTGACTTTAAAAATATGTGAATATGATGTTAGCATGTTAGCTGGGGGCACGTGGTGAGAAATAAGATTAAAAATTATATGACAACTCTAGAGAGGAAGTTGCAACTTTGGTCATTCAAAGATATTATTTAGATTAACGTCCTGGCTGAGTTTAGCCAAAGCTTTTCCATCACTCAATCAGGACACACGTACACACAAACAACAACGCATAACCATCCCTTGTGACCAGGGACCGAAACCGATATCTGCACTGTAATTACGAATTTAAAGTTGACAAAATATGGTTGAAATCAAAAATTCAAATCTTTAAACCATGCTGTAGAAATACCAAATTGTTCGGTGAAAACCATATCTAAGTCGATTCATCCATTATAGAGATTATATAATATTATATAAGGTAAAGGACAAGTAAAAAGCCAAAAACCGAAATCGAAACCGAAAACCGCACTGTAATTACTAAATTTTTTCTAACAGAAACTGAATTGCGGCGGATCTGTAAACCAAATCCATAACCGAGAACCGAATTGTCGCTGCCTTGATAACCGAAACCGTAAATGAAAATCAAATTGTCGCTGCTATGAAAACTGAAAATGATATACGTTATTTAACCCTAACCGAAATTAATTTCGGTTTCGGTCCCTGCTTGTGACATTGCCATCTGCCACAGCTGAGATTCCAACTCAGGAGGGATAACAGCAACTAGCCCTGTTGACTCACTCAACCTCAATTTAGCCCTCTGCTACTATCTCAGTTACACATTATCAGTTCCACTAAACATCCACACCCTAGCCAAGATGTGATCTCGGGATTTCTTGGTCTTTAACCTAACACATAGGCACTAAATCAGTATGATAAATAAAA
Organism: Rutpela maculata; assembly: GCA_936432065.2. Taxonomy (NCBI): domain Eukaryota; kingdom Metazoa; phylum Arthropoda; class Insecta; order Coleoptera; family Cerambycidae; genus Rutpela; species Rutpela maculata. Next base: position 93,801,916 of record OW386285.2, on the reverse strand, counting down.
ATCCAAAAGTTAACAAACACTACCCCGGTCAAACAGGTGTAGAATACCTGTATTTACACTGCCATTCTAATCTAAAATTTGACAAACCTATAGACATTATTCTTAAGAGTTGGCAAATATTCTGCAGAGCTGGTTCGGATACTGGTAAAATGTATCCGGATATCGAATACAGATACCAGCAATGGCGTTCGGATACCGGATACAAGATACAGATACTTTTAGTTGCAAAATGTATTTTAAATACATGTATCCGGATAACGGATACGGATACTTTTTCTATTGAAAACCCTGCTTCACGAAATTCAAAGAGAAAGTGTAAGTAAATGGTTCAAGAAAACTTAATTTTGTCAAATGATAATAATTGCAAAATGAAACTACATATCAAAATGTATTATTTTTGTTTGAATTTGCTTTTGTCAGCACAAGAGTTTCAAAATTGGCATCAGATAAGGCGTTGCGCTGGGGTGAATCTATCATCGTGGCGAAGGAGAATAACCTTTCAACTGCTCCAGATGACGGCAGGCATGTGTTGTACTTCATGGAGAGTTTCTTCAACAGTTGCATGTTTGATCTCTTGTCCTCGAGATATCTTAAAAGATTGAGCTCAATTTTAGAAGCATTATTGGGATTGGATCTGTTCACATCATCACATCAACATCGTTCTTCGCGTTAGCGTTCTCTCCGACTGTGATGGTGTCATTGGTATCTCCGTGGAAATCAAAAAACTCGTCGAACTTCTTCCCTTGTTGTTGGTCATCTTCATCTGCTAAACCATCTGATGATGATTTTGACGCCGTGAGTTCTCCCGCACGTTTTATGATCGTCAATTTGATGTCGCCAACTGTTTTCTGAGGGTTCTTCATGACATTGTACCATCGCAACTTAAATTGCGGAAGAAGAACTGCAGCAATTAGGGGCTCTTCTCGACTAAGATTTAAAGTATCTGAAAAACGCGTCTTCAAGCTCTGGATACACATTTTGATCAGATGTTCTCCACCGTATTTCATCCTTGATTGTGTTCATTTTTGTGCATATCAGCCATCAGCGCATTTTCGCTCTTCTACTGTGTTACACGGGGAACGCCGCAGAGCAAGATGCAAGAACTAGTTTACCGTTCTTGGCCGCAGAGTACTATCTCACGTTAAGTGCGGGGATAATGAATTGTAACCGCGGAAAGATGAAAGTATCCAGATACGGATACTTTGATAATTACCTGGTGATACGGATAACGGATACATTTTCCCCAAAGGATTCAGATACAGCCTTCGGATACACAAAAAGTATCTGGATACTGTATCCGGATACCGAAGTATCCGAGTACTACCCAGCTCTGATATTCTGTTTTGTTGAGGTAAAGGTGGTATATAGTTTTGATTTAGAGTAAAATAATGAAATATCTATTAATAAAATTGGAAACTTAATAATTTTATTTTAGATATTTATTGTTTTTTGACATAACTTTTTTCTTAAAATACAGACTTAAGTGATAAAATCTTGCAAGCAATAATTGACATTATTGGAAGAAAATCTAGTTTTGTTGTAGTTTTGTTTAAAATAAATATAGTCGTTTGTATATAACGTTAGTAGTGGAGATGCATTTAATTTTTAATTTATGCATGTTTTACACCCAGTGCATTCAAAATACTGAATTTCATATCAAAATTGGTAAGAAATAAAGTCAGAATTTTTTTTTCACATCTTTAAGCCATGATATACACTAGTGGCAACCAGAAATCTTGGGTCGATCCCTATGATAAGATAGAGTGAAATATAAATAGCAAAATAATGTACCACTGATGCCAAGCACTTCAACATGTTAAAAGTTCCGCCCTCTCTCACCTCTTATTGTCCCTCCTACAGCTTGTGACGTTTATGATGAAAACAGAAGTTTCTGAAAATTGATTAGTACATTTCAAGACAAGATGAGGTGTACTACTCTTGTCAAGAATGATGTTACTCGTATTGGAGTTTGCTGGAGAGTAGTTATTTGATGCATTTTTTAACGCTCAAATAACCAAACATACTATTTTATTTTTGCACATTTTTAGCCATGGGGCGTGAAAATTAAACTCGTATTCTGTACATAAATAACATAAATCTGATAATAAATAACATGAAAATTCTTTAAATAAATCCAGGTCACAGTTATTTTAGGTGGGGATGTCTAGGCGAATCCACTGCAGTGATGGGATAAAGTGGGGTAAATAAGAAAATGAGAAATCAGATGAAATCCGATTATTGATTAATACGGCTTTATTTGTAATTGGTTTCTTGCTAAAATAACTTAATTAAGAGTGGTTTATAGAAACATCATGATTTGTTAAATTTATTTAGATTTATACTGTGTATTTTAACATGGTGTAAAATAATTTACGTTACCCCAATCTCCTCCAAGTCAAATATCTGCATGCTTTGCCGGCAACAGGTCAAAAGCCCCTCCTACAGTCTACACGTGTGCGCCTCCCGCTCGGCTGTCTAAATTGAATAGGCAGGTTAATATTTTTTTAATCCATAATTCATCCATGTCGTCAAAACATAATCTTTGTTTAATTATGAAGGAATAACACAAACAGAATGAGTTGACCTAAATGTATCACAAAGAAACTTCAGTATAAGAGGAAGGATTATTTTAGACGACTAAAAGTAGCTAAAGAGAAAATTGGCAACAGCATAGGTTAAGTCTGTTTCTTTTCAGCATATTATTTGTCCATTTTTCTTCTCTTCTACCTTACATTGGCATCGACTCAATATTTTACAATGCCACTACTGTACAGCAATTTACTAGACAGGTAATTTCTGTTTCTGATACAATATGATCTGATTGGCTAGAGCTTTAATATCTAGTCTTGTTTAAATCATTTTTCTAGGGTTAACTTCCCTAATTTTATAGTTTGGACGAAATCTTAAAAGAATTATTTGTACTATCAATATATATATGTAATATTTATGTAATACTTTATATGGATTCATAGATACAGTAAAATAAATAATAAATCTGTGGTGTGGTTTAAACAGGCTCCTACAGAATAAATGAAATTTTAAGGAAACCGATCATTCAAATATTTGCAGTTGCAGTGAATTATACAAAATAAAATATTTGTTCTAATTTCATTCGTTTGCATTTTTTAAAATATATTACAATTCAGTTGTCAGTTATCACTTAAATTAATAATAAATCTCTGTAATGGTTTCAATAATAAATATATGAATTTCAATTTTTTAAACGTGGAATGTAATAATTTTAACTCCTTACAGGAGATTCTTTCACCTTACTATGAATTAGTTCCAATACATTCACATTTTAAGTTCAATATTTTTGCGTCAAATTCTAGTTCAAGCAATTTGTGCTCTCTATGATTAAATCCTACAATAATGTGGCGGAAGTATTAAGTCTGAGCGTCTCATACTTGCAAGTGCGTTGCAGAGGTATTCTTTATTTATAGCAACACTCTTTAATATATCAAGTAACTGTAATTTTCATGAAAATAAATATAGTTATGCCTGTAATTCTGCATCGTCGCTTTTGTGTATTTTGAACAAAGAACATTATTTAATAATAATAATAATAATAGTAAACAATATTTATTCAATTAATTATATCATAAAATAATGTAGAACAGGTCAATGCAAAAGAAGAAAAATGTGGATTACATAGATAAATATAAAGCGATAATTGAATATCTAGGTTAACACATTGCAATTAAATAAAAATATTACTTTAATCAGAATAATCAAAATGGTGATGAAAAAATTAATGACTTAAATACTTTTTAATTCTATTTTGAAGTTTTTGGGTACTAAGTTTTTATATTTCTTTGGTATTGTATTATACATTTTTTTTATTAACTGGCACTGGATTTCATTGTACTTGCGTGAAAGTGATTTTTGGCTGACATAGCACTGATGCTGTCAGTCTCTGGCATTAAAGTATGATTGATTTCACATCTGTTGAATAATTATTTGTAGTTTTCGTAGTTTTGGTATATGTAATTATGTATAAAGATGGTAAAGTAAGTATGTTTTTCTATTTAAATACTTCTCTTAATTGCCTTATTATGATAATGTGCGTTATCCACAATGATTACACTATTTGGGGGAATATTAGGAACTAACTTATTGTACCTTTACAATAATCAGCACGGAATTTCTGTGGATATTTCGCTGATAATGGCAGTGCATTTAGTATACCCATAGGTGTTTAAATCTGATCTGACAATACTCGGTAGAATCAACCCAACATTTTGACATAGTATCGTGTATCAAACCATGCTTTACCCAAATAGATAATTGGTCTATTTTATCTTTATAGTTTGATTTTTGTCAATTATCATGTTTGCCAATCTTGAAATCAGGCCGTTTCTCTTATTAACTTTTTAAATTTGGAACCGATCCATTGAAAATGCCCATTAATTTTAGTTTTATCTAGTCTTTTGAGTAAATTATCCAAAGTTGAACAATTTGTTCTTCATACATTTTTTATATTTTATTTTCAATTACATCATCGTCACCTCGAGCTAACTTTGCCATAGTACCAGCATTACTTCTTTTTTTCTGTCTAAAATAAGATGGTTTATAATTTTATGTATAGTTGATATGAACATGTTTGTTAAAAAAACTGTTGTTTGGGTCTTTGTTTTCCAATATTTCGTTTTTTAATATTTTCATGCAAGATAAGGGTTGAATAAATGTTTTGGCATTGATTGATAAATGTTTTCTATGATTGTTTTGAATTCTGCAGTTGATTCACTTCATGGGTGTTTTTTTTTTTTATAAAAAAAGATCTTTCTGTGATAACAAATGGAATTAAAATGACTGATGTTTGTTAGATACCAGTGATACCACAATTGCTATTTTCCCATTTACCCAAAAACCATAAGCCTTAAAATTCTTATAGAGTTGTAAATATATGGTATCAAAATTTTATTACCTATGCCTATAAATGAAGTGTATACAGTGTCAGAAAATGTTTCATTTGGGTCGGCAATGAGAGCAAGCGAGAACGAAGCAACTAGGCTATTATTTTTTATCGTATAACACATCCTACTCGTACCACCTGCTTTCCCCACCACATGTACGTGGGCAGCTCTGTCTGCGGGAAATGTAAAGAATTATTTGATTCGTTTTGAAAGTATAACGAGTTAAATAATTTTAGTTATTAAAGCACGTAATAATACCTATACTGAACAGAGCCAACTACAATAAATGGTACTGAAATTTTTAATAGCAATGATGTACGTGTTTTCCTGATCGCACGTCATTATTTGCTCCCTCTACTAGAGCACTGGTACACGCCTTTATTGTAGGCGGTCTGTCAAGCCGTTGAAACTATGCCTGCCACCCAAATCCAAAATCTTCCGATACTGTATAAGGTTTCATTAAAAGGTGCACTCTATATTTTCTCGTTATGTGTGATACCCAAAAATACTTAGAAAGTGGCAAGATCGTTAATAATGTTTCGCTTTATGTTAATGAAAGTGATGAGTGATTGGAAATATAAAAGCATTTCAAAAATTTTAAAGTACAAAATGCTCTCTGTTAATTATCTTCATTTTTTCATAAGTAATAATAAAGAGGTTACTATTTTATAAGATTTTCTATTTACATGAAAACTTAGATATTATAATAATAAAAAAATGGTATAAAAACATGAAACAGTAGGTCGAGTGTTTCTCGCAGTTTGTTCGAGTATATTATCAAAATGACAACCAAAAAGTTTAAGTATAAATAAAAAATTACCTATCCAAAATTCAAACCTCAATTGGTAATTAGCATGACAATTCCTCGAAACTGACATAAGAAATATGACATTTATTAGTTAAAAGTTATGAGCTCATTTAGTAGTTGTGACTTCTTGTGGATAAGGTATTACTTAAAATTAGACGATATTGAAAATTTCAGATGAATCTGATTTGTGGTTTTCGAAATATACGACTTTTAAAGGGGGAATTGGAAGCACGGTGCGACCAACATTGTGACGTCAGAGAATAGTAATATAAATCGGTGAAAATAGTTGATAAACTGAAATTCTTCACAAACACACATAAGTTTCAAAACACACGGTTTGAGTTAACGATTTGCAATACTGTGAAACTATAATAACGCGCTGCAGCTAGCCGCTTCGGCTAGCGGGTTCCTATCAAGTGACGTCACAGTCGATACTGGACAGGGAGGGTGTGGCCCATTTTTATGATTTTTTTTAACTCCTGACCCCAAAAGACGCGTATGCTAGTTTGTCTGTCTATGGCTTCATATCTCTTCAACGGGTGATCCGATTTTGATGCAGTTTTTTTTATTTGAAAGAGTATTTTGTCGGCAAGGTTATAGGCCATATTAGATTTTGATGTTTGGTTGCCATCTTGAATCCGCCATGTTGAACTTCTCTAGAAATTGTCCAATTGAAATAAAATTGAAAATGTGCAGACAATTATGGTAGCCGAACATGATTTAGGCCTCATTTGGTTCGGTCATATGAATATGGTATGATTAGATACATTGATCGGTTGTTTTTAAAAATTTTCAATTTTACTGTAGATGATTTATAGGTCACAAAATTCTAGTTTTTTGCACAGGGTCTTAAAATTATAAGATCTTTTCGATAATCAAATAAAAAAAAGTGCTAAATGAGCCCATTGCTTACAAAGAACAATAGTGTTATTATGGTCACTACAATAAAAGTAAATAAATATTTTGCCGTGAAGAAAGTTTTTCAGTTAGTTTTGTCGCTGGTAAACATTGTAAATATGATCCTAGCATAAGCAAAATTTGACAGAAGTGGAATTGTCATTAAAAAAAACCGTTACTACATATAAAAAATAGTATGTAATACGTATATATAAAATGCTTAACACAATTATAGAATTATGAAGTATATCTACTTAAACATGTACATCAATCCGTTTCTATGTTAACCAAAGTATAATAGCTGATACAGTTTAAAATAGTATTCATCCAAAAACCAAGAAAAAGAAAATGTCGTTTTATGAATTAGTTACGTGTTACTTTTGTAGGCTAACGAAGAGGGAGGGTTAATAAGAAAATGAACCAAAACGCATGGAATAAGCTTCGTAGCTCCGTAGAAACAATATTCAGTTGATTCCAGCCTAAACGGATGCACCCCCATACCCCACATACTTCCACCAAAATACACAAGTAAAAATACCCGGGCAGGCTGGGTTGCTACAGTGTATATACTGTATACACAGATAAGATGTACCAAACTCACCAACTGACACAGTAAAATCCTCCCTCTTTATATATAAGCACGTAGAGTAGGGAGTTTGATTTAAAATACTTATAATCTAATTTTGACATTAGAATGGTACAGTAGAAATCCAGGACATACTTGACACATGCGGGGGCTTAACCCCACCCCCCCTCTCACACGCAGTATTTATATGTATGCATTTAGGCTTAGAAATTTGATGTATGATTAATTAACAGTTTACAAAACAAAAAATTCCACAGTTAAATAAACTACATATTTATATAGCTACATGTTTATATCGTTAGTTAGTTCGTTTATTCTGGAATTAACTGACTATTGTCTCTACAAACCCAAGAAACTTATTTCATGTGTTTTGGTCTATTTTCTGAGGGGGCGGAAAACCGCCCTTATTGACCCTCCTTTGTTAAAAAATAATATAGTGTAAGGATTCTAGCACGTTTATTTTTCTGTTATGATCATGAGAAAGTAAAAATAATTTTATATTTCCATGTTTCCTTTTCTCTCGTGATGATTTATGTTGAGTAAACAAAGACAAAGGGGATTAAAAACGAACCTATAAATACATAGCCATGTTTTTATTGGGACAGCATTAATAAAATGTCGATATGGAAAGAGTTTCATGGGTAACATAATATAAATTGCATCTCCAATCTAAACATTTTTTGAAAAGAGAAGCGAAAAATAAAATGCAAGAATTTATAGTGTAATTTTATAATTTTAATTATTTACAATAATAAGGAAATCATATTAATTATTAATAATTAATATTAGAATGCTAGAGCTATATTTATTACGTTTTAGTAGAGTTGATGTGATTATTTAAAGAGGCTACAAGACAGTTGTACAATTCTTAATATCATAAGTTTATTTAATCACTCCGATTTCGTGTTTTTCCTAAACTTTTAAATAAAAAAAAATATATTTTTCCTTGCTTACTGGTTTGTTACCAAGGTAACTTTTTTAATACAATAGAATATGAAATAATACAAATATTAGTCCTATAAATTACATTTTTCCAACCCTACATATAAAGTTACAATTTAATAATTGTAAGGATTGATAAATTTTGTCTTTAATTACTATGCCTTAGCCTGGAAACGAGAATAGTAATAAATGCATGTGAATGGAATAGAATAATTTATTAATGTCAGATACACAAAGGTGTTTACATGAGTCAAAAATAGTATATAAAAAAAATTCAGTCTGTGCAACAGATCCTATTGGCGTTTAAATTTGGAGGGGTTGTAATTAAAAATAATTTTTACAAAGGCTTATCAAATCAACGTAGCTCAATGACATGTGCTGCTTGACACTATTGACAGTTCAATTCATCACTATTCTCATTTCTCAGTTAAGGTATAGTGAATAAAACAACAATTTTTCATTATAAGAAGGAAAATTAAGGTAGTGAAAAGTGTTTTGTATACCACATATGAATTAAGACATTCATATCCACTCGTAAAAATAAGCACTCGCCTACGTCTTGGTTATTAATCATTCCGCTCGTTAAAAAATACATGTTAACATAATCTTTCAATCATTTGGATTTGATTTAGCCAATTATTAATTGTTGTGGTCTAAATTCTGAAGATAGAAAATCATTGTTTTATATTTTTATGAAATGATAATGCCCTTTTAACAGAGTATGTACAGAATCGTTTAATTGAAATGTGTGTCGGAAATATTGTAATGAGTTGTGATAAGACTAAAGTTACAATTTAAAAAGATGAACGTAGACAAACAAACCAATAACAATTGAGTGTTGAGTTGGACTTATTAATATATGAGACCTAACCGCAACCAGTTAATACATGAATTTATATGGCAGTCATACAAATTATACGAAACCTTTACATTAACTAATTTTTCTTTTTGTAAGTAAAACCTAGCATTTCCTTTGTTAATAAGCTTGAAAAACAATAATCACTCCCTGCGTTAATTTTTCTAAGATTTAATATTTCACGGCGGATCTCTGATACTTTTATTTTATTTGTAGTAAGTACTATTGTATGTATGTAACGGTAATATTTTTTGTTAGCTTTTGTAGATGTAGCTTTTAATGGTTGTGGAACTGAAATAATGCTGTGTAAAATATAACCAATATATTATAAATAGTTAGTTGGCCTTTCGACCTAACCTATCATATTATAGGGTAAATTTCTTAAAACATTTTTATACTCTCCTACTTTTCTACCACTGTATACCAGTGCAATAAATTGTATACATTTATTTGTGTTTTTTTTATTGAATATCATATTCCTGAGACCCATGCCAGAAAGGACCACGCACATTTCTTAGGTAAAAGTGGTTTTGGTCAAATAATCTGAAATTCGAATATGTTGTACTTCTTGTCGTTGTGAACAAGAGCCTCAATGGGCGACCTAAAATGGACAGTTTTTGAGCTACACTGTAAAAAGATAGTATGGATGATTGTGCGTATTTACTATGAGATTTGTTTAAACTGCATCGTAGCGGGGATATGGCTCAGTGGCAGAGCGTTCGTTTTGCATGTGAAACGCCCCGGGTTCGATCACTGGTATCACCAGAATTTTTTTTATATACCATTCCTGTTTAATTGCTGTCATTTTTAAAACCATATATAATTTTACAACCATAATTATTATTAAACTAAAGAATTAAAGGAAAAAAATGCTAGAGAAATCTCAGACACCTAACGTTCTTCAAGCCAGAGTTGAAATAGACAACCTTCACACTAGAAATGCAAGATGGGTTCGTTTAACTGAAAATCAAATACCTCTTTTTCCCAGATTTAATTTAGATTATTTAAAGGAGCTGACAGTAGGAATTTATCAAGTCAACTTAGCACCTGCTTACGTTCAAGATAAACTACAAAGAGAGGATTCAGAAAGATTTGAATTCGATGAACTTGGAAATGAACCAGCTCTAATCAGAGTGCGGATTTATTCCCGTTTCAGAAATGCAACCAAATACCAACTCTGGATATCATATCATATTGATGACGATGTAATCCAACAAGCTAACGAACAAGATTTAGTTGAAGATAATGAACCGATCTTGGGGTATTACTGCACTTGTAAAACTGGAGCCAGAACACTTGGTTCATGTGCACATGTTGCAAGCGTATTATGGTTCTTAGGATATGCCAGACATCAGCCACGAGTTAAATATCCTAGCACCGCAATGCTTGCAAATATTATTGATGCAGGTCATAGACCGCGACAAGAGGATATACATCCAGGAGCAGGAATAAAAATATAATTCATTTTAATTATGTCTAATGGCCCTGTTCTTTAATTTTTTAGTTTAATAATAATTATGGTTGTAAAATTATATATGCAGTTTTAAAAATGATAGTAATTAAACAGGAATGGTAATGGAATGGTATAAAAAAAATTCTGGTGATACCAATGATGAATGAACGCTCTGCCACTGAGCCATATCCCCGCTACGATGCAGTTTAAACAAATCTCATAGTAAATACATACCATCATCCATACTATCTTTTTACAGTGTAACTCAAAAACTATCCATTTTCGGAGGTCGCCCATTGAGGCTCTTGTTCACAACGACAAGAAGTACAACATATTCGAATTTCAGATTATTTGACCGAAACCACTTTTACCTAAGAAATGTGCGTGGTCCTTTTTAACAAGACAGATATTTGATGGTATTATAATATAAACCTGTCTTTAAAAATAAATGTCTTGTATTTCTGCTTACATTATTCCCAAGCAACACATAAAGTTGTGGGAACGTATCGGCGACTATAAAAGCCACGATAAAGTGGACCACTACCATAGGCTGCCATGTCCTTGCTACGTGGCAGCTACGTAGCCCCCACTAAAATGGGGAAAAATTTTTAGTCACCGGGTAGTGTTTCGGGTAGTCCCGGCCTCTATAGATGTGACTATGTTTAGTTACTATAAAGAATCGGGGTAGTAGCGGGTACTACTCCGCGACTTGGCGGCCTAGTAACCGCTACGTGGCTGCCTAGTAATTGCCACTATCACTTTTTAAAATGGTCTTTATCTTTTAGCGACCTCTTTGTTTTTTTTCTTTTATAATATTGGCGCAGTGAGATAACATACCAAAAAGATGTGTACTTTAGGCGCGTGTTTAAAGTACTTCTTTAGCCATTTTTTCAAACGCAAGTTACTTTTTTGATAAAAGTTGACATATTAAATGATAAAATTTCAGTGCGCCCTCAAAATAACCTTTTTTTTGTAATTTTTTGACAAAATAATTTTAAAAGGCAAGATTAAAAAATTTAATATGTATTAGGGAAACATTTGGAATACTTTCAAAATCATTTTTCGTAGAAGTTTATGATAAGATATTAACATAACCATTGTCTATTTTTGATTACAACCAATTTTTTTTTTCTAAAAATTTTAACAAGAACTATAATAATGGCCGATTTTAACAAAGGTACTATAAAGTTAGACCCCCCACCATAAAGTATAGCGGACTACCTCATTTTACCTCTATAAGATCTGTGACTTTAGTGACCCAATAGCAACTATCCTGATGTGACTCTATATTATCAGATTCTATTTTGGAACTGTAAAGTACCAACAGGGAACTATTTCGCTACCCATGTTGCCACTAAAATGCCACGATACTTTAAAGTTCCAAGTGATGGTGACTGGAACTATTCTGGAACCTAGATTGCCTCTCTATGTACTCAGTTACTTTATTTAGGCATCTTAGTGGCACTGGTGGGTGGCAGTAACTGATTCATTGGTACTATATAGTTTTTGCCAATATAGAGTAACAATAAAATTATACTGCCTAGTTCCAGTAACTATCCAAATGTTACTTTGACTTTGGGTGTTTACAGTTCCAATAAATGGTATCGGTGTGGTAACAGTTACTTTAAAAGTACCATATAAAGTAGCCTTACCCAATAAAGTAGCAATATTAGTACCAGGGTGTACCCCAGGAACTAAGGCTTCGTAGCAAAACAGAAACTGAAAGAATTCGGTACCATGTGTGTTATTTGGGTTGTTAAAAAATGTTATTTTGGGTATTCAGCAGATAACTTTCAAAGAAACCATTCGTTCCTTTCATATACCATTGACCATGCTAACAAATCACAACTTATACTCTTTATTTAAGTATTACGAAATTATCTACTTTCTGTATACAGGGTGATTTACCATGACATGCAGAAAATAAAATGGTGTACTAGCCTTCTATGTGGGAAAGCCCCTGCAAAATTTTAGAGTGATTCGAGGTAATTTATTATATTTAATTGCATTAAAACTTGCAGAGATACGCTACGGTTATTGTCTAGGTCAGTGCAAAATACAATGAACCACACATCTAGAACGAATCCGTCCTTCAAATAAAAGTAAGGCCAACTTAATTTCAAGGTAAATTCGATGATAGACGTCCAATTTACGTTCATGGACGTCAGTACATTAAATGGACATAAAACGGACGTCCGGCGGACATCGTATGCTATTAGGGTATCTTTCTACAGAATTTCAATAAGTATAACCGTTTTTAATAAATCTTTCAACCAGCTCTCAAAAAGGGCTCGAAGTGGAAAGTTCTGGTGTAATTGTTTCTAATGGTTTATACCATGTTTTTTGGGTTGCCGAACACAAATCTGAAGTCATCCAACAAAAATTTTCCCCGCAAATAGGTATAAGAAATCATCAAAAAACCATTAAAAATGTTTTTTAGTAGTTTTCAGCTTATAACTTGCAAAGCAAGCTATTTACGCAAAAATTGGTCCTGTAGTAAAATAAAGAGGAGAAAATTACCTACAATTTATGTCTGTAGTAACATTTTTTTGTACGTCGTATGGTTTCCACGTAAAAGAGTGTTGAAATATCGGGGAAATTTTTGGAAAATAGCAAAAAAAAGTTATTTTCGTTTCTGAGTGTTTTCGTTGAGATACAATGCAACAAATCTGTCGCAAGTATCCAGTGATAAGTGTTTCATTTGTGAAAAAGATTTGAGTGAGGGTGCAGTGAAAGTGGTTAAGGAAAAAGGAATAGAAACATTACGTGATGCTAGTAAAAAAAAGAAATTCAAAAAAAAAAACACACCACAGATAGTAGACAACCCCCAAATCCATAGCCAAGGCTGTGCGGCAGGGGGTTACACATTTGGAAAAACGCAGACATACATCCACACCCACCGGTGTTGTCAATACCGGGGCTGGGGGTCGAACCCAGAGGGCGGTAGCGAGTCGATCAGCATATTCGCCACTCAAATACGCCTTAACCGATTGAGCTACCGCGCCGGTTAATGATGATAGGATGTTTTGGCTGGTAAAACATCTGTTAGCATACATGTTTCATGTCAGAAAAATTCCATAAATGAAAAAATGATAGCTGCTCACCTGAAGAAAGCTGCCGAACCAAGCACATCTTCAGGAAAATTAAGATCATCTTCTGAGTATTTTTATTTCAAAACACATTGTTTTGTTTGTGGAACACGTATTCCTGAAGATTACTCAAGGTCACAACAACGACTACCTCCTCATAAATGTAATTTGGTACATCAGGTGACGAAAATAGAGATGAAAGATACAGCTATGAAACAAGCTCAACTACGTGGAGATGATTTCGGTGCAGCAGTTATCAACAGGATCCAGCCGATAACAGACATGATGGCTGCTGATTGTCAGTACTATGGTAAATGTGCCACAAGAAAAATTCCTAGGCAATATGAAAAACAAAAACAGTCTCATCTCACTGTTGAAGGGCAATCTTGCAGCAGCTGGCATTCACACAAAGCAGGCACAAGAGAATGCGGATACACTTATTGTAACCACAGCAATGGATCTCGCACAACAGCATAACCCTGTAGTTATTGTGGGTGAAGATGTAGATTTGCTGGAGATCATGATTGGTCGATGGGGTGTACATTCTAATGTATACTTTCTGAAGCCGGGTAAAGAGACAGTTTCACAGCTAATTTTTTCTCCTAACTGCCAACCAGACCAGGGTTGGAAAAAAAAAGTTGTTTTTTTTTTTAACAGTTTTTTTTGTTTAAAACAGGTTTTTTTTAAGTTTTAAATTGTATGTTTAAAACAGGTTTAAAATGTTTAAAACTATATTCAACTAAAATTAAATGGTGCCAGGCACACTATGTCTACTACTACTACTTGTTGTCAGATGGCGCTCTTAAATGGATTTTACAGCACTCTACAAATAAAATGCTCAATTTAGTGCACGTGACCACTATATCAGAATTATTTATCGGAATGGACCATCATCGGCACTTTTCCTGCTTTTCCACAAACTTCAAAATAATACATTTATTTAAAACATCGCAATGTGTTTTAAACTGTGTTTTAAACAGTTGTTTAAAACATTGCGTTGTGTATTAAATGTTTTAAACATTCTCAAAATATAAGTGTAAAAACTGACAAATTAGTACCTGTCCATATCACACATAGCAATGATGAGCCATTTATAAATAACTCAATGGCAGATGTAAACAGTAAAAGGAGAAATAAAGTTATGTTGCTATCTGACGAACTTGGGAAAAACATCCGACCGAAACTTTATAATCGCCTTCAAACTGAATTTGAATTGATGTCTATAGTAAAGCCCTCTGCGAACATGTGTAATATCATTGAAAATATTGAGTTTCTTAGTAATGACTTTGACACCAATGATTGGCTGCTTATATTTGCGGGAAAAAATGATCTTGATAGAAAAAAATTCCCATCCTTTAGATATATTAACGAGAAACTCAAGAAATGTAGTAACACAAATATTATTTTATCATCTATTCCCTATACAAAATGTCACATGGCTAATCAAAGAATCTACAAGTATAATAGCAAGCTAAATGCATATATACAAAAATTAAACAAGATCATAGAAGGTAATATAGTATTCTATGAAATCAATAAAGAAAATTACAGAATCAACATCGACGTTATTTGCAAGGACCTGCATAACTTAATCACCAGCAACAGAAAACAGCACTGGCACAAAAAATCCCTAATATTTATCAAAAGGAATAAATCATCAATTCCACATGAGATGCAATTACATGAAACTGAAGTGAATGTTGTAAATACTAAGTCCAGCACTGTCGTAGGAATGGATAGTAGTAATGTTGAATTTCAAACAATCTCATTTAGGGAAGACATCACCAATCATACTACAATCGAACTGACTGACCAAGTGATATCGACCATCATTATTGAAGATAGACTAATACCAGAAGATAGCGCAATATTAATAGACCCAGATAAAGAAGAAATGGAATCTCTTTTTTAGGAACACAGACGAGAATTTCGATGAAGAAAAATTCAAATTATCACTTTGTAATATTAATGTGCAGAGTTTATTAAATAAAATTGATGAGCTTGAAGTATTTAGTCAAGCAGAAAGTATTGATGTGCTGTGTATCACAGCGCATTGGATTCAAAACAACAATATAAGTAATATAATAGTACCAGGTTTCAAAATATGTTCTCATTTCTCTAGAACCGATCATATACACGGAGGCTCTATAATATTATGTAATGACCATATTTCTGAGAATGCATCAGAGATAACAAAGCTAAAAAAATATTCAGTTGAATGTCACATCGAAATGTGTGGTATAATATACAACAACACAGCAATTATATGTGCTTATCGTCCACCGAATGGTGAGTTAGATATTTTTTTTAACAGCATTTCTGCAGCTATAGAAATGGTAATGAAAAAAACTAAAATGATAATCTTTTGTTGTGATTTTAACATTGACTATGGCAAAAATAATCTTGCTAAACAGACTTTGTGTGAAATCTTGGACTCATTTGAACTAACCATCACATCCCATGATCCAACTAGGATATTTACAACGCGCAATGGTCAAACTCACTCTAGCATAATTGATTACCTAAGTACAAATTTGCCCCTAGATATGTATCATTATAAAATTATAGATCCTTGTATAGCAGACCACTTTGCACAAATAATGACCATTGGAAATATAAAAAATAAGCGAATCCCTGATGATGACATCAAAACCTATAGGATTTTTTCTGAAAAAAATATATCCCTATTCGTAGATAAAGTAACTCAGATTGACTGGTCATTTATTTCTGATATTGATGATATCAATGTAGCATTTTGCAAACTGGTGAATGACTTGTCAACTTGTTTAGATACCTGCTGTCCTCTAGTCGAAAGGAAAAATAACAATAGCTTAAAGAAAGATACGTGGTTTAATGATAATTTGCTCAAACAAAGGAACGATTTAAAAATGCTCTGGTGGTTAGTAAACTCAACTAATTGTGCAAACGCAAAGATGCTTTATTTGAACAAAAAAAAAGAGTATAAGAAGAATATTAAAACGGCAAAGAATGATTATTATAAAAATCAAATTAACAACTCAGGAAATAAGAGCAAAGAAACATGGAAAATAATAAATAGTAAACTTGGTCGTAACAAAAAAAAAACTAATTCAATAGAGCTGACAATTGATAATAATATGATAAGTGATTCTACTGAAATAGCCAATAATTTTGCAAATTATTTTAGCTCAATATCCAAAATCAAACTATTTGAACACTTCGGAGAAAATATGTCTCTACCATGCACCACTATGGGTAACCAGCCACAAACTCTATTTGTGTGCTATATAGATGAGTATACTATTAAAAGTGAGATTGCAAATCTGAAAAATAAAAACTCAACTGGACTAGATGGAATTACTATTAAATTATTAAAACGCATTAGTGACACTATATGTAAGCCTTTAGAATATCTTATCAATAAATCTTTGGAATCTGGAACGTTTCCAGATATTCTAAAAATAGCATGTATCATACCACTCTACAAAAAAGATGATCCACATAATATAGCCAATTATCGCCAAATCTCACTCTTGAGCGTATTTTCTAAATTAATTGAGAGACTGGTTCATAACATGATGGTTAAATTTTTAAATTTGCATGATATTATTTCACCCTGCCAACATGGTTTTATATCCACGAAATCTATCGAGACTGCTTCCTATCATCTATTAGACTCTATTTACAAAGATCTTGATAGAGGAATGTATGTAATGTCACTAATGTTTGACCTGTCTCGAGCATTTGATACTATTAATATTGAGTTTTTAATTAGAAAATTAAATGCCATTGGTATACGGGGAACTCTATTGGAGTGGATACAATCCTATATGTCCAACAGAAAATTGCTGATTAAGTATAACAACACTATGTCAGACATGAGAGATGTGTACATGGGAGTCCCTCAGGGTTCTGTGTTGGGACCTCTGCTGTTTGCACTATATGTGAACGATTTGCCTAAACACATCACTAAAGATAGAATCACAATGTTCGCAGATGATACCACTATTACAGTCTCAGCACAGACCCCGGAGGAGCTAGCTGAAAACGTAACTCATGTCTGCAATGAACTCGATATCTGGTGTCAGCGTAATCAACTAATATTAAACGATAAAAAAACTGTCTACATAAATTTTCATAATAGAAAAGGACTTACTCCAGATTTTCTGATTAATAACAATATTGATGTGGTGCCAAATGTAAAATTCTTAGGAACTTGGCTTGATAATAAACTTTGTTGGGATAATCACATAGATTATGTTTGTAACAAACTAAGCTCTGCGTTTTTTGCCATATTACAGATGAAAACTGTACTCGATACTAATGGCTTATTAAATATCTATTATGCCTTAGCCTACAGCCACTTGTCATTGAATATCATTACATGGGGAGTAGGCAGAAATGTGTCAATCTCACAAAAAAGATTAATTAGACTGATTTTTAATTTAAAACCAATGGATAGCTGCAGGAGTGTATTCAAGAAAAATAAAATATTAACTGTAGCATGTATTTTCATTTTGAAATGTGTATGTTACACATACACTTATATAATACCCGGAATAATAATAGATTGACAATACCAATTCATTCTACCACTCTTTATAAACATTCACCTAATTACAATGCCATCAATCTATTTAATAAACTCCCCGAAAACCTAAAAACCATAATAGGCTACAATAAATTTAAAATAGCCACAAAAAACTACTTAATAGAAATGGCTTTTTATAGCGTATTAGAGTATTTGATTTAATAATTTTGCGTTTTTACATGTTTTGTACCCTATACTTACATTCTAACTGTTTGTGTTGTACCTTTTTATTGACAATTTATATGACCTATATTTTATATTTATATGTTATGTTTATTATTTGTTATACTTTATTACTTTTAGTTTTGACTTACCATATATACATGTAATGTATCAGATAATGGTTAATAAAGAATTTATTTATTTATTTGTTGAAAACACAGTGCGATGTTTTAAACACTTTGTTTAAAACATTTTGTTTTAAACATGCCAACCCTGGACCAGACTAATCCATCAGTGACAACATATTGTTTTTGTATACCGTGGGAGGATATGACATAACTTCAGTCTCGTTCAAAGTAAGAAAGATTAGGTTTCTCCAAACCATCAAGAAAAACCCTGCTCTAACCAAGACCATTGAAGTTTTTAAAAATCCTACGGCACATGCTGAAGCTGTTACTAATGCTGGCCTTACCTTTTTCACCGCATTGTACAAATTGACTGACATGGAAGGCATGTCCTTGAACAAATTGAGGTATAAATGCTACCTTAGGTTTGCATACAGGACAACAGCCCATTTGGCGTCCTACCTCCTACTGAGGCTGCAGCACAGCAACATTCGTTGAGAGTATACTTTCAAGTACAACAGTGGCTTGGAAATGAAAAAGATCCTGAGCAATGGGGTTGGAAGAAAATCCAAGGTGGTCTGCAGCCAGTACTTATTCACAGTATTAAAGTTTGTTGTATGAGCAATAAATTAATTTAAGAGTTTAATTGACTTAACAAATTGCGGCTGGCAGCATTGTTCTTGACCGAACTCCATAAAAAAAATATATTTTATTTTTGGATTTAATAATATAATATACAGATAATTAAATTCCCTTTTATTAAAAAAGCAGGCATGCTGATATACTGAATACATAAATATTTGATAAAATCAATTAAAAAAAAAGTACATAGGTATATAAATCTATTAATAAACATATATTCTTGCTTTATTAAAACTATAAGAGGGACTTTTCAGTAGTAATAATCTATAAATGTTAATCATAACCTTTCAAATTCCCTCTTCAAATTAAGAATATTTACAGTCTATTTACATAATTGTATTAACTTTTGAGGCAATCGTATAATAGTTTTTTCTTTTCAATTGATGATTTATATTGAAGGTAAGATTTTAAAATGTCATCATATTGCTTACAAGAAACCTGATTGTATTTTTCTTTCAATTCACTTAAATCTTCTATTTCCTTCCGACAGTCCTGTTGTTGCTCTTTGAGATCCTTAATCAGTTGCTTATATGCTCTCAGCGAATTACTTGTTTCCATAAATACATCGATGCGTACTTTTTCTTCAGCAAGAAGAGATTTCAAACTATTCATCTTTTCTTCTACTTGGCATTCTTTTATCTTTTGCTCAGTTGTTTGCGGTAATTTCTTTAATCTCAAATTAGATATTTCTTTTAGAGTTTCATGCAAACTTAATAAATTTTTAACATACAGCTCTTGTTCATATATTAGTTTATTTTTATAGTCTATCAAAACTTTGTCTTCAGGTGATATCTGTAGAGGTACTGCATCTTGAACAGTTCCAGTTTTATTGATATCTTTACTGGTTAGTTTAGAAAATCCGCCAACAATTTCTTTAAACTTCTGATCTAATTTCAATTTTAAAACGTCTTGAAGTTGATTTCTCTCTGTATAATTTAATTCAAGGTGGTTTATATCACAGGAACCAAATATTGAGGCACTACTTTCATCCAACATATCATCTAACGTAACGCTTTGCGCAACATTTACACTTAGCATTATGTCTTTTATTTTATTTTTCAGGCTTTTATTCACATCACTGTTTTCATTGCTATATTCTTCTAATGTGTCATAAATAATTTTGTATTGTGTATATTTACTATGTTCAAGTTTTAAAAATTCGGAAAGATCGTTAACTTCTTGCTCCTGGGCATTATTAGAAATTTTTGAACTTTCTGATACACCGAGAGGCTCATGGATAATACTTGTTCCCATAACACTGGACATTCTTTGTCTTTTTTAAGTGGGCAAACATCCAAATCTCGTTCACTTTTTAGTTCGAATATAAACAAAAGTATTTATGTATGAATGTAAACGATATGTCAAATTCGTTTGACTGCCATGTTTGTTGCGATTGTCGATAAAGGTGGTAACTGTTTAATTTAATAACCAATCCCGCGTACCTAGACATTGCCGCCAATAGAAGAATCATAACTGTTAGAAGAAAATTTCCATATTTTTCAAAATTTAATAATCGTCAAAGCCTATATAGATTCACATATCAAACCTAAGAAATAACATTATTATAAAATCTAGATAAAAGGGTTAAATAGGTGTTTATGATTTTATATAATATTTGCAATTCGATTCTTAAGTTGGTAATACAAATTTGCGCATAATAGAATTCTACCGTTCTGTGGTTCTACCGGCATGTTTTACTTTCGTCGTGCTAGCAAAAGATGCAAGTAACTGTGAAAGCCTTGTTCTAATCGAGTTTTGATAAATATTGCGGTGTGAAATGCATTAATTATTGGAGTAAAGACTGTTTGTCGTACGCTACTACGAAAAAATGGAGAGGCCATCTATTTTTGCACCAGTAGTGACTGAGGAAGAATGGCAAACTGTGCCAGCTGAAATAGGAGATAAAATATCTAAATTCGTAAATGAAAAATTTGAAGAGTTTATAACATCCAAGGCGTTGCTAGAAACCAAACATTTTAATACAGGTAGGGGTAATATATTTAATGTAAATTTATTTTTTGACCTATTACTTTTTCATGGGCTTTTAAAGAACAAAGCTTCAGTGGACTGAAAACTTTAAATGAAAAACTAGAGAATGACTGTGAATCTCTCAAATCAAAATTGGAAGTAGCCACCAACACCATAGCGGAATTTGAATCGCAAGTTGCAATTTTAACTGCAGACATTAATAAACAACATGCACAATGTAACAAATTAGAAGCCGAGGCTGCTGATTTTCGCCATCAGCGTAATCTTGCTGTTGATGAGCGTGATGAACATCTTAAGATGAGCCTACGGCGAAATGCTGAAGTAGAGCGATTGCAATCTGAAATTACTACGTTGACAAAGCAACTAGAGTCTGCTGTGAACACTAAATGTGAAGCCTTAGCTCAAGCAGATGAAGTTGCTTCAATGAAGATTACTTTGGAATATCGTGAAAAACGAATGGAACAAGAAAGAGCTCTTCTAACCAGCCAAATGGAAAGCCTAACACAAGAACTAAATCAGCGAACGGAAGAAGTGCTTAATATGAGACGGGATAACACATCTCGTTGTATACAACTGGAAACTAAATTAACTGAAAAAACGCAGGAGTTGACAGTGGCTACTGAACAGATTAGATCACTTACCGATTTGAATAACAATTTGGTTGCAAGGAATGAAGAATTAGCTCAGAAAATGCTCAATCAGCGAGATGTTGATGCGAAAATGAATGAGTCGTATGTGTATGAAATTGAAGCTAAAACAAAAATGGCAAACGCATATAAGTCTATGTATGAAGAAAGTCAGCAACATGCCGAGGAATTAAAGGCAGCTCTGTCTGAGGTAATAAATAAATTTATTTATGGTTTTTCCATTTTAATTTATGATTATGTTTTATCATACAGGTTCAAGAGTTATTAAAAAATGCAACAGAACAATATGGCGAACTTGAAACCAAACATAAAGAATCGGAGTTGGCTCACGAAGAGATTATTGCGAAGAAAAATGAATGTATTGCCATGTTAAAGAAGGAATTAGACACTGCAAACGAAATTCTTGAAAACACTAAGTCAGATCAGTTGCACAAGGATGTGGAAGGTATGTGAAAATATGGCGTTTTATGTCATTTAACTCATCATTTAAGTACATATACCAGACACTCTGAGGTTTCACATTGCATTTAAAAAAAATTGTTTTTTTAATTAGAATACCTTTTTCATATCCCTAATCAACATTTTTAAACAAATCGTTTTCTTCATTTCCTAGTTTTAATATAGAGAGAATTTTATTGTCCTATAGGCCAGTCCAACACACGGTCAATAAACGATACGGTTGCATCAATCGGCAGCTTTAGGACGAGAGAGACGCGGGGGGCGGGAAATCGAATGAAAGAGATAGACATATCTGATTTCCGTGCAAAAGACAGAGACAAAGATGCTTGTAGTGTCTACAGGTGACGTAGGCTGTAGACCCTACCGGAATCTTTGTCTCTGTCTTCTGCATGGAAATCAGATATGTCTGTCTTTTTCATTCGATTTCCCGCCCCCCGCGTCTCTCTCGTCCTAAAGCTGCTGATTGATGCAACCGTATCGTTTATTGACCGTGAGTCCAACACGCTGTCACTTTGCTTTGTTTGTACTACAGCAGCCATCTTTTGTTGGTAAGTTAGGGTTTTTGACAGGCCTAAAGGGCACCATACACGTTCAGTAATCTCATTACCTGACTTTTCGCGTTTTTTCAATCATACTTAATTCAATAATTATAGCTAGATATGCTTTTTTCTTAAATAATGGACATGTAAGGTGTGAAAAATAATGACAGGGAATGACGGGGAAATTTTTACTAATGATGTTTCTGCAATGATCTGCTGGAATGACATTATTGCTGAACGTGTATGGTGCCCTTTAGGCCTGAGAAAAACTCTAACTTACCAACAAAAGATGGCTGCTGTAGTACAAACAAAGCAAAGTGACAGCGTGTTGGACTGGCCTATTCAAGAATTTTCTGTCTCAAATATTAGTAGTACAGTCGATAGGTAGATTCTTATCTGAATAAGTGCGGGAGTTTTGAAACTTTGGTAATTTGTAGATTTCGACACCCTGGATAAAATAAGAAAAAATGCAAAATGGTATCTCAACCGCCGGCGCCGCTATATTGAAAAAATGGCGTGCAAAAACAGCTTAGAAATATCTCGTTTCGGGTGCCTCATACGGCAAAAAATGTTCTTATGAAAATAAAAGAGCTTGTAAAAGAACATTAAATTTTCTACAAAATATGTTCTATATGTTTTTTCGGTAAACTAAATAGTTTCAGTGCAGCGGCCTATTGAAGTCAAGCATTCTTGACAAAATTATGATATTTTGCAATTTCTCGATTTAATGCGACTTTTATGAAGAAGTATTTTTGTGTTGAGATAAAATTTGTTTTCATACCTGAAAATCTGAAAGTATAGTAGATTTTACTTGTCTGCTACGCATAGCTTAATGTTCAATACTCTTTTCCACACCATCTCGACGTAAAGTATAAGGCGTGTTTTTTTTTACGTGGTTATCCCCTATAGGCCCAATCCACGACTAGCCTGCTTCTTGAGGCCTTCTAGGTGCTTGATGTCAGAGGTCCAGGTTTGTTGTAATCTTCAACAATGCTTTCTTCGAAAATTGCTTCCATTGCGCTGTCCACTAATTCTACGTATTGATTGTTCACCATGCTTGCAAGAAATGTTTCGACTGAAGAGTCAACTTCCTCCTCGTCATGAAGCTCATCGGCTGCTGGTGCATTGTCACAGCTTTGTCCATTTCAAAATTTGCAAATTACAGAACATTTTAACCCTGCCTTTCTAAAACCACATGCTGCACTTCACCCTTTTTTGCATTTACAGGAAATAAATTTAAGTAGCTTTTCAGAAGCAGGATCTTTCAGCATTGTTACTGGTTTGCTCTGTTTTCAGCCCCATTCTTCAACATTTTTACAAACCCTCTGCCACTCTTGGACCTGATAATATGCCCTGAATGTATGCTGCCGTGCCGCTGCAGCTAGGTGGTAGAGACGCGATGCTAAACTTGTTTTTTGTGAGCGATCTTACGAAACATTGGTAAAAATAAGCGTCCAGAGAAATATTGTCTCCATGTTTGGCTCCATACAGTGCCAGAATAAAGCGTTCTCCAGGATCAGCAATGGTGTCCGGTTCAGCATTACTATCTTGAAAAACTTGAATGCTGTCCTGTAAATCCTGGTGCTTTTGTAGGATGCTCAGGAACTTTAATTTGGCCCTGATTAAAAAGTGCACAAGTTGTGTCACCCGCTAAAAGCGTGAAGAAATAGAATATTATCAGTGATGATTTTACCGCACGATAAACTATGGGAAGAATACAATCGTTGCAAGGTTTTACCCTTCCCTGGCTTCAAAAAATAAACGTTTTGGCAAGCAGTAGGACAAAGCTGTAAGGACAACTAAAAAGTCTACATCTTCGCCAACAATTATCACAGAATCAAACTCTGCGAACATTTCTATTCCTGTATTTACAATAGTGTTCCTGTATGTACAACTATATGTAGTGACTGTATATTTTTACAAATTATTTCTTAATGCAATTAGCATTGCTTGACATGTCAAAGCACCGCGGTGCATTTTTAAGACCATTAAAAACTATCTATCTATCTAAGCGTGTCTGCATCTTCTGCTGCTTGTTTCATAGAGAAATTGGCATCTTCAGAAGTATTTTTAAACGGGAGATAAGACGACTTTTATTTATCTCATTCGATAAAAATTTTGTTTGGGATACAGTAGGGGCTCATGGATTCGGCAATTTGCACATCGGCTGTAAAATGGTTTCTCGCTCTCCTAAGCCGTTCCGAGATCTTCGTACTCTTCTTCATCACATCCACCATCAAAAACAATGACTGCAGTTGAGCTGTAGTGCCTCCGAACAAACTGAAAATAGTTCTCGCAAATAGAACGAAAGGTCTCGTTACGATTCCACATGACACGATGCAGTAAATATCCACCATCTATCACATATATGGATTTTCCGAAATTGTAACGGACAAAGCTGTGACAATGCACAAGTAAAATCAACTATATTTGTAAATTTTCAGGTATGAAAACAAATTTTGTCTCGAGACAAAAATACTCCTTCATAAAAGTCGCACTAAATTGAGAAATTACAAGAAAGCATAATTTTGTCAAGAATGCTTGTCTTCGATCGGCTGCTGCACCGAAACTATTCAGTTTAACGAAAAAATGTATAGGACCTATTTTGTAGAAAATTTAATGCTCTTTTATTTTCATAAGACCATTTTTTGCCGTATGAGGCACCCGAAGCGATATATTTCAAAGAAACTGTTTTGTGCGCCATTTTTTCAATATGGCGCCGGCGGCTGAGATCACATTTTGCATTTTTCTTTATTTCATTCAAGGCATCGAAATCTACAAATTCCCGAAGTTTGAAAACTCCCACACTTATTCGGACTAAACCCTATGTTTTATGCTCTCATCGCTGTATTATAGTGTGTAATTCTCAATTGAATTTTTGCGTTTCATGAACACAATTCCACTTTGTGTACACTGAAAAAAAAAAAAATGTTTTGATTCAAGAATATAATGGTTTATATATACGCAAATAAATAAATTCTTCATATAAAACAAATACAGTTGTGGCAAGTAATCGAAAGCCGGTAAATTAATTATTCTTGAAACAAAAGTATTTGTTTTATATGAAGAATTTATTTATTTGTAGGGATGGAACGGATCGGGTTTTAGCCGGATTACCGGATCCCGGAATTCCGGTGTAGTGCCTGGATCGGATTTCTGGCAAAGGACCGGATCGGCTAGAACACTCGTTTATACCCGACAATTATCGCCGTAGAGTAAAGAAAATATATAACGGCGGTTATGACATTCCACTTTAGTAGATGTTCTGTGCTTCAGTAATTTTACTGCGGGGGTGCGAGAATAATACGCATATTAGCTAAAATGGCACGAAAATGTACTAGTAAAGAGTGGACCTATTTGTGGATATTACAGTGCAACACCAAAATAATAAAAATAATGACAACGAAGAAAAAGACATATTGAAGCAAGTTGAGACCTACTTAAGTGTAAAAATAATATACCGTAATGAAAATCCAATTATAATAATAATAATAATTACTTTATTGTCGTAAGATCTTATAAAAGATATTGACAACGTCAATTGATTAATTGTAGTTATACACACAGGAGAATATAAATAAAAAAACAATAAAAACCAGTAGTTAGTCACACAAAGAATTTGAAAACAAAGTACGCAACGTCAAATATTAAAATTAATTACTGCAGTAATATTCCTGGAAAGAGTAGAAGCAATTTTCTAGAAGGTAGCGCTTAATGTGGTTTTTGAACTTGCTTATTGGATTAATATCTTTGAGAGAGTTGGGCAAATGATTAAAAATATGACTGCAAAAACAGTAAGGACTCTTTCTATACATTGACAAGTTGAAGTTCGAAATGTGAATATTGGTATTAGACCTGGTATCATGTGCATGCACTGAATTATTTTGTGGGAATTTTCCTTGATTTGTTTTAACGAAAATCGAAACGAAAAAATTAACTGGTGGAAAGAGCATCATAAATTATTCCTAATATGGCACCACTTGCCAGATGCTATTTATCACCTACAGCAAGTAGTGTTTACTCAGAACGTCTTTTTTCCAAAATTGGGAACATATATGAAGAAAAAAGATCACGACTGTCCCCAAGAAATGATAAAAAACTTCTAAGCTGCTGAATAAGTAAGGATTTAATTTGTTTTTTTTTATGCAAAAAATGTAGTTTCTTTACAAAGTCTTATTGTTGAATTAAAAAATAATGATCCGGCCAGAACGTGAAAAAAATCCGGGCGGAACCGGAATTACGGTATATCGGCCGGATTCAGTAATACTGCCGGAATTCCGTTCCATCTCTATTTATTTGCGTATACAGTGCGTGTAATTGCCCATTAGGTATGTACATTCACGTAGCGCGAGGGATATGACAACACAGCAGAGCAAACTCGCCTGTCCTCGCCCGTCGGTGAAGCATCCCAGCTCTCAGTTATTTCATTTCAGCCAGCTGGCACACGCGATGTAATTCTTACTCCCTATACCTAGCCCGCCACTACACACAGTGTATATAAACCAACATAGTCTTGAATCAAAACATTTTTTTTTTACGTGTAAGCTCTTTGGGACTAAAAATGTCACTTGAACCAATTGCCTCCCTATTTCACGCCCTTGTGCTGGTCCTTTCTAGGATGATGATATGAATTAATTTTTACTCGATTCACAAATATTTTGATTATTGCAAGGGATACGTGACATAATTCATAATCGAATAGTTTTTTGGTCAGTACAGGGTATTCTCACTAAGGGAAAGTTGTTAGAAAAAGTTCAAGCCGAGTTCAGCTTGATTCAAAATCAAAATCCATAGTTACTCAAATTGATGGTTGACCAATCAAATGACGGAAGTTAGTAAGTCATATTAAGAATTGTAATCTCTTAATTTTTTTACTGTGTGTTTGAAATAAATATGTCCTTTGTTTTTCTATAAGGTATTCAAATATGATATCACCCAAAATATTCTTGGATATAGGTGGTCAATTGAATTAACTTAATGGTCTCCCTTCTCATTCTTGACAGTATGCTGTCAATCTTGTGCTGAGCCTTATAGTCTTAAGCATTGACTGCTTGAAAACTTCCGTGATAAGATAGAAACATGAAATTCATTTTAAATTAAAGCTCGTTCAGTCATGCATGAAACGCCTATGGTTGGCTGACATATTTGTCAGAGTCGTTTAAAAAAGACAACTTCTGGTACATTAAAAAAATTCGAAATGCATTTTCCTAAAACGGTTGACCTCCGTTAACGATTAGAAAGTTGAAACAAGTGCCAAACGAACGTTAACAAACTTTTCTTAGCATGTGCTTTCAGATGCTATGCTGCAGCCGGTGGTGAAAAAAAAAAATCTTTTATTTCAATTGTAGATCGCCACCAGCCTTTTGCAGATGTCTAAGAAAAGTTGCAAACTTTCGTTTGACACTTGTTTTAACTTTCTAATCATTAATGGAGGTCAACCGTTTTAGGAAAACACATTTCGAATTTTTTTTAATGGACCGGAAGATCTTGTTCAATAGACTATTAAGTCTTCCTCATTAATATGTTCGCTGCGTGTAACGCCAAATGACAGCATCCGACTCCCCCACTATGTGCGGGTAATGCCTTATGGCGCACATTAAAAACATCTACAGCCTCAATGCGTTTAAAAAAAACAGGTCCCGCACAGATGCAAATGTTTTAATATCTCTTACGCAGCGAATGTGTTAAGCATTATATTATATGAGGAGCGGTATGGTATTGAACGAGAACGTCTGTTCAATATTATACCTGAAAACATCCATTAGCAGTTCAGCATTCCTAATATTTAAATATAACATGACTTAGGGCCGGTTTATCAATGCATAAGCAAAAGTGATAGTTATTTTTCGGTTAAGAGATCTGTGTTTAAATCTGTTTTAACCGCCTTCCATGTCACCTTAGCGACCCTCTTAAGTCTAGTAGATCTAGATTTGTCTGAGTAAAGGAGACGGGGCCCTACAGTTTATGTTGGAATCCGAACCACTTCTTGGGGAAAATTTTCAATGAAAAAATTTTTCACCGTGTGGGACTCAAACCCACTTCGCTAGGTACGCTCAGAGTGCAAGCTAGACGCGCTAACCCACTGAGCTACCGACCCTCCGACGGATAAAGTGATAGTTGAAGTTGGTATCTTTATCAAGGCTATTGGATTCTGGTAGTTAGCTATCTTTGTTTGTACAATTTGTTCGTTAGCATGCAGGCAAAAATACATATCACACATGTATCAATTAGGAGCCTAACTGCAATAACGTGTCCAAATTAAACCGGAACAGATCCAAACGACTACCTAGTTTTCAAATAAAATGTAGCGCACTCGAAATTTTACTCAAATTTAATATGTCATAATTTCTAAATTACTTGATTGATTGCCACGAACCTTTTTTTTATTTTGAAGAATGATTCTTTAAGATCATCATACAAACCCAAACATTTTTGTTGATTAAACTTTTGTAATTATTGATACAGGGAAAAATAAAAGTGACTTTTATTCAGGAATTTTAAAACACCCCGTAGACTTATTCGGCACTTGGAATAAGCTCAAAATACCTTTGGGGTTTTAAGCGAAATTCAGATTATATTTTGTTTTTTTGATTCACCTCTTGTATCTTGCTTTGTTTAAGCAAAGTAATGTCAAATACGTATTAACAAAATTGATATTTTGTTTTGTTTAGGGCCATGAACAGATTAAACATTGTTCTAAAAGATGACAGGTGTCAAAATGTTTTTAAAATCACATCACAGGCATTCACTCGCTAATGATTTCGTTTTTGTAGAAAAAATTTTTTTCTCCACGTCGGATCGAAAGTCTCGGGTTAGATATTTTGACCAACATTGAACACATTTCGAGATATTGGCCATTTCTGCGTATTTTTTGACGTTTTTACCAAATTATTTCAAATATAACATCTTTATTTCAAAATTCAACGGATTTATGTTTTGTGGGTCGCTGATTACTAAAACAATAGATATTTTGTCCTAATAGTTTCATTGGATTTTGTAATAAGATATGTTCTATTTTGATAAAAACATTAAAACATACCCAAACTTGACTGGATTGAAAGGTTTAATAGGAATTGTTTTAAGATTTTGCAGGTCAGATTTAATTTTACTCACTTTGTAGCAGCACTATGTTGTAGCGACAACCTTTCTGTGTAATTAAAAAAAAATGTTAACTTTCGTTGCGAATTCAGTTGTCGGGCGAATTAAGTCCATACATAATTTCCTACTGTGCCCCAGTCTGATGAGTAAAACGCTCTGATCTGCTTCAGTCCTGAAAGGGTTAATAAATAAGATAATTACATTTTGTTGAGCGAACATTAAAGCTTGAGTCATGTGCTTTCAGATGCTATGTCGGAAAGCTATTAATTAATACAGAATGTCTATTCGATAATGAATAACCCTGTACATCTGTGTAAATTATACCCATCTCAAGGGAAGACTTAAGAGCATGTAAGAAAAAAAATTTGTTGTATTCCGATATAAGTTTTAAAATGATGCATTACTATATCCACCATCATGACATTCAAGTATTCTTGGTCTACTATTTACATAAAGTTAAAGTGATTTTTACTTATAATTAAAATAACAAAAGCCATTGGATGACACATTTCTTTATTCTGCATAACATTTGTGGCACATTTTTTTGTCCTTTTCATAAAGGTAAAACACATTTATCGAATATGCAAAAGGTTAGCATCCTATTTACATAATTTCGTTAAAATTTATTTGTTTTATTATTGAAACTAGTAGTAGAGAACTAGAATTTAAAAGTTTTTCATATATCTTCCTAGGTCTGTCACCATCAGCTGCGACTGCCTCAAAACTTATTAAATCAGGCATGTCTTATTCTGAAGTTTACTCACGATATGTAAGTGTATCCGAACAGTATTCAAATAAAGAAGAAGAATGTGCTCGTTTGAATAACTATATCACGTGTATCGTGAGGGAAATTGAGGAGAAAGGTCCTCTAATAAAGAAACTACGCCAAGATTATAGTAACACTTTAGATGCAAATGATGCCCTAAAAGCTTCTAATGATTCATTATTAAATGAGGTCCAGCAGCTTCGTGAAGCCAATGCAGAATGCAAACGGTTAGAAGGAATCGCCATCAGAGAAAACGAAAGACTTAAAAAAGAAGTTACAGACTTATCTAGACAAGTCGTTCATTTACTGCATGAAGTCGAACAATCTCGTATTGGTTCATCCTCAACGTCCACTGATAACGATTTAAGTGATAGCGTAAGTTCTGCCGACATTATAACCAAGAAACTTGTAACATTTAATGATATTTCTGAGCTACAAGCCACCAATCAGAAATTACTAGCGTTAGTCAGGGAACTTACAGAGCGCCAAGAAGAAGCCGAATCTTTCGATCCAGCTGCGATTTCTAATCTGAAAATGAAGCTGGAAGACCTGAGAGAGTCACAAAATGAGCTCTTGGAAGAACGAGACCGTCAAAATAAGATGATGGTTACTTTACGTAATCAAAGGGATATGTACAAAAACCTATATGCTCAGGCAGTTAAAGCTTCTGGAGATGATGTACCGATGCAATTGGAAAGAACTTTCATGTCTGAACATGGAGATGGCAAAATGCAAACAGATGCAGAATCACAAATGGAAGAAAAAGTCCAAGATTTGGAAAATCAAATAGAAAAATTGAATAAACAGGTGGATCATTTGAAGGAAGAAAATGATACTTACCGTAAGGAAAAATCTGCAAACGAAAAAATTCTCATTGAACAGTTAGATGGTATGAGAGCTGAAGTGAGGGAATTAACCAGATTAAACTGCAAGTTATCATCCCATGCCGATATGAATGAAGAAAAGTTCAAAATAATGCAAAACAATATGGAGATTTATAAAAAACAGATTAGCGCCCTAGAAAAACAAAATAAAATATACAGTGATGCCATAATTAAGCATGAACAGGCTGCAACTTATCTTAAAGATGAAACTTTACAGTGTCAGACCAAACTTTCCAAATCAGAAGTGATGCTTGGTAACCTTCAAAAGGAGAATGCTTTACTCAAGGATGCCGAACACAGACTTTTGAAAGAGAGGGAGTCATGGAAACGCGAATCTCACCAACAGACCTTGATTAAGACCAACATTGAACTCATTAAAGCAACATTAGAAAGGACGGATGCCGAAGCAAGAATAAAATTGGAATCAAGACTAGATGAAGCGCATAGAGAATGTTCAGCATTGCGTAGAAGATTACAAGAAGAACAAGATCATTTTAGGCAGTTATCTGAACACCTAGAAAAGCAAACAAAGGCAGCTCAGAAGCGTATGGAAGAGGAACGAGAACATGCCGATAAATTGCGTAAAGAACTTGCAGAAGCTAGAGAAGAATTGATAAACAAATCAAGCCAAATAGAGGAACTCGGCAAAAAATTGAAAATGGGACTGTTTGCTGTTCCAGACAGTAATGCAGAAGCTCGCAAACTGAGAGAGTTTGAACAACAACTAAGTGATGCAGAAGCTGAAATTAATTCACTAAAAGCAAAATTGAAAACTGCTAAGGAAGCTTCCGATGAGTACTTCAGTGTAGCAGAAGCTGCAGAAAAACAGGTAAAAGAAGTACTTGAACAACAAGAACTTTTACAACAGGAAGTGGAAAAA
The DNA here is from genome assembly GCA_936432065.2 of Rutpela maculata. Classification (NCBI taxonomy): domain Eukaryota; kingdom Metazoa; phylum Arthropoda; class Insecta; order Coleoptera; family Cerambycidae; genus Rutpela; species Rutpela maculata. The sequence continues at coordinate 93,769,608 of OW386285.2, read as the reverse complement.
CAAAAGAACCTCGTTAAGCAATGGCAAGAAAAATGTTCCGAACTTGAGGGAGAACTGTCCATCCAAATGGATGATCAAGACATGACAAATGCTGGTATAATAACTAAATCCTCTCAACTGCAAGAGGAACTGAGTGTAAAAACTATGGACTTGCGTACAGCAAGAGAGCAACTTGAAAATGCACGAACTGAAAATAAATCTTTAATCGAACAACTGAAAGCTGTCGAAAATAAATACGCAAGAGAAGTGACTTTGCATTCAGTAGATTTACAGGCTCTTACATCGATGAAGGAAGAATTGGATAAGGCATTAGATATAACTAAGCAATTACAGAATGAAAAAGAACAGGCAGTAGAAGCTTTAACTCAAAATAAAATGAATTGGGAAGAACAGGAAAAACTGTTCTATAAAGAAAAGGAAGAGATTGAAAATCGATTCAAAGATATGGAGGCACAAAATAGTTTGCTGCATGATCAAATCCAGGCGCTTAACACACAATTAACCATCTTACAAAGCCAAGCTTCGTCTGAACAACAAAATCAATCTTTTGGAGATCATTCATTCAATAGATCATTCACTGAGGATGATGTTAAATCTTCTGAACAGTTGCTCAAGATCATTAAGTATTTGAGACAGGAGAAAGATATAGCTGTGAGCAAGGCAGATATAATGGAGGCTGAACATTTGAGACTGAAATCACAATTTGATATGCTTAATAAACAGTTCGAGGAGGCTAAGGCTGCAATAGAACTTGAACGTCAAAAGTCAGAAGTCACTGTAGTTTCTGCGGCTAAACACGCCGAGGTTTTGCGGAAATTAGAGACGTTGAATGCCATTACTGATAGCAATAGGACACTAAGGCAAGAACGTGATACCCTTTTAGCTCAAATAACAGGACTTAGAGAGCGGGCTGAAAAGTTAGAAGTTGAAGTAGCTCCTTTGCAAGAAAAGAATAGAGATTTGACAACAAAAGCGGATCAAATGCAGAACGAGAACATATCACTTCGTGCCGAATGTACTCGTTGGAGACAAAGGGCAAATATGCTTATTGAGAAGACTAACAGGACTAGTCCCGAAGATTGGAAGAAACTTCAAACTGAAAGAGAAACTCTCGCCAAACAGTTAACCATCGAGAGGTCTACAACTACAAAACTGAACGATGAGATTAATACTTTGAAACAAGATAAAAATAAACTTGAGGAACAACTCAAGTCTCTTAGAGCTCAACACAATCAGCAGTCTGAAGAATTGTCAAAATTACGTGATGAAGTTAGTGCTCTCCAATCACAGGTAACTCAGTTAACAAATACGGTAGATCAGCAGAGTGCAGAACTACTTAAATACAAAGAGGAAAATCGCTTGCTGACAGAAGATACAGCAGGGAAAGATGTTACAATAACAGAGCTGAAAAATAACCTCGCTCAAGTGAGAAAGATAGCTAAGAAATATAAAATCCAGTGTGAGGACCAAGTTAAAGATATTGAGGCACTAAAGCAGCAGAAAGAACAAAAAGAGACGGAGCATAGTTCTAATGCAGAACGACAAGAACAGTTGATGCAAGAACAACGCTCTGAGATGGAAGAACGTATTGTGCAATTGGAAAGTACTCATAAAGATGCCGTAGATCAGTTAAATCAACAGGTCACAAGTACTACCGAACAAATTGATAATTATAAAAAGGAAATAGAGAACTTAAAGCAAATAAGTTTAGAAAAGGAAGAAAGATTTAAAAATCTGTTTAAGAACGCAAAGGAAAGGATCGTTAGTTTAACGGAACAGAATAATAATCTCAAAGAGGAGCTCAATAAGCAGGATAGACCTGCAAGATCTGATAGTGATGAAGCAGGAGAAGGCACTAGCAAAAGCAGCGAGTTGTTGGAAAAAATTGCAGTTTTAGAAAGGGAGAGGGATGAATTAAATGAAGAAAGGCAGCAAGAAAAGGAGAAGTTCACATCAGAAATAGAGAGTCTCACTCAGAGAATTAATCAGCTGCAAAGACAGTTGGGACTTCAGCAAGGCTCTAAACCAAGTACTAGTTCCGCTTCGTCAGAAAAATCTTCAACCGAAAGGCCCACAGCTGATATCAAACCAATGGCAGGTAAGCAAATTATAATAAAGTTATTAATATTGTTAAGAGTGAGCAAGGGGAGTAGATCAGTCCTAAATTTTGCACATACCGGATGTCAAAGAGATCACTTTCCCACTGCCATTTCTTTATTTCTTAATGAACCAAGATGGAATTAGGCATGTGTCACATGTTACCAAAACGGCATTTTCTGACCCATCTGTCAAGTTTTTTCAACTTCCTAATTTACCGGAAGTGATGATCTCTACTGATTTTCTAATTTCATGACTCTTTCCGCCATTTTGATATTTTTGCAGTCAATTTTAATTTTCAGTCTAATGTGTCGTGACCTACCAGAAATTGACCCACCAGAATGTGTTGTGATACATCATTAGATTAAAAAATTACATTTAATTGTATTATAAAAGTGATATACTTTCATTTGAAAATTTAGAATAATTACGAAAATGTGATTTTATCAACTTTCGATCTTTATGTGACACAAAACAACAATACAATATTTTTCTTCAATTATTCATAAATATTAGGTAGGTCAGAGCTCACTAGATTGAAAATTAAAATTTGCTGCGAAAATTTCAAAATGGCGAAAAGAGTAATAAAAGTGGCACAGTCATATGCAAAATGACCTCTAGACTACAAGAATGTAAAAATAACAGGGTGACCCATTTAAAAATGAAAAGTAGGAGCCACTTCTGGTGAAATCAGTAGTCGTAGAAACTTGACAGATGCATAAAAAAATGTAATTTTGGTAACATGTTACATATGCCTAGTTTCCTCTCTCTGTTAAAAAATAAACAAATGACAGCCGGAAAATGGTCTTGTTGACAACTGGCATACAGTGCTAGCGACTACTGTAGCTATATGTCTAATTTGTCGCCTACATTTTCTTTGCACTGAAGTATGTGTCTGAAAGGTCAAAATACTTCGTCATATTGGAACGTGACGCGTCTCATGCCTCAATAGGTGATATCAGACCAGTTTTTTTTTATCGGCTTATGTAGGTTAGGTCCTGACCTGAGTAAAAGTATTTTTTGTACGTATTTTAATCTATTCAGTTGTGTACTTTGATTTTCAACAGCTACCACATTTTTTTTAGATATGGCTCCTCGAACATCAATTTTTTAAATCTATTGGTCTGAATTATGGTTTTTGGTGTTTTACTCAGAAAATATGCATTGAATAAAAAAATATCAAGAACCTTTTGTAAAATAAATAGTTTCCTACAATTTGTTTTTTTTTTTCATTGTGCGATACAATTTGACCAAAATATAGCACTAATATATATGGTGTGACACTTAAATGAAGACACCCCTGTATTTAATTCATTTTTAGAAGTAGAGATTCGAATTTTGGTACAAAGGCAGAACTTCACGAGCCGAAGTCTAACCTACTGCGACTTTGTGATTAGAGGCAATTGTCAGTATTTTACGTCGCGTTAGAGATATTGAAAAAAGTTACTAGAAGAAGTTGTTCAGAATCTTATTTTAACCTTACACAGTTTCAAGACAAAATTCACGTTCGAAATTTTTATTAGTTTTCACAATTCTGTATGAAATTTTGACCAGTTTCATTTATATCTTCAACAGCAGATTCTTCAGAGCCATTAACATCTGTAATGGCAGTTGAATTCAAAACATTGAATTCCAGTTCTTGCAAGGTACTGTACAATTTAAACCAGCTTTCTGACATCCACATTTGCTAGTGCAATCGCCTATGCAACCGTATGATATTAAATTTATTTTAACATGTGGAACTGATTCTTTAGTGATTGTGATGGACAGAAGCACTTTGTTTACTTCCTTTCATCCCTACTGTCGTGTGATTTTTTTTTTTTTCGAGTCAGTACTCAAGAGACTTTTTTCTTCCTGTCCTTGCATCCATATAAAAATAAAGTTTTGCCAGCCTTTTAATGCCGTTTTCAGGGCCGTGGAGAGAAAATACTGTCCCCTCTTGGCAGGTCTGATTAAACTTGTCGATGACATCTTTCAGCTCCAGTCTTTGCTAATAGGATATAATTTTTGATATTAACAAACTGTTTTCGTAACATTGCTGATAGTTTTTATTTAGTGTATAAGTAAAACGCCAAAAACCATCATTTTTGCCCATAATATAAACTTTTTAAATTGCTGTATCTTGGTCAGTTTTTATTGTACAACAAAAAAAAAACAAATCAAATGAAATTTTGATATTGTATTTAGTGTGCGTATTTTTCAAGTAAAAGACAAAATATCGTAATTCCTCCCATAATGAACTTTTTTAAGGTCCATCTAAAGAGTCATCGGTTTCTTTAAGGGTAAACATTTTTAAAAGCCATTCGCCCAAAAAATCGGACTCTTCTATTCCTTGTTGAGACTATTTTACCTATAGTGGATTGTGTGAGTCGGGCGAAAACCCGACTATTGTCTGATTCAACCAGATTAGTTCTCCCCTCATTTTCGAGGATGCTGAATTTCTCGTGACCCACTTCCGCAAACGGTCAAAAACCACTCCCAAACGGGGTCAAATGCGTATTATAATTGTTTGAGAGACTCTTACTTGGTGATCCCCCGTTTTCAAGGATGATGAACACCGTGATGATCGTGGAATTCCTCCCCGGGGTGACCCACCTCCGTAAATGGCCAATAACAACCCTCCAAAGGAGGGCATACCCCCGGGCAATGCTTCACAGTAAAAAAACATTAAGATGTCACCTCGATCTCGTCAACAAAATGTCATCTTCATTTAGTGTGGAGCTGAAAAAAGATGAATGTATATTTTTTGTACATATTTTTTTGGGAAAAATAGGTTTATATAATAATTTAAACATCTGATTTATTTAATTATATTATATTATATAAAATATTTTTATTGAATTTATATTTTATTGTATTTTTTTACCATTGAGGGGGGAGAACTGGTGTCAAGCTCTCGATTCGTGGTCTTCTCTGTGTTCGGCATGTTTGAAAATGGGAGGGAAACTTTTTCGTCCAGTGATATGTTGAGAGAACTCTCTCACCCCTTTGGAGGGTGTTTATTGGCCGTTGAGGGGGTGGGCGGGTGTCAGGGTCCTCCCCATAATTGGCATGCTCGAAAACGGGGGATCAATAAGTTAGATTCCGTGAAACATTATCAATACAGTAATACACGTTTGACCCTGTTTGGTGATGGTTTTTGGCCGTTTGTGTGGGTGGGTCACCCCAACGAGAATTTCTGCCACCACCACTGTGTTCAGCATCTTCGAAAAGGGGGGGGGGGGGGGGGGGACTACTTTCCGACTCACACAATCCACTACTATACTGGAAAGTAATGAGTATAAAGTCACAACACTACTCCTATTATAGCTCTATTTTTTGCAATATACAGGGTGATTTACTTCAACATGCGGAAAATTATTCGTTGGGTTGTCCCCACCGAAAAGAGTTAAAAAAAATGAAAAATGAAAAAATTATGACAAAAAAAATGACCTTATTTTTTTTGTAGAAATGTGCCGTTTATAATTATCCAGTCTGATGGCGCAACCATATCACTTCCCCTTCCCCTTCATCAGACTTGGAACTGACAGCAAAGGTTAGAAGTGACTTTTTGGTTTTCATCACATTACAAAAATAGCAAAAATTTAAATAATTCTTCTAGAACACGGTACAGCACAAAACTTAAAAGTAATGAAAAGTCAAAGAAAATATTCCAATGTTTTGCCATTACATTCAATACACTGTTCTAAGTGCTGAATGGCATATTGAATAGTATCGATCTACGAATACAATTTAAAATTTAACGGTATGCTCTAAATGGATATCGGAAAGACATTGACCCCTTGCCAGTGAACTCCAACGTACCTGGAACGAACCCGATCGTTGTCCAAGTCTTGTAAAACTGTCAGGTGGAACAGACTAATGTGAATTTGTCTCTCTCAGCCATTGAAATGGCTTATTCATGTAAGTTAAAAGTTAGGTAATTAACAAAGTACGTTCTTCCAAATGATGTAATAAGATAGAAAGAGACAGATACCCCCTCGACGATTGCGGATTTGGCTCGCTTTTATTGAATGACGCGTCCGTTCCAGGTACATTACATAAAGTTCACTACCCTATGCACTAACCATAGACAAATAACAGTAGCGCATCTTTGCAAGTTTTAATGCAAAAAAATATAATAAATTACCTTGGACCGCTCTAAAATTTTGCAGGGACTTTCCACATTGAAGAGTAGTACACCATTTTATTTTTCACATGTTCAGGTATATCACCCTGTATTTATCGAGAAAAAGTTATGGCCAAAAATAATAAATATTTCCCTATTGTATCTCTTGGTTATGGCCACCTTACACTATTCTAATTTGTTACAAAAAAAAAAAATACAGCGAACAAGTAGGTTACTTGGGTTACTTAGGAAATGATATAAAGACATTTCCTAGTTTAAGATATAGTTTTATTCCAGTTTTATAGTGCACATAAGAAAGACTGCAAAAACTGTGTATAAAAATATCGGTGCTATTACATTCTGACAAGAGTACTACACGCCGTACTTCAAATTTTTGCATGTTACAATGAACACAATAATACTCGAGATTTAAAAATAGTGTTTTCGGTAAATAGAATAGAAACTTAATGCCATTTCTGGTAAATTAAAAAATCTTGCTCTGTTTTCCTTGTGTCAAGATAGAAATATCTTGTACTGTCGTTTACAAAAAAAAAGGACAACTATTTTGTTTTAATGTAAATCTGTCATTGTGTCTATTTGCACACTTGCAATGAATTTTGACAAATAACTGACAATGTCATAAAAATAAAGTTAGACGAACACAACTAAATTTTAACAAAAATACGTTATAAGACTTGTCCTATTTTTTTTTGCGCACGACTGTACATTGGTGGATGCATTGCCCTTTCCTTGCGACATTGACAGATAAATTTGAAGTGTGACTCTGTTACTCTAGGTTTAACTTGGTAGATGGTACAATAAAAGCCCTTTCTAGTCAGTTAGAGCAAGAGTTAGAAATCTTTATCAAAAGAGATGTGTTTCCGTTTATTTCTAATTTTATGCATGCAAGAACATACTTTTCATAAGAATAATGATGTTTTATCTATTAAGTAGTTCAAAATATCTGTTGTTTAATTTGGTATAGAAAAATAAACCATGCCCCGGTCTCTTCTTATGTTAGCTCGGTTGGCAGCTTTGAGTTTGCACTGTATACCGGATGCCACACCCTGTATATTTTTACATATTTGGATTCAAGACAACATTCTGAGTATACCATGAGATTTTCGCTCGTTTTTGAGTTGATGTTCAGTTTTTTAAAGCATTTTAAGACATTTGTCTAGAGTGCTTTGGAATACCAAAATTTATTCTACGGCAGGTAAAGTCCAAGGGAAAAATATAATTTTTCGTTTAATTTCACTAATAACTATTTACGAAGCCTCCAAAATTGAACAAATCGCTTTTCTTATCGAAAACTTTTTTTTTCAAATGAGGTGTCATATTGTTAAATAAATTATAGAATTTTTTCTGAATTCATTGATATCCATTTCAAATCTATGCTATTTGTTTTTCTATTTTATTGAATTTATTTAAAAATAAAAAAATCACTTTCAATATAATTTTTCTTGAACTTTAACGTAGTTGTTGCCTTTGCAAAAATCATATGTCTAATAATGAATTTGAATAACTACCTTTTTGTGAATAATGGCCTTTTGGTTCTCTTTTTTGTTTCTTGATAGGTATAAGTACTAGTGCAAAGTATAAGGAGCAATAAAAATTATTTTGATTGATTTTTATTTTTAAATAAATTTAATAAAATAGAAAACCAAATAGCAGAGATTTGAAATGGATGTCAATGGATTCAGAAAAAAATCTATAATTTATTGAATACTAGGAGCCACCACCTTCCCATTTGGAAAAAAAAGTTTTCGATAAAAAAGTGATTTGTTCAATTTTGGAGGCTTCGTAAATAGTTATTAGTGAAATTAAACGAAGAATTATATTTTTCCCTTGGACTTCACCTGTCGTAGAACAAATTTTGGTATTCCAAAGCACTCTAGATGAATGTCTTAAAATGCTTTAAAAAACTGAATATCGACTCAAAATTTGCGAAAATCTCATGGTATACTCAGAATGTTGTCTTGAATCCAAATATGTAAAAATATTCAGGGTGTTCCATTTAAAAATAGAAAGTTGCGGTCATTTCCGGGTAAACCGGAAATGGTCTCATACCGTTTTTTATGACCAAAAATCCATTTTTACAGGTAGTTTGTGCACCTCAAATTTCAAATGGATAAGTTAAAAAAATAAAGGAAATATAGGGAGGAGCCACTAGCCTGTGGCACCCAGTATATGAAATTAACTATATATGGAATTTGTAACAATTCAGATCTATTTTTTTGAACTAAGAAATTCACGATAATCATGTCAATAATTCATAGTTTTCACAAAGAAATATAGAAAGTTATGTGAAAGAATAGTTTCTACATAAATCTTTGTAACTACCCGTAACCATTTATAGGTCACTCTACGAATACTCAGACACAGTCTGTACCTATTCAACCTTGGCGCAGTGGTGGTGAACCACCTTTAGCTAGCATTAGACCTATGTCAGCGCAGTTAAGGACAGTCGCAGTATTACCCACCAGTCAAAGTCCTAGTGCAGTGATGGTGCCTCCTCAACAGCAGGTAATTTTAGAATTAGTTATGATTTTTTTTATTAAGGGCTACTTTTAACTTATTTCATTCAAAACATGATTCCCAGGAAACATTTAGGTATTATTTGACGTCAAAACTACCTAAATTATGTATAATAAATTTAGTCGCAAAATTAAAATTAACCATGTTTTGGTAAAATTTACGTTGACGCTACGTGGAATCGAGATAAGTGGAGAATAAGACGACGTCAAAATTAGGTTATATCGACTAAGACAGGTAAAATTACACATAAATCGTACTTGTAGTCGCACAATATATTTGGTTAGTAATACCTGTTTAGGTAAATTTTACTTAAATTCGATGTCAATTCGACATCGAGTTGACTAGCTTTAGGTAGAACTTATGTATTTAAGTATGTGAAATTGGAAAATAACACCAAGAGGAAAAATATAAGATTTTTATACCTATTTGGTAATTTTCTCTATAATATTGTTGTCAGTCACCTACAAATTTGAAGAGATACCTAACTCACAATGACGATACAAGATGAATGTCGGTAACTAAAATAAATCCAATTTATAAGTGAAGTATTTGCAGTACTCGCTTGTTGAAATCAATGCGACGCAAAATTTTTTGTGTATAATAGCAGCTGTACTTCGTAAAATAACAATGCGCCTCCAAAATATTCATCTATAAGGAAATTCTTATTGCCAAGTAAAAAAATTATAGTAATAATTTGAGCCGAAAAGTATGCTATACTTGTTAAATATGAGTTTACAGTTATAATTATGTATTTTTTTAGCTTTTCGTCAGTTTGTTTCCATACACACACATTTTTAAAATTCTAATTTGGAATCATATTTCAACTGTGCTAAGAAAATATGGCGTCTTGAGCTAATTTAACCTTAAAGTTAACTGCCTTTGTAAATGCAACTACAAAAGATAATTGACTTAATGATTGAAATCAGGTAGATAAGCCAGGTAGAATTTATCTATTTTGTCGACCTAATATTACTTCAAAGGTGTATAATAACAGTGACCAAATAGGTTGCTATTTAGGTATACATTACGTAGGATTTACAACAAAATCTACCTAGTAAGATATTCGACTATTAGGAATATTTTTAGTCGCTAAAAAGGTAAATACTACCTAATTATATTACCTATTTCTACCCTATTGTAAATTTATCCTTCAGGTCATTTTTGGTAGATATTTTTAGTAGCTTTTCACTTGCTGCTTTCGTTAAATTTACTTTCAAGGAAAATTGCGTGAGGTAGATTAATTGGTATTATTTACGTAAACTGAAATCTAAAGTAAGACCAATTGGTAAATTTTTATAGGAAGTGTATTTTTCTAGTCAATTTTACGTCATAATTACCTTAACAAGTAAATTCCTCTTTTACCAAGTCGAATGGGCCTTTCCCGCTATTTTTTTTTATTGTGTTATTGAAAAGATCCTGTCAAAATATTACTAAAAATGAATTTTAATTTTTTTTTCTGAACGCATAAAATACTACAGAAAATATTCAGATATTACCTAAATCAACAGCAGATTTAAACGACAGCATTCGGGCGGCAATGCGACGTCATCATAACCACACCAATCAAATATGATCTTAAACCGCTGCCAGAATTAGCTATAAAGGTGCATTCCCAAACAATCTCACTTGCGTTCTGTTTGCCATATTTTGCAATTCTATTGGTGCCTGAAGTACATTTATGAGGAACCACCAATAGAATCTCGTAAAGTAAAGTGCTAACGTTTAATTGAGAACGTCCGTTTATAATCCCGATTGACATTGCGTAAACGTAAATGTTGTGATTTCAATCTAAAGAGACAAATAAAGAACATATAAAATCAAGCCCACTAAAAGGAAGTTAGTAACAATATACACATACGTTAAAATGATCTTCACAACAGAAAAATCCAGGAGCAGTATAAACAACACCAGGAACTTTTGCAACTTTCCACCACAATTTTCGAATTTCCAAATTTGTTTGGACGCGCAAAAATAACTTGGTAGTATTTTCATTAATGTTTAGACACACTGGTACAAAACAAACCCTTGTAAGCGGCATTTTCTAATTATAAAATAAAATTACGTAAATGTCGTATCAAACATAAACAATAGAAAGTGAGGTTATCGAATATGATTTGAGCATTTCAGTACAGCGTTGCCAGATGACACTGATATTATACCATATGTGAACCAAAACGATCAAAAATAGAGAATATAAACATGATATATGGATTTTAGATTTTAGATAATATTTACATGTTATTTTCTTCATTTATTTAATGACCGCTTCTCTGCAGGTGCATACAACAGGCTCAAGTACCATCGAGGCATTATCTAGCAGTCCTACGAGCTCGCATACAGATTATGTACCCGCCACCAGCTCTGCCAGCCCAGCTATGCTTGGTCCAAGGCAGGTGGCTGTGCCCCCAACACAGTCCTCTCAAGACACCGAAGATGAAGAGAATAATATGCAAGTGCAGACAGCGCCACAAACACAAGCTGTAGCTTTGGTCTTACCTAGAGTAGAGCCACCTAGCAGCGGTCCTACTCAGGAGCAAGGAACAAGTAGCAGTAGTTCTAATACTGTTACTACGACACAAGCTGGCCTTAAAAGGCAGAGGGATCCTGATACAGATAGCTGCCAGGCTGAGGAGCAAGCTAAAACGCAACAACAAAGTAAAAGGACGAGGATCCAGGTAAGCAATACTCTTATTCAAATATATATTTATATCTCGGAAGTTATAGTTTCTATCATGTGGTTCATTAAAAAAACTATTATTCATTATCATAGCTCATATTTCAGGTTGTAATTCTAGAAACGTGTTTTGTGTACGACATGAATTGTTCAGATTTACTTTTCTTAATTTATAAATTATAAAACTGGAAGTGTGTACAGCCACACAATTTTGTATCAGCTGTCTTTAAAACCGTTCGTGTACACTCTTCTATTTACTGATAAATTAGTAAAATAAAATATAATAATTTATTTATCCAAGGAACTTATACTCTTATAGGATTATTACCGGCGCTATGACTACATTAATAGAAAAGCCCTAACCACAGAAGACAGGAACTATACAGAAGCGCAAGCAAGCCTTTCTGACGGGACCAAATTTGTTCATAGTCGCCATGACGATAAGGCATATATTTGTCAAAAGCCATATGGTAATTCTTGACGTTGTGCGATTGACAGTCTTTGAAACTCTTACACAGTGGTTGGTTATTTTCGTGCCTTTTTCTTCCAATTTTCAACAATTTTTTATTCTAAGTTTATTTATTTATTTGATTTTTGTTTATAATGGGTTCTAAATGGTATAGGGGTTGTGCTTAGCATCCATGCCCTTCGAAGGTGAAATAAATAAGCTTCTTTCTATTTCCCAAAGATCCTGAAATGTATGTACAAATTTATATTACTGAAACAACCACAAAGTAATGTTAGATATACTAAACAATTAGCAGTTGGAAAGAAGTAATATGAAAGGAAATATTTTCTTATCAGAAATGCAATAAGTTACAGAATATGTTCATCAGCAGTGGCGTTCTGGCTAGGTCCGCGAATCCACAAACGCGGACTGAGCCCTAGATCCTTTAGGCCCCCCATCAATAAAACATGGTAATGAACAATCGAAAAATCTGTAATTTGTCTCGTATTTATTTCTTCAACATCGTCTATAATCTGTTGCTACCTTCTACAGAACAAGAAATTTACCACTTCTCTTGATTAGTGTAGAGAATGGCAAGATTCCCCCTGTTGAGGAATTTATTGACAGCTTTGCCCGATCGTCTAACCAGTTGAAAAAAACATTGCTTATGTAATAAACGAAGCAGCAACCAAGCTAGTCAATTATTATTATTACTTGTATTATCTTTTTCTGTGATTTACAACTCGAATGTGATTCTTATTTGTTTTATGAGAATTATTTATATTTTGTTGTTTTATTTTTGAATGTGATTTTTATTTGTTTTATGAAATGAATAGGGTAGTTTCCATTTTTTTAAAATTCAGTTTTGGTGATATATATCGAGTAATGTTATTATTTTAGCAATTACTGCATAATCAATTTAAACCAAAACAATAATTTCTTAAATAAAAATAAGAAATAAGAATACGCCCGTCTAGACGCAGATTTCAAACGATTTTATTTGGCGGGAAATAATTTAACCAATAACAGACAACTTTCGCTTAGACGGTAACTAGCTTATTTGAATGCCAAATTGTGTATTTTCTTTACATTATTTTGCCTATAACACTTCTATTTTGCTCAATATCTTTAAAATCAATAAATATTATATACATGTATTTAGAAGGAATTTAAAGTTATTTATATTTGTTATTATTTAGAAGTTATCTTGAAAAGGTAAACAAAATTCGTGGCGAGTATTATGTCGCAACATTGTATAAAAACGGCTCTCTTACAACTTTCAACTTTGCTTGCTTGCTGTTAGTTGTCAATTCTTGTCATAATATAAGTGACAGAAACATAGGTTAGATTTACTTGTTTGTTTATGTAGCGTTTGATTTCGTTTTTTTTTTATATTTTATCAATAAATTATTAAGATGGAGTTGAATTTTGTGAAAGGAGATTCATCCAATCAGCCCACAGTGGATTACGACATGATAGATTCTTTCTATAAACAAAATTTGGATTTTTTGTCAGCAAACGTGAAAAATGTGAAAACGCAAAGGTAAACACTTCTATTTAAGTATGTATTAGTAAGTGTATTTTGGATCTGTAGAACTGGTTTAAACTTACTTCAAAATGATCTTCACAACAAAATATAAACGAACCTGAAGGGATGGGATCAGAATTATTTGAAGCTTGCCACCAAGTTCTTCGAATATCCATATTTCTTGGAACAGTTACAAAAATTTTTTACCACGCACTTATACTTGTGTTTCTACAACTTTTTATAAAACATCTTTTCGACGACATTATCTATTATTTTTAAATAACAGCAAATACTTCGATAAAATAAATTGAAATGTTTTAAATCAACACATCTGTCATTTGACTGGCCGTTGACATTGTTGTCATGTTTTGCTAAATATGTTTTCAAAAATCTAATGGGCATTAAAAAGCTGAAATTTCAACAACAGCAACGAAATACTCATAAATTTTAAGAAATATATATTTTTGAGGTTAGCTGTGCACATGCCCTATTCAGGTATATTGTTGTTTTAAGTAAACATTTTTTTCACTACTATTTGATTTGTAATATTCTATTCAACAATATAGCCAATATAGTTATATACATAATATACCGTGCGTGTAATTTCCCATTAGGCATGTACATTCACGTAGCGTGAGAAATATGACAACACCGGCAGCCGTAAATTCGTCCATCGGTGGAGCATTCCAGGTCTGTTATTTCATTTCAGCCAGCTGGCACACGCGATGTTGTAATTCTACTCACCATGCCTAGCCCGCGACTACACACACGGTATGTCTCTTTCATTGTATATCTATACATTGTACTACTTTCATGATAGCATTTTCATATTCTGGTAGCAGTATGAAAAAAAATGCATTGGCTTAAAAGCGCATTATTATGATTAAAATACGGAATATAAATATAAAAGTGTACTTCTTTTATTGAACATTCTGCAATATTGGGACTTGGGCCACCAACTTCATTAATACCGTACATACATATTCCTATTCATGTACCATATCTACTAAATATAAAACAAGACATTTTTCCCAATGTACAGTGTATTGGACCGAAATATTGATATATTTTTTGTGTACATCATTTCTCTGAGTGTAGTAAGGCATATTACTGTCACTTCGAGGTCACATAAATCAGACACCCGATATCAAAGGTGCCGCGGCAAGCTTTCGTTTCTGTATAGTTCCTGTCTTCTGTGCCCTAACTAAAAATAATAGAAAAATAATATACTTATCGTTATGAATACCAAATAAAATTTTCTAAAAGACACCTATATCAAATTTCCATCTAGCAACAGGCTGCCAGTAATAAAATAAATTTAGTTTTTAGTGAGCGGCGATAGAAGCCACGCACCCCGCCTAGTCGGCGGGGGAGTGAGTAAGAGGGTGGTAATTGTTTAACTGATTGCACTGGGGGGGATATTGAGTGGAATATGGTAAAAACAAAATATGTTAATTTTCGATAATAGTAGCTATATTTAATAATAACAAAAATTCGAAGATAACACTTTAAAATATAAATAGAAAATCAATATTTCACATTATATACGTATAACGTAGTTATCACAAACTGGGCAAATAACCAAAATAAAATATATTATATAATGATGATCTCTGTGGACCGAAGGTGATCACTTTCGTCAAAAAGACCGCATAAGATTCATATACATACCACAAAATATTCAGGTGTAAATCACCAAAAAAATATGATTACACCTATAAATAAGGCAATTAAGATAAATAAATAATTAAATAAAATATAGCCACACAATAATATTAACACTACAAAGATAAAAGATTTTTCTATAACTGTATAGGTTGATTGCAGTTAGATATATCGCAAAAAGGTAGGCACTTAACTGTATTCCCCGCTTTGTCGGCAATCCCAAAAATATTACGTAGGACGGCGACAGCAAAACAATAGGCTGGAGGCTATGATGTAACAATCCTGCCTGGGCAGTCTTGAACCATAATCTTATTACATAACTCCAGGGACAATAAATTTCTCAAAAAAAAAAAATAATACAACACCAGGGAGAAGAATGGAAAATAAATAACCCAACACAAAAAAAAGCCCTGAAATAAAAAAAATAGGACATCGTTACATAAGAACAACGGCCAAAAACTGTTACTCACTTCTACACTCCGTAGAAGGCTTCTTTGATTACATGGACTTCTCTAAGGGCTGGTTTCGAGATACAGTTCTGAAAGGAAGTAAAAGAACTCCGTAGGAATCTTCTAATTAAGATGGTGGAAAGAAAACTTACCATGAGCTGAACAATAATCCGTATAAACGATAATTGAGGTAACACAAAATACACAATTCTCAACAGAAAATTTCCCCACAATATTTAATTACTTAGTGACATAACTCCCAACTAAATGGACACACACGATTTTCACTGGAGTAAAACAGCTCAAAAGTTAATAATTCTAACTGTTTAGCACCTCAGACGAAACAGAACTCCAAAAAGAGAGCGAGAATCTCAATAGAAGGGCACACAAAAAACGTTATCACTAACAAATTAATATAGACGCGGTAAAAAGGACCTTAATACTGAAGTAAACCTAACACACAAATACAACATAATCATAAAATTGATCTCATATTATCCAATTTGCAAATACTTTTCGGGACTACATTTCGGTAGAGGAAAGGTGCTGTTTTTACTAAATTTCTTACAATACCACAATTTAGTTCAAATAGTGAGCTCTATAAATCTATCCATATGAGGCGACTAGGTAGGCAACCAATTATTGTCACGATTAAGAGGTCATATTTTAAGCGAATTAGTTGATTACTACCAATAAATTAGTAATTCTTATGTTGAGGGAATTTCACATGTAACAGGATATCACAGTACAGTGTACACCTTCAGTGCATCTCAGGAGTATAAAATGCAATTTCTATACAATACATTACTAAAAAAATATTTAATAGGCATTTTTGTTTTTCTGTCGTTTAGTCTACTTTGTCTTTCATTGCGTACTTGTCTGGCATTGGAGAACAGCCTTTGGCACGCTGAGGTTATAGTCGCTATTTACTATGCTGCTATTAAAATTACTAATCACAGTGATTTAGTCACTGGCAGTAAAATATCGCCCATCACTAGCCCGTGCAGCACAGACCTGCAGCCTGCCCTGCGGTAGAGTTTTGTTCCCCAGCGGCGATCGAATTAAATGATATAATCCTACTTTCAGTGTGAAGTGTCTTCCCCACACCCCGGACCTTCGAAAAAACCGTGTATCAGCATAATGGGTAAAAAATTGCATAGCCAGGCCTTCCAAAGAGTGGGAAGACATTTGTAAGCATGTAGACAATGTAGAACTGAATTATATGGAAAAGAGTTATTTATACCGTTGGACCTCTGAATAAGAAATTGAAATGGACATCCAGATCATAGGAGGAACTCCGCCATATTGAATTTTGTGTCAAATTAACAGACCGCCGTAACTTCGTAGTGTCTAGCCTAATTTGAACGATCCTTTTACTTCTACATCCAGTGGAAGTGTAGTAATGAAAAAAAAAACTGAATTTTTTTTATTTAGTTCGCATCGATGTTACCATTGGAAAAAAAAATGGTTATTTGACGAAGTTAGAGATGCTAATCTACGATTCACAGTTACAGATTCTTTTGATGAAGAAAGCTGTGAACAATACGATGATGATGAAGAAGAAAAGAGGCGGTTTTCTGAATGGAATAGAGCCTCTGGAAGAATCAAATTCAAATTGAACTATGTCAAAATGTATGTTTACATACAGTAAAATATTATATTATCCAACTCTTACCTTATATTATCTTTATAATAATAATAATAAAATAATTTTATTAGACTAAATTTAACACACATTACTATTCTTACATTTTACCTGAACAAAGGTTATTCGTAACACAATTTTAATCTACTCCATTACACAGCTCCTTGACCACAGAACTTTTATTGCAATTACACATTCTTAAATCTCAGGAAACGCTATGCCACTGGTTAAAATATCCAGGCTCCCGACCTCTTCTCATAATAATACTACTCTGATACATTCACACATCAACACTAGGGATTGCATTACCGGTTAACCGCTTATTAGGACAAAAAACACATGGCGATAATTACCGGTTATTTTAATTTTTTACCGGTTATTTCGGTAAATTCTGAACTTACGATATGTCACGTATTCAACGTTTCTATTTATGTCACTGACTAGTATTCACTAAATACAGAGTGACTGTCCCAACACCGAGCACTTTTATCAATAAATAAACATTATAAAAAGTAAACTCCAAACACCAAGCCCCAAGAAATACAAGAGAGACATTGACAATATCTTACGGCAGAAAATTGAATATTTCACTGCCGCAAATATCCGTGGAATACATTTAGAAGTATGTTATTACCAATTCTTATTAACTTATCGACCCACCAATATCGATTGAGGAAGGGCATCTTCAGCTGGTGGTATTCTATGCACAAATATCAGACGACTAACAGATATAGCTTTGAAAAACTAACCCTTTTAACAGGCTATTTTTAAAAAATATTGTATTTTTAGATTAGGTATTCAGTAAATGCCCTATTTGAGGTTATGTTTATAATTTTTGTTATTTAAGTGGATATTTTTGTTATTTACAGAATAATTATTTATTTAAATTTATTTCATTTATATTTTTTCCTTTTTATAAATTAACTCCTATATAAAAAAGTCTATTTGACAGTCACATTTTTGTCACTTTGACAGCGATAAAAAAAGTGCATCGTTTATTATCACCGATAAAAATGCCTGTTCCTCAAAAGCAGAGTACACCTAGTAGTCGCACGTCACTTTGAAATCTGTACTGTCAGCTATAATTTTTAGGTATTGTGGAAACTATACTGTACGATATGAGTCGTTTTGGGAAAATTATAATTATTTTTAATAAATTATTGTTTTTGTTCGTTGACATTCATATTCTGTCGTTAATTTATCTTGCCAAAAAACACTCGAGCTTTTCTTTTATGGATAAATTTCCTTTTAATTCAAAATTTTGCCAATCAGTAATTTTGCTCGAAAAACTGACATTTGACAAAATCGCTCGACCTCCGGTCTCGCGATTTTTTCATGTCAGTTTTTCTTATAAAATCACTGATTGGCAAAATTATTTCGTTACAAAGAGAAATTTATCCGATAAAGAAAGCTCTTGTAATTTTACTGTAGTTAAAAAACCTTTTGTTTGTTCATTATATCAAATTTACATAAAATATACATAAAATAATACATAAAAATGTTTTTTTGTTAAATTTACACAATTTTGTACCTGGAAAAAGACAATTGCCATTTTCGCCACCCTAATCATCCACTCTAAAAATTACCGGTAAATACCAGTTAACCGGTTATTTACATTTTTATTTACCGATTTACCGGTTATTAAAACTTCCGGTAAATTGCAATCCCTAATCAACACATTAAAATTCATAAATAATCATCAGCCATTCTTGAAAATGAGTTCACATTGGCACTGATTAGATTAGTTACCGCTTCATTAGATAATTCTAGTTTTTTACTGATATTTAAAAATCCATGCCCTCTCCAACATCAGCACGAATTTTTTCCTTTAAAATTGAACCTTCTGTACGCAAATTTCTCGGCCAAAAGTTTTCCTCATTGACCATATCTTTTTTGTCAAAATTTGTCCCAACTTTAAAGCATTTACAGTATTTTCTGACGTTATCATATTTGGTGTTTATATGTTCAACCACTATGCCACTATTCTGTGATGTGATCTTTTACTCGTACTTTGTTGTTGCCTTCTTTACCAATAAATTCGTTCTCCACATTTTCAGCTTCTGCCGTTCCAATATTTATCTTCTATCTTTTGGTCCTTTTGATGTCCCCTGTGACTTATTCAACATTATTATACTAGAGAATATTATTTAGGTATTATGCAAATCACAACTTACACACTTTTTTATCTATTATGAAAATACCTACTTTCTGTATATTGTTGCCCTAATCTGGGCACGCTAATATACTAGTTAGGTAAATACTTTAAAACACTCATTATTGGAGAACCAATCAAAACAACTACTCTTCTTCTTTAAGTAGTTTAAATATTTTTTCTTTAAAATGCCAGGAATCCTATCATGTAATTCAATACTTCGTCAGTATTAGCTAGAAGAGTAGTTGTTTTGATTGGTTTTCCAATAATGAGTGTTTTAAAGTGTTTTCCTAAGTAGTATATTAGCGTGACCCGATTAAGGTACCAATATACAGAAAGTAAATAATTTCATATTAAATAAAAAAGTGTGATGACTAATTGTAAATAAATGATTGAAATATTTTCAATATATTTTTTTCTTTAAAATGCTAAGAATCCTATCATGTAATTCAATACTTCGTCAGTATTAGCTAGAAGAGTAGTTGTTTTGATTGGTTCTCCAATAATGAGTGTTTTAAAGTATTTACCTAACTAGTATATTAGCGTGCCCAGATTAGGGCAACAATATACAGAAAGTAGGTATTTTCATAATAGATAAAAAAGTGTGTAAGTTGTGATTTGCATAATACCTAAATAATATTCTCTAAACATGATAAAAGCAAATAAATAAAAAATAATTAATTGTAAAAAATAAATCAAGAATAGGCTTGTAAATAATGAATGAATGTTTCTATACTCTACTGATGAGAACTAACGAGTTCGAAAAAACTTGTACAACTTTTCTAGAGTTGAAATAGAATGTAAGGTTCAATAATTGTTGTGAATTACTGAATTTTAATAAATAATTTAAGTAGTTTAAATATTTTTTCTTTAAAATGCCAGGAATCCTATCATGTAATTCAATACTTCGTCAGTATTAGCTAGAAGAGTAGTTGTTTTGATTGGTTTTCCAATAATGAGTGTTTTAAAGTGTTTTCCTAAGTAGTATATTAGCGTGACCCGATTAAGGTACCAATATACAGAAAGTAAATAATTTCATATTAAATAAAAAAGTGTGATGACTAATTGTAAATAAATGATTGAAATATTTTCAATATATTTTTTTCTTTAAAATGCTAAGAATCCTATCATGTAATTCAATACTTCGTCAGTATTAGCTAGAAGAGTAGTTGTTTTGATTGGTTCTCCAATAATGAGTGTTTTAAAGTATTTACCTAACTAGTATATTAGCGTGCCCAGATTAGGGCAACAATATACAGAAAGTAGGTATTTTCATAATAGATAAAAAAGTGTGTAAGTTGTGATTTGCATAATACCTAAATAATATTCTCTAAACATGATAAAAGCAAATAAATAAAAAATAATTAATTGTAAAAAATAAATCAAGAATAGGCTTGTAAATAATGAATGAATGTTTCTATACTCTACTGATGAGAACTAACGAGTTCGAAAAAACTTGTACAACTTTTCTAGAGTTGAAATAGAATGTAAGGTTCAATAATTGTTGTGAATTACTGAATTTTAATAAATAATTTAAGTAGTTTAAATATTTTTTCTTTAAAATGCCAGGAATCCTATCATGTAATTCAATACTTCGTCAGTATTAGCTAGAAGAGTAGTTGTTTTGATTGGTTTTCCAATAATGAGTGTTTTAAAGTGTTTTCCTAAGTAGTATATTAGCGTGACCCGATTAAGGTACCAATATACAGAAAGTAAATAATTTCATATTAAATAAAAAAGTGTGATGACTAATTGTAAATAAATGATTGAAATATTTTCAATATATTTTTTTCTTTAAAATGCTAAGAATCCTATCATGTAATTCAATACTTCGTCAGTATTAGCTAGAAGAGTAGTTGTTTTGATTGGTTCTCCAATAATGAGTGTTTTAAAGTATTTACCTAACTAGTATATTAGCGTGCCCAGATTAGGGCAACAATATACAGAAAGTAGGTATTTTCATAATAGATAAAAAAGTGTGTAAGTTGTGATTTGCATAATACCTAAATAATATTCTCTAAACATGATAAAAGCAAATAAATAAAAAATAATTAATTGTAAAAAATTATTATACTCTTCGCAAAAACAAAGAGTATATTGTATTTGATCGGCACATTTCTAAATCAGTAAATATCGCTCGTAGAGAAAAAATTTTCATATCATGTTAGTGAACGAATTCTGAAAAACTTTCAAAATGTCCGTCTGTCCGTCCGTCCGTCCGTCACGTTTCTTGTAAGCACGATAACTTAAGAAAGAAAAGTCCGATTGTATTGAAATTTGGAAAGTAAGTTAGCGTTAGCTAGAGGAAGAACCCTATTGTTTTTGAAAAAAATCAATCAATAAATAAAAAAGTTATTAATCATTTAAATAAAAAAAAATTTTTTTTCGTAATTTCTGTCATTTGTACTTAAATAGAAATCTTGCGAAATGTTATTCCCTATAATTTTTTTTTGTTTTTATATTTTACCAATATATATATTTCATAATAATGTATCTAATCCGTTGAAATATAATTCTTGAACGATATTCATTCAAGTTTTGTGGTAAGATGAGATAGCCCAATGGCTAAAGCATTTGCCGTAGTCCGCTAACCCGCAACATTACCCGAATCAGACAGCATAACGCAATACTTTTCGATATAAGACACACCCTACCATACCAGGCGTTGCCTATCTTCCGGCAACGTCCCTAACCACACCTTCCCTCTACCATAACCTATGTCTACCCTACCCTTTATATTTCGCCAACTTTACATCTTTAACCCCTTTCCACCTTGTTATGTTTGAACAATTTTGTTCCTTTATCTTGTTCTTTCTGTCCTCTTTATGTATTTCCAAATTCCCTCTAGGCCGATAACATCCTATAAATCTAAACTTTTTAAATCATATAACTTTTAACCTACTCTACCTTCCTCGACGGCGGTCAGACCACGAGGTCGTCATTTGTTCGAATGGGTTTTTTCGTTAACTCTGTTTTCCCGTATCAACAATCAAAATTTTCCAAAAGTGCGTTTGCCTAGTGAGTTTTTAGTTATTTATAGTGTATTTTAATTAGTTTTAGGCCCATGTGGGGACATGTTTTTTCATTTTTAATTAGTTCTTAAGTCTGCCTGCGGCAGACAGGAGTTTCTATTTCTATTCCCAATTTAATTACTGTTAAGCCGAACCGGAGCCGCCCCACCCAGCCCCACATTTACCACGACGATGCACGCCGTTATTGTTGGGCTGGCTCCGGGCCGGGATCCGGCGAGGCGCATTTATGTTCGTTAAACACGTAATACATTTGTTTTGTTGTTGTTGTTATTGTTGCCTTTCAATCTAAAGGTCTCGTGTTCGATCCTTCACATGGCAATTTTTTTTTTCACAACAAAGTTGGTATCACAAAATTTAGAATGTCCAAAAACTAACATTATTTACAAGAAAAATGAGAAGAGTATCCTATAGAATGTGTAACAATTATATAAAAAGCTCAGTAAATCGGCGAAGAGCATAATGCTTCCACTAGTTATCTTGTCTATTACCATCGATGAGAACTTGTTTGTGGATGTAGTTATCTCGCATGATATTTCCAGGGGATTTTTAACTTTATTCAGATATTTGCGTCTTGGACTGAATAGAAGAGACTTCTCGATTATCAAAATGTTGCCTGTTTATACTAGATGGTTCTAAATTTATCATTTCTTGCATTAATTCCATTTGTTCATTTTGCATTATGCTTGAATAATGTTTTTATATTTGTTGCACTGGTTTCTGGTTGGTAAAGGTTATTTTAGGTCCATTTCTTCTTTATTAAATGATTCGAATATATTATGATTTACAATAATATACCACTAAATATATAAAATATAAATATAAACTATAATTCAATAATTCAGCCACTTTATTACTCTACTTCTTGATCTGTTCTCACTCTATCTGAATTGAACTGTCCACTCGGCTTCTACATTCCCTTGTATACCTAAAAATGGGGGCTCTAGAATGTTCCCATCGTTCTGTAATTTTCTAATAGGCCTAAGAACAGCTGCTTCTGGATGATTTTTAGATATTGACACCGCGCGCCATCTCTGGGATGGTTGCTGAACTAACTAACTTAGTTGTCTGTTACTTATAAGTGGAACTTAGAAGAAATTCTTATAGATGTCTACGGGGGTATAAAGCTGTAACAGTATTGTGTATATTCCACCAAGTTTTAGCATCATCACTTTGATGGTATGATTGTATTATTTTTGCACATAAAATACATACAAAGTAATAACATTTTTACAAACCCGTCTGAGTTCGCCCCCTCATAATTGTAAAATTACAACTTTAGATACGAGCTCTGCTAATTATATTTTCCCTACATAAATTGTTAAATGACAGATGTACATTATTTTGTGTTATTGATGAGAAAAAAAAATGAAATAATAGAATATTTTAAATTTTATCGAATTCTTTTATTGTCGATTCATATCATTTAAAAATACATCGTTATCAAATTTGAGTAAATTTGGACACCTTCGAATATTTACCAGGAAGCTTACTTGGCGTGATTCAGTAACAAACCTACTCATATCCTTCGCTTTTATATATTAATAGGGAAATAATGCTGTACAGTTACATAGTATATTTTTTACTTTTTGTGTTATTGTAATATAATCCAGGATAAATTACATTTTCTTTTAGCAGGCTGGAACGGTTAGTGACAGTGGTCTAGAAGTTGAGTATCAAGTTCCTACAAGCAGTCAGAGGGACCATGATGATGACAATGTTATTGTGGTGGAAAGTGATGATGAAGGTGGTGCCGATGAAGGTGAAGGGGCTGATGATGATCAAGATGACCCTGACACCGAGGGATATGATATGGAAGGAATGGTAATGTTGTAAATGTTAAATATGTTTAGTTGAAGTTTATACTCGATTATTTATTTATTTATTCTTTGTTACACAACACTAAACACATACATCAATATAATTAAAATATAACATCATTAAACAGTGTGTTCCCGGATTGACTTTGCGATAGATGTAATATACCAAAAAAAAAATTAGTACGGCTTTCATCTTCTGCAGTGTCGGTCTGCTTGACATAAAATGGATATTTACCAAATTTCAGTTAAAATGGGATCTAGCTTGTTAATCTAAGAAGAAAAAATAAAATAAAAAAAAACAATTGTAGGTAAACTGGTCTTTCTGTTAATTTTTCGAAAAAATTCTATTTGGATAAAATATTTGGCATTGAAAGTTAGAGCCATATACGAATTTTCATTGCATTTGAACAAAAATAATAATAATAATAATAATACTTCTTGAAGAAATTAGAAGTTACAAAGAATTAGAAGAAAGGTGGAATTATGCAGTAATTTAGGTGGGGTACTATTTGAATAGATTTTTAGTTGAATTCGTTGAAATTGTGTTAAAAAATAAAAAGCTATTTACTTTAAGTAGTATTTTTTTTGTTTAAATGCAATGAAAGTTGGCATATGGCTCTAATTTTCAATGCCAAATATTTTATCCGAATAGAATTTTTCCATAAAACTAACAGAAAGACCAGTTACCAGTTTACAATAATTTATTTTCTTCTTAGATTAGATCCCATTTTAACTGAAATTTGGTAAAAATCCATTTTACGTCAAGCAGACCGAGACTGCAGAAACTGAAAGCTATACTAATTTTTTTTTGGTACATTACACCTATCGCAAAGTCAATCCGGGGACATCTTGTATATCAATATTATTGCAATATAAAATGGACTTAGAAAAGTTAATGTCGCAGTTGTTACTTAAATTATTACAGTTTGTACATATAATATTATAAGAGACTAACTTTACATATGTTGTGCATATTTTCAGTTTAAATGTGATCAAATGCATTGTGGATAGATAAAAAAGTCTATAACCGGAATTTATTTTCGAATATACACGTCCAGTGGAAGTATAGTAACGACAAAAAAATTTAAAAAAACTTTTATTGTTCAAGTAGGCTTAAAATGTCATAAAACGTCGAGATTTTAAGTTTGAGCGAAAAAAAAATGTCTGTCTGTCTGTCGGTCTGTCTGTAACTTTTTTTTGTGCGCACCGTTTAAGATATTGACTTGAAATTTGGTACACATATGTAGTTTAACGAGATCTAGAATTAGATTATATTTTCATCTTGTTCCGTCGAAGGGTTGGGGGGTAAATTTAGGGTAAATGGGTAAATCAAGCAGGTAAGAGTCCATAAAATTGGTATTTAGTATGTACAAGAGAAGCTAAGGTCTCAAAAAAATTTTTGGCATTAGCCACCCCCATTACCACCCAGGTAGCAAAGGCATGTAAAAATGACGTGAAAAAATGGTCAGGGGTGACGAGAAATGACGAGTTAGATGACGTAAATGAAACGTGAAAATGACTTCCTAATGTCTCAGACGAATGACGTCTTTTTCAGGTTATATTTGTTAATCCCTCCACAGGTTTTTAGTAATAGGAACATATAAAACTACATACTAGTTAGTAATCTACTTGATAAAAATAAAATAATTAATGCATAAATAAGTTTTGTCCTAATGAATTTGTTTGTTAGCCATCCGTAATTTTATTTACATTAACATATCTAATACTGTTTACCATCACTTCAACTTTTTCTCACAAGGGTTGCCTGCAAATTATAATGTTTATTAAAGTTATTAAATTCATTTTTACTTACCTTTACCAATTGCGCTCCGTAGGATTCGAACCTACATGTCTCCCGTTGTCCGTGTTACAGTACTGACGCTTCAACCAACTGAGCTAGCTTGGCGACCGCTATTTCGGATGCTAAAAGCAGTATTTATTGTGGTGAATGAAGTCTTTATTAAGTGAAATTGAATTTCTTGCCTTATTTAAAATATATGAAAATCGTTCAGGTTCTCGCTTCGAGTTACTAGTATTTTTATTTATTTATAATTATTAAGAAGAACTTATTTAATTTAATTAAACTGTCACCAGTGTCACCTGGGAAGTACGAGTAGTTGTTGAACATAATTATTGCATTAATTAGTATTAGTGGCGGTTTGTTAAAAAAAATATATTTTCCCCAGATCTCGAAATTGAAGAGCAGAGAGGGAGAAATCCGAAAAAAAAAATTTTCCTTATCTCAAATTTGATGAGCGGTGGAGGGGAAGTCAGGAGTCAACTATTTTAAGAATTAAAGTTTTAAGTTGAGGTACTTATACAAACCTGGGAAGCGTGTTGGAGAAAAAACGGTAAAGGTGTAATATCGTCATCTACAACATAAATAGAATATTTAATGGTCTAAAACAGACCTAAAATTGAAAAAAAAACAATAAGCAATAATTATTACCTTAAAAAAAAACAACTAAAATTTTTTTCGCAATAAAAAAAAAACGGAATGAGCGGGGGCCGAACCGCCGACCTCATGACTTGGAAGACGACGCCTTAAGCACTCGGCCACTAACCTTTCTGAGGCTACTTGCCTAAAGACTTTATAGTTGGAACTGGAACCCGCAACGGATAAATTTTGTTTTTTAATGCATTTTAATCTAATTACTTCCATATCCAGTGGAAGTATAGTAATGACAAAAAAATTTTTAAAAATTTTTATTGTTCAAATAGGCTTAGAATGTCATGAAACGTCGAGATTTTAAGTTTGAGCGAAAAATAAATTTCTGTCTGTCGGTCTGTCTGTCTGTCTGTAACTTTTTTTTTGTGCGCACGTTTACTCTGGAACCGTTTGAGATATTGACTTGAAATTTGGTACACACATGTACTTTAACGAGATCTAGAACTAGATTATATTTTCATCTTGTTCCGTCGAAGTGTTGGGGGGTAAATTGGGGTAAATTTGGGGTAAATAGGTAAATCAAGAAGGTAAGGGTCCATAAAATTGGTATTTAGTATGTACAAGAGAAGCTAAGGTCTCAAAAAAAAACTTGGCAGTAGCCACCCCCATTACCACCCCCACCCCATTATTAAAGGGGATGAAAAAAAATTGTGATTTAGTGCCCCACTACCACCCCCTATCACAACCCCCACCCCACTACCGATGTGGGGTATCGTTTTATGGGTTTTTGGGGTAGAGGATTTCAAATTTTATATTATTAAAGTTCCATAAACAATTATTTCCACATACAACATTTTTTCGTTGTGAGTGACTTGGATAGAAAATCTGGATGTGGAAGTGGTGATTCCTTGGGCAGCGGTTTTTTATTATTAAAAGAATAGATAGAAATATAATTTAAACAAATAAACTGCCGAATCTTTGCAAACTCTTTCGAATATATATTTTGGATAATGTTAAAAAACATTATATCCTCAAATAAAAACGCCAATACTTATCCCTCACGACACGGTTTATTTTTTTTTAAACTTTACACTCTACTTACGATAACAAAATGCCATTAGCGAGTTTTAAAGTTTGTAATCCGATAAAATATAAATAAATTTAACTCCAAAAAAAGACGACAATATGACGTGATGTGTAGCACGTCATTTTAATGTCATTTATAAGACGTCATTCTGTCGTCGATTTTTAGTGCCCTGACATCTTTTTGACCAGAATCACCAGATTTTGACGTCATTATAACGTACCCTTGCTACCTGGGCAACCCCCACCCCCTAAAGGGGATGAAAAAAAATTGTGATTTAGTGTATGTACAAGAACCAGAAACCCCAAAATATTTTTTTACTTCATCAACCCCCACTACCACCCCCACCCCACTACCGATGTGGGGTATCGTTTTACGGGTTTTTGGGGTAGAGGATTTCAAATATTATATTATTAAAGTTCTATAAACAATTATTTCCACACACAAAGTTTTTTCGTTGTGAGTGACTTGGATGGAGAATCTGGATGTGGAAGTAGTGATTCCTTGGGCAGCGGTTTTTTTTAATGGAATGCTATGTATATCAGTACATTTTCTGAAGCCTCTTTCTAGACTCCTTTCACTTCTATATTATTATTGACTCTCCCAACCACTTGGATGTAAAGATTTTTTTTGTTGAAATAATGCCATCTGCAGATGCATATTGAAAGATACCACTAGTCACAGCTATAGGTTTAAGAAAAAAATATGTGCGTACTAGTTATGAGACATCTAATTAATGTGTTTGAATCTTCGAGCCTATAAGGGAAAATGGAGGTGCCTTTTCTATTTTACAACAATGTGTATGGTTTGTTTTCAACACATATGGGCGAGGGACGCGAGAGACGTAGTAAACACTGTAGTAAATACCCACAAAACACAATAGAAAACAAAAGTAAACAATACGCAAATGATACTAAACGCCATATTAGAAAGGATCCTCTATGGGGATGAGATCATTATTTTGCACCAGCCAATCGGGGATTAATAATTTGCTTGTTTACAGTTGTAGCCCGGACAAACAAACAGCTGTTTGGCGACCTCTATTTTCCCCTATATTCTCGAAGGTTTGAATCATGTTCACTTCCTAACAATATACAGGGTGGCCAAAAATGATCTTATCTTAATTTTCTCAATTTTTTCAAATGGAACACCCTGTATATGTTTCAACTATGTGATGTAGAAATGAAACATAAACATTTTTTTTGTACGTACATCCCTATAGCTATTTTAAACTATTTTTGATTTATTGAGCAATAAGTACAAAATTCAAGAATAAACTTAAAAAAACGCAGGTTTCTTCAAATAATTCGACAGAAAAAATTATAATAAGTCCTCCACATGTTGTCCTTTTTGATTGATATATGTCTCTGTGTTTTGTTTTTGAAATGAGGTTTCTACTGTTCCTAAAATTGCCAGTGGGATAGATCTAAATGCAGTTATTATCCTTTCTTTCATATTTTGGATTGTTGGTGTATCTTTATATACAATTTCTTTCATGTATCCCCATAAATAGAAATCCATTTTTTTGTAAGATCTGGTAAGACCATTTAGTGGCCTATAGTTTTACAAGAAATATGATAAATAATACAATCATTTTAAAGCAGTATATTTCTGAAACTACATACCGGATCGACCTCAAGTTTTCAGTGTATTACCTATTTAATGGTTACTTCACACAATTGTAATAAAAAGTACAATATGAAATTTGACTAAATACTACTATTGAATACTGGGAGATGTTACTTTGTAATAATCAATCATTATGACCTTGTTGCTTATCACTATTTTATTGTAACTAAGCGTTACTTCAGTTTCCACACTCGGTTTGTCATTTTCAAACGTTTACAATTTATCACTTGAAAATGTTTGAAAATGACACTGTCAAAATGGCAGGAATGTTTAATCACAATAAACTAGTGATAAAAGAGCAAAGTAAAAAGTATCTTATTCGATCATAATTTTATGCTGTAGGAGCAAGACAATTATGAGGATGCAGATTGTCAAGAAGTAGAGGATGAAGAGGAGGCAGGAAATGAGGTTGAGGTTATAGAAGACTCTAGCGAGGTGCCAAATCAGAGTGAAAGGTCCATACAAGAAAGTCCAGAAGAGGAAAACTCTGAACAAGCCCAATCTGAAGCTATAAGCAGTGGAACTGATGGTATGTTTTTATTTAGTTCGAGTAAAAATTAACATGACCGAGTTATGTGTAACAATAAATTAACAAAAGTAGTATATTCCCAGGCAGAAAATTTTGTCCAGTTCTTGCATGTAACCGCTATTCTAGTCATTTTGTGAAAAATGGCCTTTAACACAAATTAGAAATTTTTCGCTATGAGTGTGGATGGGATTTTTGGTTTTTGCTATGTGTACATGTAGAATAAACTAACGGAAATTCATTGTATTTACAAGCAACAGTAATACGAGCCCGCTTTTAAATGTCATAGGTGCCTTAAAGACTTGCGTTGATTTCATTTTATACGAGTATTTCAGTATCTCATAGATAAAAATTTTCATTACCGTAAGATTTAAACAAGCGCATAATGATCAAGAGAATGGTTCCAGTAAATGTTTTTTAATACTAAAATAAATACCCTGTATTAAATTAAAAATCTCCATATTTTTTTAATGCGGAGTATAAACAATAAGTTGTAGAATTTTAAAAAAGCGTGCGTCACTACAAACTATGATGAAGATCGTTGTACAGGAAAATAGTACAGTGGCATGAGTCTGTGAATTCCGCTCACTAATTTTGAAAGAAATGTTTTGACTTGGAGGTTTATCAATAGGTTTATCAAGCTAGAAGTTCAGCTCAACCAGCAGGTTGACCAATAAAATTTCCTAATGAATTTGGGACTACTGTAACTATGTCTAGTTTTTTTAGTCCATACTTCCTGTGGACTGCAGTATGCGTTCAAAATACCTCATTATATCGGGACACGACGTGCCCCATGCCTCAATAGGAGATATGAGAATAATCTTATTGTAGTATATGATTTATATTGTATGTGCATATTATGCGGATATCACTATGAAGTCCTTATAATTTTTAAAAAAATGTTTACCATGTTCTTTGTTTACTAGTAAACCTAGTGTGGCTCCATCTACAAAAAGAACATTATACTAAAATGATGACTTAACAATAGTTGTTTTTGACAAAGGACCCCGCACATTTTTTATGGGAAGTGGCCCTTGGTGAAAATGGCTGAAATTAAAATATGTTGTTCCTCGGGTTTTGTACATCAAAAGTTCTCATGGACACAAAGTTTGAAAATGGACAGTTTTCGAGATACAAGGGGGTGAAAAGACGATTTTACAGGATTTTATGGGAAGTGGCCCTTAGTGAGAATGGCTGAAATTAAAATATGTTGTTCTTCTTGATCTGTACATCAAAGTTTTCATGGGCACAAAGTCTGAAAATGGACAGTTTTCGAAATACGAGGGGGTGAAAAGACGATTTTACAGAATTTTATGGTTTCTTATGGGAAGTGGCCCTTGGTGAAAATGGCTGGAATTAAAATATGTTGTTCTTCTTGACCTGTACATCAAAGTTCTCATGGGCACAAAGTCTGAAAATGGACCGTTTTCGAGATACAAGGGAGTGAAAAGACGATTTTACAGAATTTTATGGATTCTTATGGGAAGTGGCTCTTGGTGAAAATGGCTAAAATTAAATATGTTGTTCTTCTTGACCTGTACATCAAAGTTCTCATGGGCACAAAGTCTGAAAATTGACAGTTTTCGAGATACAAGGGGGTGAAAATTTTACAGATTTTACAGAATTTTATGGTTTCTTATGGGAAGTGGCCCTTGGTGAAAATGGCTGAAATTAAAATATGTGGTTTCTCTAGACCTGTGCATCAAAAGTTCTCATGGACACAAAGTCTGAAAATGGACAGTTTTCGAGATACGAGGGGGTGAAAAGACGATTTTACAGAATTTTATGGTTTCTTATAGGAAGTGGCCCTTGGTGAAAATGGCTGGAATTAAAATATGTTGTTCTTCTTGACCTGTACATCAAAGTTCTCATGGGCACAAAGTCTGAAAATGGACCGTTTTCGAGATACAAGGGGGTGAAAAGACGATTTTACAGAATTTTATGGATTCTTATGGGAAGTGGCTCTTGGTGAAAATGGCTGAAATTAAAATATGTTGTTCTTCTTGACCTGTACATCAAAGTTCTCATGGGCACAAAGTCTGAAAATTGACAGTTTTTGAGATACAAGGGGGTGAAAATTTTACAGATTTTACAGAATTTTATGGTTTCTTATGGGAAGTGGCCCTTGATGAAAATGGCTGAAATTAAAATATGTGGTTCCTCTAGACCTGTGCATCAAAAGTTCTCATGGACACAAAGTCTGAAAATGGACAGTTTTCAAGATACAATGAGGTGAAAAGACGATTTTACAGAATTTTATGGTTTCTTATGGGAAGTGGTCCTTGGTGAAAATGGCTGAAATTAAAATATGTTGTTCCCATTGACCTGTACATCAAAAGTTCTCATGGGCACAAAGTCTGAAAATGGGCAGTTTTCGAGATACAAGGGGGTGAAAAATCGTCTTTTCACCTCCTTGTTATCTCGAAAACTGTCCATTTTCAGACTTTGTGGCAATGAGAACTTTTGATTTACAAGTCAAGAGAAAAACATATTTTAATTTCAGCCATTTTCACCAAGGGCCACTTCCCATAAGAAATGTGTGGGGTCCTTTGCTTAGTAGGAAGACCTCTCTTCATTTGGTGCAGTGCTTCCTGCTCTCCACTGATCTAGCTGCCTCGCTTACTATTAATATCAGACCAAAGTGCTCCATGATATCTTGCACTCGGCATAAAAAAATCTTCTAAATCTAATTGAAAATTTGGTCTTTTTGCTATTACCCTTGATATCTCAAAAATGATGCAAAAAGGCTGAATAAGGTAATTTTTTAAATCCGTAATATGATTGCTTATTATTATGCTTGGTGATTATATTTTGTGATCTGCCAAGTGAGTAGACCATAGAGGATTATTCAAAATTAGAAAACTTAGTAGTCCCTTGAGATTAACCAGAAAAAGGCAAAAAACCCAAAAGTTCTGCGACATTAACCCCCCCGTTTTCGAGGGCGGGGAACACGATGGTGACAATATTTTCCGACTTACCGTCCAACAACTACCCCTAAATCGAAAAAAACCACCCCTTTTTCGGCGCTAGGCTTGCAAGGGCTTGTCAGATCGGGTTTTTCTTAGTCAATTTGAATAAAATAAGTAAATATTGACCACAGGTGACCTTACTCACCCCCAGAGGTTGAAACTACCCCCATCCCCAATACCAAAATGCCACGAAAATCAGCTGAAAAACTCGCCCTCGAAAACGGGGTTTTCGAGGGCGAGGAATAAGATGGTGATAATATTTCCCGACCTACTCTTCACCCACTACCCGATTTTCCGGTGCTAAGCTTGCGAGGGCTTGTCGTATCGGGTTTTTTTGGTAAATTCGAATACAATAGGTAAATATTGACCACACCCCCAGGGGTGGAAACTACCCCCACCCTCAATAACAAAGTGCCACGGAAACAACGAAGATCAGTTGAAAAGCCTGTTTTCGAGGGCAAGGAATGCGATGGTGATAATATTTCCCGACCTACTCTTCACCCACTACCCCTAAACCTGAAAACTACCCCCTTTTTCGATTTTCCGGTGCTAGGCTTGCGAGGGCTTGGGTAGTTTCAACTCCTGGGGGTGAGTTAGGTCACCTGTGGTCAATTTTTTTTTTTTTTTTTTTTTTTTTTTTTTTTTTTTTTTTTTTTTTTAATGCCTTATTTATATTAACGTCCTGGTGAAGTTTAGCTAATGCTACTCTACCACTTAACCAGGACGACGAGATGAGATACGGTCACCAGTCCAAGTGACGGACTCGCCCGGCCGTGCTTAACTTCGCCGATCGAGGTCCAGTCACTGAAACTGGTACCGTACCTCACCTCACCTTACTAAAATCGTAAACGAGGGTAGTTTTCAGGTTGAAGGGTAGGTCATGAAATATTATCACCATCGTATTCCTCACCCTCAAAAATAGGGGTATACCGGTTTTCAGCTAATATTCGTTATTTTCGTTGGCATTTTGGTACTGGGAGTGGGGGAAGTTACGACCCCTGGGACTGAATTAGGTCACCTGAGGTCAATATTTACTTATTTTATTCAAATTGACCTAGAAAAAGCCTAGCGTCAAAAAATCGGAAAAGGGGGTGGTTTTTTCGGTTAGACGGTAGGTCGGAAAATATTATCACCAACGTGTTCCCCGCCATCGAAAATGGGGGAGTTAACTTCTTGCGGTCCAGTCGCAGAATTTTTGGGGTAAAAACTTTACCTCAAGGGACTATAGTATTCAAGTTACAGAAAAATAGTTCAAACAAAAAATAGGTATTTGATTTGTACTGGACTGTTTTTTTCTAGTCTTATGAGTAAAAAAAAGTCATCAAGATTTTTTAAAATTACTAACCATAATAGAGCGGGAGCTAGGTGGCTTTTTGGAAACTCATCATTACAAGTATTTTCTCTGTTGATTAATTATTTCAAACTTAAATCACGACAAAATGGACTTCTGACTTCTTATTTTTGTGTGCGTTTGAAGCTCGTACTTGGCAAGTAGATAATGCTATTAGAGAGAAACAAATGTTGGAAGACTTCTTAAGAAAATATTTATCATCATGGACGTCACAATTAAAAAAATTTAGTTTGGGTCAAAAATTGTGCCCACAGGGCACAATTGATGACTGCAAGAGCTAGGTAAAACCAGATGCCTTTTTGTTTACAACTTTGACCTTTCCTGTGCTTTCTGACATCGCACACTTTCTGGAGATCTTATTTCTTTAAAAAGCGTACATACACAAAAAATCAGTCTTGTGACAATGACATAATTCCACTGATTTTTAAATGCTGATCGTAATATATTTGGCGGGAGGTGCTCAGCCAATAATTGATTTTGTGAATCGTTATCATCCATAAGAAGATAAAAATATCTCGTACTGCATAAAACGATGATGTGCTGAAAAAGCCACCTATCTCCCGTGCTATATGTATTTCGTACAGAATCTTATTCAATGCAATATTCTGTATTTGCAAAAATGTTTGTTTTGGAATTAATAATTTTCATTAACAATAACAATTACAACACTTACTCAAATTAAGATATTAAAAGAATTTTTGACCACCGAAATTTTCTTTTGATGGCTACTACAGAAAAATGCTATTTCAACCTAACTTCTTAGTTGATCTTTGTCATTAAATATTGTCATTATGTGGTGACAACCTATGAAGTGCCGAAAAAGCCACCTATCTCCTGTGCTATATGTATTTCGTACAGAATCTTATTCAAGAAAACAAGGAACTTATTGAGGAAAAAATGAATAGACTACAAAAAAAGTTAGAAGAACTGTCCAATAGTTATGTTCAGCAAAAACACAATAATAAACAAAAACCAGTAGCACCCATGCCAATATCAGTAAAACCAGTGACTCCAACACTAATTCTTACTACCACCACAAATCATAAATCAGAAATACCAAAACAAAGCACAAGTGACCTAGAAAATATACAAAGAAACATAATGAATTCTGTAATACATTTAAATGCAGATTCTGGATTAAGTAGCAATGAAAATAAAAATGAAACAAGAGACCAAGACACGAATCAAGATGGATGGCAGACAGTAGCTAGAAGAAAAAGGACAACATATAGAAGAAATATAGGCGAATCGGAGGAAAGCACTGAGAATTTTAGGGGGATAGAGCCCAAAGTATGGATATACCTGAACAGAGTGACAAAAGATGTAACTGAAAATGATTGTAAATTTGTAAAAAAGAAGAATGGAATCGAAGATGACCAAGAAGTTATAGTCAAGCAGTTAACTCCCGAAAACACTAACCGAAACTGTTTTATGGTAGCAGCAGATTTTAAATACAAAGAAAACTTTTATAATCCTAAATTCTGGCCAAAAGGTGTAGGATACAGAAGATTCGATTTTCAACGCTATAATGAAAAAAATAAACAAAACATTGGTGAACAAAAACCAAATTCTTTTTTAGTGATATAGGTTTACACAAGCAAACCAAACAGCTTAAAACAAAAGAAATAAGAAAACAAAACACAAAAAATAACTTTAGTATATTTTATCAAAATATCCAGTGCATTACAAATAAAATAAATGAGATAACATTATTTCTAGAAGAATCACAAAAATGCTTTAGTGCTCTAGCCTTTACTGAACACTGGTTAAAGGATAATGAAAAAAATTCTATGAAACTTAATAACTTCAGTCTCGCTTCATATTTTGTGAGACAATCTTTATCACACGGTGGTAGCTGTATATACATACAAAATAATGTGGAATTCAGAGAACTCGTACAACTGAAACAGAAAAGTAAAGAGCTAATAATTGAGTGCAGTGCTGTTGAAATAATGTCATCAAAAACAAAAATCATTAATATATATCGACCTCCATCTGGTGATTTTGATGCATTTATAAATACTCTTGAAGACATGTTAATATCTGTAATAAAATCAAGTGAATATATTATTATTCTATGTGGAGACTTCAACCTAGATTTACAAAATAAAAAAAACCATAGAGTAAAACTGTTCCTAGATCTTTTGGCAACATTTGATTTAAAACCCTCTATAAATGAACCAACAAGAATAAGTACCGTCAAAACAACACTAGATAATATATTTCTAAATATACCATATTATGAGGGTAAAGTACTCAAAAATGGACTATCGGATCACTTTGGGCTGGAGCTACATTTTCCTGAGAGCTTCATACAAAGAAATTTAAACTACCAAACAGAACACAGGATTATTGCTAATGAAGAGTTACCACAATTTAAAGAAAAGATAAAAAATATGAAATGGGATGATATTTTAATAAACGAAAACCCAGATTTAAGTACTCTTAAATTTATTAAAATATTTCAAGAGGTACTTGATGATGTATTTCCCAAAAAAATGTATAAGAGAAATATACATGAAAAGGCTATTTGGATAAACGAAGATTTGAGAACACGAAGCAAAATTAAAAGACAGTTGTATGAAGAAATGTTACAGGGGAAAGTATCAAAGGAAATATATAAAGAATACTGTAAAAACTTCAAAAATAAAATAGAAAAAACCAAAAGGAACTCACATTCTAACTATATCCTAAATTCAAATAACAAAACCAAAGCAACATGGGACGCGGTGAAAAACATCACAGGAAAAGACAACTACAATCGATTTCAACTAAAAAATATATGTAAATGTGATGACCAAAACAGTAAAAAGGAAATATTAAACGAAATAAATAACTACTTTGTAAAAATGAGTGAGGATGTTAGTGGAGATTACAGAAAAAATTTGAGTTATGTTTATAAAAATAATAACACCATGGTTTTGTATGAAACGACTCCATTAGAAATTTACAATATAATTAATTCCCTAAAAGATACTGCGACTGTGGGTGTTGACGAGATTCCGACAAAATTGTTAAAATATTGTGCTGAAGAAATATGTAAACCTCTGTCAGACATAATTAATATGTGTTTTAGTTTAGGAATATTCCCGGATGATCTGAAGAAAACAATTATCAAGCCAGTTTTTAAAAAAGGTAATAAGAATGATATTGGAAACTATAGACCTATTGCTCTGATCTCTATAATCGCAAAAATATTTGAAAAAGCCTTGCTCAATAGGATAGTGGACTTCACAGAAAAGTATAACATAATAATGGAAATGCAAAGTGCTTATATAAAAGGAAGATCAACAGTCAGGGCAGTATATTTGGGAATATGTGAAATATTGGATGCAATTAGCAATAAAGAAAGAGTTGTCGAACTCTTCCTGGATCTGTCAAAAGCCTTTGACAGTGTTGATCATACGATACTTCTGGAAATATTGAAATAATGGGCTTCCGAGGAAATGCATACAATATCATAAAATCATACTTGGAAAATAGAAAACAGTGCGTTATAGCCATGGATTCTGATGAATACCTAAGTTCAGAATGGGAATTAGTCAAGAAGGGAGTGCCTCAAGGATCAATTTTGGGACCAATTTTATTCCTGCTTTATATAAATGATCTACCAAACATCAGTAAACATCTAATAAATTTATTTGCAGATGACAATTC
The DNA here is from genome assembly GCA_936432065.2 of Rutpela maculata. NCBI lineage: Eukaryota > Metazoa > Arthropoda > Insecta > Coleoptera > Cerambycidae > Rutpela > Rutpela maculata. The sequence continues at coordinate 93,731,850 of OW386285.2, read as the reverse complement.
TCTAGTAATAAGAGCTAAAACAAATGAAGAATTAATAACCGAAGTTTCAGCCTCGATTGACATTTTAAATGAATGGTATACCTGGAATAACCTAAAACTAAATATTGATAAAACTCACTTACTAAAATTCAGTTTAAAGAAGGAGTTACCGCTACTCATTAATTATAACGATCAAACATTAACAACAATGGATCACACAAAATTTCTTGGCATCGTAATTGATCCACAGTTAAATTGGAAGCATCATGTGCAATACCTTGCTACAAAAATTAGTTCGTTTGCGTATGCATTACGTACCATAAGTAACTCCATAAATGCGGCAGCAGCTCTAGCCTCTTATTACGCCTATGTCAACTCCAAAATAAAATATGGAATTATCTTTTGGGGCAACTCAGTAGAAGCAAACAGAATATTCAGGCTGCAAAAAACTTGTATTAGAAGTATTTACCATCTGAAACGAACTGACACATGCAGCATATTGTTTAAACAAAAATATATACTTACTCTTCCGTGTCTTTATATATATGAATGTGTATGTTTTGTGAAGAATAACTATGAAGAACTATTCAGCAGATATGAAGCAGACCATCTATATAATACACGTGATTGTATGAATGCAATACTCCGCTTACCACAGACACCATACAGTCAAGTACAACGAAATGTTGTGACACAACTTATGAAAATCTATAATCACTTACCTAATGATTACAAAAACTTACCTTTTAATGTATTCAAAAAAAAAATAAATAGTTTTTTAATCGATAAGGCTTTCTACACTTTATCTGACTTTTTTAATTATAAATTTTAAGTTTTAATATGTTATGGTATTGTCTAATTTTAATGAAATGAGTTATACTTATGTATTTACTATATGTTTATTATTTTTAATTATTTGTGTTATACACTACTTTGTAACCTCTGACTTGTTCCACGCCTGTCTGGTATTAAGGAATAAAGTGATTATTATTATTATTATTATTATTATATTATTCAGTGTAGTATTCTGTATTTGCAAAAATGCTTATTTCGGAATTAATAATTTTTATTAACAATCTTGCAACACTTACTCAAATTGAGAAATTAAAAGAATTTTTGACTACCGAATGTTCTTTTGGTGGCTACTACAGAAAAATGCTATTTCAACCTAACTTCTTAGTTGGTCTTTGTCATTATGTGGTGACAATCTGTATTTTTATTAAAAATTATTATTTTGGGTATTCAGCAGATAACTTTCAAAGAAAGCATTCGTTTCTTTGATATACCATTGGTGCAAGTCTGACCAAAATAGAAGATCAACAAGAGTTCCCCCTACGAAATGACTTGTCGACTTTCTTACTATATCTAACCTTGAGAAACAATAAAACAAGCACTCTCTATATATTTGATGATTCAAGTCTGATCATGCCAATATATTAAAATACAAAAAAAAGGTATAAAATTTTCGATTGATTAAAACCTCTAAACATTGTATAATCGTTTTCGTTCCCCTTAAAACTCGTCAGGAGGATATAAATCCAATTTGAAACAAAAGTTACTATTACAAAATAAAAATAAAATATTTTCATGTCAAAAACTGATAGGAAGACATATTTACTTGACAGATATATTAAAAATAACAAAAAAAGAATCATTCCTTTAGAGCCCCAAAACTTTTAATATTTTTTGGCTTTGAAATGTAACAATTGTTTGATTGTGATGTAGAATCTTTGAGAGATACTAGAAAGAATTCCTCATAAAGGAGGCTTCTTAAACTATATTGGCTTGATTAGACTTGAGTCATCATATAGAAAGAGTGGTTGTTTTATTGTTTCTCATGCTGAATGTTAGACCTAGTAAGAAAGAAGTCGACAAGTCGTTTCGTAGGGGGAACTCTTGTTGATCTTCTATTCTGGTCAAACTTGCACCAATGGTATATGAAAGAAACAAATGTTTTCTTTGAAAGTTATCTCCTGAATACCCAAAATAATAATTTTTAACAATGATGTAAGCAGAAATACTAGGTATTTATTGTTTAAAACCTGTATTTTTAGTTTAGCATTTATTTGTACTTTGCTTTTATTTTAGTTGTGCTTTCTGAAATATTATATTTTAGTTTTAAATAACTAAAACAGTCTCTTACGAAAATACAATGTTATAAACACAGAAAATGTGATAACACCATTTTGGTGGGCAAATAGCGTGAATTATTTCATGGGTTGTTTATTTGGCGGAAAATTTAAACTACTTTAAAACAAACAAAAAATTCTTTATAAACTGTCTTAAAACCAAATTATTATTTGATTTACAAACGTTATTAAAATTATGAGTTCTACTATATCTTAAAATAATAAATAATTAAGTACTAAGAGTTAGTTAATATAATAATTTTTTATTATTTTACGTTGAGGGCAGCTTGAGGTATACTTGAAAATGATCTAGAAGCACTATTTTAAACCGTTCAGTAGCAGCTTTCTTTGTAAAATTGAACTAATCCTTTTTTTGCTTTTGTGGTATGTAAGATAACACACTTCCTGCATTTTGTTTCCTCTAGCTTTTGCTTGGTTCATCTAACAAATTCTTCCAATTCGACTTAAATGTACAATTCCGTATTTTTCATTGGTTCCACTTTTTAAATCAGGCTCTGGCGGTGTAACTCTATCTCAAGCATCAACTTCCGTTTCGTTGACGGTTCCGTCATTTTCTCGTACAAGGCCAGTAGCGCCCCTACCTTCTAGACAACAGCAGTCACATTTGTTACTCCCCCATGGTCTAGAAGATGGCGGAGATGATGGCATTGTTCCTTCTACTCCTACCTTATATGTTCCCAGACGATCTGATGGGTTTGGGGAGGCTGTCAGTTCTCCACATGTTCCCACAAGTGGAAGGTTTACTTTCAGTGAATCGGTACAGCCTAGTATACCTGGATCAAGTGAAGTAGTACCCGAACAAACGTTGGAAACTGGCAATTTGGATGATACTAGTATGAAGTACTGCCTGGGGATCAGAAATTTTTAATAATGCCTTTTGTTGTTTCAGGCACAGGAAGAAGTGTTCCTACAACTCCTCTGCAATCGTCACCTCAAGAAGCCGTTCCTGGTAGCGATGAACAGGGGTCTAGTCAAACAACCCAATCTGATGGTAAGTGATTTTAAAAAAGTATATGTAATACATTCACTTTTTGTAACTACAAATTCCAATTAGTTCTACATCGTTCTCAGTGCGGAAACTTGGTTATGGGTGAAGGAAAGAAAAGGGGAAAATACGTAGTCTGTTCAGCTCTGAGACTGCGTCAAAAGAAATTCACGTATTTAGTTCACAAGAGTCATTTGTGTGTAAAATTATTAAAAATATACTTAATACTAATTATTGGTTAGAGTATATTATAATTTTCTCCCTTCCATGTTCTCTGTTTCGTGTTCGCGAAATAGAAATTTAAATAATGCGCCACTTTATTTGAGCGACAGTGTTTGTATCGACCAATGGAATGCCTTGCCGCCAAAACCAGCGACCTTCAGAGAGATTTTGTCAATCTCTACTCAGTTTGCATTGAGAACTCTTAGTGTGTAGTCATGCAGTCAATGTACTGCTAATTCGGCAAGTTTATGCCAATCAATCCAGATTTAGTTCCCTATAACTAAATCCTATGGTGTGGGAGACATATCCAACCAACTAGCGAGAACACAGCTCTAGAGCTTCTCGATTTGTGGACAATTTGCCGGCGACAGAGAAGCCTCGGAGTCCGCCACACTTTCATGTAAAAGTAAGGGATTACAAGGTAGGTCACACATGCTTTCCTGTTTAGCTCAAAAATAGGTGGTCCTTCGTATTGTTAAAATTGTTATACTTTACTTTTTAATTGAGAAGATAATTCATTTGGTCTTCGAGCCACATTAGAACAGTCCTTTGGATGTTTTTTACGTGTTATTACAGTTCATTAAAGACAGCGTTGGCTTGGTTTTAAAATTTGTAAACAAACTTTAGTGTTGAATTCGTGCTATTGTGATTTTTAAGTGCGTGTAAAATAAGCATTTTCTTGTTAAAACCGTTGCATTGCGTCATCGTTAAACCGTTGCATTCCAACAGGATTACGTCATCGGGTAAATTGTAGTTTTGTCCTTTTCTAGAAATTTTAAATTTAACGTTTTTATCTAGGGATTTAGTGTTTTGTCAGTCTGTTAATTCTAACAACTGTCATTTTTTGTATTTGTAACCTTTAAAAACGTTTATTTATTGTTTGTTGTGTTGATTTATTTTACTGTGTTTTTTAATTAAGCTTGACCATGGCTGCTTTAAAAGAAGCGATTGTATCTAGAAAAGTCGTAATTTCGCAAATTACGGAAATTTGTGAGTTAGCAAAACAAGCCAAATTGGACGAAAATATGCGAGTTTTGTTTAGAATTAAATATAGTTGTTTAGAATCTTTGCATGAGAAGTTTAAAGAGTTACATTTAAAAGTGTTATTGGCGTCCAAAGACTCTGAGTTTGAAACTCAAGACACAATTCGAAAAGACTTAGAGGAAAACTATTTTGAGTCTCGCGTTGTTTATGAATCTTTATTTCCTCCGGTACTAGATGATCCTACTTTATTGTCTACGGTTAGTGTAGAAACCGATTCTAGCCCTAGTGTTAATTTACCAAAATTACAGTTGAGAAAGTTTAGTGGTGAAACTCATGAATGGCAATCATTTAAAAGCCTTTATGATAGTTTAGTTCATAACAAAAAAAAGTTATCGGACATCGACAAATTTCAGTATTTATTGCTTTCTTTAGAGGGTGAACCTCTCACATTAGTACAGTCAATTCCGTTAGACCCTGATCATTATGAAATAGCATATAAAGCTTTGTTGACACGCTATTCGAACAAACGCTTGTTAGCCAACAGCCATTGGCATATTTTGAAAAATTATCCTCCCTTAACGTCTGAAAATTTAAAGGACATTCGTGGTCTTGTGGATACATTTTCAGAAAACAGCCATCTTGAAAAGGTTAGGTTTTGACGTTGCAGCCTGGGATTTTATTTTAGTAGATTTGTTGGCAGATAAGTTACCCCCTGCTACACGCAGACGTTTTGAATTACAGGGTGATGCTGCGGAAATTCCCACATTTGAAAATTTAACAGATTTTGTTTTAAAACAGTGTGTCGCTTTACAAACATTAGCTTCGTCAAAAGTATCGGGCACATCTAAATCAAAAGTGTCTAGTACAGCTACGACAAGTAGCAAACATCGTGTTTCGCAACACCCCAGAGCGGATGTTGATTTTCGTGCCAAGTCTTTACTTGTGCAAACTGATTCTTCTTTGTCTAGTAGTAGTAGTTCCCAGAATTCTGCGGGGAATTCTCCGGAAAATTGTTCTTTGTGCAAACAGGATCATTTGATCTATCGTTGTCCTCAGTTTTTGCCCTTGACCGCTAGAGAGAGTCATGCGGCTGTAAAACGTATTCGTTTGTGTTTCAATTGTTTAAAGGATTCCCATGGTGTGGGAACTTGTCCTTCGAAATCTTCTTGTTCAAAATGTCAGAAAAGACATCACACGTCTTTACATTTTAGTGAGATTACTGGTGGTAATCGTATAGAAACGTCAGGTGCTTCCTTGACAACAACTGACAGTCCTAGTGTACATGTTGGTACTAGTGTGTTGCCTTTTCAAAAGGGTCAAACTGTGTTATTGTCTACTGTGTTGGTAGAAATTTTAGATGTGAAGGGACAGCCTCATGTTGTGAGAGGTCTTGTTGATCCCGGATCAATGGCTAGCTTTATGACTGAATCTTGTGCTCGTAAGCTACAGCTACCTCGTGCTCGTTCTTCCATCCCTATTGCAGGGTTAGGGCAGATGTCTACAAAATCTTCCCTTGGTGTTTCTCATTGTTTGATTAGACCTACTGGCTCCTTGCAGCCATCCCTCCCCTTGGATGTGATTGTTCTCCCTACTATTTGTTCTGAGATGCCTTCGGCTACTCTCTCCCCTTCGAATTTAGCTAGTTTTAAACCTTTCAAGTTAGCAGATCCTTCGTGGCACCAACCTGGTCCCGTTGATTTATTGTTAGGTGCTGACATTTATTCCTCAATTGTACTTCCCGACATTGAGAAAAGTGATTTTAGTTTGTTAGTAGGTATTTGGTCCTGCTTCTTATTCGAAACTGCCTCCGCCCGTGCAGGCTTTCTTCGCTTCTGTCGTTACGCCTTGTTTAGACGACACTTTAAAGAGTTTTTGGAAAATTGAAGAAGTTCCGGAAAAGGCTTTCATTTCCTTAGAGGAACAACAAGCAGAAAATAGTTTTGTCCAAACCCATTTTAGATTGTCTAATGGTCGTTTTGGGGTTTCTTTGCCTTTTAAAGCTGCAGAACCCACCTTCCGAAACTCACGTGTTCTAGCTGACCGTCGTTTATTCTCTCTTGAGCGTAAGTTCGACTCTAACCCTTTGCTTCGTGTGGAGTATGTGAACTTCATGAAAGATTATTTAGCTTCAGGTCATATGACCTTATGTCAAGTGCCTTATGAGGATTCGAACTCCTACGTTATTCCTCACCATTGTGTGTTCAAGGTTGAAAATAGTAAACCCAAAATTCGTGTAGTCTTTGATGCGTCTGCCAAAGATGCAAATGGGGTTTCTCTCAACGATTTCCTACTAATCGGCCCCAAGCTTCAGCGTGACATCGCTAGCATTCTCCTTCGTTTTCGTGCACATTCATTTGTCTTCACTTGTGATGTGAGGCAAATGTATCGTCAAATTTTAATTGCGTCAGGACACCAACGCTTTCAGCAGATTCGTTGGAGGTTCTCATCTTCGGACCCTGTCCAAACTTATTGTCTCAACACTGTAACTTATGGTGTCTCCTCAGCTCCTTTTCTTGCTATCCGCACCTTGCTGCAGTTAGCCGAGGAAGGACGCTCCCAGTTTCCTTTGGCCTCCCAAGCCACTGAGAACGACTTGTACGTCGATGACTTAGTCTGTGGTGCTAATTCATTGGAAGGCACCCTGGAACTCCAGAGACTGGTCAAAGAATTGTTTAGTTCTGGTTGTTTTGAACTTCGAAAATGGTCTAGCAACCATCCATCTGTTTTGGAAAATCTCCCTGAGAGTCATTGTGTAAATCAAAATTTGTCTTTTGATCTTGAAAAGGATAGTTGTGTGAAGGTACTTGGTCTTCAATGGCAGCCTTCATTGGATTCTTTTGTTTTTGCTGTGAATCCCCGCGATTCTATTTGTTCGAAACGTTCGATTTTATCCGAAATTGCCCGGATATACGATCCTCTTGGTTTTTTGTGCCCTGTCACATTCTTTGCAAAACGCCTCATTCAGGTTCTATGGACTCTAGGCATTGGTTGGGATGATTCCCCTCCATGTGATGTCGTTTCCAGATGGCAGCAGTATAAGGATCAGTTGCCTTGTATTGCTTCGCTGCGAATTCCTCGTTTAGTTGTTGCGGATCTTACCTCCGTAGTTTGTCAACTCCATGCCTTTTGTGATGCTTCTGAGCTTGGTTATGGTTGTGTAGCCTATTTGCGTTGTGTTTACCCTAGTGGTAATGTTAGCGTTTCTTTTCTTTGTGCAAAGTCCAAAGTTGCTCCTTTGCATACTTTGTCGATTCCTCGTCTTGAATTGTGTGCCGCAGTTTTATTGTCCTCTCTAGTCGCTTGGATTAGAGTAACTTTGAAACCTGTTCTTGAAATTGAAAATGTTTTTGCTTGGTCGGATTCCACCATAGTTTTGAACTGGATTAGATCTTCTCCACATCGGTGGAAAACTTTCGTGTCAAATAGAGTGAGTGTCATCCAAGACAGGCTAGCTCCTACTTGTTGGCACCACATTCGTTCTTGTGAAAATCCTGCGGATTGTGCCTCTCGCGGTCTTCTCCCAGAGGAATTTGTGTCTTTCCCCTCATGGTGGGCGGGTCCCTCCTGGCTAAAACTTCCTCCTGCGGAATGGCCTGTTGAAAGTGTAGAAATTGTTGATCCCCGTGTGGATGTTGAACAGAAGAAAACTGTTTTGGTTGCTCAAATTGAACCTTGTGTTATTGATTCTTTGTTTGTTCGTTTCTCATCTCTTCGTAAAATACAAGGTATTGTTGCTTATTGCCTTAGATTTTACAACAATTGCCAAAATCCAGAAAAACTTTCTGGTGTCTTGTCCTCGTTCGAGCTTCATCAAGCTCTCTTGTACATTGTGAAACTTGTACAGAAGCAGTCTTTTGCGAAGGAGATTTCGGCTCTTCGTAAAAAGAAGGAGCTTCCCAAAACCTTTTTGAAATTGTCCCCCTTTTTGGATGAGAAAGGGATTTTGCGTGTTGGAGGTAGAATCACTCATGCCAATCTACCCTTTGAAAGTAAGCACCCTGCATTGCTTCCTAGCACTCACGTTCTGTCAGAACTTTTGATCTTTCAGATTCACTACCAGAACTTGCATTCTGGCTTGAATACAACGCTGTATTTATTACAACAAAATTTTTGGATTCTTGGTGGTCGTCGTCTTATTCGTCGTTGTCTTGGTAAGTGTTACCGTTGTTTTCGTGTAAAACCTCCTTCGTTGCTTTGCCCTATGGGTGATCTTCCTAGTGTGCGTGTGTCACAGGCCAAACCCTTTTCACAGGTAGGTGTCGATTTTGGTGGTCCATTTCACATTGTGCCTCGACACACCAGAGGTGCAAAAACCTCAAAGGCTTATCTTTGTTTGTTCGTGTGTTTGTCGGTGAAAGCGGTTCACCTAGAAATTGTTTCAGACTTAACAACTGAAGCGTTTCTGGCGGCCCTGCGCCGTTTCGTTGCTCGTCGTGGTAGGTGTTCTCACATCTACAGTGATTGCGGTACCAATTTCACTGGGGCGGCTAGTGAATTGAAAGAAAACTTGAAGCTAGCTGCTGAAAGCGAAGCCATTACATGGCATTTCAATCCCCCGTCTGCACCCCATTTTGGCGGAATTTGGGAAAGCGGTATCAAGTCTGTGAAGACACACCTCTATCGAGTGATAGGTTTGCAAATTCTAACCTTTGAAGAACTATATACTTTGGTCACTCAGGTCGAAGCCTTGCTCAACTCGCGACCTTTATGTGCCCTGAGTTCTGACCCGAACGATCTTGGTTCTTTGACCCCTGGTAATTTTCTCACCCTTGACCCTCTCACGGCACCCCCAGACCCTGATTTATCACATATAAATTTAGCGCGTCTGTCACGTTGGCAGCTTGTTCAACAGCTGCAACAAAGCTTTTGGAAAACGTGGAGCAATGAATACTTGCATCAGTTATACCAGAGAAGTAAATGGTACAAATCTCGCCGATTTGAAAATTTAGATATTGGGACTCTTGTCCTAATCCGAAGTGAATCTACGACTCCGCTTGCGTGGAAATTAGGTAGAATCGTGCAACTCCACCCCGGAAATGATGGGACATGTAGAGTAGCCACGGTCAAGACTACACAGGGAATCTTACAACGCCCTTGCGTAAAATTATGCCCGTTGCCTTCGCAATAGCTTTTTTATCTTGTTTAGTTAATTAGATTTTTAGACTTAGTTTTAGTTGTTAGTTTAAAAAAAAAAAAAAAACCCTAGCCATGCTAATGTTGTTTTTGGTGAGCGGTATGTTTCGTGTTCGCAAAATAGAAATTTAAATAATGCGCCACTTTATTTGAGCGACAGTGTTTGTATCGACCAATGGAATGCCTTGCCGCCAAAACCAGCGACCTTCAGAGAGATTTTGTCAATCTCTACTCAGTTTGCATTGAGAACTCTTAGTGTGTAGTCATGCAGTCAATGTACTGCTAATTCGGCAAGTTTATGCCAATCAATCCAGATTTAGTTCCCTATAACTAAATCCTATGGTGTGGGAGACATATCCAACCAACTAGCGAGAACACAGCTCTAGAGCTTCTCGATTTGTGGACAATTTGCCGGCGACAGAGAAGCCTCAGAGTCCGCCACACTTTCATGTAAAAGTAAGGGATTACAAGGTAGGTCACACATGCTTTCCTGTTTAGCTCAAAAATAGGTGGTCCTTCGTATTGTTAAAATTGTTATACTTTAGAAATTGAGAAGATAATTCATTCTCCAACAAAAAATATAAGATGTTCTTATGAAATAAAGATAAATTAAGTAAATGAACCTTCACTTCAATATATGTAAATGATTAAAAACAAAAAATATAATTCAACACAAATGCCATCCGTTACTTAATGGGCAAAGGTCAAGTATCGACTCTTTTTATTACAAATGTGCATCCAGGCTGGCACCACTGGCTTGGTCACCTTTGGGTAGCACGAACGTTCAGCAGCTGGCTGATGTTAATTGGGAGTTCAAGAAACTAAGGGTGTATACTTTCTGGAAAACAGGGAAAACCTGGAAAATCAGGGAATTTGATTTTATTCAGGGAAATCAGGGAAAAGTCAGGGAATTTATAAATTTATAAAAGAAAGTCAAGGAAAATGTATTAAAACTACTTATATCTAAAGTTGTTCCCATATTGGCCCCCCGGCTGTCAAAAAATGTTTTCCATTTCCCCTCCCCCCAAAAATTTTCATTTTCGAACAGAAAAAATTTCTGGAATTTTTATCGCAAAGTCCTAGAAAACCTGGAAAAGTCAGGGAATTTCAAAATTGTGAATTGGTATACACCCCTGGAAAGGACCCCGCAGAAATCTTAGGTAAATTGGCTCTCTGACAATATTTATTATGAATATTTATTGTCAAAAATTATGTGTTCATTATTTTTACAATAATAATAAAATAGTAATAACAATAATACTAACAATAATAAAAATAATATTACTTTATTTCAAATAGCCACAATACAATATGCCTATGCTACATTATAGTACATACTGTAACGTGTTTCCACCCTTAGGAAACTACCCCTTGCAAATTCCGTGGGTTCCAAAAATTATAACAAGAGATGTCCACTAACACACTTTATTAAATATTTACTGGATACTTCACAATACTATTATTAATTTAAATACACTTTACTGACGAAAAATCACAATGTTTATTACTTTGTTTATCTTTGAACTCTTAACCTCACTTTCTATACTTTCTGAACTTTCTGAACTTTCTGAACTACTCGCCGAGAATGCGGTCGGTCTTTTATACCTAAAAATGACAGATCTCGATTGTTCTGTGATGACGCCACCATTCTCAAGATAATTCCAGATGTCACTTTGGAATCTTCTGGTAGGTTCTTTTTCGAGTAGGTGCAAATACATCATTCTAGGGGTTGTAACATATTACACTGCCCCCTCCTTAAGCCTGAACGTCCCGGTCAGGTAATTCAGCCTCTTTCACATACTTCGCCAGTCTATCCAAGTGTACCATCTTCATCTTGGACTTTTTGTTTCGTTGAATACGATAGACGACATCATTAATTCGGGTAATAACAGTATAAGGTCCTTCCCAAGGAGGTTGAAGTTTCGGTGACTTCCCTTTCTTCCGCTGTGGGTTGTACAGCCAAACCAGATCTCCTGCGTTGAACCCTTCTGAACTACCCTTACGGTCGTATCGAGCCTTCATTCGGTCACTGGCTATGGTGATTTGGTCTCTAACCAGCTCATGAACATTTCTTAGCCGTTCACTCATTTCATCCACATAGCTGTTCACAGGAAGCTGTTCTCCGCCTGGTGTTCCGAAAATCAAATCACACGGCAGTCTGATCTCGTGTCCAAATACTACACGGGCTGGTGTTTGTTTCGTAGACTCGTGGATAGCAGCTCTGTATGCCATGAGGAAGAACGGTATGTGGAGATCCCAATCGCGTTGATTCTTATGAACCACTTTAGAAAGATGTTCTTTCATGGTCTTGTTATGTCGTTCCACCATTCCATCTGATTGCGGGTGAAGGGCTGTTGTCCGTGTTTTGTGTATCCCCAATAACTTGCAGATTTGTTGAAACACCCCCGACTCAAAGTTCCTCCCTTGATCTGAGTGCAGCGCCAGAGGTACACCAAACCGACATATCAAATTATCTACCAAGACTTTGGCGATAGTGACTGCTTCTTGGTTTGGAATTGCATAGGCCTCTGGCCACTTACTAAAATAGTCCATGGCAACCAGTATGTACTTGTTCCCATCCTTGGTTACTGGGAATGGGCCGGCTATATCGATCGCGATCCTCTCGAAAGGAGCTCCGACGTTATATTGCTTCATTGCACCCCTACTTCTAGTCTGTGGTCCCTTACTGGCTGCACAAATTTTGCAATTGCGACACCAAGCTTCCACATCTTGACGACTATTTACCCAATAAAATCGTTCTCGTACTTTATTCAGGGTCTTATTAACGCCGAAGTGCCCACCGGATGCTCCATTATGCACTTCCTGAAGTACTTTCGGTACTCGACACCTGGGAATCACTAGACGCATAACAACTTCCCTGCCATCCGGGCTTTCCCAAGCTCTCTTTAGCAGCCCGTTCATGACTTTAAGTGAATCCCATTGGGCCCACAAAGCCTTCAATCCAACTGCCTTATCGGAAACATCCTTCCACGCTGGTCGAATTCCTTTCTCCTTTGCTCTCAATATAGGCCCAATTTCTGTGTCATTCAGTTGTTCTTGTCTCAGGGCTTCGGTCGTCCAATCGTCCGGAACCTCTATTTTAATAGTGTTGACGGCCACCGTACCCTGCAATTTCTCAACGTGGCGGCAGTGCTTGCAATCTTCCTTGCACGGTCTTCTAGATAAAGCGTCTGCGTTCTTATGAGATCTTCCAGGTCGATGTTCGATTTTGAAATCATACTGTTGCAGCCGTTCTATCCAACAAGCCAGTTGACCTTCAGGGGTTTTCAACTGCAACAGCCATTTTAATGCAGCATGGTCGGTCAGAATCTTGAAATGTCGTCCATAAAGATATTTATGAAAATGGTCCACTGATTTAACGATGGCCAGTAACTCTTTCCGGGTTACACAATAGTTTCTTTCCGGTTTGGACAGCACCTTGCTGAAGTACTCGATCACTCTTTCCTGCCCATTCTGCATTTGAGACAGTACACAACCGACCGAAGAATTGCTGGCATCCGTGTCTAAAATAAAAAGTCCTTCCCGTTGTGGGTACGCTAGCACAGGACCAGTGCATAGAGCTGCCTTCAATCTTCTCCATGCCGTTTCACATTCCGGTGTCCATTGGTACTGCACTTTCTGTTCTGTCAGCCGGTGTAATGGCTTCGCAATTTCTGCAAACCCTTTTACAAAGCGCCTATAATAAGTGCAGAGGCCAAGGAAGCTCCGTACTTCATGAACGTTAGATGGTCTTGGCCAATCTCGTACAGCAGAAATTTTGTCGGGGTCCGTTTGTATTCCATCCGAAGACACCACGTGACCAAGAAATTTGACTTCTTTCTGGAATAGCAGGCACTTCTTCGGGTTCAACTTCAGATGGGCATTCCTGACTCGCCCAAATACTTCTTGAAGATTTTTCAAATGTTCTGTAAAGTCTTGTCCCATAACAAGCACGTCGTCAAGGTAAACCAGGCACGTCCTCCAGGTTAGCCCTCGCAGTACGAATTCCATCAACCTTTCAAAGGTAGCTGGCGCATTGCAAAGTCCAAAAGGCATCACGGTAAATTGATAAAGACCACTGCCTGTTGAAAACGCTGTCTTTTCCTTATCATCCGGATGAAGCCCCACTTGCCAGTATCCACTCCTAAAGTCTAACGTAGAAAACCATCGTGAGCCTGCCAACGTGCTTAATGTGTCGTCAATTCGTGGTAATGGGTAACTGTCTTTCTTCGTGACATCATTTAATTTTCGATAATCGACACAAAATCTTAATGTTCCGTCCTTCTTGGCAACCAAAACTACTGGCGATGACCATGGACTTGTTGACTCCTCAATGACTCCATCTTGTAGCATCTTGTCTATCATTGCCGAGGCATCCTCTTGTTTCGCTAATGGAAGCCTCCTAGGTGGTTGTCGAATAGCGGGTGAATCGCCAGTATTTATCCGATGCTGGACTATGTCTGTTTTTGTAAGGGCCTCTGTATTCTTGGCAAATACTAAACTTTCCTTTTCAAGGAACTTGATTGCCTCCCTTCGTTCATCCTCAGATAAATGCTCCAACTGGGTACTCAGCAAGGTCAAAACTTCCTGGTCTATTTTCGTAGATGAACTTCCCTCTGTTTGTTCCTCGCACCTTGCTACCCATGAGACCGGTTCATAAGAGCCAATCGGTTTGCCTTCCTTAATTGTCACCGAGTGGGAATTTAAATTAACGACTCTAATTGGGATTTTGTCTTTAGTCCGGGTTAAAGTTCTCGCCACAATAATATTGGCTAGGGACTTAATCGATTCGTCTTCTTCAACTAGGCCAACACGGTACCCTCCAGGATTTCCTTCTAAGGCAGCATCGATCATTTGTTCTGAATGAGCAGGAATCTTGATCGTCTGTGTTGTTAACAATCTCGCTTTATGGAATTGGTCATCTGCGGTTGCCAGAATAAATTCCTCATTTCCAATTTTTAAGACTCGCTGCCCTATGTCAACAATAAATCCCTGCTCTCCCATGATGTCCAGACCCAAAATGAAATCATCCATAATGTCAGCCACAATGACCTTGTAATTGAACCTCAACCGTCCAACCTGCAGTTCCAAGTTAATTTCTCCATGGACCGCAGCCCTGTCCCCCGTGGCTGTCCGAATGATTACTCCATTTTGCTTCTTGTCAATCTGCAAGCCTGATATAAACCCTGGCCGCACTATTGATGACGTAGCACCGGTGTCAATAGTAAACACGCATTTTCTTCCATTCACATATCCTTGCAACAACAGACTGCTTGGAATTCTTTGGAGCTGGGAAATCTTTATTTCTCTGGGGGCACCGCATTCCCTAGCCAGCACAGCCCCCTTGGTGCTGGCTATCTTTAGTTTTCCTGCTTCTCTTCAACATTCACAGCATTTACTCGACTCTCCGAGTTCTGCTGTCGACAGTCTCGTTTCATATGTCCCACCTTGCCGCAGTTGAAACATTTAATACCTCCGCTCGGCTTTCCTTTATTTTGTTGTTTCTCCTGCTTTCCGAGGCCATCCAATTTATCGCATAATTTGGTGAATATTTTCTGCATCTCAGTCAGCAAGGGGTTCTGGTTCATTTCTGGTTGCGATTCTTCGAGAGTCACAGCTCGAACTCTCGACCTTGGAGTATCCCTGTAAGCGGCTTCTACTTCGAGTGCACGCACCAAAGCTTCGCTACTACTTTGGTGTCTCGTCAGCCTCAGAACTCGCCTGACCTCTTCGTCCCTTATACCATCTAAAAAGGCCCCCACGGCTAATCGTTCCTGGAATTCTTTAGGTGCATTTGGATACGCCAGGTGTGCCAGTCTCTCTATCGCAGCTTCAAATTCTTGTAAACTTTCCCCAGCTTTTTGCATCCGGGATTTCAGCTGAGCCTGGTATAATTGGGCGAGATGTTGGTCGCCATATCTTAAGTCCAATGCAGCTTCCAAGACTTTGAAGTACCTTTGTTTATCCACTGGGATAGTTTGAAGCAACTCTGACGCCTGGCCCCTTAACGCCAGAACTAATGCCATGGCCTTTTCCTCATTATCCCAGTTGTTCGCACACGCTGCTGCCTCAAACTGCCTCTTGTACGTCGTCCAGGAACTTTGGCCATCAAAAGAAGGAAGTTTTAGTCGCTGACCTGATGATACCACCTGCTGGCTTCCTCTATCTCTCAACTGTCGTTTAAGCCGGTCTATTTCTCCTTTAACTTCTTCTTCGAACTTGTTTACTTTCTCTTTAACTTGACTGACTTCTGTCTCGACTTCACCTACTTTTTCTTCTACCTTGTTTATCTCTTGTTTGACTTCACTCTTTAATCCTTCGTTGGCAGAAATGATAGCGTCCTGCTGTATTTTCATTTGTTCATTCAGAATTTTCCTTAATTCTTCTTGGCGTCTTTCTTGTTCCTCTTTTTCTTCTTGACGCTGTCTTTCTTGTTCTTCTTTTTCTTGTTGGTGTCTTATTTCCAGATTTTTCATCATTTTGTTTAATTCATCTCTTTCTTCTTGACGTCTTGTTTCTTGCTCTTCTTTTTCTTCTTGACGTCGCTTTTCTTGTTCTTCTTTTTCTTTCTGACGTCTTGTTTCTTCATCCTCTTTTTCTTTCTGACGTCGTCTTTCTTGTTCTTGACGTCTTCTTTCTTCATCCTCTTTTTCTTTCTGACGTCTTGTTTCTTCATCCTCTTTTTCTTTCTGACGTCTTATTTCCTGATCTTCCATAATTTTCTTTAATTCGTCCCTTTCCTCTTGACGCCGTTTTTCTTCCTCCTGGCGTTTTCTTTCCTGTTCTTCTTTGTCTTCTTGACGCCGTTTTTCCTCCTCCTGGCGCTGCTGTGCCATCATTTTTTGGAATTGTTCGAATAAGTCCTGTATTTGTTTATCGGATGCCATACTTCTTGTTGTTACGGGCATACGATGAAATTAAAATAAAATAAATTTAACTGTCACGTCAATATCGGTAATGGAACTTTCCAGAAAAATCTCGAAACAGCACGAAAAAGTCTTATCCAGAGTCTTGTCACTATCCAGTTCAGAGAATTTAATAATCGTATGTAATATCACTAGTGCTTAAAATTTTATCGAAAATTTTTTCGAAAGCGTGTTGCCTGGTAATATAAAGAGTGCAAATTGGCAGTTTATTATCTGATAAATCCCGACCGCTTTAGCGGGAGGGATTTAATCTTTGATAATAAACTGCCAATTTGCACGAGTTATATTAACTAGGGGCGACTTAGCTTGAGAAAAAATTTTTAGATAAAATTTAAAGCACGAGTGGTATTTGAGGAGAATATTTCACGAATAAATAATTCATTAAGTACATCTTCAATATTATGTTTTCTCATTAACTGCCTTCAGACGTTTTCTTGTCACTTTTTGGAGTTTACTGACCTTTATTTTCAATTTCATCACTAATTTGATATACAGAAATATTTCCAAACCGACTCATATTGTCAAAACAGCAAATCTGAAACAAACGCAGTAGAAACAACGGAGATTCGCTATATTTTAAAATAATCTAGTGACGTTTCCATGGCAACTAGTAAATAAAACGAGTTGAAACCTTAGATATTATAATATATAGACTGGCTTAACACCTTTCAGGCGTTTCTGAGGTGCAATACGACGAGGAACGATAGAGAGAGCACTACTTTAGTACCGATGTCTCGCCCAAATAAAATGTACACCCATGGTTCCGAGATTGACATAGAGAGCGCCATCTAGTGCTACAAGTTATATTCCATAATAGATAAATGTTCATCGACTCATATTTACGTATTTAATCCTTACTTTTAACTTACGAAATTTATGAATTATGTTGAGGTTTGCTTTGTTAAGCAAAGAGAATTTTAAATACAACAAATTGTAATGTTTGATGCACAGCTTTGATTCAACGAGTTACTTTTTGGTAGATTACCATAATATGTAAGTACTATACATTTTTAGTTTGTTCCAGAGCGAATGTGTACTTGACATTTATAATAAATGATTTGCTTACCTTTGTAACTACGTTATTGAGCTATTGAAAGCTGTGCTTGACTTGTTCCTGTATTATGAGCTATATTAAGTACAATCTTTGTGTGTAATTGTTACCTGATTGAACACTAGGAAAACTGACATAGTTACAGATAGGCAAAAGTTACAGCCTATATATTTCAGACAAGATTCGCTTTGGAATTGAGGTGTGTTTTTGTTTGCTACTACATAATACAATATTACAATTTACAAGGTAAGTACGTTAACAATTACTTAGTAATAAGCTAGAGAAGATATTTATAGATAAAACTTAAAAGCTCGACAAAAAACGTCAAAAAATTTTCGCATATTTGCCGCTGCAGCGACCTAAAAAATTAGAGCGATAAATTTTGCATGTTGGTCCTGTCAAAAGCCGATCTAGCTTGAATTACCACTAATAATGACGTTTGATTGGTGCAATGTTTTGAAAAAACGGGCTCTCATTGGCTATAGCGTTAATGAGTGAAATAATCTCCACTAATGTCCAACTAGAAAAGTTCTAGTAATTTTCGCGCACTAACGCAAATGAGTTTTTTTTTTTAGTGTCTCTATCACTTCTCAGTTTATCGCACTAATGTCCTAATAAAATGTTCTACAATGTCTCAAAAATGCACTTAACACTATTTTTCTGACCGAAAATAACCCTCGAACAATGTCCAGTAATTTAGTCCACTGTGTTAGCACTAAACCTCGAGAATACTTCTCGAACACTCCAGCACAACTTCAGAGCCCCTCTTGTCATAAAATTCCGATTCTGACACCAATTTGTAACGTGTTTCCACCCTTAGGAAACTACCCCTTGCAAATTCCGTGGGTTCCAAAAATTATAACAAGAGATGTCCACTAACACACTTTATTAAATATTTACTGGATACTTCACAATACTATTATTAATTTAAATACACTTTACTGACTAAAAATCACAATGTTTATTACTTTGTTTATCTTTGAACTCTTAACCTCACTTTCTATACTTTCTGAACTTTCTGAACTACTCGCCGAGAATGCTTTCGGTCTTTTATACCTAAAAATGACAGATCTCGATTGTTCTGTGATGACGCCACCATTCTCAAGATAATTCCAGATGTCACTTTGGAATCTTCTGGTAGGTTCTTTTTCGAGTAGGTGCAAATACATCATTCTAGGGGTTGTAACATATTACAATACAATAATAATAGTGGGTTGAAAAAACCAATTAATTAAACAATTATTTAAAAAACAAATACGCTATACTTTTGCAGTCAAGTATGTCTTAAAAATTAATTAGGTAAGTACTGTAATTATTTTTTCCAAATTTTCCTTGTTTAACCTGTTTCGACGAGGATTCAATATCCACTTATGTACCGAGAACGATATTTCGCAGTCAACTGTTGTCATGGGAGCATATTTTATTTTTGACGATATATCAGTTACCTATAATGCTTCTACGTCAGTAATAATTTTTTTCTTTTATTTCTTTTACAATTTGAAAGTCGGGATTTCTCTTTAAAATTGATGAATATTTTGTTTTCAGCGTTTCTCCTATTTATTACTTCTTGCACATTTTCAATTTTTTTAAATGATTCATTGATAGGTAGTTTAGGATTCTCAAGCTCCACTATTGTTTCGGCAATCTTTTTAAAATTATTTTTAATGAAAATACAATCTTTTTTTAGGTTAGGCAACGACAACAAGTCCTTAGCTTTCTTTATGACACTAGATTCTTCTGGTAAGGTGTTAATAACTTCTTGAATATTTTCAAAATGATCTGCATAGTAACATGCAGCATCGATCCATGTTCCCCATCGGGTTATTGTCGGCTGCGGTGGTAGTTATAAGCCTGGACATTTTTGTTGAAAATATTTAATTCTTGAAGGTGCTTTTAAAAATACTTTTTTTACGTTTGCAATAAGTTTATCAACGTTTTTAAAATTACATCTTATTTTTTCACTTAGTCGATGTAAGCCATGCACGAAACAAGTTATGTGAAGTAACTTTGTATATTTAGACTTTAGTTGTCATCCCGCTTTGAGCATATAGCAGGGTGGCCACTTTCTGGAAAGCCGGCAAAAATCAGGGAATTTAATAGGTCAGGGAAATGTCAGGGAATTTTGGTGAAAGTCAGGGATTTTTGTGAAAGTGCTTAATATTTTATTGATTTGTTTGTTCTTTTCGATAATATATACTTTTTCTATTCATATATACTTTTAAAATATGGGTAAAAAGACTGATTTTCATTTAAAACTGCTGAAGTCAATGGGATAAATCATACAACTAATCACTTTCACTTAATGAGCAGTTGTAAAGAAAATAACATACGACAAAATGGAATGACAATAGTCAGGGAAAAAACTAAAAAATCGTCTGGAAAATCGGGAAAAGTCAAGGAAATTTGTTGTGGAGAAAAAGTGGCCACCCTGTATAGGCTACCGAATCAGAAGTAAAGAGTAATATTTTTTGTTTGTTAATTTCTGCAAAATTGCCCCAGAACCAGTTCAATGTATCTTCATAAAATTGACATATGGTTTGACTATTTACTTTTTCCAACACTTTAGATGCTATTAAATGACATTTTTTGGCATAGTGTTACACAATGACGTTAATAAAAGATGCGCAATGTTCCGACCTAAAGAATCAGTCGTTTAGTCTATTGAAACCCAAAAGCAGTCCCCTCATAAATCGTTTCGCATATTTTCCACTGTTTCTTCATAAACTTGAAAGCAAAAGCAATCAAATCGCCCTGTGCTATTACTTCTTAAAACGCCCTATACACCTACTGCACATATACGATTAGAAATTCTATTAAATTCAAAGTTTTAACTTGACTGTCCGTTGGCTCGCGCTTTTCTTTTAAATACCCTACATAAAACTTCCTGAAACATCCATATGACGTCCCACAGAAAAATATTAACGAAAACACTTGAATCCTAATGAACAGGTAATAGCAAACATCGAATATTCCAGAAATCTTACAATAAATGATTGGACGATTTACGTGTTTTTACAAACACATTTTCATCATGTAGAGCTGCTCTTGATTACGTTTAATTTCTAATTTGTTTCATAGGTGTTCTCCATTGTATTGGGCATTACTAATTTCTTAAATGGATCTTTGTGATGGATGTAGCAAAAAAGTGTGTAAACCATGTGGGAAATTAACAGCATCAGGAGCAAGGTGCTTCGAATTAAAGGAAAGAGTATTGATTTTTTACTGTCAAGATTGTCAAGCAGGCAATACAATAACACTACTTCATGCAGTGAATAAAGAAAAAGATTGTGTCATTGAAAGTAAAATGGAGATTATTGAGATGCTAAAAAAGAACATTGAGGAACTAAAGAAGAAAGCAGAAGAAAAAACAACAGTAACATATAGTCAGATAGCAGCAGCAAAAAATGAAGCAGTGTTAGTAGTAAAACCCAAAGATAATAAACAAAAAAGTACGCTTACCCGAGAAACCGTTCAGGAGAAAATAAACCCTCATTCGCTAGGGACCAGTGTTTCGAGAATAAAACATATTAGTAATGGAGGAGTAGCAATTTGTTGTAACAATACGTCAGTTGATAAGATAAGAAGTGAAGCCGTAGAAAAGTTAGGAAAAGAGTATGAAATTGCGACAGTTGAAAAGAAGAACCCAAAATTGAAAGTACACTTTATTAATAAAAAGGATTTAGAAAATGAGGAAGAATTTAAAGAAAAAATTATATTTCATAACCAATTAGATAATGCAAAAGAAAAGTTTGTATGTAAAGTGATACACAAAATTGATATAAAAATAGCTTAAGAAATTGCCATGTTATTATTGAAGTAGACCCTATGACATACGAAGAAATACATAGAAATGAATATATTCAAACAGGATGGAAAGGATGTAGGTACTCGGATTATATAAATATTACACAGTGTTATCGATGTTGGAAATTTGGACATGTTGCAAAAAAATGTACCGCATCTAGTGATAGATGTTCAAAATGTGCAGGTGAACATAAATCTAGTGATTGTAAATCAGAAGACATAACGTGTGTTAATTGCAAATATGCTGTTGATGTATTAAAAGTAAAAAATTTGACATTTAATCACTATGCCTATGATAAAACCTGTGAATCATATAAAAGAATATATGAACAAGTAAAAAAGAAAATAGAATATCCACATATATTTCAAGAAAAATAGCAATTAAATGGTAACATACTCTATTTAAACATACAAAGTTTACTAGCAAATAAAACTCAACTCACATGGCTTGTAAATGACTGGAAGCCGGCTATTATCTGTTTGTCTGAAACGCATGTCACGGAAGAGATAGAAAAATCCGAAATTGATATAGAAGGATACCAATGTGCAATATCTTATTCAACAAGTCGACATACAGGGGGAGCAATTATTTTTGTAAAAGAAGAATTTAAATTCAAAGTTATTGTAAACGAATCAATAACAATGAATATGTGGATTATAGGTGTAGAACTAATTATTTAGAAACAAAAATATTTAATTTTTTCATGCTACCATTCACCAAACGCTAGTCACGCAGAATTTTTAACAAAACTTGAAGAAGTAATGTCTGAATGGACTACAAGAAATGGAATTATAGTGTTTGTAGGTGACTTCAATATAAATATGGCACAGAATACCTATTACTCAACTAAACTAAATACAACTATAACAAATCTAGGGTTAAAACAAATAATAGACAAATTTACTAGAGTAACAAGGGAACAAGCCACGATAATAGACCTATTGATAACAAATAAAAGTGATATGAAATTTATGGTACACCAAAAATTACAGACCATTCAGTAATAACAATAAATCTAAGTCAAGTTGAAGTGATATAAGAACACATAATAAAGAAAAGGGACTATAACCAATATAACGAAGTAAATTATCAATTGAGTCTTATAGAAGAGGAATGGTTTCCAAATTACATTAACACAGACAAAATAGCAAACCAACTAGTAGACAATATAAAAAAATGTCTTAACAAACATGTTCCAGAAAGAACCATAGTAATGAGAAGTAGGTGGGGTAATAGGCATTGGTGGAAGGACGAGATACAACTAGAAATTGAGGAAAGAGATAGGAAATATAAAAAAGCAATTATCACAAGTCAAGAAAACGATTGGAATGAATTCAAAAAACAAAGAAATAGAGTAGTAGCATGTATACGAGACAGTAAAAGAAATTATTATGAACAAAAAATAGATGAAACGAAAACGAATCCAAAAGAAATGTGGAAAACACTGAAAGACGTATTAAAGGGGGGAAATAATACAAATAGAGAAGGCATTAATCATGAAGGAAAAATGTATACGAATGAAGAAGAAATATCAGAAATTTTTAACAATTATTTTCTAAATAGTATTGAAAAAATTGCACTATCACTTACAAAAACACAAAGGACAGAAGAAATTTTGAAGAATATACCTACAACGCATAGTAGATTAGAAACATTCAGGTTGTTAGAATTTCATCAGCTAAAGAAAATTGTCAGAGATATGCCTAACAAAAATAGTAGTGTAGATGGTATAACAACACAAATGATTAAAGTATCCTTTGAAGCAGTTGGAGATAGATTTCTGCAGGTTATAAATAACAGTTTAGAGAAAGGAGAATTCCCAAAAAACTGGAAAAAATCAATGGTAATTCCAATAGAGAAAATAAATAATACAGTACAATGTGAAGAGTTCCGTCCCATCAACATGGTACCAAGCTATGAAAAAATGTTAGAATTAATTGTAAGTGAACAATTGATAGAATATATTGAGAATAATAGACTGTTAACTAAGTATCAAGCAGGTTTTCGTAACAATAACTCGTGTGAGAGTGCTCTTCAGTCAGTATTGGTGGATTGGAAAAGTGCCATTAATAAAAGAAAAGTAGTTGGTGTAGTGTTTCTGGATTTTCAGCGTGCGTTTGAGACAATAGATAGGGATTTAGTGTTATTGAAAATGGAAAAGATGGGCATTGGTGGGTGTGTAATAAAGTGGTTTCAGGACTATCTAAGTGACAGAGTGCAATGCACAAAATTTAATAATTCAATATCAACAGAAAAAGAAACACAGTTTGGTGTCCCACAGGGAACTGTATTGGGACCAAAACTATTTATAATGTATATTAATGATATAGTTCTACATGTTAAAAGATGCCAAATTCAATTATTTGCAGATGATACCCTATTGTTTTGTATAGGTGACAGTGTAAAATCGGTAACAGAAGATTTAAATTATGATCTACAAAATTTATGATAATAAAAAATAAATATCTATTGGCACATACCAACACTCATGATGTTGTAGTAAATAACAGTAAAATAGAACAGGTAAAAGAAACAAAATATTTAGGTGTTATAATAGATGAGCATTTGACCTTTTCAAATCATGCAACATATATTACCAATAAAGTAGCGAAGAAGGTAAACTTATTAGGGCGAATAGGAAATAATTTGACACAATGGACAAAACAAACTATATATCAATCAATTATACGCCCCCATTTTCAATATTGTTCAACAATTCTGTTTTTGCTCTCAAATGCTGAGATAAATGTCTTACAAAAAAAACAAAATCAAGCTTTACGAATAATTTTAAAATGCAATAGATATACAAGTATAAAATCAATGTTAGACAAATTAAAAATGCTCAGTGTAAAACAAACTTTAATATTATATACATTAATTTTCATTTTTAAAATTTTACATGGGTCATTACCACAACATCTATTAGATCATTGTACATTTGTAAATGAAATTCATCAACATTTTACAAGAACCAGTAACAATCTATATGTACCAACTGTAAGGACTAATTATGCACAAAATAATATTTTTTATAAAGGTCTTGTTTTATATAATGAGTTACCAAGCGAAACTATTAACTGTGAAAACATAAACCAATTTAAAAAACTATGTTACCAATATATACAAGAAAATGTAAATATTGTATGATGTGTTATGTACATTTAAGTAACCACATTTTTATTAATTTCTTTGAATGTTTGTAAAAATTTTTATGTTTGTACCTACTATTTATATGTATTTTATTCTATTGATATGTATTATCTTTAGCTCTGGCTAATAATAAATATTATTATTATTATTATTATTATTATTATTATTATTATTACTATTAAATGACCCACCCACTTCGTTGACTAACCTATGAAATTAAGGGGCGGTGCGACAATGCATAGAAGATTTTATTAGTGTTTCTCAAGCATTGGCCGTGGCAGTTTGTGTGACTCATTCTTATTACAATTCTTCGAGGAAAATAAATTTTTTTAACTTAGTTATAAACTGCTGGGGAGTACCTATGCTAAGTTTTATGCATTCAGTAATGTTACTTTAACAATTCTCTAGAAATGCAGATATAAGTAGGTAATATGTAAGTGAATTAAAAAATATGGTAATTTCGTTCCTAATAATAACCTATATTATTTTGATAAAATGTATAATCTGGTCAGTTCATGTATATAGGCGATAAGGTGGTGCCGTCAAAACAGTTTCCGTGTAGGTATATATATATGTAGCGGTCATAAATATCTCGTTCACAAGTAACGCACAGAGTCGATCATATCGGTAAGTTTAAAGCCGGCCCTCAAATGACGCTTGCATTCCGATCCTTGGTCATGACGCAATTCCAAGTTGTCAGTACCTTTTTCCACTGACAAATAATGTCGGCTGATAACATCTCAGCCAAAAAAAGCATCTATGTTTCTGGAAACTACATCATCGATATGAAATCATCAAAGTGTTGGTAACGCGCATATTCTCCTTTAGTTTTGTGACAAAGAGAATGCTTACTGAAATTGTACAACTATTTCTCTCTGGGGTATGTACTGGTATCAGGGTCAAATTCTCTTAAACGAAACGACGGAAATGGTTATGTTGAAGCTTGCGTGATAGATTAATCCATTGTGTTGGCTCTTGTATCTTAGAGTTCAGATATCATTATTAAATGTTCTGTATTTTCTTTTATATGTACGTGAAAATTTGCTTGACTATCAACATCGTTCTGGCGAGTAATTCTGTTTGTTAAAAGGAGTGTTATCAAGGTAACAAGAAGAGACAGAACATTTAATAATGATATCTGGACTCTAACATACAAGAGAAACTCGAAATAACATTAACTTGGCTGATTTGAACGGAATGTTACCTTTTACCTGCAGATAAAAATTAGTTTGACGGACATCTCATTCCGGGGAGTATATTTTTTTGTTGAAGGGGCTTTTATCAATATCGAAAGATAGACAGAATGTTTAACAATGATATCTCTAAGTCGGAGATATACAGAAGCTGGACATTGCATTCATTTGGGTGAAATGGGAAGGATACAGTGCCTTTTATATGCCTATGAAAAATTGTTTGACGGTCACCTTGTTCTGTGAAGCATATTTATTTGTTAAGAGGATTTTCGTCAACATGACAAGTGAGTGACAGAACATCTATCGGTGATATCTAAACCCTGAGATATAATGGAAGCTGGAAATCGCATTAAATTACTTGTTTGACAGTCAATTTGTTCTCCAGAGCATATTTTTTTGTTAATGAAACTTGAATAAAGGTACCGAGAAAATGACAAATCTTTTAACAATGACCTATAACCTCTGAGATGCGACGGTAACGTTAATTTCACGCAAAATCGTCCATTTATTCGTTTTTATAAACGTATAGAAATTGTTCTGACGGAAATTTGGTCTTTTGATGCATACTTTCGTATTCAAGAGACTTATAATTACTTTTTAGATGTAAAAATAATCTTGTAATAATGATACAAACTTCTAAGGTACGGTAGGAAGTCAAGTAAGTCAAAAGTGTTATATTCCTGTGTATTTAAG
The DNA here is from genome assembly GCA_936432065.2 of Rutpela maculata. Lineage (NCBI taxonomy): Eukaryota > Metazoa > Arthropoda > Insecta > Coleoptera > Cerambycidae > Rutpela > Rutpela maculata. The sequence goes on along the minus strand of OW386285.2, from coordinate 93,705,579 downwards.
AGTGTAAGGTACTTTTGTTGACACTAAGAACTTTATGGGGAGGCTATTTTATTGTTAAAGGAGTTTATATTTATGTTTTAAAAAGGAGCCAGAACTTGTAACAATGAGTTTAGAGTTCTGAGATGAAATATGCGAAAAAAATCCAATTTTCTTAGAGAATTCTAAACATTTTCTTTCGGGCTAGCCTTACTGATAGGAGTTTCTTTCTGGGAATTTTTTTCTATGTTCAAAACATTTAAATCGATTTGCTCAGCAAAAAAAAAGCTTGTAATGATTACGTGATATAACTCCGTTTTTTTACAACTTTGACCTTTCTGGCTGGGCCTCCTGACGGCCCACACTTTCTGGTGATTTTATTTGATTCATTTTAAACATAAAATGTGTACACACGAAAAAAATGAGGCTTGTAATGATGACATAATTTCACTGACTTTTATATCTTGAACCATGGCCAACTCGACGGACTGACATGCCTGAAATCTTGTCGTTATTTAAGTTCGATAGAATTAGTCAACACATAGAAAATACTTGTAACGATGAGTTTCCAAAAAAGCCATGTAGCTCCCGCACCATACATACTTGGAGATGTGGAAGAGTCAAAAGTAGAGTGTTTATTCTACAAAAAAGAATAATACGTTTAATTTTTAACTTAAATTTAAAACATAATTGTAGAGAGATTTTCAAACAAAAAAATATTTGAATCATACCATGTATATATTTATATATTTAAATGTTTACTGTTTACCAGACTGAATATAAATACTTTTAGCCTATTATCTGACACACATGCATACGAAACGAGACATGGCAAACTATTAAGATATCCTCCACATCCACATCTCAATATGTACAATATGTTACCTAAACACTTAGGTGATATAAGTTGCCCTAGATTATTTAAAATGTCAGTTAAAAACTTTCTACTAGAAAATATTGTCAAATCAAGTCATTGATGAATTTATATCCGGATAATTTTTGTTTTATATATTTTTTGACTGGTTGTCATACTTTATATTTATTGTATTTGTTTTTATATTGTTATTTCTTTCATTATAATGTTTGTTTATTAATGTTATTAATATTATATTATTTATATATGTTTAAATGACTTGCATACTACTATGTATCACAAGTGGCCAATAAAGTTTGTTATTATTATTATTATTATGTTTCATAGTTTATAAGTATTTAGTGGAAAGTAGAACAGCTTTAATACCATTTGTGCTGTGCTAAGCTGAACTTCGCCCTTTTATGTATGAAGTGTTATTATTGAATAAAGAGTATTATTAATACATCCAATCCGAAAAGTAAAGTATCGTTTCATTTAATTTGTCGGTCTCTGTATCTTCTAGAAAGTATTTTTCAGACAATGTCTGCAGGCGCCGAAGATTTTTAAGGATCAAAATATTCACCATTGTACAAATTTCATCACCCTGTATCTAAGCACAACCAAAATAAAGCTCAAATTAATGTATACCATGTATCTTTTTGCGTTATTTAAAACTCGATTTTGTTACAGCGGAAATTCCATCCATAACAGTCAGTGGTGAAGTAGACGATAATGAAACAGGACCAGAAGGTAGTTCAGGGGATATGGGACCCCCTAGTGTTGCTGGTACTTCTTCAGAAGGAATACAACAAACTGAACAACCAGAAGAAATGCTGGAAGGAGATGATGGGGTAATTTTATAGTAATGAAATTGATAAGATATTTTTGGTTGCCATATTCAAGACATTTTTTTTTTCTTTAATTAGTATGTATTGTAGAATATAATTATTATATGTAAGTAAAACTGTTGAGTTTTCATTTGATGTTGGTGGTTTGTAAAATTATTAGATTTGAGTTTCTGAAACATGCCACAAATTTTCTGTTCTTTTTTCATCACTCTCTATCAAGTTCAACATAAGTATAATATTACTCAAAACAATTTTTTCATACCTACGTATCTCGCTTACTTACCTCTTTGCAGCACTGAAAGACGAATAAAAATGACCCGAATAAAAAAAGTAAACAGGTTAAATTGTTTATTAAGAAATGCTCTATAAAAAAAGCTAAGAATTATCACAGAATTGAAAATAAAAGAATAATTTCATCCCCTAATTTTTTATCTTTTTCTGCTCATAACTTTTTTATTATTTTAGTTGCACTGAAAAATTACTAATAAAAGTTGTAGAGAATTGCATTATCTACAAAAATGCTCTTTTAAAATATTTTCTCAAACTGAGGTAAATAAAGAAACTAATTGCCCCCTTATTTTGAAGAAGGCATCCGAATGACAACATCCCAGGGCCTAACGGGGTAGTTTCCATTTTTTTAAAATCTAGTTTTGGTGATATATATATCGAGTAATGTTATTATTTTAGCAATTACTGCATAATCAATTTAAACCAAAACAATAATTTCTTAAATAAAAATAAGAAATAAGAATACGCCCGTCTAGACGCAGATTTCAAACGATTTTATTTGGCGGGAACTAATTTAACCAATAACAGACAACTTTCGCTTAGACTGTAACTATCTTATTTGAATGCCAAATTGTGTATTTTCTTTACATTATTTTGCCTATAACACTTCTATTTTCCCAATATCTTGAAAATCAATAAATATTATATACATGTATTTAGAAGGAATTTAAAGTTATTTATATTTGTTATTATTTAGAAGTTATCTTGAAAAGGTAAACAAAATTCGCGGCGAGTATTATGTCGCAACATTGTATAAAAACGGCTCTCTTCCAACTAGAGATGTGTCATTCGTTCATTTTGAGACGATTCGATCCATTCGTGAATGACTACCAAAAAGATCGAATCTTTTGTATCAATCATTCGTTCATTCCATTCCAGTATGTACCCGACTACATTCAGACACTCAAATGATAGATACACAAGATCGATCGTTTTGAAACTTTAATAGCCAGCCGCTGAACTGATGTGCCTCAGTCAAATAGTAGAAGTTGTAGTCGAGCTATTTTTTTTAATTTTTATTGCAAAATTTGAAACTGGCGTATAAATTATTTTTTGAATAAAAATTTTAAGTTTAACAAACCTCTTGTGTCGTTAACAAGAAAGCTGAATATTTTTGTGGAAATCTTGAATCATCGGCTTTTATATACACACTTTATATATGTTTTTTAATCATAATCTGTTCAAATCTTTTTGATTTTCCCTTATGTTCATATATTTTTAAATATCTGCATTCCGACTTTAAAAATCAAGGGCCGCCGAGGAATTAACAGCTTTATGTACACACTTTTTACATGTTTTTTAATTATCATCTATTCAGAGCCCTTTGATTTTCTTCTCCATTTATATATTTTTAACCCCGTGTATTATTCATTATTTTTATGATTAGAAAATCAAATACATTTTGTTTCTATTTTCAGTATTTTCCCTATATACGTGTTTGCATTACAAGCCTTTCTTATTAATTTAAACACCTATTTTATAAACATTACGAAATGAATAGGAAAAATAAAATAACCAGTATCCCTGTGAATTATATACATAAATATAAAAACGAAAAAGTAATGAGAAGACTTATCACAGAGGATAAAAGTCACTTATTTAAAGAGTACATCACAAGTATTGATTGGAACCAGATAATTGTCGAGGCAGATCCAAATACCAGCAGAACAATGCTTTTAACTACAATTAAAGATAGTCTGGATGAAGTGTATCCCAAGAAAATGTATAACGCTAATACACACGAACATAAAACTTGGATAAACTCTGAAATAAAAATGAAAAGCAAAATAAAACGTCAAATGTATGATGAAATGTTATCAGGAAAAATAACAAAAGAAACGTATAAGCAATTCTGTAGGGAACTAAAAATATTAATTAATGACGCCAAGAAAGAAACATACTCAAATTACATCATCAATTCAAATAATAAAATCAAAGCAACCTGGGATCTGGTAAAGGAAATCACTGGAAAAGAAAAGAATGAAAAATTTGAAATTGAAAACCTAGGACATCAATACAATAAAACCAAAAAAGAAATTTTAGATGATGTAAATAGCTACTTCATAAATATATGTGAAGACATCAATGCAAATAACCAAAAAACTTTTGATCATGTTCCCAAGAATGACCGCACCATGTTTCTGTGTGATACAACTCCTACGGAAATCTTTAACATAATACATACACTAAAAGACACGGCAGCTGTGGGAGCAGATGAAATACCAACTAAATTGATTAAGCTTTGTGCACTAGAGCTCTCACAACCACTCTCACAAATAATAAATATATGCTTTCAAAAAGGAATTTTTCCCGATGAACTAAAGAAAAGTGTTGTTAGGCCGATACATAAAAAAGGTAGTAAGGAAGAAATCTCAAATTATAGACCAATAACTCTCATCTCAGTAATAGCGAAAATTTTTGAAAAGGCACTACTAAACAGGATGCTAGATTTTATAGATAGAAATAAAATAATTACAGAAATGCAGAGTGCTTACATTAAGGGAAGAACAACTATAAGAGCAGTGTATATAGCGATATGTGAGATTTTGGAAGCGATAAGCCATAAGGAAAAAGTTGTTTCTTTATTTATGGATCTGTCAAAAGCTTTTGACAGTGTTGATCACATAACACTCTTAGAAAAGCTAGAAATAATGGGGTTTAGAGGAAATATTTACCATATTCTTAAATCGTATCTAAACAACAGAAGGCAGTGTGTAATGGTAATGGATGCAGGAATGGAAATTGAATCTGATTGGGAAATACCAAGAAAAGGAGTCCCACAAGGTTCCATTTTGGGTCCAATTTTATTTTTATTATATACAAACGATTTACCTAACATTGTTAGTCATGTAATAAATCTCTTTGCAGATGACAACTCGCTCATCATAAGGGCTAAATCTGAGGAAGAGTTAAAAACAGAAATCAATAGTACAATTAAGACAATGGATAATTGGTACATAGGGAATAACCTGAAGAACAATATTGAAAAAATGCACCTAATGAAATTTACCTTGAGGGCAGAAGATCCTTTTACATTAACTTATGACAACCAAACCCTTACGACCACTCAGCACACTAAGTTCCTAGGTATTGAAATTGATTCACAATTAAATTGGAAAGAACACGTACATTATCTCGCTAGCAAAATAAGTTCATTTACATATGCGTTACGTGTCATAGCAAATTCCGTAAATCAGGCAGTAGCATTATCGGCATATTATTCGTATGTAAACTCCAGAATAAAATATGGAATCATTTTTTGGGGAAACTCTGTTGACTCATCTAGAATTTTCAAACTCCAAAAATCTTGCGTTAGAAGTATTTTCCACCTAAAAAGAAGAGAGACCTGTAGTCAAATATTTAAAGAGAAAAACATACTTACCGTACCATGTTTGTATATATATGAATGTGCATGCTTCGTCAAAGAACATTACCAAGAATTCTTTAGCAGATATGAAACCAGCCATATGTTTAATACTAGAGGTTGTGCAAGATCAGTGTTACGTCAGCCCCAAACGAATTTCACCCAAGTACAGCGTAATGTAGTAACGCAGGTGATAAAGGTTTACAACAAAATACCACAAGAATATCAGAACCTATCGAGAAAAAATTTTAAAGTAAAGTTGAAAACTTATTTATGTGAAAAGTCATTTTACTGTGTTTCAGAATATTTTACCCATCATTTTGATCCGTCATTGTAAAGTAATGTTTTTATTTAAATGTACTATTTTTTATACACTTTTTTTGTATGTAATTGTAATTTTTACTTACCAAGACTTCATGTTCTTTTTGACTTGTTCTACACCGTTTTATGGTATTACTGAATAAAGGTTATTATTATTATTATTATTATTAATAATATGAAACTAAACGAATGAATTGAATGAAACGATCGATCCTAACCAAATATCAATTGACCGATACTACAACTACTGACAGAAATGTTATGAATGATGCGATCTAAGCACCATGATCGATCGATCTCATTATTCAAAGTGAATGGTTTAAGCTGACGACCGAAATCCGTGAATGATTGATCCGTACAAGCAAGATTGTATCGTTCAATACTTTCAAAGTGATCGAATCCCAACGATCCAATCATTCGTGAATGACACATCTCTACTTCCAACTTTGCTTGCTTGCTGTCAGTTGTCAATTCTTGTCATAATATAAGTGAAAGAAACATAGGTTAGATTTACTTGTTGTTTGTTTATGTAGCGTTATTTTTCAGGGCTTGAAATTGCAGTAAACTTGTCCGAGGTCGTACACAGTTTTGCACTATCAACATGTCCACTCGTACTTGGTTCACTTTCAGAATACAATTTCCTGCGAACGGGACTTCTTTCTAGTACCTCTATTTTCCTTTTCTTTGATGTTGGACTTAACTGTGATTCAGATACCGTTGGTTTATGTACAAAGGATAAATTTTTATGTGGTACAACTCCAGGTCTTAAGAATATTCTCTGGCCCATTGTTTTATAATAGTGCCACTTTTCAGCGTCATTTTTTAACTAAAATATATGTTGTTAGAACAAAAATCTGTAGAACTGGTTTAAACTTACTTCAAAATGATCTTCACAGCAAAAGAGGTGGGATTAGAATTATTTGAAGCTTTCCACCAAGTTCTTCGAATATCCATATTTCTTGGAACAGTTACAAAAAAAATTTCCGACGCATTTATACTTGTGTTTCCACAACTTTTTATAAAACATCTTTTCGACGACATTATCTATTATTCTTAAACAACAGCAAATACCTCGATAAAATAAATTGAAATGTTTTAAATCAACACGATCTGTTAGAACACATCTGTCATTTGACTAGCGTTGACATTGTTGCCATATATTGCTAAATAAGTTTTTATAAATCTAATCGGTATTAAAAAATATTTAAAACATGTAATAATTCACGCCTATTATTATTTTTTACATCACAAAATTAAATTTCGTGGATAAATATTGTAACGTGTTTCCACCCCTAGGAAACCACCCTTGCAAATTCCGTGGGTTCCAAAAATTATAACAAGAGATGACCACTAACACACTTTATTTAATAACTTACTGGATACTTCACAATACTGTAAATAACTTAAATGTACTTTACTAACTAAAAATAACAATGTTTATCACTTTGTAGTTTTAACCTCACTTGTCAATCAAACTTCTAATCTACTTCTATACTTTCTGAACTACCCGCCGAGAATGCGGTCTTTTATACCTAAAATGACATATCTCGATTTTTCTGTGATGACGCCACCATTCTCTAGATCACTCCAGATGTCATCACTTTAGAACTTCTGGTAGGTTATTTCTCGAGTAGGTGCAAATACATCTGAATTAATTGAATTCATTGTAGGGGTTGCAATGTAGAAGAACGCACTACCTGGCGTCAAAATGACGCGACACCAATTTATTTCTCAGGGGGTGCCAGTCGCGTATTACCCCGTTCTTCTACCTCCCAGGCGGGTTCGAGATAAGATGCACTTCGATAGCCGAGTAATGGACCAAGGCTGCACTACCACAGATCGGAAATGACGCTCTCTCTGGACCTGAATTCCCTAGTTAGGGGTTTAGGCACCTCTTAATTTCTTGAAATTTTGCATAAAAAAATCCCAACCGAAGAATTTCTCTGCGGAGGGATTAATTTTTGTACGCGGAAACCACGTTTTGGTCCGTTAATGACTGAATCTATTTCTCAAAAAACGCATAAAAAAATCCCTCTCAAACCTCCGTAAAGCAACCAGAAGGTCGAACGTTAATGTGAATTAACTCGACACATCAGGCTTTCTATACGAAAGTTCCAGGGATTATAGACCGTCAACAGGCCTCAAGATCAATTAAGAAACATTAGTTCAAAGAATCCATTTATTTAACAAAATTGGTTTTACAAAATTCTCAAGATAAGAATCGTGCCTTCCCCAATCAAGGTAATGACTTTCAGACCATACAAACGAGAGCACTCACGCTAACGATCGATTAGGTAGAAAAGATTCATACATACCTTCTCAGAATCAAAATGCGAGCATTTTTAGAGTTGTCTCAGACTCTGGGTAAATAAATAATTATGACTGACTAAAATAACTTTAAAAAGTTTTACTCATTGAATTTAGGTTCGCTAGAGACTACTTAGCTTTAAAGTTCTTGTATCGTGAAGAGCCACGTACTCGAACACATTCAGAGGACTTATTACTGCGTAAGTTGAATGGCATTCGATCAGTCCACAACTTACTAGCCCTTATCACAGTCGTTCAATATTATCGATTTGGCAGCGACCCACCTTCGAGCGGCTTTTAGGCAAAATTGAATTTTTGGATTTTTATGCACAAGGCGTTTTCCTCTATAACTTTGTCATTTGAAAAGCCCCGTTATTGGCTTTTCTACCATTGCTTTGTCTGGACCACTCAACGCGCTCGACCAAATTGCGAGCCGCTGAGTCAATCCAAACTCTTTCTATGCGAGAAACCGGCCTTGTACATGTGCATTGATTTTTATCAATTTTTGCTTATCGGCACTACGCCGGCTTTGTCAAAATCTTCTATTTTGCCTTTTGGATGCAGTGCATCGTTAAAATTTTATGCTCATACTTTAAAATTGGGCTTTCAATGACCGTACCTCAAAGGTCAATGTCTTTGGTGGAGGAATAAAAAACAAAAAATAATTCAAAGTATATTTTCGTGGTACTTTTTAAACTGACTTTGTGGTACTTTTAAAAAATCTATTTTAAGACCAATTTCGGCGTACTTTTGAAAAATCAACTCTCAAGCCAAATTTCAAGGTACTTTTGAAAAACTAATCTGTGGGTGAAATTTTGGCGTACTTTTGAAAAATCGATTTTCAAGCCAAATTTCAAGGTACTTTTGAAAAGTTAATCCGCGGGTGAAATTTTGGCGTACTTTTGAAAAATCGATTTTCAAGCCAAATTTCAAGGTACTTTTGAAGTTAATCTGCGGGTGAAATTTTGGCGTACTTTTGAAAAATCGATCTTCAAGCCAAATTTCAACGCAGTTTTGAAAAATTAGTCTGCAAGTGAAATTTTGGCGTACTTTCGATAAATCGATTCCTGAGCCAAATTTTGACGCCCTTCCAAAAATATTATTTTTCAAAGTCCAATTTGTGGTACCTTTGAAAAAGTATATTATTCATAAATCTTTGTCATTATATACTTCTACTCTCATATTCTGAACCAAAAACATTTTTCCTAAGTGAAAATTCGGTGTTTCTTCGAATTTTCACCTGGTCATTTCCAACGCCTTATAGAACCCAATACGGTCCTTATGGACTGATCTGCGCCTCTGCAGACTTCCAAAAATGTCTTCAAATGAAATTTTTGCTTAAGTCGAATTTTGATTCTGTCTTCAACTTAGGACGATTTTGGAGAGTTCTACAACAGCAACACATCTCAATATATTAAAATTGATTTAAGGTACTTGTATACTGATAAGAGCGAATCTAGCGGTGGATTTAATAAATTAAAGCGCGAGAGATAGATTAAAAGGATTTGGCAACACTGTATTAAATACGATTGTCATAACTGTCATATACTAATCTCCTACAATTAATCTGGCTATATTTCGTTCGTGCCGGGCCAAATTTTTCAACTTCGATATGCAATTTACGATGAGGTTTAACTGGAAGTCTTCCTCTTTACGTCGCGACATCATACGGCTGTTTCGCTGGTGTTTTTCGAAAAATATCAACGTGTCAAGATCGCATGTTTTTGTAATTTTTTCGTCTCCAAAATGCCAGCTGTTTTTTACTTCTTTTCACAGATATGTCCGAAATGGTAAGAGCTAGCTCGAAATAAAGAATTATGTCAAACAAGTATTTTTCACTGCGAATCCTTTGCTACCATCAGAATTTTAACTTTTCTCTTCGTTATGGAGGTATTTACTGAAATGTTGACGATGTAGGGCAAAAAAACGCAAATTTTGTGCTAAAAGTTGTCAACTTCTTAATCTTGACTCCTACGCCAAAAGACTATTCTAGATAATTTAAATAGAATTAAATTTGCTAAAACTCTTTCTTTTATTTTTTGGATTCCGACAAAAATTAGAGAATTGGAGGGGGTGGAAATTGGGACTTTTTTTTCTTCTGTAAAATTTCGCCATTTTGTCACCGTAATTAATCGGTAATTAATTAAAATCGATCTCATATACGATGTCCACTTAATATCATGTATTACCTAGATACTTTATTAATTTCGGCCCTTCAAAACAAAAGTTTCTGACAAAATTGTTTTTTAAGATTTACATGCATTCTCTAGGAAAACGTGAAATTTTCTCCATTTACTCGAATATCTTGATATTCATCGATTTTTCAGAAAAATTTGTAGGCAACAAATCTAAAGAGCATTTATACTAATTTTTAATCTTATACGCCATCTTTTTAATATGCAACGTTGCCAATCAATTTCAACAGCTGTTTCATTTACACAAATGTAGGTCTTAAAATTGATTAAAGTTCTAATAACTTTTATACTAGACGGACGATTTTTTCAGGGTTTTAATAGAGTGTTAATAAGAAACTAATTAATGTTATGTTAGTTTTTGAAGCATATTTCTCAAAAATTGTGGTAATAAGAGCGAAAATTAACTTGAGCTGATCTCTACTACGTCAAATAAGGCATCTTTGCCTAAAAAAGTCAAACTTTCCGAATCAATTACTGCGAAACTAAACGGATGATTTTATTTTTATTAAAAATTCAAGTGTAAAATCGCTTTATTTATTAGTATACCAAATTACATTTAAAACTGTAAAAGTTCATTTTAGTATACAAGTACCTTAATAAATAAGCTTTATTTTCCAGTTTTCTTAAATTATCTTTTAGTAGAACTAGAGAAGGAATTTCAACTTGGCAACACCACACTGTTTTGTATAACACCATTCTATCAACAAATCCATACAGTTCAACTACGTCATCGGCAAGTTTAACGACATCATCAATTTAAAACACCTGTTGTTCCACTTATTATAGCTTCTATTTTCTCAAAAATTGATAATTATTTTCGCGGAAATCTGTATTGGAAGGCTTGTTTGTACATATTCTATGATATTATTCAATAAAAAAAAAAAAATAGGAAAATACCCCATTTTCGAGTGTGAGAGAATGGGAACATTCACATTGCGGAAAGGATCATTCACATCCCTCGCTTTTCTCTTGTGCTCTAAATTTGGTATTCTCTTACACCAGGGACGTCGATCACTCGAGGAGCAGATGGTTCACTGTTGCCACATATTTTACTGTAGAATCCACGTATTTTTGGCATCTAAAAGATTAATATATTAGTTTCGCAAATGAATGCAGAAATGTCATGCTTTTCTGACATTTGAAGAAAAAATAAATCTTTAAGCTGATTATTTATTACACAGAAACGTAATTCCTAGTTGCTATTGTAACATAATTATGGAATCTCTTTCTACCTACATCGAAACCGAAATATGTTTTCTATTTTTAGATTTTTGATTAGTTATAATATAGACTTCAATGGGAAACACGTCTCGTACTTACTTAGATATGCTCGTAATAAATTTACACATTTGACAATAAAGAAACTAACCAAAAAACTCTTCTAAGTCGTCTAATGATAATTGTCCTAATTATTGATAACCGCATATTTGAAAAAGCAAAGTTAAGAACAGGCAAAACAAATCATATGAATATATTGCGCAACTGCATTTTCATTTGAGAATGCCCTGTTCCCTTGAAAAATAGCAGGAGAAGAATGTTCTGTTTAAACCGTGTGATGTGAACGATCACTTTTGCTCAAAAATACCATTTAATGCTTTCTAAGAGAACCGCGCCCACTTTTCTCATGAGAATGCCATTCCCTGATTTCGAGAATAGGGACCCTAGGGCAGAAACTCAGTTTTACACTCAGGACCGACTTCCCCTTCCCCTACAAATCTCAACTTAGAGACACAACTTATATCACATTTGGGGGTATGACCAAAAGTAACTGGAAAACGGTTTTTTGGCTTTATTTGAATGTCATTTCAATTTTGAAAAGTCCTCATTATTTTTATCACTATAGAGCATTCGGTTAGTCTTTTGATGGTTCATATTTATGCAAAGCGGTGATATAAGTTGACAGGGTTCGTAGCGACCAGGAAAACTGGAAAAGTCAGGGATTTTTAAATTTCTATTAAGTCAGGAAAATGCCAGAGAATTTCGAGAATATTTGAAAAAGTGAGAAATTTCCACTAATTATCTGGAAATTTCAATAAAAAATGTTGCTCATATTGTCTATTATCAGATGCAACAATGTATAGTTGAAGCAATCACATTTGTGAGCGACGTTGAAAGGCAGAACTGGATTTAACTATAGTGTAAATAGATATAAAATAATAATAATTTATATTATTACACTTACAACAATATCTCCCAAAGCACTGCTATGAATTGGTAACAAAACTTACTAAAATTATTTTCAAAAACACATTACCAAATAAAGAAATATAAAGTAATTATCGAATTATATCTTCACCCCGACAGTATAAGCTCGACTGCGGTCCTGGGTTAAACAACACACTCATAAGTTTACACCCACACGCCACGTCAGATAACCGACATCGAATGGCCGGTATCTTCTCTCTCACTTAATGTAAAAATGGAGTAAAGACGAGTTGCCACCTTTTTTTTCCCCTTGCCTGTCACATACTTCTCACTAATACGATTACTTCAACTATAACATTATTAATATTTAATAATAGCTGTTTCCCGTTACTGCTTTTATGGCTAAGGCCATTAGGCTATTGTCTATGTACAAAAAAAGAGGGTTGAAAGGAACTAAAACTTTAAAGGGTTTTTATCGTTTATTATGTTCAATTGACCCCAAGATATGAAAAAACCGCGGAGTGCTACCATTTAAAGTGGTGCGTTTTTGAGATCGAAGTAAAAAGGTCCACTTTTCATTTTTTTTTTTTGCTCGAAAACTATGAATTTTTTTATAAACAAGTCAATAGAAAAGTGTGTACAGAATTAAATTTCCAATCGAAATGGCACCTTCAGAAGTCAAAATTTTTTTTTTTACAAAAATACGTCCAAAAAACAAAACAAAAAAAAACGAAAAAATGCAATTTTTTATTTTTTTTTTTTATTTTAGCCTGTAACTATTTCCGGGTACATTTAGGCATAGACATTGCTGCATAACAAAAAAAGCTGGCGTTTTACTCGTTAAAATGAGATTTTGTAAACAGTTTTACGATTAATAGTGACCGAGATATAGCGTTTCAAAGTTTGCAACTTTTAACTTTTTTTTGCTAATTTTTACTATTTTTTTCAAATTTCGTCCTGTAACTTTTTTCTGAGTAAATTTAGGTGTAGACATTATTATATTAAAGTGAAAGCTGACTTTACGCCCATTGAAATGGTGGCTGGTAAAAGTCTCTACGACAAGTAGAAACCTAGATACAGCGTTTCGAAGAGTGTTACTTTTATTAACTTTCTTCCAAGAGGATGCAGACGTACTAATTGTAAATACTGCAAAAGATAAGGCATCCCAATCAGAAAATGTTGTTATAGTTGGTCAAGATGTCGATCTTCTTATTATCGTATCCAGAAGAAAATGAAAATATATATTTTTTTAAACCTAGTATAGGAAATGTAACTGCCAAATTATATAACCTTAATGGTTTCAAATTTAATCATCTACAAAAATACCTTGGCTTCGTCCATGCATTCAGTGGCTGTGATACAACCTCTTCCTTTTTTGGTATTGGTAAAAAGAAATTCTTGAGTTTCATTAATAAGAATATTTTGCTTTTGGAAAAGTATTTAAATGAATTTTTGTGTGAAAATGCAAGTCCAGCAGCCATCGGTTCTGCTTCTGAATGTATTGTAACATTACTATATGGTATGAAAATTGATGGCCAAAGCACCTGTTGCTATAAGTTATTTCAGAAGTACTCAACAGGTGCGAAATTCTCATTGTCCCGATTGCCTCCAACAACTGATGCTGCTAAACGTCATGGTTTAAGAACTTACTTGCAAATGCAACATTGGAAAGGAAATATTGTAAATCCTCTCATCTGGGATTGGAAAACTTCAGAAAATGGACTAGTACCAATTTTGACAAATAAACCTCCCCTCCCGCACCACAAGTTTTGCTGGAAAAAATAGCCTGTAAATGCACCAAAGGATGCAGAGGAAACTGTGGTTACAGGAAATTGGGAATGAATTGCTCCATTTTTGCAAAGAATGTATGGGAATGAACTGTGAAAACGCTGATGTACCTCAAATAACGGAAGACGATGTTTACATAGATGCCGATGAAGAAATCAACTTTGATTTTGACAATATGTTAAATCCAGCATTTGAATAATTTCATAATGTAAGTTATTAATCTAAGTTATTTGAACAAAAAAAACAAGTGGAAAAATGTAAAAAGTTATTTTTTAAGTACAATAATCTACTATATCTAGACTGTATCTTGGTTACTATTGATCACATAAACTTCTATTGCAGACCATTTAAACAAGAATGCTGCGAGTACATTCCATGTAGCAATATCTGTATTTGACAAATAAGTTATAGGCCGAAATTTAAAAAAGAATGTAAAAATTGGAAGAAAGTTAATAAAAGTAACACTCTTCGAAACGCTGTATCTAGGTTTCTATTTGTCGTAGAGACGTTTTCCAGCCACCATTTCAACGGGCGTAAAGTCAGCTTTCACTTTAATATAATAATGTCTACACCTAAATTCACTCAGAAAAAAGTTACAGGACGAAATTTGAAAAAAAATAGTAAAAATTAGCAAAAAAAGTTAAAAGTTGCAAACTTTGAAACGCTATATCTCGGTCACTATTAATCGTAAAACTGTTTACAAAATCTCATTTTAACGGGTAAAACTCCAGCTTTTTTTGTTATGCAGCAATGTCTATGCTTAAATGTACCCGAAAAATAGTTACAGGCTAAAATAAAAAAATAATAAAAAATTGCATTTTTTCGTTTTTTTTGTTTTGTTTTTTGGACGTATTTTTGTAAAAAAAAAAATTTTTTGACTTCTGAAGGTGCCATTTCGATTGGAAATTTAAAACTCTACACACTTTTCTATTGACGTGTTTATAGAAAAAATTCATAGTTTTCGAGCTAAAAAAACATGAAAAGTGGACCTTTTTACTTCGATCTCAAAAACGCACCACTTTAAATGGTAGCACTCCGCGGTTTTTTCATATCGTGGGGTCAATTGAACATATGAAACAATAAAAACCCTTTAACGTTTTAGTTCTTTTCTACAGTACATGGACAATAGACTACATGCTTGGTGCAACACATGGCATCACCAGACATGGGATTCTATGACTGTTAATTTTTTAGGTATATTTGCTATATTTTTCGTTTTAACCATCCCCCTGATGTCACGTTGATTAGTGAATCCCTTATCAGTGTAACATGCAGTACTTTTGTTTTTATAGAATTTTATCAAATAAATAATTATATAATGGGCAAGTATACAATTTTTTTAAAATAATTTTAATAACATCTGCTCATAAAAACGTATTTTTTATTTTATTTTTTTAATAATGCCTTATGGTAAAAAAATCATGAAGTTTAAACTGTTTAAACGGTTAGATATTGCCGCCAATTTTCTGGCTATTCTATTGGCTATGATGTAATAGCGTAATCAGCAGATTCTAATTTGTGCTTAAACAGAGAAACGAATGCTACGTTGCCATGTTTCGATAAATAATGTAAGATATTCAGTACTGCTATACGAAATCCTCTGTAATATTACAATTCTGTATTGGCAAGTTATCAATCAGCCTTAAAAATATAAACTTACTGGATATTTGAAACAGTGTTGAAAATTAATATTAAAATTTATTTCAGACAGTGCAGTAGTGCACATTCTAGTGCACATTCTTTTTTAGAAATGTGGCAATGTAGCTGGTTACTGTCAAATGTAAAGTGACCCTGTTTTAGAGCGCTTAGATATCCGGCAAACTGCCTTATTTTAAATCCACTCTGATTTTAAGCATATTCATTTTACAATAAAACCAATAACAGTCAGTAAAATTACCTAGAAACTATATTTATAATATATTGGAGAGTCATACTATAATGGTATATTATTAATATTGTAGTTTTCGTTATTGTCTACTAGCTCATTAAATACATCAAACTTCTTGTGTATTTTTTTCTCAAAATATTTCATAACTTTTAAATTTATTGATCAATTTTTTTCAAAAACAGTAGGATTCCTACTCTAATTATTAATTTGCTGTCCAAATTTCAATGCATTCAAATGTTTCTTTCTTAAGTTATTGTGCTTTACAAGAAACGTGACAGACAGACAGACAGATATTTTTAAAGTTGTTCAGAATTTAATTAATAACACAATTTTATCTATGACTGATATTTGCGGTTTTAGAAATGTGTTGATTAAATATAATATAGTCTTGGATTTCATACTTACGAAAAGTATAATAAAAAACGTCTCATACTAGCCGAACACACAACGCACTTATACATGAAAATTCTTGAATTGAGTAAACATTCTAAATACATAAAATAATGATGTAAATAAAATATAAGGTGAATTCAGCAGCTTTGCTCATCGGTGCCGGTTATACGTGCAAAAAGATTAACAAGTAATACGTAAATATTTTGTCACAAATTATAATTTATTTTATTACTATTGTATTGCATGTTTTCCAGAATAGATAGTATTATATTTCAAATCCGTCTCTGTCATGTCCTCCAAAAATCCCATGTTAGGTATCACCATGTAAATGAGAATGAGAGCAATTGTTTTGCGATTTTCATCTCTATGGACATTGGCACTAAGTAATAATGTTCGATTAAAATTTTCTGCAAACCTAGAATTATTTCATGGAAGACCTGTAGACCTTTACTGTATGTAAATTTACAGCAAATATTCTTTGATAAAACATGCTCTTTTTCGAAACACAGTGTAAAAAACTGTTTTTCAGTTACTTTTACTCCCTCTCCTTTCACCTCTGTGGGTAACACGAGTGATGTCTTGATGGTTTATAAACATGGTCATGGTAGATGGTCTGCAAAATTTCATACCTGGTATACAAATATGACTGGTCTCAATCACAAGTTGCTCATGTGCAATTTCTCATTGCTAAGAACTGACAGGCAGACAGACAGACAGACCTTTATTGATGCACAGGAAAATTTACACTTTCTTACATAAGTCAAATACAACAAAAAATAACACATACATAGAAGTATAATAATTGTAAATTGGACAATAAAATTCAATATTAAAATTTATACATATCATGATTTAAAACTTATATACTAGATAAAAGAGAAGAATTTGTTATATTAAAAATCATTAATTGTGATATTGTTATTTAAAAATTCATTATAGGAGTAGTAGGCTTTTTTTATTAAGAATTTTTTTATTGTGTTTTTGAAATTGTTTCCTTCCAAAAATCTCACACTTAAAGGTAATTTATTAAAAAAAGTCATCAGGGATCAAGTTATCGAGGTTTGGCACCATTACTGGAAAAGCTCTTGCTCCCAAGGCAGAAGATGACTGGCAACCATACAAAAACTAAGAACTGGCAAAGCAGCTGGGGTGAACAATATCTAGGCCGAGGCGGTTAGGTTAGTGGGCATGAATTAAGAATCCTTCATAGAATATGTGGGTCACAGGAATCTGTCCTGATAACTCGATAATCACAATTTTTGTCCTACCAAATAACAAGAGGATGGGCAAATCTCAGAATTATCTATTCTGGCAAATACCTCCTGAGCAAGCAGACTTTTTTATAGAATGCGGTATTAGAGAGCAAATATTGAAATTATGACAACTGATTTAGAAAGCAACACATTCCACATTATGTGCCTATCTACCTTTGTTTTGTAGACTGTAGTAAGACTTTTGACAATGTGGAAAGGGACAAACTGTGAGCTGTATTATTGGAGATGGGAACACCCAGATATCTGGTCTTTATTATTTGCTGACTCAGAAGAAAATTCTGCCTTGGTGAAGGTCGTCAACATCAGCTCTCACAAATGTAAAATTGGCAAGGGCTGTATCATGTCACCAATCCTCTTTAACATCTCTAGTGAACACGTGATGTGACATGTGCCACAGGACTGGCAGGATGAAGTAGCTATAGGCAGAACTAAAATTTGCAGATTTGCAGATAGTACCACCTTAGTTACAGCAAGTAGTCTATGTAATGAAAGCAGAAATAATGTAAATATTTCATGCAAAGACGAGATTACCCCCCCCCCCCCCCCCATTTTCGAGGGTGCTGAACATGATGCAAGTGGTGGGAGAGTTTCTGACCGCCGCAACACCCTGAAATGGCTACCCCTTTTATGGAGCCCTTTATGTTTTCATATATCTGGGGAGTGATTTATCGACGGATTATTTATTTATTTATTTATTTATTTCTCAAACAGATAAATCTAATTACAAGAGAAATATAGTAACAACTTACATTAAATAAGAAAATAAAAAAAATTACATTAAATATAATAATAACAATTACATTAATTATAATAATATTTTAGCTTCAAAACTTAAACGTACAATAACAACATTTAAATGTATTTTAAAATTTAAATTTGAAAAGGATTGACATGAAAAATAACACATCTAATCAAGAGACGAGCAGATATAGTTCAATCTAAATTTAAAATAAAACTGTTAAGTAGCTGATTAAACTTTTTGGAGGGGAGAGCAAAATCTAACTCAGACAACATAAATGCATTATTTGTGACTTTTAAAATGGTAATCAGAGGAGATGAAATGTTTGTAGTTGGTGGAGGTATATAAAAAAACTGTACTAGTCTGGTTTGTTTACTAGGTATTCTTATGTTTATGCGACTTAAAATATGACTGCAATTTAAGAAATTGTTAAGTATTTTGTAACAAACACTTATCATGTATTTTTTCCTTCAAGCTTCAAGACTTACAATGCCGAATCCGTTCCGTAAAGCTGCTGTTCGTATCAAATTATAATCTGGATATGATCCATATTTCCTCAAGTACAAATATCTTGTAGTTGGTGGAGGTATATAAAAAAACTGTACTAGTCTGGTTTGTTTACTAGGTATTCTTATGTTTATGCGACTTAAAATATGACTGCAATTTAAGAAATTGTTAAGTATTTTGTAACAAACACTTATCATGTATTTTTTCCTTCAAGCTTCAAGACTTACAATGCCGAATACGTTCCGTAAAGCTGCTGTTCGTATCAAATTATAATCTGGATATGATCCATATTTCCTCAAGTACAAATATCTCAGCATTTTGTTTTGTACTTTTTCTATGATATAATTATACTTGAAGTAAAACAGGTGCCATATTACGGATGCGTATTCCAGAATTGGTGTTACTAAACTATTATACAATTTTGACATTGTGGTAATGTTTTTAAATTTGCTGGACTGCCTTATTACAAAACCTAACACGCGTAGTGCTTTTAATGATACATATGATATATGCTCATTAAAACACAGTTTATCATCATAATAAACACCCAGATCCTTAATTTTTCTTATTCTCGGTATATTTTTATCATCCATTGTGTAATCATAATATACTTGATGGCGTTTACGCGTATATGACATAACGGCGCATTTAGAAATATTGAAATGCAGATTATTATCAATGCTCTATTGAAAAAGTTGGTTAATGTCTTGCTGCAATGCCTGGCAGTCATTTAAATTTTCTATTTTTTTGTAAAGTTTCATATCATTGCCAAATAACAGGCAATTGGAACTTTTTAATACTTTAGGTATGTCATTAATGAATATGAGAAATAACAGAGGTCCTAAGTTAGAGCCCTGTGGCACCCCAGAATTTGCAGTGAATTTTCCTGAGGTTTTACCAGCGAATTTGACGGAAAATGTACGATTTTGTAGATATGATGAGAAAAATTTTAGAGTGTTAGAGGTTGCACAAACCCACAAAGCTTCCCCAAAATGACGTCATGGTCAACCTGATCAAATGCTTTTTTAAAATCGGTGTAAATTGTATCGACTTGATTTTTTTGGTCCAAGTGTTCC
Organism: Rutpela maculata; assembly: GCA_936432065.2. Taxonomy (NCBI): domain Eukaryota; kingdom Metazoa; phylum Arthropoda; class Insecta; order Coleoptera; family Cerambycidae; genus Rutpela; species Rutpela maculata. The sequence goes on along the minus strand of OW386285.2, from coordinate 93,685,617 downwards.
ATAACTTCAGTTGAAAAAACCAATAGGTTTGTTACTGTTGATTTTCTTTCTACGAATCCATGTTGTTCCTCACATACGTTTGAACACACATCATAATTATATGTGACGGGATATACATGAAATAACATGGAAGGGCGTTATAGAGTAAGTGGAATCCAGACAGCAGGCCTAGGCCTAGGGGGTTGACTAAACTCACCCGAGGGGTGGAAAATCATTTTTTTTTTTAATGATTCCCTTCCTCATCCCTCAAACGGTGAGTTAGAGGTGGTTTCTGCCTGTTTGAGGGATGAGGAGGGCTTGGAGCTAAAAATGAATATTTTCCCCGTGATCAGCGACCCCGAAAACGGAGGATACACGTTTGAACCGAATCATTTGAAGAAAATGATTTTCCACCTCCTAGGCCTTCTGTCTGAATTCCACTTACTCTATAACGCCCTTCCATGTTATTTCAAGTATATTCCGTCGATAAATCACTCCCCAGGCCCGTTTATATATGAAAACATAAAGGGATCCATAAAAGGTTGGGGGGATTGCGGCGGTCAAAAACTTTTCCCACCACTTGCATCATATTCAGCACCCTCTGAAACGGGGGGGGGGGGGGGGGGTAATCTCGTCTTTGCACGAATTATTTACAAAATAGTCTTCTTATAATGCTTCATTACATAGACTAAAGTAAGAATGAGCCTGTACATCTTCTGGACAATGAACTCTGATTACGATTTAAGTGTAAAATAAAACAAATATTATTTGTCAGAATTAGAACGGCCCAGGCTCATTACGAGGAGTAACCTGTGAATATGGAATATTTTAAATGGAAACTCAATATTTTTTCTTACTTGTTTTTCACGCATCTTAAAAATGACTATTTTAAAGAATTTTTGGAAATTAACAAGTCCAAATATTTAGTTGTATTTCAAATTTAGCCTCGGCTTCAGTTTTAATTTAGGATGATTTGTGGTCCATTTGATTTTATCTTTATTTCTCATTTTATCTTAAGGTAAGTTCTGAAGGTGAAAAACCGCTACCTACTGAAGATGGTGAAGAGGAAGGTAGAGAGGCGGAGGCTTCACCAAGCACAAATTCCAGAAACAGAAATATGAGAGGTGGCAATTCTGCACGTAGGTCTCTAAGAACACCCACCTCCAGAGGCAATATGTCTAGATCTGGACCTACACCTATTATATGGGGCGAGAGGTCGAATCAAAGGCACCAGCACCCGCAAGGTTCGTTTGTATCTTTCTGATTTATAAAAATTAAATATGAGTTACAATTTTATTGAACTGACTGGAATCCTTAAAGGAACTAATAATTATAAACCTATCATTGAAGGAAGATACTAGTTATTTATTTGTGATATTAATAAGAACAGATCAAATCTCTTAGGTATAATACAGTTTTACGAATAGTAGTAGTACAAGTTCTTTATTGGTTACGTTAACAACCAAGTGGCCATCGACCAAAGTCCATTAGCCAGTGTAATTCGTACTTATATATGATGGTTACTTACAATATTTATTATGTGATATGATATAAATAAATACATTTTATTCCAGTGCATTTAGTTGGAAAAGGGGCGTTATTACGTAAATATTTTGAACTTAAGAGGAGACAACGCCAGTCACAAAGTTTCATCGGTAAAGCTAAAGCTGAAGTGGGGCGAAGGGTAGGCAGTGTGGCTATTATAGGTCATCTGCACGTGACGTCACAGCTAATCTCAAAAATATGTGTTTCTTAAGATTTAGGAGTATTGCGCAGCTGTTATTAAAATTTCTGCCTGGTTTCCGTATTTTCAACTGAAATCTAGTTCAGTGTAATGTTTATGAAGTTCTAAATACTTTGTCCTAATAAAATAGGACTCTTTTTGTAGGTTGGGAATTTAACCTATAATTAGCAGTCTATTTTTATTAATCAATAATATTGAAAAATTATTTACGTGAATTTTTAAATATTTGCTTAATGTCAGTACGGCTTCAAGCTAAAAATGCGTATACAAACATTAAAAATGAGAATAAACTTGAAAAACTTAAAATTTAAGGTTATGTTGGTTACATGATGCAGATGCCCTATTGTAGCAAAAATCTTGACTAGAAAGCTTGAAAAGCCAGTTTTTAGCCAAACGGCTGGTGTTATTGAACTGAAAAAAAGATATTCTTAAGTAAATGAATACTGCACTTCTATTGAAGAACATTTTTAGCTAAAACTTGTTTATTAGGAAGACTCTCTTTACATTGGCTAATAAACAAGTTTTAGCTAAAAATGTTCTTCAATAGAAGTGTAGTATTCATTTACTTACAAGAATATCTTTTGATCAATTTAATAACATGAACCAGTTCACTAAAAAATGCTTTTTGCTGGAAATTCTTTTAGTACAATGCAGTTTTAGTAGATGGAGTCACTTCGATATAATTAAAAATGATTGCAAAAATAATTACATTTATAACCGATGCACATTCATTTCGTGTATTTGAAGCTCGGTCTCGATGTGGCCTTTCAGGTGTGATTGTAAGTAGGTAGAGCAATAGTAAAGAAAGTACGAACGCCAAAACTAGACAACCAACACAACAGCTCTCAGTACTTTATCGGCTCATTTCCACCCACTCCCCTCTGATTTGATCGCGTTGCTCCCTCTTAAGGAATTTGAATGAAACTTTTTGCAATGTACTGTTGTGAGCAAAAAAAATAGGACAACTATTTTTTTCTAATGTAAATCTGTCTATTTGCACACTTGCGATGAACTTTGACAAGTAACTGACAATGTCACAAAAATTAAAGTTAGATGTACACAACTAGATTTTAGCAAAAATATGTATAGACTTGTCCCATTTTTTTTTACGCATGACTACTTTAAAAATAACCGATTGACCTATTTCACATTAGAAAGTTTGGCAAAAAATGTAATGTCAGAAGCTAGGTTGGTATCACTAAAAGTAGTAGTCACTCCACATGTTGACCAACTCGTCTAATTCCCAAACTTTGTAGAAATGATATAATATAATAATATATAATATAATAATCATATCATTGTTTGTCTTATGTTAAACTTACTTTAAGTTTTAAGCTTACTTTAGTATGTTTAGCATTAAAGATACTGAAAGCAATGATATGATTATTATATTTCATTTTTACAAAGTTTGAGAATTAAATGAGTTGGTCAACATGTGTAGTGACTTTAGTGATACCAATCTAGTTTTCGCCATGACACTTTTTACCATATTTTCTAATGTGAAATAGGTCGATTTAAAAAGTGTGCGAATAATTTCTTTTTGAAAAAACTCCAAAAAGATCATTATTATATCAAAAAATATTTTGAAACTGATAACTCAAGCAATTTAAATGATTATTTCACTCATTAACGCTGTAGCCAATGAGAGCCCGTTTTTTCACAACATTGCACCAATCAAACGTCATTATTAGTGATTATTTCACTCATTAACGCTATAGCCAATGAGAGCCCGTTTTTTCAAAACATTGCACCAATCAAACGTCATTATTAGTGGTAATTCAAGCTAGATACGGCTTTTGACAGGACCAACATGCAAAATTTATCGCTCTAATTTTTTAGGTCGCTGCAGCGGCAAATATGCGAAAATTTTTTGACGTTTTTTGCCGAGCTTTTAAGTTTTATCTATAAATATCTTCTCTAGCTTATTACTAAGTAATTGTTAACGTACTGACCTTGTAAATTGTAATTTTGTATTATGTAGTAGCAAACAAAAACACACCTCAATTCCAAAGCGAATCTTGTCTGAAATATATAGGCTGTAACTTTTGCCTATCTGTAACTATTTCAGTTTTCTTAGTGTTCAATCAGGTAACAATTACACACAAAGATTGTACTTAATATAGCTCATAATACAGGAACAAGTCAAGCACAGCTTTCAATAGCTCAATAACATAGTTACAAAGGTAAGCAAATCATTTATTATAAAAAATGTCAAGTACACATTCGCTCTGGAACAAACTAAAAATGTATAGTACTTACATTACATATGGTAATCTACCAAAAAGTAACTCGTTGAATCAAAGCTGTGCATCAAACATTATAATTTGTTGTATTTAAAATTCTCTTTGCTTAACAAAGCAAACCTCAACATAATTCATAAACTTCGTAAGTTAAAAGTAATGATTAAATACGTAAATATGAGTCGATGAACATTTATTTATTATGGAATATAACTTGTAGCGCTAGATGGCGCTCTCTATGTCAATCTCGGAACCATGGGTGTATATTTTATTTGGGCTAGATATCGGTACTAAAGTAGTGCTCTCTCTATCGTTCCTCGTCGTATTGCACCTCAGAAACGCCTGAAAGGTGTTAAGCCAGTCTATATATTATAATATCTAAGGTTTCAACTCGTTTTATTTACTAGTTGCCATGGAAACGTCACTAGATTATTTTAAAATATAGCGAATCTCCGTTGTTTCTACTGCGTTTGTTTGAGATTTGTTGTTTTGACAATATGAGTCGGTTTGGAAATATTTCTGTATATCAAATTAATGATGAAATTGAAAATAAAGGTCAGTAAACTCCAAAAAGTGACAAGAAAACGTCTGAAGGCAGTTAATGAGAAAACATAATATTGAAGATATACTTAATGAATTATTTATTCGTGAAATATTCTCCTCAAATACCACTCGTGCTTTAAATTTTATCTAAAAATTTTTTCTCAAGCTAAGTCGCCCCTAGTTAATATAACTCGTGCAAATTGGCAGTTTATTATCAAAGATTAAATCCCTCCCGCTAAAGCGGTCGGGATTTAATCAGATAATAAACTGCCAATTTGCACTCTTTATATTACCAGGCAACACGCTTTCGAAAAAATTTTCGATAAAATTTTAAGCACTAGTGATATTACATACGATAATTCAAGCTAGATCGGCTTTTGACAGTACCAACATGTAAAATTTATCGCTCTAATTTTTTAGGTCGCTGCAGCGGCAAATATTGCGAAAATTTATTGACGTTTTGTGCCGTGAAATGTATTCAGCAAATAGGACAAATCGTGCTTTTAAATGTTATCTATAAATATCTTCTCTAGCTTATTACTAATTGTTAACGTAAATTGTAGTATTGTAGGTATTAATAACTTAAAAAGCCAATGCTGTGTAGAACTTATGTAGGTTCGGGACAAGTTATACATACAGGGTTGCCACCGATCTGGAAAACCTGGAGAACCTGGAAAAGTCAGGGAATTCCGCCTTTTTTAAAATGTCAGGGAAAAGTCAGGGAAAAATACTAAAAATCTCTAAAAGTCAGGGAATTTATTAGAGTCAGGGAATCTCTGCTCATCTACTTTTATAATTTTGAAAAATCGGGCATATTTGTTATAACGTGCGCTTTTTTTAACTAATGGAATAATGTTTTAAGGTTGGTAGCGTAGTTTAGCCCATCAAGCAAGCAGCATGGAGGTAGAATATAACTAAGGAGTAGCCTTAGGAGTAGCTAGTGATGGGCGATATCTTGATTTTTCAATCACAACGTAAATCGTTACTGTGATTTTCTTATATCAGTGAATTTAAAACGTGATGTGATCACGACTTTCATAATACGACGTACGGGAGAAATTGTTAATTATTATAATATTGGTCTTGGTTGAACGAAATACGGAAGGAAAGTCGTGATCACGTCACGCTTTTCTGCCAACTTTACTAACAGTCGTTACCTGTGATTTCTTAATATCAGTGATTAAATCACAGTTCGTGATATATCACCCATCACTAGGAGTAGCCATAAAGCCATACCCTACAGTGAGAAACGGCCGCAGAAGGCGTGGCTTGTGATCACACTGTCATGAACGGCTCGCCAGGTCCTGATTTAAAAAAAAAGTTTATACAGCATTTGAGGAGATACATGTTAGTTGACTTTACACATTGACACTACCATATATCAAGCCATTAGAGTAATGAATGAGATGACGGTTTCACATTTCAAGTAATGAAAAGTAATTCAAAAACATTTCTTCTTTTCGATACTACTTTGATTTGTACATCTACTTGGCGGACACGAAATCATATGCTATGGAGAAAAACACTATTTTCTATCAAAAACATTTATTCTATAATACTATTAAACCAAGATTCATGTCGCGTTTTGTTGACGTTTCGATCATACTAAAATGACGAATGTGCTGCCACATTCTGCTTCTTATGGCAACTCCTTACTTATTTAACCTCCTTGGCAAGCAGTAGATTCGATTACCTATACTTGTTACTTGTGCAAAATGTTTAATGTAGTACGTTTTGTCTTACAGAAACAGCTGTTATTCATATGGCTTTTGAACACGTTTCTCTATTTAACACCATCGCAACACATATATCTATCTCAAAAGGCCAAGAGCTTCCAACAAAGATAACATTTATTCTGTTTTTCTCAGCGTTTAAACCTCGGTGGTTTTTCTGTCGAACAGGGAATTGTCGTCTGTAGTGATGGGCAATACGACTCTTTTCAAAGATTCGTATCGTATGCAGAAAGATTCGTATCGGAAGTTTCGTATTTGTATTTCGTACTAAACGTATATCAAGATGCTAGTATGCGCGAAAATCAAACTGCGCATAATTGTACTATTGTACAATTGAATTGGTATATCGTATATTTCCCTATGCAACAACATTTTGGTCTTCAATCCTTAAAACTATTGAGAAATATAAACAGATGTGTGACAGTCTAGGTTTTTTTTTTTTTTTTAGTCGTTATATATTGTGCATCTCGACAGGAAAACAGAAGTTGGAAAGGGTTAACACATAAAACGTACCTACCGACACGAAATCGAACCGCATTGTTCGCATTAGGTCAGTATACACTAGATACGAATACGAAACCGTATCCATTGTATAGATTCGTACCATTCGTATCATCGGAAAGAGTCGTATTATTATACGATTCATACAAATACGACACATCACTAGTCGTCTGTCAAAAGAAAATTGACACAAGATTTGGTCAGCGACATAAACCACGTTGATTTTGGCTAGCGAGAAGTTTGGTTTATCATTAATAATATAATAAGTATAAAGTAATAATTATTTCATTTCATTTGTCCATGTGTTCTATGTAAATATACAGGGTGCGCCACTTAAAACTCCCTAGACTTGTAACTTTCTCATTTTTGAAGCGATGACCATGTTGGACAGATCAAATTGTAGACATTTTTAAAGCCTTTAAACATGCATACAGAGTGATGTAAAAAAAAATTGAAAAAATTGTTTAGAAAGGAAACTTAATTTCTTTGATTATTTTTTTACCTCACCCTGTACATGAACTGTGTTAATGTTTTCTTATAAAAGTTTTAATTAGCTTCAATTTACGCTATTAAAATTAAAAAAATTAAAAAATTAAAATTTTGCAATTTCCTATTTAGTGCATTTTAATATGTTTGTTTTTAAAAATATGTATTTCTTTTGTTTCTTGTTCTATTTTGTTATGTTGAATATTGTTTGTGATGTGTCTTTTACAGATAAATCATAAAATTATTATTTACATTCTTTTCAAAGGAAATTAACTTTTCTTTCTTAACAATTTTTTCAAAAAAATTTTTTTAAATCACTCTGTACACATGTTTAAATGCCTTAAAAAGATCTACAATTTGATGTGCCCAACATGGTCGTCGCTTAAAAAATAAGAAAGTTACAAGCCTGGGAAGTTTTAAGTGGCGCACCCTGTTTATACAATTGTATTCGTTAGAATAATAGCAAGTACTTAAAACAGTTTTATAGATTATACTATACTGTATTTGGTTTTTTAAATATTTATAATAAACCGAAAATAAACTCATATTTCCCTCTCACTGAAAAATTCTATCCTTAAGTACGATATTATTTTGTAGTAGTAGGCAAGTATATTTTTATTTCTTTGTGTTCCATCAAACTTTGAATAAAAATGATTTATAAAATCTAAAATAAAATCCGTACCACTACCGATGCTTTACTTTTTAAGGCAGTACTGAAATTTATTTAACATTAAATACTTGCCTCTGAAGAAGTAATTTCCACAGACACCAAAATACTTGAATACAACACCCGAATATTATTATTATTCGACGAGCGTTTCGACAACCAAGCTGTCATCATCTGGAGATGATTAAAACTGAGTTTTAATGAGTTGTAATCATCCCCAGATAATCACAACATGGTTGTCGAAACGCGCATCGAATAATAGTATTCGAGTGTTGTATTCAAGTGTTTTGGTACTTGTGGAAACTACTTCTTCAGAGATAGCGTCACCCCAGTTTCAGACATCTCCAGGACTAAAATACTAGCTTTTTTAGCGGGTATGGAAAAATATTAGTTTGGTCAGGGAAAACCTGGAAAAGTCAGGGAATTTCACTTTATAATTTGGGTGGCAACCCTGACATAGCTTTCAATGGCTTAATACCTAACGTAATTACAAAATAATTTTCACAACTAAAATTAAATATAAATATCTACGAAACAGACAAATCAGTTATTTCAAGATAAATACACAAATGTAGGTACTTACGTATGATAATTCATCAATCATCACAAAGCAGCTAACACTTATTTGGAAAATCAAAACACTGCAGTATCACTATATACATTATAATTCGTTGTACTTAAAGTCTGTCTACTTAAACAAGTAAACTTTAACTTAACTATTGAACTTCTCAAATTAGAAACAAGGATTAAATACATAAATATATATTAATAAACACTAATATAATAATTCAATTCACTGTTTAGGTCAGTTAAGTTAAGCTAGCGTTACTAGATGGCGGTACCATACTATCTGAGCCGCAGCCTTAGAACGTAAAAGCGATAGATTGGTAATATGCAATTTGTGTGATTATACCCGTAATGTGATTGGTCGAAGCGCGCTTTGTTGTGATGACTAGTCTTATAAGTTACAGTACCTATGGTTTAACGTATATTGTTTTTCTTGATTGTCATAATTTAAACCTACTTTGTTTTTTATTAGATGAGTCGCTTTGGAAATGCATTTTTATGTGACGTAAATGATGAAATTGAAGATAAAGGTGAATAATCTTTAAAAAGTAACAAGGAAACGTCTGAAGGCAATTAATTACTGAACATAATATAGAAGATGCACTTAATGAATTATTTATTCGTGAAATATTCTCCACAAATACCACTCGTGCTTTAAATTTTATTTAAAAATTTTTTCTCAAGTTAAGTTGCCCCTAGTTAATATAACTCGTGCAAATTGGCAGTTTATTATCAAAGATTAAATCCCTCCCGCTAAAGCGGTCGGGATTTAATCAGATAATAAACTACCAATTTGCACTCTTTATATTACCAGGCAACACGCTTTCGATAAAATTTTAAGCACTAGTGATATTACATACGATAAAATTGCGAAAAATTCATACAGGAGTTTTCCAGGCCACTGATTACGATTTTGATGTTATAATTACAAAATTCAAAATGATGGATTCGAAATAGCTGACTTACGGTCAGTATTTCAGTAGTGCTTTAAACCAAATTTTTCTGGTTAAACCTTTTATTTTCGGTTAAACAGTTCTTCAGTTGATAAAAGCAACGTTTTACTTGAACATCAAAGTTAACCGGGTTTACTTGGTGGTTTCAACCAAAATTTTTTGTTTACGAGTGTGCAGCGCTTATTACAAGTGACAACTTTAAAAAAATTTCCACTCGAGAGGTTATGTAAGTCCATATTTTCCCTTATAAATAAACCCAATATATCTGTACTGTAAAAACTTAATGTCCAATAACATTGCCCACTTTTTATTTTCACTTTGGCGATAAAAGTTACTCACAAACTAAAAAAATTGTTTTGTCAGATCTGTCAAATCAGTGAAAATTAGCTTGAAAGTGTTGCCATCACATATATTGCCAAAACAATAAAAGATGCATATATGCCGCCACTCAGTTTTTTCTGTAAACTTTAATTCTGTTCCTGTAGTTTTTCGCAGCTCTTGCCATTATGGTAGCGTCTTCATTTTAATGTGGATATTGCTTCCTACGAATATATATCTGCATAGCCATATTGGAGCCACCATTTTGAATTTTGTAAATTTTGAAATTTTTTGGGGATCGTAAAGGAGGAAGTGCCAAATTTCAAGTTCCTAGTTCATTGAAAAGTACTCAAACAATTCATCAAACAGATAAATGTAGGTAAAAATTTTGTTACACTCTGTTTTGTATAAAATATACAAGATCGCTGATATGTATGAAAACGGTCGATTATCTCCTAAAGTAAGATAGCTAACGAAAAATGTTGAGACACAAAAGTTTTAGAGCTTTTAAAATCTATCACAATAAAGAAAAAACCGCTGCCCAAGGAATCACTACTTCCACATCCAGATTCTCTATGCAAGTCACTCACAACGAAAAAAACTTTGTATGTGAAAATATTTGTTTATGGAACTTTAATAATATAATATTTGAAATCCTCTACCCCAAAAACCCATATAACGATACCCCACATCGGTAGTGGGGTGGGGGTGGTGATAGGGGGGTGGTAGTGGGGGGGTGGATGAAGTAAAAAAATATTTTGAGGTTTCTGGTCCCTGTACATGCACTAAATCACATTTTTTTTTCATCCCCTTTAATAAGGAGGTGGGGGTGGTAATGGGGGTGGCTAATGCCAAAAATTTTTTTCAAACCTCAGCTTCTCTTGTATATACTAAATACCAATTTCACGGACTCTTACCTGCTTGATTTACCCATTTACCCCAAATTTACCCCAATTTACCCCCCAACCCTTCGACGGAACAAGATGAAAATATAATCTAGTTCTAGATCTCGTTAAAGTACATATGTGTACCAAATTTCAAGTCAATATCTTCAGAGTAAACGTGCGCACAAAAAAAAGTTACAGACAGACCGACAGACAGACAGAAATTTTTTTTTCGCTCAAACTTAAAATCTCGACGTTTCATGACATTTTAAGCCTATTTGGACAATAAAAATTTTTAAAAACTTTTTTGTCGTTACTATACTTCCACTGGACGTGGAAGTAATTAAGTATGCAGGATCAGTCAAAAAGTCATGAAGAAACAAAGTTGCTTTTTGTTTAATGGAACACGCTGTATATTATTTCATATTTCAATAAAGCTTCTCAAAATTCATATAGCACTTCATATACTTAAACTTAAGAGGGAGCAATGCGGTCAAATCAGAGGGGAGTGGGCGGTAATGAGCAAATAAAATACAGAGCTGTTGTGTTGGTTGTCTAGTTTTAGCGTTTGTACTTTCTTTACTATTGCTCTACCTACTTACAATCACGCCTGAAAGGTCAAGAACACATCGAGACCAAGCTTCAAATACACGAAATGAGTGCGCATCGGTTATAAGTGTAATTATTTTTGCAATCATTTTTAATTATATCGAAGTGACTCCATCTACTAAAACAGCATCGCACTAAAAATATACAACAAGAAACATTTTTTAGCGAACTGGCTCATGTTATTAAACTGATGAATACTACACTTCTATTGAAGAACATTTTTAGCTAAAACTTGTTTATTAGCTAATGTGAAGAGAAATCTTCCTAATAAACAAGTTTTAGCTAAAAATATTCTTCAGTAGAAGTGTAGTATTCATTTACTTACAAGAAAGTCTTTTTTTTCAGTTTAATAATGCCAGCCGTTTGGCTAAAAACTGCTTTTTCCCAAGATTTTTAGTACAGCGCTTTTTGATGTGACCAACATAACCTTAAATTTTAAGTTTTTCAGGTTTATTCTCATTTTTAATGTTTGTATACGCATTTTTAGCTTGAAGCTGTACTGGCTCCAAGCAAATATTTAAAAATTCACGTAAATAATTTTTCAATATTGTTGATTAATAAAAATAGACTGCTAATTACAGCTTAGATTTCCAACCTACAAAAAGAGTACTATTTTATCAGGACAAAGTATTTAGAACTTCATAAACATTACACTGAACTAGATTTTAGTTGAAAATATGGGAACCAGGCAAAAATTTTAATAACAGCTGCGTATTACTCTTAAATCTTAAGAAACACATATTTTTGAGGTTAGCTGTGACATCACGTGCAGATGCCCTATAATAGCCACACTGTCTACCCTTCACCTCTCTTCAGCTTTGTAATTGGCGTTGTCTCCTCTTAACCGTTTTCGAGAAATCGAATTTTGAAAATAATTTTCTTATAAATTATACCATAATATTTTAGCCCATTAAGTTGATAGTCCTTTAGATAGTCCTTAGTTACCTTTGAAAGTTTCTAGCTCCATAACAACGTCACGTCGTTCTTTTGTACAATAACTGCGTCTTGGGCACTTTTTGTCAAATCAAATGAACTTAAACAGTTTCTAGGCAACACGTTTTCATGCGTTGAATTTTCAGTAATTATTAATGCACTTAATATATTACTACAGACAATTTTTAAGTGGCACATTGTCTTGGGAAATTTTTTCATTCAAAACTTCTATATGACTACATTTACAATAATTTCATCAAACATAATTTTTCTATTATTTTGCAGATAGAGGTAGAGGTGGCCCTTCAGCGAACTACCAAGGAAGAGCAGTGGCAAGACGTGCAAGAGGTCGTTTACAAAGACCACACTTTGGAGGGCGCTTCTGAAGTTTTTTCATAAGGTTTTAATTTTAGATCATTCCATAATCATTACTCAGTTTTCATTTTATTAGTCGTAGAGTTTTTTAATTTCTTTTGTACTTGTATAAAAATATGTTATATATAGTTTATTTTCTAATCAATGATTTTATAAGTGTAAAAAAATATATTAAATTGAAATTACATTTTGACTGAAGTTCACTAAAAGTTTCGCTTAGCTATAAACCTAATTAATTATTAGTCTTACAGGTGTAGTGAAAACATAATAGAATATAAATTTTAAAAATGTTTGTTGCTTTTATTTTAGAATCTCCTTTATATTTATAGAGAAGCCATTAAGTACAGTACTTCCAAAAGTATTTGAAGTGGTGTAAAAGCCTGTTGTATAAAAGTTGATGTATTTTGATTTTGCATAATATTTGAAAGTGACAACCACTTTAGTTTTGCTACAATTCAATAGGTATAACTTTCATAAACTCTGAAACATTTGGCACACACTTCATCAACTAAGTTGACATCGTTTGGAAATGAATTACACTTCAATTACTTTTACATCCTGTAACGTTCCATTTTTAACCAATGACCAAAAATGATTCATTTGATCTAATTTACATTTTATATTTTTCCTTAATAAAAATACCTTATGGTGATACTATGTTGTTGCCAACGCTAACATTTTCTTGAAATGTACGTGCCGGAGCACTGCGTTTTAGGTTACCAGATTATATCGTCTTCCAGATTTCGAGATTAAAGGTTAACACATTCGCTGCCCCGACCACTTACGTGGACCACCGGCTCTCTGCGCTGTGCCAGCGACCACGTACGTGGCCAGTTCTATGGGATATATTTTTCCAAATTAAATAAAAAATGTATGATGGCTTCTGGGGCCGAACATGGTTTGATGATTGATGGATTGTGAATTACGAGTGACACGATAGTATTCATATCACCACCGACTTGTTATTTTTTGCAATGTAGAGTATAATATGCAAAGGAAAAACATGGGGCGAACGTAGAAGCTAGGGATTGCAATACCCGTAAAAACATGATGATAATTACCGGTTATTTTAATTTTTTACTGGTTATTTCGGTAAATTCTGAACTTATGATATGTCATGTATTCAACGTTTCTATTTGTCAGTGACTAGTATTCACTAAATACAGAGTGACTGTCCCAACACTGGGCATTTTTAATATTAAATAAATAATATTATAAAAAGTAAAACCAAAACACCAAGCCCTAAGAAATACAAGTAAGAGAGACATTGACAATATCTTGCTGAAAATATTCCTGGAAAACATTTAGAAGTATGTTATTACCAGTTCTGGTATTCTATGCACAAATATCAGACGACTAACAGGTGCAGCTTTGAAAAACTAACTCTTTTAATGGGCTATTTTTTTAAATTATTGTATTTTTAAATTAGGTATTCAGTAGGGTTTGCAATCTCGAAACCGAAAATACCGGGATCCCGGCAATATTTAGATACCGCAAATTCCGGGATCATAGTCGATTAGATCCCGGGATTGTAAAACAAGAGGGAACAGTCTTTTAATGCTACAACATTTTAGTTACCTCCAGAATATAAACTTTGGGGATTTGGTTAAACTATTGGAACCACTTAAAGTCGCAGTGAAGGCACTGTGCTGACGTAATGCAAATTTATTTATCAGATATTTCTTTAAATTTCATGTTTAAGCAAATTATACAATTATACCTACTTGCACAATTTCAATGAGCAAGAATTAGACGCACTATTCCAGGTTCCTAAAAAAATGTCACCAGGGAAATATTAGAGAATCTTATAAAACGTTTCCAAAAAATTCCAGAGGTAATTGATGAAGAAGATAATATTCTCCTAACAGCACAGAAAAACAAAATGTTAGAAAACGCAATGCACCCAATTCGAATACGCCCTGAAACCGATTTAATATCAAATTAAAAAAAAAAGAACTAAACACTTCAAAAATGAAGGCAACACTGATATGTATCTTCAGCTGACATATTATATGATCATCTGATAACGATACCGCCAACTAATGTAGAATCTGAAAAAAAACTTTTTAAAAACGAGCTCTTATTATTTATTAGGTGTACTAAAACGAAAAAAATAAAATCAATTGTCTTAAAGGCTTGTCGCGCGAGAAGTTCATTCATACAGGCATTCATTTTGTTTGACAGAGATTGTAAGTACCAAGTATTTCTTTTTTTTCAATTAACATTTTTAAAAAGTTTTTTTACATATAATTTCATTTTAAAATTTTTAATTACGTCTTAATTATTAGTTTTATATTCATTGCATCGCGTCGTCCTTACTTAAAAGTATCAAATCCTCCGGCATTTCATTGAATGCAACGTCTGAATGTGTACACTATCCAATCGAATTATAATTTAAAAAACTAAAAAACACTTTGATACCATATTATTGTATTGTCACCAGAACTACACGTGTATGTAATGTAATGTAAAATTTCAGCTCAATTGGACGTCGTAAATGGTTCGAAATTGACTTGCAAGGTTTCATTGATTTTTGTTCATATAATCATGTATTCATTATGTATCTACTTCTTACGCTATTATTTTTTTAATTCCTAATCCCGGGATCATGTAAACTTGATCCCAAAATCCCGGGATTGTATTATGACTCCAGAATTGCAAACCCTAGTATTCAGTAAATGCCCTATTTGAGTTTATGTTTATAATTTTTGTTATTTACAAAATATTTATTTATTTAACTTTATTTCATTTATATTTTTTCCTCTTGATAAAAAACCTTTTGTTTGTTCATTATATTAATTATACATACAGGGTGTTTGGTAAGGCGATGCCGACCCTGAACAGGGAGGTAGAGAGGGTCATTTGGCATCTATATGACCAAACATACCTATATGAAAAATGTTACGGTTTTCTTTATATTGCCAATTTTGTATTTTTTAAGAAAATCTCCACATTTCATCATTTATTTAAGTATTACGTACTAAATTTAACTTTTGATATTCTGAAATATGTTTTTTCTTTATCCAAAATACACAAACTTCCAACAAAAAATAAATAAAAATAAAGAAATCTGTCGCCTATAAAAAAAAATTTCATTTATTAGAAGAAAATTGTAATGGTAATTAAGTGTCGATTTTCGAAGTCTTACAAAATTTTAAAAAAAAGTCATCTAGATATTACAATCACTTTTAAAACTTCTCTATTGTATCCTTTTTAAGTGGCAATATCATACATACCATCAAGTTTTACCAGTCACTAAAAATAGACAAAAGAATATCAATCGGCAATAATTTTTCATTTAATCAAAAATTAAATATGCGCGTTCTTTCAACAAAAACAAAGCTATCATTTCAAAAACAGTCAAAACCAGTCATTCGTTTGTTAGTAATATCACTGACAGCTGTGAACGCGCACACTTTCATATATATTGTGTTTTTAACAAGGTTTATAGCTATTCTCAGTATTGTGTGGTTTTGTACAGATAATTTGTTTTAAATTTCTGAAATACCGAGAAAAATTAATTTCAGTGGCTACTTTTAGTAACCAAGACATACTCTTTTAATATGGCAAAGCAGATGGGAATGCTTACCTTGCTGCAAGACTGTATCATGAACGATTTTATCCCCGAAGAAAGACTCCAGATCCGCGAGTATTCAGCAACCCGAATGGCGAAAACAGGTAATTTACATCAACGTGAGCCTGCTGCAGGACCTGCACGCCATCACCCCGAAGATGATGAAAATATTCTAGCCGCATTTGCTGCAGATCCCACAACAAGTGTTAGAAAAGTCGCACAGCAACTTGGATTTACAATTTGGAAAACTTGAAAAGAAACATCCTCACCATTATACAGGGCCTCGAAGAGGGCAACTCTGTACGAAAAATAGCATTTTGTCGCTTTTTATTGAATGCTGATATTGAGGACTCCAATTACTTAAATTCTATTCTATAGACGGATGAATCAAAATTCTCCCGTAATGGCATAGCCAATTTTCACAATCTCCATTATTGGGCGGACAAGGGCCACAACACGCAAATGAAAAAACAAACTTCCTTTCAGAATAAGTTTACTGTCAATGTTTCGATAGGTGTAATTGCTGGACATATCACTAGGCCTTATTACCTACCAGATAACCTGAACGGAAACGCTTATCTCGACTTCTTGCAGAATGATTTTCCTCCGCTCCTGGAAATCTGCCAATTAACCTTCGCCACCACATCATTTTCCAAAAAGAACGGATGCCCAGCTCACTACCGCTTGACAGTCCGCCAATTCTTAGATCGAACATTTCCCGATCGGTGGACCTGTGGCCTGCATGGTCTCCAGATTTAACGACACTGAACTATTACGTATGGGGTATGATGAACGAACTTGTGTAAAATGAGGAAATACAAAGCCGTGTTCATCTACTGGCAAAAATATAGCGAGCCGCTCTACAACTGCGACAAGAAATAAAATTAAGGACAACTACTGTTGAAATTAGAAGAAGGAGGAAATGCATTAGAAATAATGGGACTCATTTTGAACAACAAAAATAATAAATTTGTTTGATGGTATGTATGATATTGCCACTTAAAGAGGAAACAATAGAGAAGTTTTAAAAGTAATTGTAATATCTAGATGACTTTTTTTAAAAATTTAAAAAATTTTGTAAGACTTCAAAAAACAATTTTCTTCTAATAAATGTCATTTTTTTTTATAGGCGACAGATTTTTTTATTTTTATTTATTTTTTGTTGGAAGTTCATGTATTTCGGATAAAGAAAAAACATATTTCAGAATATCAAAAGTTAAATTTAGTACGTAATACTTAAATAAATGATGAAATATGGAGATTTTCTTAAAAAGTACAAAATTGGCAATATAAAAAAAACCGTAACATTTTTCATATAGGTATGTTTGGTCATATAGATGCCAAATAACTCCCTCTACCTCCCCGTTCAGGGTCGGCATCGCCTTACCAAACATCCTGTATATAAAAATTTTTTTGTTAAATTTAGATAATTTTGTACATAGAAAAAAAAAAAACAATTGCCATTTTCGCCACCCTAATCATTCATTCTAAAAATTATCGGTAAATACCGGTCAACCGGTTATTTACATTTTTATTTACCGATTTACCAGTTATTAAAACTTCCGGTAAATTTCAAACCCTAGTAAAAGCGTTTTAACTGTGTATCTATCTCGGTACTCCAGTGAAGCAACGTGCAGCGCGGTATTAGTACTTGGATGGGTGAAATCCATCTTGAGCGATCTCATCTAGGGCTTCCAAGTCCCGGGACCAAAAGGTCATTACCAGTACTGCAAAGTCCCGGGACTAACCCCGAGGTCCCGAAAATACTTAAAATGGCGGATTTTGTATAAGTAGTGAATAAAAAAACATTGAAATGTCTAGAGAACTTAAATTTTATTTATACTAAACCAACATAATTATAATATTAACATAACAAACAACAGCCAATTTGGTCATGTAACGAATAATAAGGTAATAATACTTATTTATATATTAATAAAAAAAAATAAATTATTGTGGTTTAAAGAAATATTTTAGGGCAACTAGAGCATCTAAAGAGTCATTCTCCAACGACGTTCGTATTTTCATAGCAAGAGCCACTGAGAAGGCCCTCTCTGACTCCACGCTAGTTGGAGGAATCGTCAAGTATTCGTAGGCCATTTCTTTCTCCACAATTTTCCTCGAGGTCCGAGACTCGAGGGACTGGAAGCCCTAATCTCATCCCACCTTCTAGAGGCTTGTATATCTGCATATATGCAGAAGCTATGTAATTTCAAGGTGAGGATTATGTAGTGGATATACCATCCTTCACAGGGGATGTAAAGCAGGCAGTCCCTGATCTAATAAATGTTAGGCAAGTATAAGATCCTTACTCTTCTTACGAGAAGATGTTTGACAAAATTTCCAGGTTGAGGATAGCTCGTCTCCTGGTGTCGGTGATAGGCGCTGGTAGCAGAAAAAGCTAACGTTAAATAAATAAAAGGAACAACATAAAGATGAACTTGAACTGTAAGTGGTATATTTTCATTGTCAAATTGTGAAAAAAAAACAAATCAACTTTGCACACAACTATACATCTAAGGTTTAAAGTACATCCTACACATCCAAGGATACTAATTAATTTATGTCAGTTACATTAAGGAGTCTTTTCATATAAAATATACAATAGATCTACAAAATTATTAATAGTAAACATACATTAACATATTTAACTACTTAGATTAGTTGGAAAATTTAATTTTCTTATTTGGAGGTGGTTGATCAGTTTTATCTGCTGCTTTATGTTGAATTCCATGTTTCACAAATCTACTTGCAGCTTGTTGATCTATTTTGGGTCTAATTGTTTGCCTTTCATGAGCCTAAAATAAAAATTGAAATGAAAACATGAAATACTGTCATTTTTGTTTTTTTTTTTTTTTGAGTGTTCTATACTAAATCCGTATGAGAAAGAGCAGCTACAGCAAAATCTATTGACATTTGAATTTTGAGGGGATCTAATTCAAAGTAAGTTTTTCAAAAACTTATCAAATCAACGTCGCTCCGTTACAGTTCAGTTCGTCGCTAGCTTCCTCTTTTGGATTTAGTATAAATGGTGTTCAGTAAAATTTAGGTCTCGTATGAGATCCAAGCTCATAATTTAAGGCAAGGCTACCAAGACTAAATTTTTACGGCAAAAGATTTCAATTTAAATACGCGAAATTAAAAAAAAAAAAACAAATTTTATGAAAATAACGTTTTTTTTTTTAGAATCAGGAGACAAACTGATGAACTGAAATTACAAAAAGATTTAATTTTATGATAAATCAAAGTTTCTTGTTGAAATTTGAAATCTGTCAATCATTTTTCCTCGTGATTATGAATAGAAATGTTTTGCAAGCAAACTTTCGCAGAAAATTTAGGTCAACAAATCATTTTTTTCTGTTCAATAACACTTTTTTCTTCACAAAACATCTTCATGTAGCCTTGGCTGTTGAGCCTTAAGATACAGCTTGGGTCGCCCCATTTTCGTTTGTTTTGTTTGTTTTAAAATATATATGTACAAAGGACACATCAATAAAAATTGATACAAAATATATATTTTTGTCGCATGAAATTTAGTTTGTTAGTTTACTTTTATTATTTAATTTAGTACATACCAGTATAAAACAATTTAATTACTGTACTGTGAGCTCTAATCAATTTATAAACCAAACCCCAAATTAGCATTTGAAAAATTTGTTTATTGGGCAGTCAGTTTATTTATTCATTTGCATTTTCTACCCGGACAAAGCATCATTTGCACATTCACTTGAAACAAGACGGGAATAAAGGATCGATCATTATGTAAAGAAGAAATTGAAGCATTTCACTTGACCCAACATTTGATCATTTTAATTCGAATGATCATGCGATATTATAATCATTTAGAGTAATACACGATCAAAGCAAATATTTATTTTTATAATTTCTTTTACCAGTGCATATTAAAATATTGAATATTATTCTGTTTAATATTCACCAAATCATACTTTGCCAGTGTCATCTTACTAACAAGGACTGCGACACTATGCTTAGAGGCGTTTCATTATTGACTTTAAATAAACTGCTGATTACTATAAATAACCATGTTCGACTAAAAAAATCACGTAATTTTGTAATTACACTTATTCACGTCTTAATGTTTATATAATTATTTATTATACAAGGTAACTGGAAATTGGACGTATTCCTTTGAAGGAGTTAAAGTAGATCCAATTTTCAGTAAATTTAATCATATATTACCTCGTCCAAAAATAAGTGTTTTCGAGGTAATCAAGTATCAATTTTTTTTTAAATTCCTGATTTCTTACAAATTAAAAAAAAACTACTCATTTTTGGATACTTATTTGAGTGTTTTCCGATCGCTAACAAATCAGTGAATGATTTAAAAAAAATAAATCTTCAAAATTAATATTTGAAGTAACGGTTGAACCTGACACCCCCCCTCCCCCCCTCTTGTTATGGGTGGTTTTCATATGGGTTCAATATCAGTAGTATTAGTTATTAGAAGTATTATAATGTAATATAAGGGTCATTTTATAGTCTTATTTTTCACTGTTTTTCGTAATTATTGATTTTTCAACTAGTTAGGGGGTGGTTTTCTATTGCGCATGGTGCAGTGGGGTTCATGTTTGTTATTCACGCATTATTTTGTTGCAATTAATATTAAAATCAGAGTTATAATTGTTTTATTTTTTAAAATATTTACTTATTGTTTAAATATTTTTAACTCTTATATATGGGTGATTTTCGCGTTTTTTGAAAAACAAAAAGATATGCTCCTCGTAGAATTTTCCAAAGATTAATTTGAGACCAACTGGATCAATTTTGCATCTTTTCTTCACACTACGCAAAAAAGCGAATTTTGCAATCACTTTTTACAACGCGCTATCTGAGCTTTTTATCGAAATTTCTTTCCAAATGTGTGTGACTTTTGGCAACATTTGTACCTTGTTGGATAGCTAATGATACAAGTTAGTTATTTAAGTAATTTGTATAGTAAGTGTCATACAACTTTTTTGAGAAAATCACTTCTATGTAAACTAAAATTTCAGTTTTTTTTTTATAATCATGTATGAATTTTGACCCTCTACTTCAAATGTTACGGTAATTTTGAGGATTTATTTTTTTTAAATTATTCACTGATTTGTTAGCTATCGGGAAACACTCAAATAAGTGTCCAAAAATGAGTTGTTTTTTCTTTATTTAAATTTAAGAAAAAAATAAGGAATTTTTCCAGAAAAATTGATACAGATTATCTCGAAAACTACTTATTTTCGGAAATGTATATCTATTATGTGAGTATATATTTGTTGTGTTGTCATAAACTAGTGTGAATTAAAAAACAAATTGGCACATTTTCTGATCAAAAGTTCCCCCGCTCTATTTTCTGAGGTACCTGGAGTCGCGCAACACTGTCTTGCATTGTCAGTTCATTTTGCATGGTTTCAAACGATTAGCTGTAACTAATTTTACTTTTTTTTACATATCAGCAAATGCACATTTTAGCCAAATGGTAAATTTTCAAATTGGGGGCGTACCTTTTGAGGCGTATAAATTATTAAGATAGCATTGTCCATTGCAATACCAATACAAAATAGAATATTCATTTTATGACAATATCAGTAGTAGTAGGAATATACCTACATAGAGTGAAAAATGTGTCTTTGATAGTAACTTAACAATTGTAATTCTCAGAAACAAAACTGGTACCAACGTGCAAAATATTATTATAACCAGACTGAATTTTAAAAGAATAAAAAAATGGTCTGGCTACAATACTGGTACAAGTTCATAAATTATTGCTCCAAATAATTGCTACTGCGGTTTAATCTACATCTTGTCCATAAGTTTTAATCAATTTATATTAACATCTTTCATTATTGATTATGGTTATTACACCCTGAAGAAATTTATATATGATAAGCGAAATATAGATAAAAGGTATTTTTAACCCTTGGTCATGTTTCTGATGAATACAATTACCTAAGTACTTAAATCAATGCATATTATTGAACAATATTATCCTGCAAGCTAGTAATTTGCAATTTAGCATACAAATGAAGTCATTTAACTAAGACCACTTTCGTGTCAAACTTTAGCAACGTACTCTGCAAGCTTTGAGGTAGTATCTGACTTTTCATTTAAACGATCTTAAGCAAAAATTTTCTGTGGGCCTAATTTAATACGAATAATGTTTTAAAAAATGGCATACCTGCTTCGCTTTAAGCATATAATCTTTAATTCTGTTTAGCTGATTTTTAATATCATTTTTATTGGGGTCCTCATTTTTACTTCTCAAATAGAGCCAGTATAAGGTGTTTAAAGTGTATGCAATGAACAAATCGTAATCCACTTTTTCTTTTATAGAGAGTTGGTCGTAAATATCAGAGTTTAATGCTATATCAAGCATACGGTCAATTTTGTCGATACTATTGTGAAAATTTGTAAGTTTTTCTTGAACAGATTTGTCTTTTAAGTCACCAAAATCCATTTTTTGGTGTTGTTCGTTTAAATTATACTAAACTACATGAAACTTTTAAACTTTAAGACGATATTCAAAAAGTCACGAAACACTAAGATTATAAAAGTTAGGTTACTTTCTTCTTCTTCTTCTCAGCAAAGTGGATACAAGGAGGTTGAATAAATAAGGAGTCGCCATAAGAAGCAGAATGTGGCAGCACATTCCTCATTTTAGACCTGTAGGAAGTTAGCAACGCGTTGCTGGCAACGCGTTGCCAACTTCACACTTTCAAAATATTTGGCAACGGAAATAAGTTTTGAGTCAATATTGGAAAAATTATTGGAAATCATGAATTTAGTATTAAAATTACCTTATATTACATAATAGAGTAAAAGCCATTGTAATACTACAAACTACAATAAATCATTTTTCGAAAAACGAAAATTTATTAAAATAAATTTTAATGTATGTTTATAACTATTCCAATGGAAAATTCCTACTCGGTACAGCTCCTACGTGGTGATATTCATCCTGACATCAGAATATAAAGCAATATTCATTGCAGTCAAAGAACGGAAAATTCCAAAAATATTTTTTCGAACATGTGTCTGTGTTTAAAGACACATACATATCATACTCCATGACCACCCACAGACCCAATAGGGAGACGAGTATCCTACAACCGGAATAGTTACCTATCGTCAATAAATGGAAAATAAAAAAAATACATTTTCTCGAAAACGGTGAAATATCGGTGATCAAACTTACATATCATCGTATATACTACAATCCCTATAAGATGACAGGCGTCCTATGAGCGGAATAAAGTTTCCACAATAAAAAAATGGAAAATTAAAAAAAAATTATTTTCTCGAAAACCTTGAGATGTCGGTGATCAAACTCACATGAATATCTCCGTATATACTGCCACCTACAACGCCTATAAGCTGACAGTCGTCCTACAAGCGGAATAAAGTTTCTACAGTAAAAAAATGGAAAATTAAAAAAAATTATTTCCTCGAAAACCTTGAGATGTCGGTGACCCAAATCACATGCATATCTTCGTATATACTGCCACATACAACCCCCACAGGATGACAAGCGTTCTATAAGAGGAATAAAGTCTCTACAGTAAAAAAATGGAAAATTTTAAAAAATTACTTTCTCGAAAACTTTGAGATGTCGGTGATCTAACTCACATGATTATCTTCGTATATACTGCCACCTACAACTCCTATAAGGTGGCAATCGTCTTACAAGCGGAATAAAGTTTCTGCAGAAAAAAAATAGAAAATATAAAAAATTACTTTCTCGAAAACTTTGAGATGTCGGTGATCTATCTCACATGATTATCTTCGTACATACTGCCACCTACAACACCTATAAGGTGGCAATCGTCCTACAAGCGGAATAAAGTTTCTACAGTAAAAAAAATAGAAAATATAAAAAAATTATTTTCTCGAAAACCTCGAGATGTCGATGATCAAACTCACATGCATATCTTCGTATACATTGCCACTTACAACCACTATAGGATGGCAATTGTCCTACAAGCGGAATAAAGTTTCTACAGTATAAAAAATAGAAAATATAAAAAAATTACTTTCTCGAAAACTTTGAGATGTCGGTGGTCTATCTCACATGATCATCTTCGTACATACTACCACCTACAACTCCTACAAGGTGGCAATCGTCCTACAAGCGGAATAAAGTTTCTACAGTAAAAAAAATAGAAAATATAAAAAAATTATTTTCTCGAAAACCTCGAGATGTCGATGATCAAACTCGCATGTATATCTTCGTATACATTACCACTTACAACCTCTATAGGATGGCAATTGTCCTACAAGCGGAATAAAGTTTCTACAGTAAAAAAAATAGAAAATATAAAAAAATTACTTTCTCGAAAACCTCGAGATGTCGGTGATCAAACTCACATGAATATCTTGGTATATACTGCCACCCACAACCCCTATAAGATGACAATCGTTCTACAAGCGGAATAAAGTTACTACAAATGAAAAGATGAAAAAACCGTTGCTAGCAACGGTTTCGTTGCCGGCGCCCAGAGCATCATGACAGGCGTCGTAGAGCAGAATAAATTTTAAAAAATTATTTTCACAAAAATCTTGAGATGTCGGTGATCAAACTGACATGCATATCATCGTATATACTACCACCTACAACCCCCACAGGATGACAAGCGTTCTATAAGAGGAATAAAGTCTCTACAGTAAAAAAATGGAAAATTTTAAAAAATTACTTTCTCGAAAACTTTGAGATGTCGGTGATCTAACTCACATGATTATCTTCGTATATACTGCCACCTACAACTCCTATAAGGTGGCAATCGTCCTACAAGCGGAATAAAGTTTCTACAGTAAAAAAAATAGAAAATATAAAAAAATTATTTTCTCGAAAACCTCGAGATGTCGATGATCAAACTCACATGCATATCTTCGTATACATTGCCACTTACAACCACTATAGGATGGCAATTGTCCTACAAGCGGAATAAAGTTTCTACAGTATAAAAAATAGAAAATATAAAAAAATTACTTTCTCGAAAACTTTGAGATGTCGGTGGTCTATCTCACATGATTATCTTCGTACATACTACCACCTACAACTCCTACAAGGTGGCAATCGTCCTACAAGCGGAATAAAGTTTCTACAGTAAAAAAAATAGAAAATATAAAAAAATTATTTTCTCGAAAACCTCGAGATGTCGATGATCAAACTCGCATGCATATCTTCGTATACATTACCACTTACAACCTCTATAGGATGGCAATTGTCCTACAAGCGGAATAAAGTTTCTACAGTAAAAAAAATAGAAAATATAAAAAAATTACTTTCTCGAAAACCTCGAGATGTCGGTGATCAAACTCACATGAATATCTTGGTATATACTGCCACCCACAACCCCTATAAGATGACAATCGTTCTACAAGCGGAATAAAGTTACTACAAATGAAAAGATGAAAAAACCGTTGCCAGCAACGGTTTCGTTGCCGGCGCCCAGAGCATCATGACAGGCGTCGTAGAGCAGAATAAATTTTAAAAAATTATTTTCACAAAAATCTTGAGATGTCGGTAATCAAACTGACATGCATATCATCGTATATACTACCACCTACAACCCCCACAGGATGACAAGCGTTCTATAAGAGGAATAAAGTCTCTACAGTAAAAAAATGGAAAATTTTAAAAAATTACTTTCTCGAAAACTTTGAGATGTCGGTGATCTAACTCACATGATTATCTTCGTATATACTGCCACCTACAACTCCTATAAGGTGGCAATCGTCCTACAAGCGGAATAAAGTTTCTGCATAAAAAAAAATAGAAAATATAGAAAAATTTACTTTCTCGAAAACCTCGAGATGTCAGCGATCAAACTCACATGCATATCTTCGTATGTACTGCCACCCACAACCCCTATAGGATGGCAATTGTCCTACAAGCGGAATAAAGTTTCTACAGTAAAAAAAATAGAAAATATAAAAAAAATTACTTTCTCGAAAACCTCGAGATGTCGGCGATCAAACTCACATGCATATCTTCGTATGTACTGCCACCCACAACCCCTATAGGATGGCAATTGTCCTACAAGCGGAATAAAGTTTCTACAGTAAAAAAAATAGAAAATATAAAAAAATTACTTTCTCGAAAACCTCGAGATGTCGGTGATCAAACTAACATGCATATCTTCGTATATGCTACCACCTACAACACCTATAAGGCGACATGCGTCCTACAAGCGGAATAAAGTTTCTACAATAAAAAAATAGAAAATATAAAAAAAATATTTTCTCGAAAATCTCGAGATGTCGGTGATCAAACTCACATGCATATCTTCGTATATACTATCACCTACAACCCCTACAGGGTGGCAGGCGTCCTACAAGCGGAATAAAGTTTCTACAGTAAAAATATAGAAAATAAAAAAAAATTACTTTCACGAAAACCTCGAGATGTCGGTGATCTAACTCACATGCATATCTTCGTATACACTACCACCTACAACACCTATAAGGCGACATGCGTCCTACAAGCGGAATAAAGTTTCTACAATAAAAAAAATAGAAAATATAAAAAAAATATTTTCTCGAAAACCTCGAGATGTCGGTGATCAAACTCACATGCATATCTTCGTATATACTATCACCTACAACCCCTACAGGGTGGCAGGCGTTCTACAAGCGGAATAAAGTTTCTACAGTGAAAATATAGAAAATATAAAAAAATTACTTTCACGAAAACCTCGAGATGTCGGTGATCTAACTCACATGCATATCTTCGTATACACTACCACCTACAACACCTATAAGGCGACATGCGTCCTACAAGCGGAATAAAGTTTCTACAATAAAAAAATAGAAAATATAAAAAAAATATTTTCTCGAAAACCTCGAGATGTCGGTGATCAAACTCACATGCATATCTTCGTATATACTATCACCTACAACCCCTACAGGGTGGCAGGCGTCCTACAAGCGGAATAAAGTTTCTACAGTAAAAATATAGAAAATAAAAAAAAATTACTTTCACGAAAACCTCGAGATGTCGGTGATCAAACTCACATGAATATCTTGGTATATACTGCCACCCACAACCCCTATAAGATGACAATCGTTCTACAAGCGGAATAAAGTTACTACAAATGAAAAGATGAAAAAACCGTTGCTAGCAACGGTTTCGTTGCCGGCGCCCAGAGCATCATGACAGGCGTCGTAGAGCAGAATAAATTTTAAAAAATTATTTTCACAAAAATCTTGAGATGTCGGTGATCAAACTGACATGCATATCATCGTATATACTACCACCTACAACCCCCACAGGATGACAAGCGTTCTATAAGAGGAATAAAGTCTCTACAGTAAAAAAATGGAAAATTTTAAAAACTTACTTTCTCGAAAACTTTGAGATGTCGGTGATCTAACTCACATGATTATCTTCGTATATACTGCCACCTACAACTCCTATAAGGTGGCAATCGTCCTACAAGCGGAATAAAGTTTCTACAGTAAAAAAAATAGAAAATATAAAAAAATTATTTTCTCGAAAACCTCGAGATGTCGATGATCAAACTCACATGCATATCTTCGTATACATTGCCACTTACAACCACTATAGGATGGCAATTGTCCTACAAGCGGAATAAAGTTTCTACAGTATAAAAAATAGAAAATATAAAAAAATTACTTTCTCGAAAACTTTGAGATGTCGGTGGTCTATCTCACATGATTATCTTCGTACATACTACCACCTACAACTCCTACAAGGTGGCAATCGTCCTACAAGCGGAATAAAGTTTCTACAGTAAAAAAAATAGAAAATATAAAAAAATTATTTTCTCGAAAACCTCGAGATGTCGATGATCAAACTCGCATGCATATCTTCGTATACATTACCACTTACAACCTCTATAGGATGGCAATTGTCCTACAAGCGGAATAAAGTTTCTACAGTAAAAAAAATAGAAAATATAAAAAAATTACTTTCTCGAAAACCTCGAGATGTCGGTGATCAAACTCACATGAATATCTTGGTATATACTGCCACCCACAACCCCTATAAGATGACAATCGTTCTACAAGCGGAATAAAGTTACTACAAATGAAAAGATGAAAAAACCGTTGCCAGCAACGGTTTCGTTGCCGGCGCCCAGAGCATCATGACAGGCGTCGTAGAGCAGAATAAATTTTAAAAAATTATTTTCACAAAAATCTTGAGATGTCGGTAATCAAACTGACATGCATATCATCGTATATACTACCACCTACAACCCCCACAGGATGACAAGCGTTCTATAAGAGGAATAAAGTCTCTACAGTAAAAAAATGGAAAATTTTAAAAAATTACTTTCTCGAAAACTTTGAGATGTCGGTGATCTAACTCACATGATTATCTTCGTATATACTGCCACCTACAACTCCTATAAGGTGGCAATCGTCCTACAAGCGGAATAAAGTTTCTGCATAAAAAAAAATAGAAAATATAAAAAAATTTACTTTCTCGAAAACCTCGAGATGTCAGCGATCAAACTCACATGCATATCTTCGTATGTACTGCCACCCACAACCCCTATAGGATGGCAATTGTCCTACAAGCGGAATAAAGTTTCTACAGTAAAAAAAATAGAAAATATAAAAAAAATTACTTTCTCGAAAACCTCGAGATGTCGGCGATCAAACTCACATGCATATCTTCGTATGTACTGCCACCCACAACCCCTATAGGATGGCAATTGTCCTACAAGCGGAATAAAGTTTCTACAGTAAAAAAAATAGAAAATATAAAAAAATTACTTTCTCGAAAACCTCGAGATGTCGGTGATCAAACTAACATGCATATCTTCGTATATGCTACCACCTACAACACCTATAAGGCGACATGCGTCCTACAAGCGGAATAAAGTTTCTACAATAAAAAAATAGAAAATATAAAAAAAATATTTTCTCGAAAATCTCGAGATGTCGGTGATCAAACTCACATGCATATCTTCGTATATACTATCACCTACAACCCCTACAGGGTGGCAGGCGTCCTACAAGCGGAATAAAGTTTCTACAGTAAAAATATAGAAAATAAAAAAAAATTACTTTCACGAAAACCTCGAGATGTCGGTGATCTAACTCACATGCATATCTTCGTATACACTACCACCTACAACACCTATAAGGCGACATGCGTCCTACAAGCGGAATAAAGTTTCTACAATAAAAAAAATAGAAAATATAAAAAAAATATTTTCTCGAAAACCTCGAGATGTCGGTGATCAAACTCACATGCATATCTTCGTATATACTATCACCTACAACCCCTACAGGGTGGCAGGCGTCCTACAAGCGGAATAAAGTTTCTACAGTGAAAATATAGAAAATATAAAAAAATTACTTTCACGAAAACCTCGAGATGTCGGTGATCTAACTCACATGCATATCTTCGTATACACTACCACCTACAACACCTATAAGGCGACATGCGTCCTACAAGCGGAATAAAGTTTCTACAATAAAAAAATAGAAAATATAAAAAAAATATTTTCTCGAAAACCTCGAGATGTCGGTGATCAAACTCACATGCATATCTTCGTATATACTATCACCTACAACCCCTACAGGGTGGCAGGCGTCCTACAAGCGGAATAAAGTTTCTACAGTAAAAATATAGAAAATATAAAAAAATTACTTTCACGAAAACCTCGAGATGTCGGTGATCTAACTCACATGCATATCTTCGTATACACTACCACCTACAACACCTATAAGGCGACATGCGTCCTACAAGCGGAATAAAGTTTCTACAATAAAAAAATAGAAAATATAAAAAAAATATTTTCTCGAAAACCTCGAGATGTCGGTGATCAAACTCACATGCATATCTTCGTATATACTATCACCTACAACCCCTACAGGGTGGCAGGCGTCCTACAAGCGGAATAAAGTTTCTACAGTAAAAATATAGAAAATATAAAAAAATTACTTTCACGAAAACCTCGAGATGTCGGTGATCTAACTCACATGCATATCTTCGTATACACTACCACCTACAACACCTATAAGGCGACATGCGTCCTACAAGCGGAATAAAGTTTCTACAATAAAAAAATAGAAAATATAAAAAAAATATTTTCTCGAAAACCTCGAGATGTCGGTGATCAAACTCACATGCATATCTTCGTATATACTATCACCTACAACCCCTACAGGGTGGCAGGCGTCCTACAAGCGGAATAAAGTTTCTACAGTAAAAATATAGAAAATAAAAAAAAATTACTTTCACGAAAACCTCGAGATGTCGGTGATCTAACTCACATGCATATCTTCGTATACACTACCACCTACAACACCTATAAGGCGACATGCGTCCTACAAGCGGAATAAAGTTTCTACAATAAAAAAATAGAAAATATAAAAAAAATATTTTCTCGAAAACCTCGAGATGTCGGTGATCAAACTCACATGCATATCTTCGTATATACTATCACCTACAACCCCTACAGGGTGGCAGGCGTCCTACAAGCGGAATAAAGTTTCTACAGTAAAAATATAGAAAATATAAAAAAATTACTTTCACGAAAACCTCGAGATGTCGGTGATCTAACTCACATGCATATCTTCGTATACACTACCACCTACAACACCTATAAGGCGACATGCGTCCTACAAGCGGAATAAAGTTTCTACAATAAAAAAATAGAAAATATAAAAAAAATATTTTCTCGAAAACCTCGAGATGTCGGTGATCAAACTCACATGCATATCTTCGTATATACTATCACCTACAACCCCTACAGGGTGGCAGGCGTCCTACAAGCGGAATAAAGTTTCTACAGTAAAAATATAGAAAATATAAAAAAATTACTTTCACGAAAACCTCGAGATGTCGGTGATCTAACTCACATGCATATCTTCGTATACACTACCACCTACAACACCTATAAGGCGACATGCGTCCTACAAGCGGAATAAAGTTTCTACAATAAAAAAATAGAAAATATAAAAAAAATATTTTCTCGAAAACCTCGAGATGTCGGTGATCAAACTCACATGCATATCTTCGTATATACTATCACCTACAACCCCTACAGGGTGGCAGGCGTCCTACAAGCGGAATAAAGTTTCTACAGTAAAAATATAGAAAATATAAAAAAATTACTTTCACGAAAACCTCGAGATGTCGGTGATCTAACTCACATGCATATCTTCGTATACACTACCACCTACAACACCTATAAGGCGACATGCGTCCTACAAGCGGAATAAAGTTTCTACAATAAAAAAATAGAAAATATAAAAAAAATATTTTCTCGAAAACCTCGAGATGTCGGTGATCAAACTCACATGCATATCTTCGTATATACTATCACCTACAACCCCTATAGGGTGGCAGGCGTCCTACAAGCGGAATAAAGTTTCTACAGTAAAAATATAGAAAATATAAAAAAATTACTTTCACGAAAACCTCGAGATGTCGGTGATCTAACTCACATGCATATCTTCGTATACACTACCACCTACAACACCTATAAGGCGACATGCGTCCTACAAGCGGAATAAAGTTTCTACAATAAAAAAAATAGAAAATATAAAAAAAATATTTTCTCGAAAACCTCGAGATGTCGGTGATCAAACTCACATGCATATCTTCGTATATACTATCACCTACAACCCCTACAGGGTGGCAGGCGTCCTACAAGCGGAATAAAGTTTCTACAGTAAAAATATAGAAAATATAAAAAAATTACTTTCACGAAAACCTCGAGATGTCGGTGATCAAACTCACATGCATATCTTCGTATATACTATCACCTATAACCCCTACAGGGTGACAGGCGTCCTACAAGCGAAATAAAGTTTCTACAGTAAAAATATAGAAAATATAAAAAAATTACTTTCTCGAAAACCTCGAGATGTCGGTGATCAAACTAACATGCATATCTTCGTATATGCTACCACCTACAACACCTATAAGGCGACATGCGTCCTACAAGCGGAATAAAGTTTCTGCAGAAAGAAAATAGAAAATATAAAAAAAATTACTTTCTCGAAAACCTCGAGATGTCGGCGATCAAACTCACATGCATATCTTCGTATGTACTGCCACCCACAACCCCTATAGGATGGCAATTGTCCTACAAGCGGAATAAAGTTTCTACAGTAAAAAAAAAATAGAAAATATAAAAAAATTACTTTCTCGAAAACCTCGAGATGTCGGTGATCAAACTCACATGAATATCTTGGTATATACTGCCACCCACAACCCCTATAAGGTGACAATCGTCCTACAAGCGGAATAAAGTCACTACAGATGAAAAGGTGAAAAAAAACCGTTTCCAGCAACGGTTTCGTTGCCGGCGCCCAGAGCATCATGACAGGCGTCGTAGAGCAGAATAAATTTTAAAAAATTATTTTCACAAAAACCTTGAGATGTCGGTGATCAAACTGACATGCATATCATCGTATATACTACCACCTACAACCCCCACAGGATGACAAGCGTTCTATGAGAGGAATAAAGTCTCTACAGTAAAAAAATGGAAAATTTTAAAAAAATTACTTTCTCGAAAACTTTGAGATGTCGGTGATCTAACTCACATGATTATCTTCGTATATACTGCCACCTACAACTCCTATAAGGTGGCAATCGTCCTACAAGCGGAATAAAGTTTTTGCAGAAAAAAAATAGAAAATATAAAAAAAATTACTTTCTCGAAAACCTCGAGATGTCGGCGATCAAACTCACATGCATATCTTCGTATACATTGCCACTTACAACCCCTATAGGATGGGAATTGTCCTACAAGCGGAATAAAGCTTCTACAGTAAAAAAATAGAAAATATAAAAAAATTACTTTCTCGAAAACCTCGAGATGTCGGTGATCAAACTCACATGAATATCTTCGTATATACTGCCACCCACAACCCCTATAAGATGACAATCATCCTACAAGCGGAATAAAGTGAAAAAGCTAGCAACATTGCTAGCTTTGACTACTGGACATCGCATACAAACCCTTTCTCTTATTAGAATACAGAATGTAATATTTTTAGAGGACAGAGTAAAGATTTTCATAACAGACAATATATATAAAGACGAGTAGGGCCAATAAAGTCCAACCCTGTTTGGAAATACCATACTTCAATGATGATCCTAATTTATGCGTAGCAGCCACATTAAATAATTACATAGAGTCTACAATTAGGCTGAGTCTGAATCTCAAGAATTCTTGTTCATAATCCCGAGACCGCCATTCAATAGGGCAACTAGTCAGACATTATCTCGCTGGATAAAAAGTAATGACAAATGCAGG
The DNA here is from genome assembly GCA_936432065.2 of Rutpela maculata. NCBI lineage: Eukaryota > Metazoa > Arthropoda > Insecta > Coleoptera > Cerambycidae > Rutpela > Rutpela maculata. The sequence goes on along the minus strand of OW386285.2, from coordinate 93,652,268 downwards.
TGTAGATACCACTATGTTTACAGCATACATAGGGCAGGCATCTCCATAGATATTTTTCCTTTAAATATTTTGATACAAAAGCTTCATAGTGTCACTATTTCATATTTGCATCAAAACTTGACCACAGAAGACCTATACCAGAAAAGACTCTCTGGCCTTCCCGCCAATATTGAATTTTTATGAAGACAGCCATCTTGCTAGTGGTATTGTCAACCTATATAAATCCGCAGGTTTCTAAATTCACCGATGCAGCGCACCGGTAAGCAATAACATTATATGATTGGCTATATTTTGAAAGCCAAAGCCAATCAGCTTCGAATTTTATCTACCAATGCATCCAGCGGTGAATTTAGAAAAGTGCGGATTTATAGGTTGACAATAATACCACCGACAAGATGGCCGAAGGTCACCCCCAATTCACGGTCAATAAATGATACGGTTACCTCGATCAGAAGCTTTAGGACGAGACGCGGGGGGCGGGAAATCGAATGAAAGAGACAGACATATCTGATTTCCGTGCGAAAGACAGTGACAACGATGCCTGGTAGTGTCTACAGGTGACGTAGGCTGTAGACCAACCGGTATCTTTGTCTCTGTTTTTTGCACGGAAATCAGATATGTCTGTCTCTTCCATTCGATTCCCCCCCCCCCGTGTCTCTCTCGTCCTAAAACTGCTGATCGAGGTAACCGTATCGTTTACTGACCGTGACCCCAATTTACCAATGAAAGGGTGCGTTTACACGTATCCAGTAATTTAGTCGAGTCGCTTAGTAATTTAGTACTCGACCAATGCGGACAGCGTGTTTTAGTCAAGTAATTTAGTGGAAAGCAATTACTAAATTACTGGACCATCTCTCTACTCGACTAAATTACTGGATGCGTGCAAACGCACCCAAACATCGAACGTTCCGCCGACAGTGACGCTTCTGGTATAGGTGAAACATTCCAAACACTCCATGAACACTAGGTACAAAGGTAGTCAAAGCGAAGTACACTTGGTGAATATTCTCAACGTTCAAGAGAGAAGTGAAAGAAAAAGAAATGACAAAGTGTGCATTAGTAATACTCAAATTAAATTAAATCACAAAATTTAATTTCTTGACACTACAAATATTTAGATTAGGGTGACCATACGTCCGGAATTCGCTGGGAAGTCCAGCATTTTGGAGTACTGTCCAGCATTCAGATCATACGTCCGGAATTTCGCTGGAAAGTCTTAGAAGTGTCCAGCAAAAGTCCAGCATTCAGGTTATAGTGAAGTTACAGCATTACATTTTGCTTGGAATTTTTTTTTTTTTCGGGTACTTCCCTCCGCTCAACAAAAAAATGTTTCCCCTCGGTCATCAAGAAATGATTTTTCGGATTTCTGCACCCCCCCCTTATCAATTTTTTTTCCCAGCAGAAGTGTCCAGCATTCATTTAACAAAAATCTGGTCACCCTAATAATTTAGATCGCACTGTATGGTAATTTACCTTATTTAAGTTACTTCGTAATTTAAGAACTGATGAATTGGATGGCATATTTTAGGGTGACCAGAAGTGAATGCTGGACACTTCTGCTGGGAAAAAAATTGATGAGCGGAAGGAGGCAGAAATCCGAAAAACGATTTCTTGATTTCAACATTTTTGATGACCGGGGGGAAAAATTTTTTTGATCACAAAAATTTTTGAAGTATCCGAAAAAAAAATTTTCCTAGCAAAACGTAATGCTGTAACTTCCCTATAACCTAAATGCTGGACTTTTGTTGGACACACTTGTAAGACTTTCTAGCGAAATTCCGAACTTATAGTCTGAATGCTGGACACTTGTAAATGCTGGACAGTACTCCAAAATTCCGGACGTAGCATATTTGATTCTATTTACCTAACTGCAAGATTTTAATAAAATGTATCTCTTGGTATGCAACCAGTAATACTAACAAGTATCTGAACACAGTCTGCTATTAAATTGTCACAACTCTGCGTTTTTAACGAAGCATGTAAAATGCATGCGTGTCCTATTTACACTTATGGGTTTTTACACGCGCGTTAAGAATGCAGCTGCTTCTAATTTTCCCCCAGAAAAGCGTGCAGTTTAGCGAAATTCCCAAGAAATGCGATTGGTATGGCTACAGTCCTACAAAATAAGTAAATATACTTACCAAATCTAAAATTGTGTTATTTTTATTAGGTATATTATTTGTTATTAGCTGTATTACAATTAACTTTTGGCGCTCTACCAGTCGAACTGCCATACAACAAACTAAAAAGACTTAAAAATATAGTACCAACTGCTTTATAGTACGTGCTTCTGTTCACTATTTCTATAAAAACCCACAAGTGCGAGAGATAGTGCAATTTAAAAGCATTGCGTTAAAATTGCATATGCCTGTTCAAAATTTCATGCCTGAAAAATGCAGGTGTGAATTTAACTTTACATTTATGAACCATAACAAGATTTGGAACTAAATTATATTTTGATCTTATTCTGTTATTTTTTTTTGGGGCGGGGGGGCGTGTGGGGGGTCTATTGGGTACTGAGTTCAGGGGCCCACCAGAGATTTCGGCAAAATTTTTGTTTTCAAATTTCTCCCCTCCCCTTATTAATTATTTAAGCTCGGGGGCACGCCGGTGAAATTAGTACCGGGGAGGGGGGGCATGATTTGATGGGGGGGGGGCTGGAGGGGGTAGTAAATAAGTAAAACTAGCAAGTAAAATTGGGATTTAGTATATTATTATTTACTGCGAGTCAAGGTCTCTTTATTTTTGCATCAGCCACCTCCACTACTACCCGATCAATAATGGCTTGACCCAACTATCATCTATATAATTTACGGCATCAAATATGTAGTAGTATGTACGATGATATGCATGTGAGTTTGATCACCGACATCTCAAGGTTTTCGAGAAAATATATTTTTTTAATTTTCCATTTTTTTACTGTAGATACTTTATTCCGCTTGTAGGACGATTGCCATCTTATAGGGGTTGTAGGTGAGATACGAAGATACTCCTGTGAGTTAGATCACCGACATCTCAAAGTTTTCGAGAAAGTATTTTTTTATATTTTCCTTATTTTGAATGTAAAAACTTTATTCCTCTTGTAGAACGCTTGTCATCCTGTGGGGATTGTAAGTGATAGTACATAGGATAATATGCATGTGAGTTTGATCACCGACATCTCAATGTTTTTGAGAAAATAATTTTTTTAAATTTTCCATTTTTTTACTGTAGAGATTTTATTCCTCTTATAGAACGCTTGTCATCCTGTGGGGGTTGTAAGTGGCAATGTATACGAAAATATGCATGTGAGTTTGATCATCGACATCTCGAGGTTTTCGAGAAAATAATTTTTTTATATTTTCTATTTTTTTTACTGTAGAAACTTTATTCCGCTTGTAGGACGATTGCCACCTTATAGAAGTTGTAGGTGGCAGTATGTACGAAGATAATCATGTGAGATAGATCGACATCTCAAAGTTTTCGAGAAAGTAATTTTTTTATATTTTCCTTTATTTTTAATGTAGAGACTTATTCCTCTTGTAGAACGCTTGTCATTCTGTGGGGTTTGTAGGTAGTAGTATATACGATGATATGCATGTGAGTTTGATCACTGACATCTCAAGGTTTTTGTGAAAATAATTTTTTAAAATTTATTCTGCTGTGCGACGCCTGTCATGATGGTCTGGGCGACGGCAACGAAACCGTTGCTGGAAACGGTTTTTTTTTCATATTTTCATCTGTAATGACTTTATTCCGCCTCTAGGACGATTGTCATCTTATTGGGGTTGTGGGTGGCAGTATATACGAAGATATTCATGTGAGTTTGATCACCGACATCTCGAGGTTTTCGAGAAAGTAATTTTTTTATATTTTCTATTTTTTTTACTGTAGAAACTTTATTCCGCTTGTAGGACAATTGCCATCCTATAGGGGTTGTAGGTGGCAGTACATACGAAGATATGCATGTGAGTTTGATCGCCGACATCTCGAGGTTTTCGAGAAAGTAATTTTTTTTATATTTTCTATTTTTTTTACTGTAGAAACTTTATTCCGCTTGTAGGACAATTGCCATCCTATAGGGGTTGTGGGTGGCAGTACATACGAAGATATGCATGTGAGTTTGATCGCTGACATCTCGAGGTTTTCGAGAAAGTAATTTTTTTTATATTTTCTATTTTCTTTCTGCAGAAACTTTATTCCGCTTGTAGGACGCATGTCGCCTTATAGGTGTTGTAGGTGGTAGCATATACGAAGATATGCATGTTAGTTTGATCACCGACATCTCGAGGTTTTCGAGAAAGTAATTTTTTTATATTTTCTATATTTTTACTGTAGAAACTTTATTTCGCTTGTAGGGCGCCTGTCACCCTGTAGGGGTTATAGGTGATAGTATATACGAAGATATGCATGTGAGTTTGATCACCGACATCTAGAGGTTTTCGAGAAAATATTTTTTTCATATATTCTATTTTTTTATTGTAGAAACTTTATTCCGCTTGTAGGACGCATGTCGCCTTATAGGTGTTGTAGGTGGTAGCATATACGAAGATATGCATGTTAGTTTGATCACCGACATCTCGAGGTTTTCGAGAAAGTAATTTTTTTATATTTTCTATTTTTTTTACTGTAGAAACTTTATTCCGCTTGTAGGACAATTGCCATCCTATAGGGGTTGTGGGTGGCATTACATACGAAGATATGCATGTGAGTTTGATCGCCGACATCTCGAGGTTTTCGAGAAAGTAATTTTTTTTATATTTTCTATATTTTTACTGTAGAAACTTTATTCCGCTTGTAGGACGCCTGCCACCCTGTAGGGGTTGTAGGTGATAGTATATACGAAGATATGCATGTGAGTTAGATCACCGACATCTCGAGGTTTTCGTGAAAGTAATTTTTTTATATTTTCTATATTTTTACTGTAGAAACTTTATTCCGCTTGTAGGACGCCTGCCACCCTGTAGGGGTTGTAGGTGATAGTATATACGAAGATATGCATGTGAGTTTGATCACCGACATCTCGAGGTTTTCGAGAAAATATTTTTTTTATATTTTCTATTTTTTTATTGTAGAAACTTTATTCCGCTTGTAGGACGCATGTCGCCTTATAGGTGTTGTAGGTGGTAGTGTATACGAAGATATGCATGTGAGTTAGATCACCGACATCTCGAGGTTTTCGTGAAAGTAATTTTTTTATATTTTCTATATTTTCACTGTAGAAACTTTATTCCGCTTGTAGGACGCCTGCCACCCTGTAGGGGTTGTAGGTGATAGTATATACGAAGATATGCATGTGAGTTTGATCACCGACATCTCGAGGTTTTCGAGAAAATATTTTTTTTATATTTTCTATTTTTTTTATTGTAGAAACTTTATTCCGCTTGTAGGACGCATGTCGCCTTATAGGTGTTGTAGGTGGTAGTGTATACGAAGATATGCATGTGAGTTAGATCACCGACATCTCGAGGTTTTCGTGAAAGTAATTTTTTTATATTTTCTATATTTTTACTGTAGAAACTTTATTCCGCTTGTAGGACGCCTGCCACCCTGTAGGGGTTGTAGGTGATAGTATATACGAAGATATGCATGTGAGTTTGATCACCGACATCTCGAGGTTTTCGAGAAAATATTTTTTTTATATTTTCTATTTTTTTATTGTAGAAACTTTATTCCGCTTGTAGGACGCATGTCGCCTTATAGGTGTTGTAGGTGGTAGTGTATACGAAGATATGCATGTGAGTTAGATCACCGACATCTCGAGGTTTTCGTGAAAGTAATTTTTTTATATTTTCTATATTTTTACTGTAGAAACTTTATTCCGCTTGTAGGACGCCTGCCACCCTGTAGGGGTTGTAGGTGATAGTATATACGAAGATATGCATGTGAGTTTGATCACCGACATCTCGAGGTTTTCGAGAAAATATTTTTTTTATATTTTCTATTTTTTTATTGTAGAAACTTTATTCCGCTTGTAGGACGCATGTCGCCTTATAGGTGTTGTAGGTGGTAGTGTATACGAAGATATGCATGTGAGTTAGATCACCGACATCTCGAGGTTTTCGTGAAAGTAATTTTTTTATATTTTCTATATTTTTACTGTAGAAACTTTATTCCGCTTGTAGGACGCCTGCCACCCTGTAGGGGTTGTAGGTGATAGTATATACGAAGATATGCATGTGAGTTTGATCACCGACATCTCGAGGTTTTCGAGAAAATATTTTTTTTATATTTTCTATTTTTTTATTGTAGAAACTTTATTCCGCTTGTAGGACGCATGTCGCCTTATAGGTGTTGTAGGTGGTAGTGTATACGAAGATATGCATGTGAGTTAGATCACCGACATCTCGAGGTTTTCGTGAAAGTAATTTTTTTATATTTTCTATATTTTTACTGTAGAAACTTTATTCCGCTTGTAGGACGCCTGCCACCCTGTAGGGGTTGTAGGTGATAGTATATACGAAGATATGCATGTGAGTTTGATCACCGACATCTCGAGGTTTTTGAGAAAATATTTTTTTTATATTTTCTATTTTTTTATTGTAGAAACTTTATTCCGCTTGTAGGACGCATGTCGCCTTATAGGTGTTGTAGGTGGTAGTGTATACGAAGATATGCATGTGAGTTAGATCACCGACATCTCGAGGTTTTCGTGAAAGTAATTTTTTTATATTTTCTATATTTTCACTGTAGAAACTTTATTCCGCTTGTAGGACGCCTGCCACCCTGTAGGGGTTGTAGGTGATAGTATATAAGAAGATATGCATGTGAGTTTGATCACCGACATCTCGAGGTTTTCGAGAAAATATTTTTTTTATATTTTCTATTTTTTTTATTGTAGAAACTTTATTCCGCTTGTAGGACGCATGTCGCCTTATAGGTGTTGTAGGTGGTAGTGTATACGAAGATATGCATGTGAGTTAGATCACCGACATCTCGAGGTTTTCGTGAAAGTAATTTTTTTTTATTTTCTATATTTTTACTGTAGAAACTTTATTCCGCTTGTAGGACGCCTGCCACCCTGTAGGGGTTGTAGGTGATAGTATATACGAAGATATGCATGTGAGTTTGATCACCGACATCTCGAGGTTTTCGAGAAAATATTTTTTTTATATTTTCTATTTTTTTATTGTAGAAACTTTATTCCGCTTGTAGGACGCATGTCGCCTTATAGGTGTTGTAGGTGGTAGTGTATACGAAGATATGCATGTGAGTTAGATCACCGACATCTCGAGGTTTTCGTGAAAGTAATTTTTTTATATTTTCTATATTTTTACTGTAGGAACTTTATTCCGCTTGTAGGACGCCTGCCACCCTGTAGGGGTTGTAGGTGATAGTATATACGAAGATATGCATGTGAGTTTGATCACCGACATCTCGAGGTTTTCGAGAAAATATTTTTTTTATATTTTCTATTTTTTTTATTGTAGAAACTTTATTCCGCTTGTAGGACGCATGTCGCCTTATAGGTGTTGTAGGTGGTAGTGTATACGAAGATATGCATGTGAGTTAGATCACCGACATCTCGAGGTTTTCGTGAAAGTAATTTTTTTTTATTTTCTATATTTTTACTGTAGAAACTTTATTCCGCTTGTAGGACGCCTGCCACCCTGTAGGGGTTGTAGGTGATAGTATATACGAAGATATGCATGTGAGTTTGATCACCGACATCTCGAGGTTTTCGAGAAAATATTTCTTTTATATTTTCTATTTTTTTATTGTAGAAACTTTATTCCGCTTGTAGGACGCATGTCGCCTTATAGGTGTTGTAGGTGGTAGTGTATACGAAGATATGCATGTGAGTTAGATCACCGACATCTCGAGGTTTTCGTGAAAGTAATTTTTTTATATTTTCTATATTTTTACTGTAGAAACTTTATTCCGCTTGTAGGACGCCTGCCACCCTGTAGGGGTTGTAGGTGATAGTATATACGAAGATATGCATGTGAGTTTGATCACCGACATCTCGAGGTTTTCGAGAAAATATTTTTTTTATATTTTCTATTTTTTTATTGTAGAAACTTTATTCCGCTTGTAGGACGCATGTCGCCTTATAGGTGTTGTAGGTGGTAGTGTATACGAAGATATGCATGTGAGTTAGATCACCGACATCTCGAGGTTTTCGTGAAAGTAATTTTTTTATATTTTCTATATTTTCACTGTAGAAACTTTATTCCGCTTGTAGGACGCCTGCCACCCTGTAGGGGTTGTAGGTGATAGTATATACGAAGATATGCATGTGAGTTTGATCACCGACATCTCGAGGTTTTCGAGAAAATATTTTTTTTATATTTTCTATTTTTTTTATTGTAGAAACTTTATTCCGCTTGTAGGACGCATGTCGCCTTATAGGTGTTGTAGGTGGTAGTGTATACGAAGATATGCATGTGAGTTAGATCACCGACATCTCGAGGTTTTCGTGAAAGTAATTTTTTTTTATTTTCTATATTTTTACTGTAGAAACTTTATTCCGTAATATCGTATTGAACATGTATTTTGTGGCAGTTAATGAGTAAAAGTATTTAGTCATGTACAAATACTTAAAATCATGAATTTTATAATTAAAAATTTCAATTTTGCCTCAAAACTTATTTCCGTTGCTGGCGTTGCCAGAGCGCGTTGCTCGCAACGCGTTGCCAGCAACGCGTTGCTAACTTCACAGACATTCATTTTAGTATGATCGAAACGTCAACAAAACGCGACATGTATCTTGGTTTAATATTGTTATAAAATAAATGTTTTTGATAGAAAATAGTGTTTTTCGCCATAACATATGATTTCGTGTCCGCCAAGTAGCTGTACAAATCAAAGTAGTATTGATAAGAAGAAATGTTTTGGAATCACTTTTCATAGGTTAAAACAGGTCCGTACTCAAAAGATATGTTGAAACTATTTTCTATTTATTTTAGATTGTATTTTAGATTATATTATATTATATTTGCTTGAAATGTGAAACCGTTATCTCATTAATTACTCTACTGGCTTGATATATGGTAGTATCAATGTGTAAAGTCAACTAACATGTATCTCCTCAAATGCTGTATAAACTTTGTTTTAAATCAGGACCTGGCGAGCTGTTCATGACAGTATGATCAGAAGCCACGCCTTCTGCGGCCGTTTCTCATTGTAGGATATAAGCTTTATGACTACTCCTTATTTATATTCTACCTCCATGAGCGGATAGGATTAGGATCAAAGAGGAATTAGATAGAGAGGAACCTCCCATATGGCCATGATACTATTATACTTCGACCACGTATTTAAATGGTCGAAGCTATTGTATCAACAAGATAAACCCACGCGCAGATTGTTTTCTTTCTCTCTCACCGGAATGACGTCACATTGCGACAAATGGTTGCGTTCATCACGCGGTAGCGCTAACTGAGCGATCACCTGTGATCAGTCGGACTAATACCTACCGTTCATGCAAAATGATCAGTGAGCGCTACCTGATCGCAACAAATATCACTGTTCGTACGAGCATCAGTGTGGGTGCGTATAGAAATATAAATAATCAGTTTTTTTATTCATTATTTTTTATTTCGCACACTAGAATATCTTTCACTAAAAGTATGCAATCATTTTTTCACGATTACATTACTTTCCTTCGGATTGAAACTTATTTTACTTTTTTTTTTAGTATATAAATGTTATTTTTATCTCATTACTGTTAAATTTGCTTTGTAAACACAAATAAAATATCAACGATATTTGAAATAAATCGTTACTTTAATATCTGAAATCATCAGAGTTATCATTTATCAAAGAAAGTTTTTCAAATTTTGTGAAATAAACTATTTATATAAACTATTTATATGCGCTATTAAAACTATACCTAAATAGGTCTATTCCTTTGCACTAAAATTGTAGCTGCACTGGTGTAAGGTTGTCTCTCTTTAACTTATGATATCCTCATTGATGCCATCTCTGTCACTCAAAATTAGTGTCACACTTCTTGTGTAAAGGAATGAACCTAATGACAATGTGTGGACTGACAACGAGTTTTGTCGCACTGTGACGTCATGCGCAACGGTGTCTAAAACAGGTCAAGCAAGTGAGCTTATCTTGTTGATATAATAGTATCATGCCATATGGCCACAATGTATTTTTCCGTAAAAGGTTTTCCAGCGCCAACTGGTGAGTCATGGGAAGCATGAAATCTCCCCCACTACCACTCATTGGGAAACTGAAACTCAAGGTCCTCAATCCAGGCCACGATGTATTAAATAGGTGGTCCGACGTACGGCACTTTCCTATGAAAATAATGGCTTTATAAGTGCATGGTTTCTATTTACTATAGTAGATGATGCGAGCTTTAAAATAAATAGCGTATGTGCATCATATAACTAACATAACCTCAAATTTTAAGTTTTTTAAGTTTATTCTCATTTTTAATGTTTGTATACGCATTTTTAGCATGGAGCTATACTAGCTCCAAGCAAATATTTAAAAATTCACCCAAATATTTTTTCAATATTGCTGCTAATTATAGATCAGATTCCTAAACCTGCAAAATGCGTTTTATTTTATTGTGACAAACCATTTAAAACTTCATAAACATTACGTTGAGCTAGATTTTGGTTGAATGTACAGGAACCAGGCAGAAATTTTAATAATAGCTACGTAATACGTGTCAGTCTTAAGAAATATATATTTTTGAGATTAGCTGTGACGTGTCACGTGCAGATGCCCCATAGACGAATTTCCATGCTGCATGTAGTGTTGCATATATGGGGCCCGTGCACGGTCAATAAACCATACGGTTACCTCGATCAGCAGCTTTAGGACGAGAGAGACGCGGGGGGCGGAAAATCAAATGAAAGAGACAGACATATCTGATTTCCGTGCAAAAGGCAGACAAAGATTCCGCGCGGTGGGGTCTACAGCCTACGTCAGCTGTAGACACTACGGGCATCTTTGTCTCTGTCTTTTGCACGGAAATCAGATATGTCTGTCTCTTTCTTTTGATTTTCCGCCCACCGCGTCTCTCTAGTCCTAAAGCTGCTGATCGAGGTAACCGTATGGTTTATTGGCCGTGGGGCCCGTGCACCATTTGGTTTTTAATTTAGCTATTTAATGTCAGATGTCACTGGACTCTCGTTTCACTAAACAATCGAAAGGCCGGAAATGTATGCAACACTGTATGCACGTATGCACAGACCTGCAAAATTATCTTTCTATGCGTAAGTAACGACGGACCTTATTGATCTTACCATCTATTACATTATGTACAAAGGAAACACTTATGAAGCCACTGTGCGCCGTGCGGGCTCTTGTCGCATCACCTATTTAATACACGCCGATCCAGGCAGCTTGCGCGGGTCAGACACGTAAAGGAACTTTCAGTCTTCAATTCTTAGCGGGAAATTTGAATTCGGAAGTACCGAGCCAGCGCCTTCTACAGGTCAGATGCGTAACTAAATCCACCACTGCCCACTACCACCATTACCGAGAAAGGATCCCCCACAAACCTTGTGGAAATTGGCTCTCAGTCGAATTTTCGGAAATTTTGATATGTTGTAGCTTTTGCTTTTCTGAGTAAATGTTCTCATGGGCACAAGTCTCGGCTATGTCTGCTTTTCAAGTTATGAGGGCTTTGAACGTCACAATAAGCATAAAAATTTGGCGGAGTGAAGATAGCAAACTTTTTAGCAATCCTCCATATTTTTCTTTCTTTTACGCTGTATAAATTATTTTCAGTGGAAAAATAGCTTTATACATATATTTCAAGAAAACGGAACAAAACCCGATTTGGGGATAGCAATCCACAAAAAGTAAAAATATTCTTTTTGTAACTTTTTTAATATTGTTTGTTCATTAACCTTTTTTGGTGGTTTAATAGCTATATATAGATATATTTCAAGAAAACAGAACAAAATCCGATCTAGATATGGGCTGACGGGCTAGCAATCCACAAAAAGCAAAATATCATTTTTGTAACTTTTTTCCACAAACGATATTAAAAAATAAGTTACAAAAAGAATATTTTAGTTTTTGCGAATTGCTACCCCGTCATCCCCTACCATATCGAATTTTGTTGTGTTTTCTTGAAATATGTGTAGATAGTTAATTTTCCACAAAAAACGGTTAATGCACAACAGGCCCTTATAGCTAGGGGGAGGCCAGGACGGGCAATGCCCGTCCTGGAATAAGTTTCGCCCGACATACGGTGATCGTAATGGGGGCAATTTTAACTGTCTTTTTAATATTTTGAAAGAGATTGGGTAAAATTTTTTAAATTTTTTCGGATTAAACAGTTTTTTTTTGGATTCCCCCCCCCCCCCCGCTTATCAAAAAATGTTTGGGACTAAAAAAATTGTTCGGACTTTTTTACGGGCCCGCCCTGAAAGCACTTTCTAGCTACAGGCCTGATGCACAAATGACATTAGAAAAGTTACAAAATTATATTTGACTTTTTGTGAATTGCTACGCAGTAAGCCCCTACCCAAGTAGCACAGAATTCTTTAAGATATCTTTAAGAAGTTCTATTTACTGCCTGCGAGGATATCTTGTATTTATGTACTCTAGAAGTCCTTCCGAAATCAAAATGAGAAATCTTTATATGTGCTCAACTTTTATACACTGGGGAAATGTAAACTGGGCATTATATAGGAATTTCAACTTTTGTTAACCCACAGGCATCTACTAGAAGTTCTAAAACGGAATTACCATACATCTCAATTATAGATTATAGAAATCAAATAAAGTATTAAAAGGGAAATAGTATTATTATCCTTAACAAAATACTTGTCGACATCTTCTAGAAGTTCTAAAAGGGAATTACCATACAGCTCAATTTTCTATGTATTACAGAGATCAAATAAAGTATTAAAATGGAAATATTATTCACGTTCAAATTCTCTTAGGGATCATCGATTTATTTGGATGAATCTTATAACGATCTCTAATCTTTGGTTTGGTTTGGGCCTGATGGTCTCATACTGAGATTTTGATTAACCAAGATTTCACCAGCTGCCGCTGGCAATTCTATAAGTGTGTGTTGGTACTACTGATGGTAAGACCCGGCTCATTTGAGTGAACCGGGTCTTACCAGGTCAATCACTTAAATGACCCGTTCATGAAGATTCGTTCATATGACCCGGTGGGTACATGGTCATGGATTAGAGAGAGACCAGGGTGTATTAAATACCCTGAGAGACGCAGCTCGCGTGCTCGCGATGAGATCTGTTTCATCGTTCATTTCCGTGCAGCGGCGAGTCCTTTGATGTATTTTCTTTGGTATTAAGCACTTTCCACCGAAAGTAATTTAGTGTGGATTAACGCGGAACTTTTATATTTTTTTAAATAAATCAATAAAAGGTACCTACCGACACTATTTAAAATCAACATTATCAATTTCCAAGTTTATAAATTATGACTGCATTTCATCTCGCTGAATTATGAAACATTTTGAAAATAATAATATACCTATATTTTCTATTACAATTCAGAGCATACATTTGTTATATTATACCTCCTTTTAAAATTTTGTTTGCGAGATGATCTGTTGGTTCTCGTTCGCCGCGCACCGATCTTGAATATCTTAGTAGAAAATACCATCCGAAGTTCCGTGTTCGGTCAGGTCATATGAACGATAGGGCCACGGAGAGTGATCGAATCGTTCACAGGTCTTTTGGAAGACCCGTTCATTGCGAACGGGTCGTTCATGAACGACACATCACTAGTTGGTACATCTAATAGAAATCCTATAAAGATGTTTTCAGTACCGTTTATATTGGTAAGCGATAAAATACCCGAAAGATTACTACAGGAATTAAATCTATTTGCAGAATCGATGCGGTACATCTAACAGAAATCCTATAAAGATGTCCTCGGGACCATTTATATTGGCAAGCTATAAGATATCCTAAATATTACTATGGGAATTCTATAGGTATGCAAAAGACTGCTCACAGGATTCTATACTAATAGCTTTTTTCGATTACCATGGAAGGTACTATTTAATACTAATATGCTGACATTTGCCCATCTTAGGGAACTCTTACAGACCTCTAGAAGATATTTACTAATTCCTAAATTTTTATCGTCGGGATATCTTGAGGAACTACCCAGGTAGCAAAGGCACGTGAGAATGACGTGAAAAAATGGTCAGGAGTGACGAGAAATGACGAGTTAGATGACGTAAATGAAACGTGAAAATGACTTCCTAATGTCTCAAACGAATGACGTCTTTTTCAGGTTATATTTTGGTAATCCCCCCCAAAATTTTTCAGTAATAGGAACATATATATAAAACTACATACTAGTTAGTAATCTACTTGATAAAAATAAAATAATTAATGCATAAATAAGTTTTGTCCTAATGAATTTGTTTGTTAGCCATCCGTAATTTTATTTACATTAACATATCTAATATTGTTTACCATCACTCCAATTTTTTCTCACAAGGGTTGCCTGCAAATTATAATGTTTATTAAGTTATTAAATTCATTTTTACTTACCTTTACCAATTGCGGTACGTAGGATTCGAACCTACATGTCTCCCGTTGTCCGTATTACATTACTGACGCTTCAACCAACTGAGCTAGCTTGGCGACCGCTATTTCGGATGCTAAAAGTAGTATTTATGGTGGTGAATGAAGTCTTATTATGTGAAATTGAATTTCTTGCCTTATTTAAAATATATGAAAATCTTTCAGGTTCTCGCTTTGAGTTACTAGTATTTTTATTTATTTATAATTATTAAGAACTTATTTAATTTAATTAAACTGTCACCAGTGCCACCTGAGAAGTACGAGTAGTTGTTGAACATGTAATTATTACATTAATTAGTATTAGTGGCGGTTCGTTAAAAAAAATGTATTTTCCCCAGATCTCGAAATTAAAGAGCAGAGAGGGAGAAATCCGAAAAAAAAAATTTTCCTTATCTCAAATTTGATGAGCGGTGGAGGGAAAGTCAAGAGTCAACTATTTTAAGAATTAAAGTTTTAAGTTGAGGCACTTATATAAACCTGGGAAGCGTGTTGGAGAAAAAACGGTAAAGGTGTAATATCGTCATCTACAACATAAATAGAATATTAATGGTCTAAAACAGACCTAAAATTGAAAAAAAAAACAATAAGCAATTATTACCTTAAAAAAAAACAACAAATTTTTTTCGCAATAAAAAAAAAACGGAATGAGCAGGGGCCGAACCGCCGACCTCATGACTTGGAAGACAACAACAATACAACAATAATATTTTATTTTAAGTTCAAGCACAATATATGTGCCTCACCGGATCCTAGCCCGGAGCCAGCCAGACAACCACGGCGAACATCGCCGAGGTGGGTGTGAGGCTGGGTGGGGTAGGTTCGATTCGGCTTAGAAATAAATTCGAGGGGGGGGGGTGCCAGAAGCTCCTGTCAAAAACTAGATTAAAATTTTTGATGTGTCCACATGGACCTAAAAGTAACTTAAAAATAAACACAACACTAGAACACTAAAATCGTAGGCGAGCGCACTTCGTAATTTTGATTGTTGATAAGGTGAACACAACTAAACGAAAAAACCCGTTCGAACAAATGACGACCTTGTGGTCTGATCGCCGACAAGGAAGGTAGGGTGGAAATAAAATTGTGGTTTAAAAAAATTAGGATTTACGTAAGTTTTCGGCCCAGAGGGGATTTAGAGAGACAAAAAAGAAATGAAAATAACAAAAAGGATAAAAGAACAAAATTGTACAAACATAAATGGGAAGAAATAGGGATTGGAAAGATGTAAAGTTGAGGAAAGATAAGGGTAAGGGTATGGGTAAGTTATCGTAGAAGGAAGTTTGGCTAAGGGAGCTGCCGAAAGATAGGCAACGCCTGGTATGGTAGGGGGTGTCTTATATCGAAAAGTATGGCATTATGCTGTCTGATTCGGGTAATGTTGCGGGTAAGCGGGCTACCGTCCAGTTTAAACTGGTAGAATTTTTGCGAAGTTTCTTGGACGTAGTCCGCTAGTGGGGTTATGTCGTGGCAACGTGCATAGAGATTTCTGAGGGAGGTGTACCTACCAGAGTCTGAAATGAGGCGCATAAATTTGTGTTCTAATACTCTTAACTTCCGCATTGTCGTGGCCGGGATGCTGCACCACACCGGCGCCGCGTATGTAATGGCCGGCCTGATTACCATCGTGTACAACAACTTTTTATTAGTCCTGTTGAGTCCGCTACCCCGTGCCAGAAGCGGATACAGACTCCTGGACATGGAGTAGACCTTGCGTATCGTCTCATTAATGTGTGTATTAAACGTCAGTCTTTTGTCTAGGTTCACCCCCAAATACTTCACGCACCGCTTAACTAGAATTTCTCTACCCTCGATTGAAAGTGGCGTTAGAATCCGATTTTCTGTGAAGCGGCGCGTGAACAGAATCGACTCTGACTTCTCGGCGTTGATCCGAATTTTCCACTTGTTGTAATACTCCGTGGCACGGGCCATGTGCGCTTTCAGCAGCATATTAGCCGCCTGTGCGTTATGCGAATGCACGTACATGGCTGTGTCGTCGGCGTACTTGGCAAGGTTCGAATTCGGGAACTCCGGGAAGTCGGAGACGTACAAGTTGAACAACTTTGGAGACAGGCACGACCCTTGGGGGACGCCCGCGCGAATGTCCCGCCGAGTTGATAGTTTATTATTCATCCTGACCTCCAACGATCTACCAGACAGGAAGGAGTGAATAAGTTTCATGATGTGTGTTGGGAAGTCCAATGAGTTTAGTTTGTAGAGTAACCCCGAGATCCATACGGTATCGAAGGCTTTCTCAATATCGAGGAGCACCATGACGGTGCTCTTCCCGAGGTTGCATTGCACCTTGACGTCGTTCACGATCCTAACGACCTGCTGCACGGTGCTCCTGCCCCGCCTGCAGCCGAACTCATGACTTGGAAGACGATGCCTTAAGCACTCGGCCACCAACCTTTCTGAGGATAATTACCTAAAGACTTTATAGTTGGAACACGCAATAACGGATAGATTTTGCTTTTTAATGCATTTTAATCTAATTTTATTATTAAAAGAATATATAGAAATATAATTTAAACAAATAAACTGCCGAATCTTTGCAAACTCTTTCGAATATAAATTATTGTGGATAATGTTAAAAAACATTATATCCTGGAATAAAAACGCCAATATACTTATCCCTCACGACACGGTTTATTTTTTTTTAAACTTTACACTCTGCTTACGATAACAAAATGCCATTAGCGAGTTTTAAAGTTTCTAATCCGATGAAATATAAAGAAATTTAACACCGAAAAAAGACGACAATATGACGTGATGTGTAGCACGTCATTTTAATGTCATTTATAAGACGTCATTCTGTCGTCGATTTTTAGTGCCCTGACGTCTTTTTGACCAGAATCACCAGATTTTGACGTCATTATAACGTACCCTTGCTACCTGGGTAGTTGTGCTACTTGGGTACCTATATCGGATTTTGTTCTGTTTTCTATATAGCTATTATTCCACCGAAAATGGTTATACAGTCGAACCTCCATAATTCGAATCCCCAAGGGGATTCAAAATGAGCTCGAGTTAAAGAGACTTTAGAGAAACTTTGAGTTATGGGAACTTTTTAGTAAGTATAATAGATATTTGTTACTTTGAATGGCTTCGAGATATAGAGGATTTTGAGTTATGGACGTTCGAGTTATGGAGGTTCGACTGTATTAGAAATGTTGCAAATAGGATATATTAGTTTTTGTGGATTGATACCCCATTAGCCCCTACCTATATCGGATTTTGTTGTGTTTTCTTGAAATATATGTATATAGCTAATATTCCACTGAAAATGGTTAATGCACAAACGATATTAAAAAAGTTGCAAAAAGAATATTTTAATTTTTGTGGATTGCTACCCCGTCAGCCCCTACCTATATCGGATTTTGTCGTGTTTTTTTGAAATATATATTTAAAGCTATTTTTCCACTGAAAATAATTCATGCGACGTAAAAGAAAGAACTAGAAATTTGTATAAAACCATTGATTAATTAATCAATGATAAAACTGATAAAACGATACAATAGTTCAAGAATGTATGTTATATAATATTACACGCTATCTTATTGCGACTTAGCCATAATAAACCTTCACAGGTATATCGTATTTCACGATAACAGCTTCTCTTATTAATTGCTTATCTTCAAGATATCATATTACACCTTTGCTTCTCATAACTTGTGCAGACTGCAGAACTGCAATTCCTTTGTTATATATTTTGCTTACTCAGGTTCTGTATGTTATAAATATGACTAAACACGCTTTGTTGAATCAGTTATTAAACTCACTTAGAATGAAACACTTCTAATTATTGTATTATTCCTTCTCCAAGAGCCAACGTTGGCTCCATTAAATAAATAAATCTTTTTTAAAAAGTCATTCATGTGAACCGTGATCTAACATTGGCGCAGTCGGTAGGATCCGTAAACATCATCAGAACAAGAAGCCTAACTGGTAGTGAAGCGTAAGAGAACAAGGAGAACATCTGCAGAAGGTGCCTAACTAGTGCGTGTACATCTATTAGAACAAGGAGACCTTCCTCACTGGTGGTGGCGGATCCCAATCCCTTGACGGACGAAGAACCTACTCATGGAGATGAAATTAATGTAAGTCATTTTTAAGAATCATCTCGTTATCTTACTTCATTTTTACAATTCTCATTTATCACAATTATTTACGTGTATTATACCGCTAATACACTCGGCAAACAAAGCCAATTCTGTTATCAAACAAATCCTATACAAGCTACAACGCAACAATTTTAATTTTAAGTTATTTATTTTCGTATTCACGAAACGACTGTGTATTATACAGTTAATACACAATTCATTTACGACGTAACAAAACAAGCTAATTTTAATTTAATTTCCGTATCATACTGCTGATACGTAACCAATTTTAGTTCAAAAATCTCTAAATAAAAAAGCAAAATGCCTGATAGAGCTCAACCAGAGACTGTTCAACCAGTGCCACCGGCACTAGCCGAACAACAACAACAACAACCACAACAAATTGAGCCTTACAAGCTCTCTGAAATTTTTTCACTAATACCAGAATTCGATGGCAACGCCATAAATTTACAGACATTCCTAAACTCGTGTTCCTGTGCACAAAGTATGGCAATTCATGACCAAAAAATTCTATTAACCATGCACATCAAAAATAAATTAAAAGGCAGAGCCGCCGAACTTATAAATTCACGCAACCCTAGCACATGGCCAGAAATAAAGGCACTACTAGAAACTCACTTCGGAGACTCCCGAGATTTAACGTCCCTAATTCAGGACCTACAACGAATTCACCAATTACCTAGTGAATCCGCCTTAACATTTGTTTCGCGTTTACAAACGCACAATGCGAAAATGCACGCTGCAGTGCAAAAACAAAATTTAACTTCGGAGCAAAGAACCGCGCAAACAAACCTGATTGAAACTATGACATTAAATAATTTGTTAACGGGTCTAGAACCAAATCTAGGCAGAATAATACGTGCCAGTAACCCTCCTTCTATAATGAACGCGATTATTAGAATTCGTAGAGAGCTACAACTCTCTTATTTTGAACAGCAAAAATTCCCAAAAAATAGTCCAGTCAAAAATCCAGTAATTCAACAAAAGCGACCACAAGGTCCCAATTTGCAACAAAAGTTTTGTTCCTTCTGTAAACGGAATGGACATGTAATAAGCGAATGCCGCACAAGGCAACAGTCTCAAAACTTCCAGAGACCAAGTTTCCAAGGAAACCCAAACTCACAAAATTTTTCTCATCAAAACTTCGCACAACCTAGTAATAATCAATTTAGTCAGAGGACATTCCCTCAAAATAATCAGCCAAATCAATCACAGCAAAACAGGCCCTCAGCCATAAGGCCGAACCCTAATTTTATGCAACAGCGACCATCAGCTATCCAACCTAACCCAAATTTTAATCGCTTTAACCAGCAAAAAGCTCATCATTTGAATTACGAACCTTATGACAATTATGACAATCAATGTAACTATAATCAATGTAACGACTACTCTTTCGACGATTATCAAAGTTACCAAAGTCAAAATGAATCGTACGAAAATTTCCAGGAGAATTATACTGCTAATTCTCAGAACGAGCAATACGAGGATTATACTGCTAATCCTCAGGATTTTCGTTTAGAGTACCCCACGGATACTCCGACACAACAAATAGACCAATTCAACCAAATATCGAACCAAATACAGACAATGAATCTCAACGACAGTTTCGATCCAATGCTGAACTTCCCAGAACAAACGTTCATGTAAATACGCTTTCTCACACCTTATTAACCGTAAATTCAAAAAATCTTTATTACATCAAAGATGCAACCGGCAAATTTAAAATTCTTATTGATACAGGCGCAGGTATATCAATTTTTAAACCTAAAACAGCTGAAAATTATAGACGTAGATCTCCCGAAAATGTAATTATACAGGGTATTACTGATCAAAAAATTTATATCAACGAATCTGTTCTAATCCCATTCTCAGACGAGTCACACAAGGTTTATATCTATAATCTAGATATAGATTTTGATGGACTACTAGGCGCAGACTTTTTAGAACATTACGAATGCCGAGTAGATTTTAAAAATAAACAACTAGTCACAAATTTTAAAACCGTACCATTATTTAAGGTTACGGAAGAAACTACGGTAAATTTACCTTTACAACCAACTATCAATTCCGATACAAAAAATTCTAATTTAAGCAACATCAAAAATTTAATTTCTATTGAACCTCGCATGGAAAAAATTTGTAAATTAAAATGCAATCTGCAAAATACCGAGGCTATACTGTTAGCCCAAGAAATTGAAAAGGTACGCCTACCAAACGCCCTCGTAAAAATCGACAGCAACGGAGAATTTCTAACTTCGATCGTGAACGCTAACGCAATACCGAAAACTATAAATTTCTCTAACCTTAAACTAGAACCAGTACAAAAATTCAAATCAATTTTCAATTTAAACACTCAAAATTCTGACTCACACCTACAGACGGACAGATCCTTCGAAATTAGGAACGAATTGCGCTTGGATCATCTAAACGAAGAAGAGGCCGAAATAGTAACGCAGCTTTGTTTAGACTTTCAAGATATATTCTACTTGGAAGGAGACAATTTAACTTTTACTAACGAAATTAAGCATTCCATTGACACGAACGATTCAAAACCGGTTTTTACAAAATCATATCGCTACCCTCATATTCATAAAGAGGAAGTCAAAACACAAGTCTCTAATATGCTTGATCAAGGCATCATTAGACCTTCGATTTCTCCCTGGTCCTCTCCGGTTTGGGTTGTACCTAAAAAACTCGACGCCTCCGGTAAACAAAAATGGCGAGTTGTAGTGGACTACAGAAAACTCAACGAACTGACTATTGACGATAAATACCCGCTACCCAATATTTCCGACCTCCTCGATCAATTAGGCAAATGTCAATATTTTACAACTTTGGACTTAGCCTCCGGATTTCACCAAATCGAGATTGATGCGAAAGATATTCAGAAAACTGCTTTCACAGTTGAAAATGGTCATTTTGAATTCGTAAGAATGCCTTTTGGACTTAAGAATGCTCCATCAACATTTCAAAGAGTGATGGATAACATTTTATTAGGTATCCAAAATGAACGATGTCTCGTCTATATGGACGATATTATTGTTTACTCCCCTACTATTCACGAGCATATTTCTCGATTAACGGAAGTTTTCAAACGATTACAGAAAGCCAATCTCAAAATTCAACCCGACAAATGCGAGTTTCTCCGCAAAGAAGTCGCTTATTTAGGACATCTCATTACAAAAGACGGCGTAAAACCGAATCCTTCGAAAGTTGACGCTATTCTAAATTTCCCTCAACCAAAAAATCAAAAAGAAATTAAATCATTTCTAGGCTTAGCCGGATACTATAGGCGCTTTATCCCCAATTTCTCCAAGATTACCAAGCCTTTAACAAAACTCTTACAGAAAGACATACCATTTCTCTTCGACAATGATTGTATAAAATCTTTTCAAGATTTGAAACAAACATTAACGACAACTCCGATATTAATCTACCCCAATTTTGATGAACCTTTCGTTCTAACCACTGATGCGAGCGCATTTGCCGTCGGCTCAGTGCTGAGCCAGGGGCCCATTGGCAAAGATTTACCCATTGCCTATGCTTCTAGAACCTTGTGCAGTGCAGAAACTAAGTATTCAACGATTGAACGCGAGCTTTTATCGATAGTATGGAGTGTAAAGCACTTTAGACCCTATCTGTACGGTAGAAAGTTCAAGCTTGTAACCGACCACAGACCACTCACCTGGTTATTCTCTATAAAAGACCCAGGAAGTAGACTTGCTCGTTGGCGACTCAAATTAGAAGAGTACGATTACGAAATAATTTATAAACCCGGCAAAATCAATAAGAACGCGGATGCACTTTCCAGAATCAAAATTAATCATTTTTCTGAATGTTCCAAATTCTATTCAAAGGTTCTAGCCGCGAATGACGAAGAGTCAGACGACGACGAAAACCCAGACAATAACGAGATCACTGACGAACAAATTTCCCAAGAATTCGAAACTTTCGCCAACTTATATAAGACAACATCTTTAATTGACTATTCGAAAATCAAAGCCTCGAACAAACAACTTTTGTATCGAGAACACAAAGATATTATAACTTTCTTCCAACAAAATAACCTACAAGACCTTCATCATAAAATTATCGAGGACATATTCGAAGAAAACCCCGAATTTCATAACGATAAAATCAATATTGTATCGAGCAAAACAGTCAGACATAGGAGATATTTTATCATCCCTCTACCTTTTGATATCGAATCTGTAATTGAACATCTATTTTCGGTATTATTTAAAAATCAAGATGTCCTAGATCTCTCTAAGACATACTTTGTCGAAAATAACTTAGACCTCCCCATTCTTGAAATCCTATCATTCATTTTTGCGGAAAAAGACTTAAAAGTAGTAATTTGTCAAGATATCGTCAGAACTGCCGACGAAGATGAAATTCCAATTATATTGGAGCAAAATCATTTTGGTAAAAATAATCTACACCGCGGAATAAATGAAACGATTCGAAGAATTAGAGAAAAATACACTTGGCAAGGTCTAACTAAAGACGTTGAAAATTTTATAAAAAATTGCGAAACTTGCCAAAAGACTAAAGTATGCCGGAAAAACCTTAACAACCCTCTAGTAGTCACAGAAACCCCAAGAACACCATTCGAAAGAATTAATATCGATTTATTTGAATTCCCAACTCGAAATTACGCTTTAACTATTCGCGACGAGTTAACTAAATTTACACAAGCCTATGCAGTCCCGGACAAATCCGCAAAATCCGTCGTAAATACCTTGTTGTTATACTTTCAACATTACGGTACACCGCTAAGAATCCATTGCGATTACGGTGGCGAATTTGACAACCGCTTGCTCAAAGATCTCTGCACCCTCTACGACATAAAATTAACTTATTCAAGCGTAGGACATCCCCAATCGAACGGATCCATAGAAAGATTTCATGCTACTTTAGCCGAAATGATAAGAATCCACAAACCTGAAAACCCAAACGAACATCCTTTCACGATTTTACCATATGCAGTAATATGCTATAACAATTCGGTAAATAAAACACACGGTTTTACCCCATATGAACTTATCTTTGGTCATACATCTAACAGACCACCCGAAACCTTGTACAACCAAAAAGAATTAATAACTAAATACGTTAGAGATTTAAACAATAGAATATCCCACTACTATAAAATAGCCCGTAGTCGAACACAATCTCAAAAAGAGAAAGCAAAAGTTCGCTTCGACAGAAATATTCCCCAAAAACGACCTGAATACAAAATAGGTGACTTAGTTTATGTAAAAGAATCACAAATTAAGAACAAACTACAAAACAAATTTAACGGTCCCTTTAAAATAAAAGAAATTTTTCAAAATTCTGCTACCCTATTAAATCTCGAAACAAAACAAGAAACTAAAGTAAATTTTGATAGAATGAAACCATATACTGAAAATTAAATTTATTTTCAGGTTTCTCCTGCTGTTCGGATCAGCACTCTGTCAATACAAAATTACCCCGATCAATAACACTGTTGGTGTATACTATCACCAAGACACGGACATCGTGGTGACAAATGACAAATGGACTCTGCTAGTGCATAAAAATATTTCATCCCTCAAACTAGCTTTTGACAAAAACCAAAATAATTTAGACAGAATCTTGAACACCCTTGATGGTGCTGACCAAAAATCAATCCTGTTTAGAAGCGAAGTCAAAACAGAGTTTAACCTTTTAATGCAAATAGCTAGTTCGATAAAAACGAAATTTGACGAAGTCTTTTCAGACACAAAGAGATATAAACGCGGAATACTTAACGGTTTCGGAACAATATTCAAATCAATTACCGGAAACTTAGACGCCGAAGATGGCGAGTACTACACTAACTGTATAAATAAATTAAATAATGACGAACATCAATTAGAAAACTTAATCAAAAATCAAATCTCAGTTACGACTTCTGTTATCAAAAATTTCAACTCAACTATACAAAAATTACAAATTGATGAGGAAACATTTAACAAAGATATCAAAGAAATTGAGCACACAATTCAAACTATGACTCAAACGATCCAAGCTGCCGAAATAAAACTAAAATTTCTATACATTTCCGAACAACTAATGGCCAGCTATTTGTATATCGAAGACAATCTAAACGATATTTTAAATTCAATAACATTCGCCAGATTAGGAATTATTTATTCATCAATCATAACACCTGATCACTTAGTAACGGCGTTACAAGAGATTTCACAGAGTTTGCGAAGGAACAATTTACCTCTTCCAATTAAACTATCAGCAGTTGCTCAATATCTGGATATTATTGAACTAAAAGCTTTTCAACTAGATTCTAATTTAATATTTGTTTTAACAATACCTCTCATTGAACCTCAAAATTACAACACCTTTCGTCTGTACCCTATACCCATACTTGATAACAGAACTGGTCTACATCACTTTTTATCTATTTCACAAAAGTTTATCGCGAGAGACGATGATTCTTTAATGTACATACCTATACAAAATTTGAAAGAATGCAAACCACTTTATTTTGGAACCAAACTATGTTCGAACCTGTTTGCATATCCTATCGACCAAAATGCCATTTGTGAAGCTAGAATATTAAAACCATTGCCGAAACTCCCAGAAAATTGTCAAACTTCCTTCATCATTAGTCAAGGATACAACGTCCAAGAACTTGAAGACAACACATGGCTAGTGATTAATTCCGAACCACTTCACATTACCATTAACTGCCCGAAGAGAGAATCCATAACAGAGCTAATTAACAAAAATTCCATCATAAAACTACAACCAGGATGTTACGCCTATGCAGGCATTACTCGAATACAAGCCAGTGCTAAAGACTTTTCCGAAATTAAGGACAATTCACATCCAATCCAAATTCCTTTTGAATGCTGCAATCACATGCCCGACAAAATCGAAATTCCAAAATTAAAACCGCTTAAATTAAACAGTCTCGACGTAGAAGATTTAGATATTGCTAAAAACAAACTAGAGCAATATTCCAAAGAACTAGACGACCTTATAAACGAACCTTTTGTGACCAAACATGTATCTTGGTTCACATACTTCATAATCACTCTCATCATCCTATTAGTTCTACTTTACATAACTTGTAAATGCAGAAGAAGAAGATGTGGAGCATTGCGAATCCAACCCTCAACGGATAACCCTCCTTCACCTCCTTCAGAGCGAAGCAGAGTATTTACCAAATTTCCTAGACTGATCCCTCCAAGAAAGCGACCCGGTATTAGACCTCAAGAAGAAGAGGACATCGAGTTAACATAGACTTTCATGTGGAGTTTTACCCTTGTCTATTAATTTAGACTATTGTATTTTATCCTTATTACGTTATGTAATGTTTTATTATCGCTTACCAATTTTAACTTTTACATTATTTTATTATTTTGCTTTGTATTCATTCAACATTGTTTCAATTTATTTTTGCATTATATTCATTTAACGTTTTAACAATTTTCAAAAGTTGCTGCATAACATCAACTTTTTTATTAAGGGGGAAGTTGTTATATAATATTACACGCTATCTTATTGCGACTTAGCCATAATAAACCTTCACAGGTATATCGTATTTCACGATAACAGCTTCTCTTATTAATTGCTTATCTTCAAGATATCATATTACACCTTTGTTTCTCATAACTTGTGCAGACTGCAGAACTGCAATTCCTTTGTTATATATTTTGCTTACTCAGGTTCTGTATGTTATAAATATGACTAAACACGCTTTGTTGAATCAGTTATTAAACTCACTTAGAATGAAACACTTCTAATTATTGTATTATTCCTTCTCCAAGAGCCAACGTTGGCTCCATTAAATAAATAAATCTTTTTTAAAAAGTCATTCATGTGAACCGTGATCTAACATGTATACCTAGATTTTCCCATCGAGAAAGAATTTTATCCTCAGATCAATAA
The DNA here is from genome assembly GCA_936432065.2 of Rutpela maculata. Lineage (NCBI taxonomy): Eukaryota > Metazoa > Arthropoda > Insecta > Coleoptera > Cerambycidae > Rutpela > Rutpela maculata. Next base: position 93,625,756 of record OW386285.2, on the reverse strand, counting down.
ATCTACACGTTATAGAAACTACACAGCTACAAATATAGATCACCAATTTCTACAGTGGCGGCTCGTGATATTTTGGGCAGAGGAGGCTTGATATTTACAAGACAATTAACTTGCAATATGATTACAATTTTTACATTTCCTCACCACCCCTGGATATGCTGCTAGAGGAGGCCCAGCCTCCCTTGCCTCCTCTGACGAGCCGCAACTGCGTTTCTATCATCAAAGATGTATTCAATACCCATATTTTTATCACTAGATCTATCACGGTTCATTATGCTATAATTTTGTATGTAACAAAAAATAAAAATACTACACAGATAGCATTTATTATTCCACGAATGTACATTTTGCATTCCCAATGTTCTAATTGCATTCTGTACTTGCCATGTATGTTCCCTCAACATTCCCATATAAATAATATTTTCACATATACAATATGATTACACATACGATATAAATGGAATATACAGAAAAGTTTATGTTCACAGTCGCATATACTGTGTACACGTATCAGGGAACGTACTTCTTATATGTGTTCATGTACATCGTATGGACATTCGTCAATGATTTTATCTGTATAATATAGGTATATTTTTTGTAGAAATATTTGCATCGCCCGAGCGCCGCGCCGATAGTAATATCATCAAAAGTTCAGCACTTTTAACTCGAACGCTGATATTGGTTCGATTTTTGAACTATTAAAAATAAACCTGCATCACAACTGATGAGACAGCAATGCTAGTTTTATAGTACCTATCTACCTACCTACAAAAATAATTATGATGTTTCTCTATCTATATAGATCTGGTTTAAGTACATTTATAATCATCCCCTGTGTGGTGTATGACGTTTTATAAATTTTAAATCGTTCGTCAATATTGTATATATGAAATATGTTTTAAATTTTGAATCCAGACTTTAGATTTATGATCGAATATTAAATAATAATGAATATGAAATATTAAATAATAGTGAATGAAATATTAAATAATAATGAATAATAATCCTTTTTTAATTTATGTACTGTGTTCAATTAATTAGTAACTATCTCGGTAACTATCGGCATTTCTTAAGCAGGTAGTTCAGACTTAGAATGGTTATTTAATTATATTTTATATTTAGATTTCCGTTTTCCATGTCATTACAATCCCCTTGTAGAATTTTTTAAATGCGCGCCACGGTCCTTAGATTAGTGCGCATGCTCATCGTGCTCTAGCAGACACGTCACGCTTCTGCTGTCAAACGTCGATTTCATTTTGTGTTTTGTTTTTTGTTTTACCGTGATTTATTAATTAGTCCAAGTATACATTAATTGCATTGCAGTAAGTATTTTACAATTATTGTATACAATATAACTACCACATAGTTTTGTTGTCATTTGCAGATATTTTATATTTAGACACTAAAGTTTAATGTTTAATGTGTATCCCTTTGTACATATTATACTAAGCATACCACCTATATTAGTTATAATAATTACGGCGTTTGTAGGTATCGATTTTTTGGAAAAAAAACTGAGGTGGTCTTTGTAATGGTCTCGGTTTACGAAAAGGAAGCTTGGTGGTCACCATTCAAACGGAAACAATTTCACTGATCATTGAAAAACAGGAGAAAATCCCCCAGAAACGTGGACACTTTACGGGGTGTTTGAATCTTATTTTCAAGAAGGTAGGTTCGATCTATTTCAATATTAAGGAGCTTTTGTTTATTTAAATCACAATCATTGGATTTGATTACAACGTACGAGTTGTGATAGGTATTTATTTATAGTAATTTGTTTTATACTTATTTCAGAGGATTATAGAACAGCTGCAATTAATTGAAAAGGGCAGAGATCACATCTGATGTAAGAGTGAACAAAAACAAATCAAAGGACTATGTACAAAAAACACGTTATTCCTCCCGTCAGATGAACATAATGATATCGAAGAACATATTGGAAGCCGTCGACTTCCCAAGAAATTTTGTCCATACTAGAAGTTGAAAGAAGATATGTTCTTTTAATAACTCTGGTAGGCATTTAAAATCAAGTACTTACCTAAAATTTCGAATGTTCACTTGAACGAATTTCATAGGTATGAAAAAGGAAAATTAATAAAAGCCACACTTCGATTTAGGTGTAAAAATTTAAGTATTGTGGATATTTATTGTCAGCAAATGTGGCAATGAAGTGTTTATGCCTAAATCGATGTGTGGTTTTTATTAACTTTTCTTTTTCATCTAAAATTCATTCAAGTGAACGTTCGAAACTTCAGGTACATTTAAAATCACAAGCATAAATATTTCCGAATTCCAAAAAAATACCTATGTTTTGTAGGTAAAGGACACCGCATAAAACAAATGAAAAAGAGGGCACAGTCAAATGGGCTGAAAATGCAGAATGTCTGAAAATGGCCAGTTTGAAAGGTCAAAGATCAGGAAGATCGGTACCCACTAATGTCATAGTTGAGAGTATTATGTGACGAGTTGTTTAATGTTGTTATTCATATTCATAAGACCGGAAATGCCGCAGGTTTCATGAATGAGGTGGTGATTTTTTTAAAGTGTGTAGTGGGGGGGGGGGGTTGGTTAGCGTGCGTGAGAGAGTGAAAGTGTGTTCCTATCAAAGAGTTGTAATGTATGAGCAGTGGACAGCGCGCAAACGGTGTGAGCATTCTCATCCTTCTCACACAGTTCGTTCTCTCTTTGTCACACAGTACAGGAGGGGCTGTGTTGCTTTGTAAAACAGAGTGGAGAGCAAAGGAGAGGGTACGAGGTGTGCGACAAGGACAAGGATGCTCGCGCCGTCCAGCAAATCAACGGCTTATTTCCTCTAGTCAGAACTCTTTGGTTCATATGTGCAAATACATTAGAATAACAACATTAAACAAATCCTCGTCATAATATGATACTCTCAACTATGACAGCGGGTACTGATATTCCTGATCTTTGACCCTTCATATCTCAAAAACTGGCGATTGTCAGATATTGTGCCCATGATAACTTTTGATCAGGATATTATGAAGTACAACATACTACATTTTCAGCCCATTTGACTTTACCTTCTTTTCCATTTATTTTGTGCCTGCCGTGTCCTTTATGATAATATCAATTTGATTAATTTATGTTTGATCAGTTTTATTTTTTCTGTAAGATCTTTGTAAGATGTTTTTATATTTTTCAACTTTATCATGGCCAGTTTTTAAGAGAAATAAGTACCTATTCAAATATAATACAATGTATTTTCTTTTGTAGTTGGACTAGCACGTGTATCTCCTCCGCTGGACTAAAAATTGGAAAAGCCAAAAGAAAGTATTCAGCCAGTAGGATCAGTCACAGATGATGTGTTGAGAATGAAAAGTGGACTTTCGCAATTACAAGTATCACCATCGGCAACACCTGGACACTGGTTTTGAAAATTTTTACTATTTTTTATTTATTGACAAAAAAATTCGTTGTAGTAAAATATGACAGTTCATAAGTTGCAAAGAAAATTTTTTTGTTAAAAAAAATCTCAATTGAAATTTTTGTCACAATTGTTTTTTATTATTGCAATTCATTTTTGTAACAAAAAATAAAAATATATTTAAAGTAACAACTGTTTTATTTATACCTCTTCCTAAATAAAATCATGTTTTGTTCTTGGCAATTTAAAACACGATTTGAAATAGATAAAACTTTAAGGTAATGTAATATGATCATTAGATTTTTTCATAAATAACACGTTAAATATGATTTTTAAGCTGAAGTTTTAGAGTGATAAATGTTTGATCCATTTTAAAATGGTTTTTAACAGATCTTATTAACGTAAAACTATTTTTTTTTTACATATATTCTTGGACCTTTGTAAAGTATTGTTATAGCAAATACAGTTTTATTTAAGTTTATTTAGCATTTGTATGCTCCATTCAATGAAATTTGATGAATAAAACATTTGACTTTAGTTGAAAACTAATGGTAAAAACAAATTTTCTGTGCATATATTCCACATTTACTTACATAATATTCTTCACAAGGAATGTGAAATGTGGAAAATTAGAATAAGTACCTAATAATTGACTGTAACAATTAAACTTTAAAATTAGATATTGGATTTATTATATGCAAGTACTTCACTCATATCGTGTATTCTCTTGAGTTTAATTATTATAATAATTTATTATTTGCTGTAATCATAGATGAGTCGCTGCGTCATACTGAACATACTCAGAATGAAGCAGCGACTCATCAATGATTACAATAAGTAATAAAGTATTATAATAATTAAACTCTGAGGAAAATACTTGGCATGAGTGAAGTACTTATAGCTGCCACTGATACATAATGTTCATTCCCACAATATACATGCATCATAGATTTATGATCCATGTGTAACATACCAGGCACCTACGGTTTAATTCCTACGAAGGTAGTACTCATATACCGTGAACATGCAGTGTACATTGTGAATGTAGGATGGACCTTCCTCCTTTATACCTCATGTATCTATCAGTATATCAATATACGTTTCTGGTTTATATCAAGTTCCGTTTTGGTCTATGGGTACGTTGTAGGAATCTTACTCGTATATCGAGAGGCGGTCATCTGTACGTCTCTCTGACATTCAGATTTTCTACATGGAATACAAAATGAATATTCATTCTTAGTTCCATGGGTACATAAAGTACATTCCGAGCACATGCTCTGAATGTAAAAATGCTATCTGGGTAATCGTACACCGCACGAAAATAATTTCGCCAGTGGAACATAAGAAATTGCCATCGCGAGTGGAATAGGTCGGAGTGAACGGTTATGCGTCTGAAACTCTCCCACCTAAAACGCGAGAAGACATCGGATAAAACTCCGTTAAATTTGATAAAGCTTAGGTGAATTGCTGCTCAACGAATGCCGCGTAAACTGATATGTCGTAACAAACGAACAAAGTTGAAATAGAATTAATATTTGAAAATAACAAATACAGAGTAAGTTAGTGACAAAACCGATCAGTGTGGTGCATAAAGAAACGAGTTTAAAGAAACGAATATATAAACCAACAACCCCGGACCAGGCAGTAAATAACAAGGATATATAAGAGCTAAGTACCAAGTTTATTTATGTCTTAATGATTTACAAGTGTCTGCTGCATAAAACCATTGAAGTGTTTAGGTCCAAACCCTTGAAGGGTCGACATCTGTCTATAAATTTATGGTAGTAATGGATTCTTGAAGTATGGTCGGAATATCCCTGTGTAAACCTCCAAGTAAATTATTTCTTAAACATTGTAAAAATATTCAAATGAATTTAATTTGAATTATTCCCGAAATGATCAATAACGTATAGTTCGTAAAGGAAGATCATATAAATTTCTTATGTTAACCCTCAAATAATTAAATTTTTCATAAAAAGATTCAAACGAATTTAATATAAATTAAACCCGTAATAATCAAATGCATTACTCTTAAAGTATGGTCATAACATTTTCTTAGATAAACTTTCAGGTGAAGTTTTGCTTAGTTATTAAAAGTATTCAAGCGAATTTAATTTTAAATTAAACTGTATATAATCAATGAGGTATTGTTGATATACTGCGTCAGGGCTGAGTTCTCACAGCACTTCAGTGGAGGTATGAGTGGTGCAGGTTTCTTTCAGAAAAATGGTGTTTTCTAAAAAAACACACACATACGTCGATGATTTAATCGCCGCAGAAGAAAAACAACACATACTCAACTGCCTAGAAAACATGAAACCTCATCGGAACACACCTGGACTGAAAATAAACTTCAAAAAAATACTGATAATGGAGTGAGACTCGTCAAAAAAAGAGAGTCGGTTCAGCGGAGAAGAACACAAAATAGATGAATATTCCCTAAGAACACCGAACAAATTATTGAAGTACCTAGGAACAGACCGGACGAACTAACTGGAACGGAGAGAAACAGTAAAGAAGAGACAACAGTAAAGGAGAGAATCAAAGCGGCATACAAAGTCACAAGGTATAGATCGTAAAGGACCATGCCGTTCATTGAGAAAAATAAACTATCATGGGACCTTATCAAATGTATGTACATAGCCGTCATAAGACGAAGTCGAAAACACGGCCACAACAAAAGCCAACAGAAGAAGTTTTTGAGAAGAGCTGAAAGGGATATCGTCCAATTAAACAAGATACAAAACCAGGGGCGGATCTGGGCCTTGAGTTTGGGGGGGGGGGGTAACAGCCGCGTGTGGAAAATAAAAATGTTTTTCCTCGAAAATTAAAATTGATGAGTGGGGGAGAAAATCTCAAAAAAACTAAACACAACTAAATAGGATATATGTTCAAAAATATAAAATAAAGTAATAAAAATTATGAAATTTTAAAACGAAAGTTAATGGTTTACGAAATCTTGAGGGGGATAATTACCCCCATTACCCCCCCCCCAATAGATCCGCCCTTGCACAAAACATCAACACTACAGGAATACACGCAATGAAGTACTGGGGACATACCCAATAATACCCAAGGACCCAACACATCTACTCAAGAAAGCGCTAGCACCGAACAGCAACAAACTAAAAATAGGGAGACCATGCTACAGTGAAGAACAACAATTGAGAGGATCAGGATCAACAAATGAACACCACAAAGAAATCGCAACGATATATACTCTACCACAATCCGAAACCGAGGAATCAGAAGACTCAGAAAAAGAAGATTTGAAGAAGTAGAGACACAAAAAGAGGAGCATAAACACTTCATATTACGACACAACGCGGCAACATATTTCACAAGAAGACTCAGAATAGGCAGAAGTCCAAAACCAAACACACAAAAAGGGAGCTTAAACGCGCGACACATTGCGGTAACGCTTCTCACAAATACCTACAGCTCTCATCCCACATTCCTTTACCATGCGTCATGTTGCTCTCGCTGCTGGCAACAAGCGTGACCTTAGTCCAACCCAGCGTGGACGTAGCAGGCCCAGGTGTATACCTGGGAGTGGCAGCAATGCCTATCGCACGCTGGTAAATCAATCAATCAATCAACATAAGAAACTGCCATCGCACTTTTAAACGTATTTTCACCCAAGACTACCGACTGTAGTAATATTATATTGAGGTGTGGATTTTTGTCATATACTTTTACTAATATTAAAAAAAAAAAAATGCTGCGTATTTAATCTCAGTGGCATTACATAATAGTCTGGGAGGTAGTGTTAAGTTTTAGAGGTAATTTTGGCACGATTTCTGTGAGTTTATGATAGTACGTGTTGAAGAACTAAAATTGATGTTAGCTGGCGCGACTCCGTGACTTTTGGGCGTGGGAGGCTGCGAAACACTGATCTTAAAAAAATGTGTGAGCTGCATCGGATCCATGGAAAAACGTGTTAGCTGACCACGTAAACATGTCGGAAAATTCAGGAAAATCGGAGCATTTTGGCAAAGCTGAAAATTTTATATATTAAAGTTTATGATTTAATAATTGCATTAATATGTGTCAGCTGGTATTCCGATGTGGCAAAACCTGTTAGCTGGACTTTCAAATTGTGGCGTAGCGTTAAGTTGGGAGCAATGAGCGGCAGTTACGTGACTCAGCTAACGTATTTTAGCAGCTGTTAATGTTAATAATTTTGTGAATGAATCGTATCAGTTTATTTTTTATTATAATTCTCATATATACTGCTCTGTCAACCTTTCCCCTAAAGCTAGGGTTGGGTTTCAGAGTGCCCGGTTCTCGCTTATTATAAAACAATCATCAATTAGATTTATTACGACAGTGAAATTATTTACTGCACATAATTGTTAAAAATAAATGTTTTGTAGATTTTCTGAAAAGATAATGAAATCATGGAATATTTATGATTAAGTTATTTTTACATTAAATAAAATATTTCCAAAAAGCGTACGTGCATAAAGAGATTTTTGTATATATTTTTGAATAATATTTTGAAGGCTACGCCGCACTTCGACAGTTCAGCTAACAGGTTTTCCCACATCGGAATACCAGCTGACACCAATTAATACGATTACTGAATTTATAAACTTCAATATATGAAATTTTCAGCTTTGCCAAAATGCTCCGATTTTCTTGAATTTTCCAACATGTTTACATGGTCAGCTAACACGTTTTTCCATAGATCCCATGCAGCTGACACATTCTTTTAAGATCAACGTTTCGTAAATTAATAATTATTTCTTTTTCAGCTTTGTCAAAATGGCCCGAAAATATTTATTTTCTACAAGTTTCTCAGCCTTTCTCATCTTAAGTCACGGTTTTAAGCCAGCTGACACTTCGTTCCTTAATAAGCTATAGTACAACAAGCTATGTTAAAAAAATCAGCTTTGCTAAAATGCTCCATTAACATTTGACACTACCTCCCAGACTATAAGAGTGAATTGAGCAATACACTCGAACAAAATGTTAATCAAATATAGGTAGTCGCTGTCGGCCACGCCCGATTTAAAACGTGTCTACAAAAACTGTTTTTCTCTTTATCTGTTTTGTATAAATAGATGATCCCATAAATAGCAAAATGAAGTAAATACATTTTTATCAAAGCACTAACTGTGTTTCATTCCTTCCCGTTGCAAAGTTTATATGTATTAACTAATACATTTACTTTACTAGGCAGACGGTAAATATTGACAACCAACCTTTAGGCTCGAAATTTGAATATTAAAATAATTTTTAAGTTAATCCAATATATCTAAAGGTATCTAATATATAATAAATTGTAGTTACGAAAGGTTAACAGTATTACGGAGACCATCAGTACGATTTTTAAAAATATTTCATTATTTAAAATCAACTAAAAAAATATATTTTTAAAGACTGAGTGATCTCCCAACTAGGCTTGCTAAGTACTTAAATTATTTCTTAATTAAATATTTTAATTTTTTTGGAACTTGGAGTGCGTTTTTTACAAATATCTCGAAAAATAAGCGTTTTAGCGAAAAATGCCAAACGATTTGTTATTGCATTTCCGTTAGTTTGAAACTTGGCACGGCATGTCCATTTTCGAAAAATGTCGATTGAGATTTACTCGTTTGAAAACATTTGCATTTTTGCCACTGGTTTTTCCCTAATTTACTCAAGAATAATGCGTCCTACTAGTCCACTTAAATTAGGAAAAAAGTGGAGAAAAATTTTGAACAGCAGTTTCTTTGCATATAGAAAGTAAGTTGTTTAAGTTCTATGAACAATTATTTCCACATATAGGATAAGGTAGAAAATCTGAGTATGAAAGTAAAGTGGTTCCTTAGCTAGCGGTATCTATATTTTGACATTATTAAAATTAAGGCGAAGGCGACGGTTTACGGCTACAAAAAGTTCTTTAAACTTGCCTTTACATATCGTAGCTTCATATAAAATATGAGAAGTTATGTGTAAAAGCTCGAATTTGTGATAATAGTACGTCGGGTACACCAAAGAAAGCTGCACTTTTTGATTGGAATGTGCCATTTTCTATGGTTATAGTTGATGCCAAAAGGTAACTTTTCAGATAGGGAGCCACTTGAAAATCCGCGCAGAACGCCAAAATGGCAGCCATTAAGATGGCCGCCATTAGCCACACAAAGTTTTTTTCTCAGCTCCTAATGATCCGATTTCGATTTTCTTTTTTTTGCTCAAAAGCTCTTGTAAAGAGGACACTTTTTTGTCCCTAAACATTTATCACTACACCTTAAGGGTTCTGCGCAATTTCCAGAAAAACAAATAATTTTTAATTTTTACGGACTTTTGGAGAATACTGTGATACGGAATTCAAAAACAGAATTTTGAATAATGCTGAGAGGTTCCATGCCAACAGAATACACATTTCTTGGGATACTTACTCAAAAACCTGTCTGAAGAACCGTATGAGAGATAAGAGAGGCGTTGGTCTTCGTCGACAAGTAGCACAAGAAAATAGCTACCAAAAAATTGGAATGACCACCTCTGGTGCAATCAGACTAAGACAGAAGTTACTTGGAGAACACGCATCTTTGAAGTTTGATTGGGCTCACATCAGTACTGAGATTGATGGCATAATTCATTCATCTCGACCGGATGAAACTTCAGTTGATGGAGTACAATTCAGGCAACGGGAAGAAGCAGACGGCAGGATCTTCTGCACGTTAAAGACAGTGTTGAACATGGAGAAAAAAAATATTATTTGCACAGTAGATACTGATGTAGTTGTTTTGGCAATCTCTTTCTTTCATATTATCAAAATTGTGAGATTTCAGGAGATGTGAATTCTCTTTGGTGGTGGGAAGGGTCAGAGATACATGAAAGTATCACATAAACGTAAATGAACTAGGGATTGCAATACCGGTTAACCGGTTAACCGGTTATCAGGACAAAAAACACATGATGATAATTACCGGTTATTTTAATTTTTTACCGGTTATTTCGGTAAATTCTTAACTTACGATATGTCACGTATTCAACGTTTCTATTTATGTCAGTGACTAGTATTCACTAAATACATAGTGACTGTTCCAACACTGAGTACTCTTAACAATAAATAAATAATATTATCAACAGACTTGAATCTGTACAAAACAAATTTGTTCGATTTATGTGCTATAAACTGAGCATGTGGGGTATATTCTTAACCTGTGAGGAAGCAAAATCATATTTGGGAATTACTTCCTTATATAGCAGGCGCCAAATATTACGATGTTTGTTTCGCCTTCAAAATTATCAATAACTGCATCAGTTCTCCTGATTGCTTGGAGTCTATGCGTTTTAATGTATCATCTTTTAACACCAGAAATATATCCATTCTGTCTGTACCTTATTGTCGAACAACTTACACTATGTTCAGTTCGGTGAATAGAATAAGTTCAACAGTCAACAAATACTGCACTGAACTTGACTTATTGAGAAAATCTCTTGGTGGTTTTAAAAACCATGCTAAACGCGCTATGCCGCAGTAATTGTCGTTAATCAGTTTTTAATCTTATCTTTGTATTTCGCATTTTCTCTTCATGTTTATTTTAGTTGTCAAGCTTTTAGGATTAGTATCACAATATGTAAATGTATTTATACGTAAATAAATAAATAAATAAATTATAAAAAGTAAAATCCACACACCAAGCCCTATGAAATACAAGAGAGACATTGACAATATCTTGCGACAGGAAATTGAATATTTCGCTGCCGCAAATATCCGTGGAATACATTTAGAAGTATGTTATTACCATTTTTTTTTAACTTATCGACCAACCAATATCGATTGAGGAAGGGCATCTTCAGCTGATGGTATTCTATGCACAAATATCAGACGACTAACAGATATAGCTTTGAAAAACTAACCCTTTTAAACGGCTATTTTTAAAAAATATTGTATTTTTAGATTAGGTATTCAGTAAATGCGCTATTTGAGTTTATGTTTATAATTTTTGTTATTTGAGTTGATATTTTTGTTATTTACAGAATAATTATTTATTTAAATTTATTTAATTTATATTTTTTCCTTTTGATAAAAAACCTTTTGTTTGTTCATTATATTAAATATACGCATATAAAAATGTTTTTGTTAAATTTAGATAATTTTCTACATCAAAAAAGGCAATTGCCATTTTCGCCACCCTAATCATTCATTTTAAAAATTACCGGTAAATACCGGTTAACCGGTTATTTACATTTTTATTTACCGATTTACCGGTTATTAAAACTTCCGGTAAATTGCAATCCCTAAAATGAACATAAATCTGTTGTATTGAGAGGATTTCATGCATTCACTGAATCAGATTAGAGTCATCATTTACAATGAAAGGGAAACAGGCTGCCTGTAAAGTGTGAAAATCATTTCCTGAAGCTGCTGAAGCCATCCAAACTATCTCTCTCTACTACAACAGTCTATTGCTGACGAGACTTTTCAAGTTCTGAAGAAGTTTACTGATTTGCTTTTCTACAAAGGCGCAGAAGACTTCTCAGTCAATCATGTTAGAAAGCTGCTCTTAACTTCAAAAAGTTGCAGTCTACAAAGTCTGCCCCAACAAAAGAGGCACTAAGGCATCATTGTCTTCGATCAGCATACCAGGCATGACAAGTTTGGGGTCGTGCGTGCTCAGTGATGGACAACATTCAAGGGCCAGAAGGATGGGGATGGACTATGGTTGCTAGGGAGTGGACGCCGGTCTGGCCTTCTCTTCCTTCTATTAAGGCAGCCTGCAGAGAATTGGTTAAGTGAAGTTGCTCCGGATGCCATACACGATGCTCCTATTCAAAGACCAAAGTTCCATGCACGCTACTTTGCCCGAACTGCATTGGGGGTCGACAATGTAGCAATAAATACAATAAAAGGTATGCGTTTAAATGATTATTTTTAAATTCGTTTCACAGTTTCAAGATCATAATATTGCTTTGTTGATGCAATGCCTTAATATAATAATAACACAAGTCCACGAAAAAAAAGTGGTCTGCGCGGGAGTAGTGACCACACCTATCCCTATTTTGAGCCACTGAACACGAATCTGACCTTAGTTTTTCTCTAGCACGTCAGGTTTTTTTTAACAGCAAATAAATATATAAATATTAGGATTCAACAGACTTTTTTTGCTTAAAAAATCCGGACGTGTTGGGGAAAAACTAAGGTCAGTTCGTGTTCAGCGCAGACCACTTCTTTTTGTGGCCACTTAGCCCACAGAAATTAGCATTTCACCTAGACAAAATTAGTAAAAATCTGAATTTTTGCACAGACGTTCTTTGTGGTGTCCCAAACCCAAATCCACAAAAATTACAAAAATCCCAACATGGCGACCCAAGATATTGAAGATCAAAGTTTTTTGCAAATATCTCGCGTCCTATGCATCGGATGCTCATGAGGTCAATGTGAAGGTTGTAGAGAATTAAATTATCTATAAGTTGTCTTTTTTATTTTTTAAAGGGAGGTTGGTAAAACATTAAAAAGAACACTTGTAGATAATTTAAATCTCCACTAACTTTCACATTGACCTCATGGGCATCCGATGCATAGGACGCGAGATATTTGCAAAAGACTTTGACCTTTAATATCTTGGGTAGCCATGTTGTGATTTTTGTGGATTTGAGTTTGGGTACTAATTTTGTCTAGGTTTCCTTATTTTTTTGACTAATTTCTGTGGGCTACACTGAGCCACACTCATTGTGGCATAATACCACAAAAAAAGTGGTCTGCGCGGGGGTACTATCCCTTTATTTTGAGCCGCTGAACACGAATCTGATCTTAGTTTTTGCCCAGCACGTCAGGTTTTCCTTTTAACAGCAAATAAATATACAAATATTACGATTCAACGGACTTTTTTGCTTTAAAAAAAAACCTGACGTGCTGGGGAAAAACTAAGATCAGATTCGTGTTGAGCGGCTCAAAATACAAGGGATAAGTATGGTCAGTACCCCGGCGCAGACCAGTTTTTTTTTGTGGGCCTGTGTAATATATAATTATTTTGTTCCAGAGATGAAGACTGAAGTTCCATGCACGCTACTTTGCACGAACTGCATTTTGCAGTATTAAATACAATAAAAGATATGCGTTTAAATGATTATTTTTAAATTCCTTTCACAGTTGCAAGATCATAATATTGCTCTGTTGATGCAATGCCTTAATCTAATATAGGTATAAAAATCTCGTGTCGCAGTGTTTGTTATCGAACTCCTCCGAAACGGCTTGACCGATTTTTATGAAATTTTTGGTGTATATTTGGTAGGTCTGAGAATAGGTCGTAGGCTATTTTTTATACCCCTAGGTGACAAGGGTGGCCCTATCCAGAAATTTTCTTTTTATTTTTTGGATAAAAATTTATAATTTATATAATAATAATAATAATAATAATAATAATAAATTGACTTTATGGCAAAACACCGTTTGCTGGGTCAGCTAGTATAATAATAATATATAATTATTTTGTTCCAGGGATGAATTGGAAGATTAAGAAGATGATTGCGTGATCTAGAGTCATAACAGCTGTATAGAAGCAGTTCATTTACATGAGTATTTCTTAATATTTAGTCGTTTTTTGTTTGTAAAAATTCGTTTCCTTAATAAATGTTTTCAAAATAATTAAAATCACAAGTCTTTCTTGGCATAATGTTTATGGGAACCCCATAAACATAAACTCTTTTTTGTAGTGAAAGAAAGGGATACTGAGCACAATTAAAAACTTACTTATCAATAAAGTTCGTGAGAAAAGTGAAATTTTCAGATTTTTAAAAATCGCGCAGAACCCTCAAGTTGTAGTGATAAATATATAGAGATAAAAAAGTGTCCTCTTCACAAGAGCTTTCAAGCAAAAAGAAAAAGAAAGTCGAAATCGGACCATTAGGAGCTGAGATACACAAAAATTTAGTGTGGCTGATGGCGGCCATCTTTAATGGCTGCTGTTTTGGTGTTCTGCATGAATTTCCAAGTGGCGCCCTATTTGAAATGTTACCTTTTGCCATCCCCTATGAGCACAAAAAGTGGCACATTTCAATCAAAAAGTGCAGATTTTTGGCTTTTTTAGCCATGTACCCGACGTACTATAAGTATTGCCTCTATTTGTTTCAGCAATATGTTAAAATTATTATGCCAATGGTTTTTGTTTCCACATCGTGGAAGTATAGTAATCGTAAAAAAATGTTTTTATTCAAATAGGCTTAGAATGTCATGTTTTAAGTTTGTGCAAAAAAAAAAAAATTTCCGTCTGTATGTAACTTTTTTGTGCTCTCGATTACTCTTTAACGGTTTATGATACTGACTTGAAATTTGGTACACCTATCTAATTTAGGGAGTTTTCGAACTAAATTATATTTTGATCTCATTCCGTTGAAGGGTTGGGGGTAAATAGGTAAAGGAGGAAAGTAAGAGTCCATAAAATTGGGATATAGTGTATGTACAAGAAGCCAGGTTTTAAAATTTCTTTGGCATCACCCTTATTACCCCGTGGTAATAAGGGCGATACCGTATTATTAATGAGAGTGAAAAAAATAAATTGGGATTTAGTGTATGAACAAGAACCAATTAAAGGTCTCAAAATATTTTTTGTCATAAGCCAACCCCGCTATATTATTAAAGGAGATAAAAAATAATTATGATTTAGTATGTGTACAGGAATCAAAAGCCTCAAAATTTGTTGTGTTATCGGCCACTCCCACTACTACCACCACAAAAAAATTGGATGTGGAAGTATTAATTCCCTAGGCGGCGGTTTTTTAACTTTAGAACTCGTACATTTTATAATAAAGTGTAAAATTTTGTGATTGCGCATTTGATGGTTTTCTGTATTTTCCGAGTTTCCGAGGGGCAAACCGCAGCCCACATTTAGCACACCAGATTTCCCCTTTTAATGCTTCCTCATTTCCTGGAATTCCCGTAGTTTCTCCTTGATTTTTTGTAATTTCTCTAGATTACCTGTGATTTCCACCAAAAATTTTGCTAGGATTAATGAGTACATCTAAAATTTATATGTACAGGTAAACTCTTTAAGAAATCTTAGAAGCTAAATAAAATTAGTACTCTTGCCAGTTAAGATAAAATATATATAAAAAATAGTAAATGAAAAACCGCTGCCCAAGGAATCACTACTTCCACATCCAGATTTTCTATCCAAGTCACTCACAACGAAAAAATTTTATATATGGATAATTGTTTATGGAACTTTAATAATATAATATTTGAAATCCTCTACCCCAAAAACCCATAAAACGATACCCCACATCGGTAGTGGGGTGAGGGTGGTGATAGGGGGGTGGTAGTGGATGAAATAAAAAAATATTTTGAGGTTTCTGGTTCTTGTACACACACTAATCACAATTTTTTTTCATCCAGTTTAATAATGGGGTGGAGGTGGTAATGGGGGTGGCTAATGCCAAAAATTTTTTTGAGACCTTAGCTTCTCTTGTACATACTGAATACCAATTTTATGAACTCTTTACTTGCTTGATTTGCATATTTCCCCCAAATTTACCTCTCAACCCTTCGACGGAACAAGATGAAAATATAATCTAGTTCCGGATCTCGTTAAAGTACATATGTGTACCAAATTTCAAGTCAATATCTTAAACGGTTCCAGAGTAAATGTGCGCACAAAAAAGAAGTTACCGACAGACAGAAATTTTTTGCGCGAAAATTTAAAATCTCGACGGTTCATGACATTCTAAGCCTATTTGAACAATAAAAAATTTAAAAATTTTTTTTTGTCGTTACTATACTTCCACTGGATGTGGAAGTAATTATACAAAAACAAAAAATAATTATTTTACCAATGAATAAAATAATATCGAACAAATTAAATAAGAAAACTCAATGGAAATATTTGGAATAACTAATTATTGAATACTGTATTTTTTTATAACTTGCCAGCAGAGAACATGAGTAGAAGCTCCGATAACAGGTTGGCACAAAGTGGTTCCCACCCCTTTTCGGTTTGAAAAAAATTCGACCTCACCTTGTTGACGAACAGCTATAGTCAGGGCCGGTTTTAATATGCTAGCCGTCCCCGGCACTATTTTAAGATGCCGCCCCTACCCTTAAAATGCTATTTGCGCACTATTGTCGCTCTCGTCAAAAAACAAAGCCGAAAGGCCGCCTTTGATAAAAAATTGAACACAGGAGCAGGCGAGCAGGACATAATAAATAATATCTGTTCTAAATTCTAACTACTGTACTAAGTACTACAGAGAGTTATTTTACTTATTTTGTTTAATGGCTTATTTATTACAATTTTCTTTAGTTCATTTAGATGATAAGAAATTGATCGAGTCGTACTATTATTTATCAATTACTATCAAACCCGAAATAATTTATTTTATTCACAATCATACAGAAATAATCAAATTGTCTTACATGTCAAAAGTTAGAAAGTATGACATTTCTACTTCGACGAATGAACTGAAATGTGACATTTTAGGTTGGAAAGTGACATAAGTGACATTTCAGGTTGGAAAGTAGCCACTTTCTTACCAGTTTTCGGGTTGGAAAGTGAGCATTTGCCAACCTGAAAAAAAAAAAAATAAAATGACATTTAAAAATTTAGTAAACGATTTTTTTGGCTTTTTGTTCTTTAAGGGAGATGATTGTGAATAAAATAGTATACAAACCTTGGTGGAAAGTTTCATTGCTGTCTCGAGAATTAGTTGACCTCGCCGCTGCGCGCCTCGGTCAACTATCTTATCTCTCAACAACAATGAAACACTTTCCACCTCGGTATGTAATATACTATTGTATTTCGTTAACGGTTTACGGTTTACTTGCTTAAATGAAACAATGAATAAAAAAGTTTGTCTTCTAAGGATCATCACCATAAATTAGGTATGAAAGAAAGCCGCTTCTGGCTGCCATCCATATCGCTCGATGCATTGTTTTGGCTTTAATGGAACTGTCGTATCAGCGAATTCATAAAAACGACTAAAGGAATATTCCAAAGAAAAAAATTTTTGCCGCCCTTGAAATTTTGCCGCCCTGGGCACTCGCCCAGTGTGCCCAGTGGTAAAACCGCCACTGGCTATAGTGATGGAGAATAGCTAGGACTCGCGAAAAGAAAGAAATTAAGCCATTTTCCAATTATCGACGAAAATTAATTAATAGTTACTGACATAAATCGGTACAATTATAAAATCTTTTACCAAACGGATAGAAGAATTAAAATCATAGTTTGAGTTTTTTTTTACAAATTTATTAACTGTGAATGTTTTAAAGTAAATCATTTTTTGTTTGCTTATAGTTATAGTAAAGAACATTTATAGAATTTCGCAAACAGCAGAAAGAATAATGTATCAAAAGAAAATCTATCTAAGAAAATATTAATTTTAAATCTTTGTCGTCTTTTGATAACTTACTTCTGATTATGCTAGAAATTAAGAAATCCTAAAATAAATTTGTTTGCAAAATAATTATCTATTCAATCAATAGTGAACATCTAATTAAAATGTCAATGTTTAATCATTGTAATCCTCTGACAACCTACATCTGGTTGTGCAAGGAGCTGTAAAATTAATTTATTTCAAAAAATATATTTTAAAGTTTTTAATACAACAGGACTCACCTGGAGAAATTAAGCTAATCATTTTAAAATTCTTATAAACACTTAGCCTTTGAAATCCATTTTTCGCCCCTTTTCATATATTTTAGTTGGTGAAAGCCTATAAAAAATGTTCTTTTATCACCTCTTTTATATATATATGTATATATATATATATATATATATATATATATATATATATATATATATATATATATATATATATATATATATATATATATATATATATATATATATATATATATATATATATATATATATATATATATATATATATATATATATATATATATATATATATATATATATATATATATATATATATATATATATATATATATATATATATATATATATATATATATATATATATATATATATATATATACAGCATTTTATATCTTTCAATATTTAAACTAAATATTGTTTTTCTTTGTTTTTCGATAATTATAATATAATCATCGAAAAACAAAGAAAAACAATACAGTGTGTCCCCGGATGGGGTACCGCACTCCTGTAAACTTTCTTATTTTTGATTTGTCGAGAAAAAGTCATTTTTTATAAAAAGTTTTGCTAGTCTTAGGAAGTCATAAACTTAAGATAAATTTTACAGGGTATTCTAAAAACTAGAAAATATGAAATCGACTTTAACTACCTTTTTTTTTTTTACATTTTTATTGAAAATTGTATTTAACAAAGTTTTTCCAATTACGAAGAAAAGCTTGAAAATACAAAGTTTAGCTAATACTTTCATAAGAAGTAATCCAACGGGGTTAGATCTGGTGAACGGGCTGGCTATGCTGTTGGTCCATAGCGGCCAATCCACCTGCCGTGGAAGTGATTGTCTAACCTTTGTCTAACTAGAATTGTAGAATGTTCTGGGCGTCCATCTTGTTGAAAAATTATTTTTCTTCTAAGTTCTAAATTTTCATTGTCCAGTTCGCCCAAGACTAAATTATTAAAAATTTCTAAATAAGTATTTTGATTCAAATTTCCATCTATAAAATTAGGAGCGATTATTTTGTGATGCATTATGCTGCACCAAACATTTACTTTTTTAAATTTCTGATTATTAAGTAGTGGTAATTCGAAAATTAGGATTTTCCGAAGCCCAGTACCTACAATTTTGAGAAGAGACTACCCCATTAGTAGTAAAAGTAGATTCGTCTGCAAATAAAATGTTTCGATGAATATGCTAAAATTTTCTAACCCATAGTTAAACAAAAGTCCAAACAACGCGCTGCATCTTCAACTTAAAGTTTGTGGAAAAGATGGAAACTTTAGCTTTCTGATGCTTTTTTGTTTTAAACGATACAAGCAAATGATGGATAGGAAAAATATACTTATATATATTATCACGCCCAAACTCAATCGTCGCAATAAAAAATATAGAAAAAAATAAAAGTCCTTCAAAAAAATTCTTTCTTCATTGAGAACTGTTAAAAAGTACGTACACTTCATGATTATTATGGTTTATTAAGTTGTAGTAACGGGGATTTAAAAAAAAGTACCTACATCCCAAATCATTTTAATTTTCTTGCTTGATGATTTTTTTTGACAAATATATATATTGAAAGCTGTAACTCGTTGAGAAATTGATCCATTGGAAAAAACAAAATATCACTATTTCGGAAAAAATGTATACTTTTCGAATGTTCAAACAGAAAATCGTTTACTTGTATGCATTTTTTCGAAAATATGATCAATCAGATCATGATAAGAAATTGCGATTTTCACGATCTTATCCTTATAACTATGAAAATATCTTTGATTGTTTTGAATATAAATTCTGGAACTTTGCCAATACATTAACAAATGTATAAGGAATCCTTTGGATACAGCTGAAATGTAGATAGGTGTACCTGTAATAAATACAATACAGTAAAGGCACGTAAAAATTCATTCGAGCGATTCAGCGGCTATGTGTGGTGTCTGTGTATGCGTTCATAATTATATATTCTCCCTCCATACTCAGTATTTATCCTCCTATTCACTAAGAAAAATGTTAAAAATGTGTAATCAGAAAGAGAAAAAAGGTTTATTTTACTCGATAGAACAGCTAAGAATTTTTAGAGGTTCCATAGTATGCATTTAACCTTGCGCTGGCCGGGAGCAGAGTGACAAAGTTACTTCACTATTTTTTTCCAGGAATACCGTGGCTTTAGCGATAAATTTTATTAAGATATTTTTTGTTCAGAAACACGTGGTCTATCCACCTGTATTTTTTATTTTTTCCTACCCTGACTTAATTTCAAAATTTTGAAAAAATGGATAAAAAAAAATTTTTTCACTTTTTTTTAATGTTCTGCATCCGAGCGAAATGTAAACTTTTCAGGATATTATTCCATACCCTTTTACGAACTCATTAAAAAAAAATTATTCAGTTTGCAAATTTTTGTGGGTTTCACTATAAAATGTTCTGTCGTCTGGGCTATTACACTGACATTGACATTAATCCATGGAGTTACTTGAAGAATTTAGGAAAAGATTAGAAAAATGTGAAATATTTCAACTTGGTAGAATAAAATATTATTTATTTTTTTTTTTGAAAATTTTTATTTCCTTATTTTGCAACTAACCTCCGTATTTAAGATTTACTTCATAATTGAAAGAACTTTGTTAAATAAAATTTTCAATAAAAATGTAAAGAAATATAGTTTGCTTTAAAGTCGATTTCATATTTTCTAATTTTTAAAATACCCCGTATGATTTATCTTAAATTTGGCAACTGTTTATGACTTCTTAAGATAAGCAAAACTTTTTACAAACAATGACTTTTTCTCGGAAAATCAAAAATGAGGCGGTATCCCATCCGGGGACATATTGTACTATACATTTAGTATATTTGTCTCGCATGAATAAACTGTCTGTTGCCTATTTCTTGGTCGATTTGATAGGGATTCTCTTAGATCTATTGCTCCCATTAAACATGTCTAATAATAATGTTTCTAATGCTTTTATCTCTTCTTCAAATTAATAACCATTATATTGTTTTTTTTATAATATAAAATTGCGGTTATTCACTATATTATTAATCATTCGTAATTGGCAGATTATCTCATTCATTGATGTTCTGCAATTATATAATTATCGAAACTACGTTAATGTTTTTATTGAGTCAAGTCAGAAACAAATTATAACTTCGTAACATAATACACTTGTCATAAATGTACTAATAATTGTTATTTATTTCAACTGACGAACAAAAATGAATTAAAACTGTTATGAAATATATCACAGATTAGCAGAAAGAAAATATCTCGAGTTGTGGTACACGAAATGGTTTTTTTGACTCCGGAATCAGGACACATTAAAATATTTAGAAATTGTGGAAACGTTATATTAAACACATACGTAATTAGAGTAGAAAAAGGGTTCATGTTTAGGAATGGCTTCACATACTAGTTGGCAACATATTTATATAAATCAAAAATTAATCTAAAATAAAATTTTAAAAAGCTCTTTATAATAAATCTAAACCTAAAATTTGAAATCTGTTTATCACTTTTCCTAAAATGTTTTGCAATATTTTATAAACTTTTACATAAAAAACTTTGCCTCGCAATTCACTTTCCAAAATTTCTTCATTTTACTTCCATATTCAGTGGAAGTAACGACAAAAAATTTTGAAAATTTTTGTTGTTCAAATCGGCTTAAAATGTCATGAAAAATCGAGATTTTTAAGTTTGACCAAAAAAAAAAAAAAAAATTCTGTGTCTGTAACTTTTTGTGCGCACGATTACTCTGATGGAACCGTTTAAGATATTGACTTGAAATTTGGTACACGTATGTACTTTAACGTGATCTGGAACTGGATTATGTTTTTATCTTATTCCGTTGAAGGGTTGGGTAAATCCAGTAGGTAAGAGACCATAAAATTGGTATTTAGTATATACAAGAGAAGCTATAAGGTTTCATAAGTGGCATTAGCCACCTCCCTTATCACCCCCACCCTCTTATTGAAGGGGGTGAAAAAAATTGTGTTTTAGTGTGTGTACAAGAGTCAAAAACCTCAACATACTTTTTTACTTCTTCCACCCCCACTACCACCTCCCTATCACCACCCTAACCCCACTACCGATGTGGGATATCGTTTTATGGGTTTTTGTGGTACGGGTACACGATTTCAAATATTATATTATTAAAGTTCCATAAACAATTATTTTCACATACAAAATTTTTTCGTTGTGAGAGACTTGAATGAAAAATCTGGATGTGGAAGTAGTGATTCCTTGGGCAGCGGTTTGTTTTGGTTGCCATACCTTCAAAAATGGCTTAGGCCTCTCGCTCAATACTCGTATGGCTAACTTAAATTTCACTGGTCGCCACAAAAGAAACATTCCAATAGACAAAAATAAATTAAAAAATATTTTAGCAAAAAAAAAACAAACAGAAATTATAAGAAACATTAAGGCCCCACAGCAAAAAAAGGGGTGAGGAGCCTTCCAACAACGACACATGTTTGGCTATACCTCTAAAACGGCCCAATAAATCAAAATTCTACAAGATATAAAAAATAAAGACCATTATTTTTTCTATCGATTGGTATATTATTTGTGTATGTTATTTGTTTATATAAAGCCGTCAGTGGCGTACAAAGAGAAAGATGCTGTGGGGCCTTAAAAAAAAGAAAACAGCAAAAAGCAAATGGAGGGTCTTATGCAAAATTTTATACTCTATCGAATGACGCCAAGATCGTTCCTCTAGCTCCTACCGTTTTTGAGAAAAAAAATATATAGGCAGATACAGGCAGCCCCTTTGAGGGGGGGGGGGGGGCAGGGGGAACAGGCATGATTTCTCGAGGTGGGTCTGTTCGAAAATCTACTTATTTTGACTAGTTTCATTCATGGTTAAAAGGATTTGCTATTACTCGAAAGTAGAAATATCAAAACATCTAATTCACTAAGAAATAACTCGTTTTTTGATTATAATGACCTTTTGAGTAGGACATTCTTTGTCGGCTTTGAGATTTTGAAACATCAGTATATTATCATTAATTTTATATCAAATTCAGCTTGTAACAACGAAACTCCTACAGAACTTATTTTTATGCGTATATCTGGGCACCGAGCACTTTACTAAAAAAAAAAAAAAAAATAAAACCAAAAATAGGAAATATCCAATAAAAACAAAAAAGAAACTAAATGTCAAAACGGGATCTTTATACGTATCACAT
Organism: Rutpela maculata; assembly: GCA_936432065.2. Classification (NCBI taxonomy): domain Eukaryota; kingdom Metazoa; phylum Arthropoda; class Insecta; order Coleoptera; family Cerambycidae; genus Rutpela; species Rutpela maculata. The sequence goes on along the minus strand of OW386285.2, from coordinate 93,602,655 downwards.
ATCAACTTTTCTACATGTTTCATTAAGAGTATAATTTGCGGTCAGTGAAATGAAGAAACGAATTATTCGGCTTATTTTTGAAGATAGAAACTTCAAATTTTGTACGTATGTATTAAAATATATATTCTAGTTCGTCACGTTTTTAATTTTTTGTTTTAATCAAAAACACGTGATCAACGAAAAAATTGACGTCGAAAAATTGGAATTTACAAAAAACGAAAACGTGACGCCCTAGATAGTCCTTAATTAATTACGTGGATAAAATATAACCTCTTAATTTTCAAACATAGATTCAATAAATAGTTTCCAATTTTGCCGTCAATAGATGGCACTCGCCTCGGCATTCGCATAGCTTTACACACTCTCAGACTTTAGGGAGGAACTTGTTGTCATGGAGACCAGACGCGAATGAATGCTTGCCAGGGAAGCATTTAGCAGTTCTGGTAATTGTAATCTTAAATTTATTTATAAATTATTTTATCTTACAGGAATGACTTAATAGATAAAATTCTTGAAAATGTTAATACATAAATAAAAGGTGCCAAATAGAGAGGACCGTTTTGTATAAACACTCCTACAAATTTTATTATGAAAATTTGAATTCGGTTTTTAGTTATTATTATAGTTATATACTTTTTATTCGAAATTATTACCAAGCAAAATGTACAGGGTGTCCCAGTCAACGCGCTATGCTCGGTTTTCCCGGTAGTTTCTGAGATAAGTTTATGGTTCAAAATCCAGTCTGACGTAGGTTTTCCGAGGAATCTCATACTGCTAAGATATTTATAGGAATCCAAGATGGCGGACGAATTTCGTCATCTATGGTCCTATTCGACTGAAAATCGATATCTGGGGGTTTTCGGGGATGCGGTTTACGAATTTTTGGTCAAAATTTAGAAATCCAAGATGGCGGACGAATTTCGTCATCTATGGACCTATTCGACTGAAAATCGATATCTGGGGATTTTCGGGGATGCGGGTTATGAATTTTTGATCAAAATTTAGGACTCCAAGATGGCGGACGAATTTCGCGATCTATAGTCCTATTCGACTGAAAATCGATATCTGGGGGTTTTCGGGGATACGGGTTACGAATTTTTGGTCAAAATTTAAGACTCCAAGATGGCGGACGAATTTCGTCATCTATGGTCCTATTCGACTGAAAATCGATACCTCGGGGTTGTCGGGGATGCGGGTTACGAATTTTTGGTCAAAATTTAGGAATCCAAGATGGTGGACGACTTTCGTCATCTATGGTCCTATTTGGCTGAAAATCGATACCTCGGGGTTGTCGGGGATGCGGGTTACGAATTTTTGGTCAAAATTTAGGAAACCAAGATGGCGGATGAATTTCGTCATCTGTGGTCCTATTCGACTGAAAATCGATATCTGGAGGTTTTCGGGGATGCGGGTTACGAATTTTTGGTCAAAATTTAGGAATCCAAGATGGCGGACGAATTTCGTCATCTGTGGTCCTATTCGAATGAAAATCGATATCTGGGGATTTTCGGGGATGCGGGTTACGATATGAATAAATATGCTCCAAACATGCATGTAGGTATTTTAGGGTTTCTGACGGAGAGCTGTCAGTGGCGGATTTAGGGCGGGGGGGGGCCTATAGAGGCAAAATCCAAGGGCGGCAATTTTTTTGAAAAACACCAAAGACATAAAAACAAAAAATTTGTATTATTAATATGTCCTATCAGAACATGTTTAATTTATTTGAGAACGTGTTTTTTATATTAACTAGACTAAAGTTCCTTATTATAGTCAACAGTACAGGGTGGTTGTGCAAACGTTAGAACCTCATTTAACTTCTTTATTTTTGGAGTTACGTAAATAAGTTCAAAAATAAAAGTTATGAGATATCGCATGTATTTTCCAAACATCATTTCAGCAAAACAATTCAAACAAGTTGAATTTCGGAGATATGAGCTTTACCTTGGTTTTTTTAAATAGAACACCCCCATATATTTTTACACCATTTGAAAGGCCATAGAAAAATCTTTTCAATGATATATGACACAGTATTTTTCTTAAAAACTATAGTAGATATGAAGTTTTATATTTTCTTACATTGTCATGGTAGTCCGAAAAATATATACAGTGTATTTCACTTTTTAATTTGTTTTTCTGATTTGAATCAAATTTTACTTAAGTATAGAACAAATTAGGATCTACTTATGACCAGAAAAAAATTCTCCGCCTACAAATGCAAAGCCACCTGCGTTACCAAAATATGCGGATAAAATCAAAAAATCATATTAGGCATATTTTTATTGGAAAATTTTGTCAATGAAACTTGTTCAGAATTGTTCAGAAACCTTAAGTCCAGAATTTAATCAAAATAAAAAATATATAAATTTTTATTAAAATAATGTCCAAGTCCAAAAATATCATTTTAATGGGTTTTTTCGTTTAGAAAACTGTACTAGGACAATTTTATTTGAAATTAAACCCAAGCTGCCAGGTAGTTGTAAAGCAATTTACAGTTTTTTTTAATAATTATATTCAAAATTTTTAAAGTTTCAAGTTTTTCATTTTTTAATTTTGTTTAAATTTTGGCCATTTTGGGCAATTCTGAACAAGTTTTATTAACAAAATTTTCCGATAAAAAAATGCCTAATATGGTTTTCCGATTTTCTCCACATATTTTGGTACCGCAGGTGGCTTTGGTACCGTAGGAGGCGAATGTTTTTCTGGTCATAAGTAGATACTAATTTGTTCTATACTTAAGTAAAATGTGATTCAAATCGGAAAAAAAAAATAAAAAAGTTATTGGGGTGTTACCATTTCAAGTGAAACACACTGTATCAATTATTGAAATTCTCCATTTTATTTAAAATAAAGTGAAATTAGGCAGAACTAACATAGTGTTTATTTTAATTTACATACTTTTGTTTTCCATGGCTAATTTGATAAATTGTAAATTTATAGTAAATTAGATAAAATTTGTTTAAGATAAGCACCATGTATTATATTATAAATACAAAGCTTTTTTTATGGCGTTTCAAATGGTACATATATGGAGTGTTCCTTTAAAAAAAAGCAAAGCAAAGTTCATATCTCCGAAATGCGACTTTCAATAGGCATGTCCACAAAATTTTAATTTCAATTGTAAATGATAGAATTATCGATATTGCACACTAATTTAACAATTAAAAAAAAAACGCTGCCCAAGGAATCACTACTTCCACATCCAGATTTTCTATCCAAGTCACTCACAACGATAAAATGTTGTATGTGGAAATAATTGTTTAATAATATAATATTTGAAATCGTCTACCTCAAAAACCCATAAAAACCCCCACATCTGTAGTGGGGTGGGGGTGGTGATAGAGGGTGGTAGTGGGGGTGGATAAGGTAAAAAAATATTTTGAGGTTTCTGGTTCTTGTGCACACATTAAATCAAAATTTTTTTCCATCCTCTTTAATAATGGGGTGGGGGTGGGGGTGGTAATGAGGGTGGCTAATGCCAAAATTTTTTTTGAGACCTTAGCTTCTCTTGTATATAGTAAATACAAATTTTATGAACCCTTACCTGCTTGATTTACCTATTTACCCCAATTTACCCCCCAATCCTTCGACGGAACAAGATGAAAATATAATCTAGTTCTAGATTTCATTAAAGTACATATGCGTACCAAATTTCAAGTCAATATCTCAAACGGTTCCAGAGTAAACGTGTGCACAAAAAAAAAGTTGCAGACCGACAGACAGAAATTTTTCGCTCAAACTTAAAATCTCGACGTTTCATGACATTCTAAGCCTATTTAAACAATAAAAATTTTAAAAAAATCTTTTGTCGTTACTATACTACCACTGGATGTGGAAGTAATATATGTATCCTTATTTTGCCAGTTATTCGTAATAGAAATCACCCCAACATAGCAAGGATTTTTGGTAATTTTTCAATAAAAATTCTTGGCCTATGAAGTAAAAAAATATTTTGAAGTTTTTGGTTCTTGTACATACACTAAATCACACTTTTTTTTCGTCCCCTTAAAAAATGGGGGTTAGGGGTAGGGGGTCGTAATGGGGGTAGCTAATGTCAAAAATTTTTTTGAGACCTTAGGTTCTCATATATACTAAATACCAATTTTACGAACTCTTACCTGCTTGATTTACCTGTTTACCTCCCCATTCACCTCAATTTACACCCCAATCCTTCGATGGAATAAGATGAAAATATAATTTAGTTCCAGATCCCGTTAAAGTACATACGTGTACCAAATTTCAAGTTAATATCTTAAACGGTTCCAGAGTAATCGTGCGCACAAAAAAGTTAGACCGACAGACAGACAGACATTTTTTTACGCTGAAACTTAAAATGGCGACCTTTCGTGACAGTCTAAGCCTATTTGAACAATAAAAATTTTCAAACACTTTTTGTTACTATACTTCCACTGGTGGAAGTAATTAATATTCTATTTCCTGATTTCCTGTACTATATGTTTCTTTTTATGTTTGTATGTATATTTTGCGTATTGATATTTTGTTTTTTTTATCAAATGTTTTGTATTATGCTACCATTTGTTTGTTTTTTACTATATTTTGTTTTTATACATTCATGTATTTTTTATACAATATAATTACTGACTTACCTTATCCATTCTATTGTATGGCAGAAAAGGTTAATAAATATATTATTATTATTATTATTATTAAAAAGAGCGCCATTGCCATGTAAACCGGAAGTGATATTTAAAATTTACATGCCTTTTTTTAATTTATTCCTTTAATAGTCAATTAAGAACATAAATAATCCGATCAATTCTTCTTTGATGTTTAATTATATGTTTCTTAGCGGCATCGATTCCCCGGAAAAAACTACCGAGAAAATCGGACATAACGCGTTAACTAGGACATCCTGTACACTGTACATTTACATTATGTATCTACAGATAGTTTTTCTTTTAATTAAAAACCACTGCCTAAGGAATCACTACAACCGCATTCAGTTTTCCTACTCAAATTACTTTAAATAAAAATTCTTGTGCACCCAACGCGAAATTCGACTCTGTACGACAGAAATATATTTGAAGTATTTCTCTTATATTACACAATTTTGTTAATCTCCTCCTGTTTACGTAGACGGCATATTTCATTGGTCAAAGGGGCACGCCCACCCGTATAAACCTTTTTCATATATATCAATGAAAATATGATTTGTCCTAGCACAGATTGTCCTCTTAAGAAAGTCTTTGTCTTGTTATATCTCTCTCGATAGCAAGAATGGCTAAGTCTGTTAACCATTCCTGCGCCATGGTTGATCGTTTTTATAATTTTTAATTTTGAAAACGAACGTTCTCCACTGGCTACAGACACAGGAATGGTTCACAAAATCCTTAAAGACACTACAATGTTAGGGAAGTTTTCGCTCAGTTCGTTGATTTCTAAATAATTAAGAACATATCCAGTGGATTTGTGCGCTCATTATTATTGTTTAAATTGATTAACTTTAAAAAAGTCAAAATTTCATTATGCGACCCAAATGGTTCTATATCATCTATTAGTTGTGAATGTACATCTTGACAACTTTTCAAAATATCACTAGGACTTCTACTTTTTAAAACTGGGATATTATACAGAAAATCAAAAACTGTAGGTATTAGGTTGTTCCAAATGCTTAAATTAATGCAGGTGTCCAAATGTGCATTAAAGAATTCCACTTCAATCAACTTCTAAGGATCAGAAAAAGGCTCGTCTTTAGCTTCATATCAAGTAATTTTCTCTTTTTTCTTAACTCTGGTGGAATTTCCATGTTCTCAGCATTAATCAAATTTTAATCAAAATTTGATTAAAACCAGTAATGTTTTTTTGAGATTTTTGTGCAATTTTGATTTTTTGAAATTTATAAAAAGATAATAATCAAGTCTTAAAATGCCGCTCTTAAAAAATGCCGCCTGAAACATCTGCTTCGCTGTTTCATCCCTTCCGTCGACCCTGCGGTTATGTATTCAGCATTGTGTGGAAGACAATATGTACAGGAGATTTTACAGTAATGAAATTTAGTGGTTTATGGGAGCAGATTTCCTGTAATTTTCGTAGAAGAAAGTTCATTGGCAGGGTCTTGGAATCGGTTGTGTTACCGTGTCTTCAGAGGTTGGAAGAGCTTATTTCCAGCAGAATAATGCCAAACTGCTGTCACAACCTGGATGCGGTTTCTGCAATATTCTGATGTACATGCTCTTGGCCTGGAAGATCAACTTTCATCAGTCGGACATGTATGAAATATAGACAAGGCGGTAGATGTAAAAACCCAGGCTAAAAAATATAATCTATGAGAGACACATTTCTCGAATTCAGAGTGTGGTGGAATATGTACATAATAGTAGGAGGAAAAGTGTTTACATTGCAGATTTGGCACATATTAACAGAATATATCAATATTTGTCATAAAAATTCACTGAGCCTAAATTTAAATCTGCTTTATTAAAAAAGTCCTTAACATGAAAATTATTACAAAAAACTAATCTATTAAGATAGTTTGTGGAATTTTTGTCTGTTTGTTTGTTTGAACGCGCATCACGCAGAAACTAATGAACCAATTTTAATGGGGTTTTCACAGATAAATTTATCTAAGCTTAGAGTAACATTTAGTTTTTATTTCATCGAAATCGGCCTAGGTACTATAGGTTAAATTTTATGAAAATTGGTTTAGTGGAACCGGAGATACAGCTTAATATCTACAATAAGCGTATTTGCACGGCATACACTTTCATGATTAAACTTCTGTAATATTCCAGAAAATTCGACAGTATTCTGAAACACTCCAGCTGCGCGTTGCGGGTGTGGACTGTGGACCTCAGTGTCAGTTGCTTTTCCCACGCCCAGATCTACGTGCGTCAGTGACACAAACAATCTCTTTGTGCATGTCCTAGAGAACATGATTCTGAGATCAATTAGTTGATCTGCTGGAGATCTTCTCTTGTATGGTAGAATTCAGAAAAATTGTACGTCAGAAAAATATTACCCAGTTGGAAAAAAGTTGATACCACTTAATAAAGAATATCTTGCATATATAACACGTAGTTTAATTTAACTTTTACTTCCCTAGCTAACCGAAGGAAGGAAAGCATTGTAATCGTGAAAAATTACCGTCCAAGGTTTCTCCGTATTTTCAGATTATCTATATATGACGAAAATTAAAGCCATTTAATTCCATCAGTCTCTCTATCTGTCTGTTGGTGCTATATCTACAAAACCATTTGACGGAGAAGAATAATATTTGGTAGGCAGTCGATGTAACGAAGAACTGGGTTATATAATTCTAGTGAAAAATTTCCCAAAAAAATAATTAAGGAAAAAATGTAACGAAAGACATTTGGCATGTAGGTAACACAACCGTCAAAGAAGAAAAATATGAAAAATATGCAAGGAGGTCACTCTAAAAAAATAATGAAAAAAATGTGACGGAGGTCGAATATTTCGCATGCAGTTAACACAACCATCAAGGAACAAAAATATATATATTAATCACCATTAGAAAAATATTGAAGGAAGGCAATAATATTCTGCATGTAGTTAACACATCTGTGAAAGAGGAAAAATATGAAAAAAATATAAAGTGGTTACCCTAAAATGAAAAATGTGACGGAGAACGATATTTTGTATGTAATTAACACAACTGTCAAGCAAGAAAAATATAAAATATATACAGGATGGTCACTATAAAAAAAAAATCTCCCATGGTAACGAGCGACAAAGTACTTTTGCGCTCGCAACTTTACAATAGTTAATAAAACTGAAATAAATTGACAGAGATTGTGTTTTTCTTGTCTGTTTATTTTGATCACATATGCAAAGCATACTCGTAAAATGTTGATAAATACTGACTTCCAGCCAAAATCCAAATGAATTATTCCTTTTATTTAGATATTTTCAAAGGATTGTAGACCAGGGGAGTACCCCCTAACTTTGTCAGACTTGGCAAAAGTTGGGTAAAAAAATGTTTTTTTGGATTTTCTCCTCCTCGCTCATCAATTTTTTGGAGGAATTATTATTTACTTATTTAGAGAGCTGGCTTCTTAAGTCGTATATATAAAAGAACACGATAATTTTATTCATCGTACCTATTTGATTTAATAATGTGTGCTTGTCTGTATCTGTGTATGTTTAATATGTATGTATGTATATACGTCTGTAGACCGTTTTTTGTAAACACGATAACTTCTGTTATATTTAAATTTTTACTTCACATCTGGAACATATAGAAAATAACATATAGAGTATTGCAGTTTCTATTGAAATTGGACTATATCCGTCAAACAGAGTGATCGTCAGAGACGCGTAAACTATCATATTTCATTTAAACCATATTTTGTTATAATTTTTGAGCAAAATTTTGCTAAGGATTTTGACTAAGCACATAAAGATACAAAGATCTACAATACGATATTAGACAGTGTCAGGTTTGAATAAAGTTTTTGTAGATTAGGTGGTATATCAATTTTACTTGAAAATGTTGTTAACGGATTAGAAGAAATATTACGTGCCAATGTACCTTTGCTTAGTAGACTACCGTAAGGCTTTTGACAATATTGACTGGGACAAACTGTGGGCTATACTATTGGAGATGAGGGCACCCAAGTTTCTGGTCTTTATGAGTCGCCGATTGCACGCAGAAAATTCTGCTTTGGTGAAAGTAGACAACACTAATTCCGACAAATTATAGTTGCAAAGGCGTCAGACAGGGGTGTGTTCTGTCACCATTCCTTTTTAACATCTGTAGTGAACACGTGACGTGACCTGTGCTGAGAGTTGCAGGATCGAGTACTTATCCAATATTTCTAATTTGAGATTTGCAGATGATCCTACATTAGTTGTAGCAAGCGAGGATGAGCTCATACATCTGCTAAATGAGCTTCAGACAAAATGCAAGCTCTGATTATGGTTTAGGTGTAAATTAAAATGAAAATTGTGATTGCGTACCGAACAAATAATAACTACTCGAGTTAAGGGTAGGTGACTGTGAGGCAATAAACAAAATGATATGTATACCTTGTAAACCCTTGTGGACAATACTGGCAAATGCGAATATGAGAGTCGGCGAAGAATACAGATGGCAAGATCGGCAACTTGCCAGTTAAGCAAAATTTGGTGCGACAGAAATATCACGAAACGCTCAAAGATCAGACTTGCTAACTCCCTAGTTTTCTCCATCTTTCTTTACGCCTCTGAAACATCGGACGTGGCCGACTGCAAATACATGTTTGAATAAAAAAAAATGAAAACAATATACAGTGTGTCCCAGGATAGATGTAACAAGAAGTGTACTGGACCAAAAATTTTGGAATTTTGGAATGGTATTTGGGAATTGTGTAAAACTAAAGTATACCAAAAATGACTTGATGTGGTGTTCTACAGGGTGTTTTATAAGCAAAGTTGTAAAAATCACCACTATGGAGTATGGAATTAGCAGGAGAGTGGTCAAAAACCACAGCACTTAGGCCCCATTGGACCCCTTGTACATCCTCCCTCTAGGCAGACACTCGCCTAGGCCTTCAACCAACCTAATCTTTCGAAGTAGGTGGTGATGTTGCCTAGGGGCATCTCCCTTACATTGGCCAAGGTAGGCCAACGCTCTCCCAAGATGGATTTTCTGATTGATGAGACGGCTGAACAGTCACAGAGTACGTGTTGAACCGTCTCATCTTCTTGTTCACAACCTCTGCAAAGAGGTGTTTCGCTTAATCTCATATTGTATAGGTGTTTCCTTAGCGGACAGTGTCCAGTCTGGATTCCTGTTATAAAACGTAGATTCCTTCTGGTCATTGCCGGGTAGTCCATTGCTGTTTTCTTATTGGGATACGTGAGTAGTTCCCTAGCGAGCTGACAGCTGCTTGTTTCATCCCACAGCTTCTTAAATTCGTTGTGGGTGTTCTCCTTAATTAATTGTATTGTCGCCGTAATCGGTAATAAACTGGCCGGGCCTGGTCCAAAGATAAGTTGGTCTGCTGCCTTCTTGGCCAGTTTGTCGGCTTTTTTGTTGCCACTGCACTGTGCGTGTCCTTTTACCCAGCATACCGAGATGTTGTTCGTACTGGAGGCACCCACAAGTGCTTGATGACATTCCCATACTGCTCCTGTGGTTATTTTGTAAAACTTCTTAGGGCTAGTAGTGATTGTCTACAGTCTGTGTAGATCCTGATTGTTTTGCCCGTAGTTTGTCTGCGGACAATCTCTTTTGTGGCTATGGTTATGCCCACCAGTTCAGTTTGTACTATGCTGGCTCGCTCATCCATAGTCCACTTATATTGGATTTGCAGGCTTCTGGAATATATTCCACATCCTGCCCCCTCCTTCTTCCTTGATCCGTCTGTGAAAATGTTTATCACACCTTCACCAGCGGTCTCGTTTTCACTATTTGTCTGTATTGTGTAGGGTTTGTCAAAGACAAATCGGGGGGAGATACCATCTGTGCATGCCTGTAGAAGAGGCGTCTTCCTGACAGCCACGTTCCACAGGCGACTTCTGGTCTCCCCACAGCCTACATTTGGTTGTAGGCCAACGGACTTGAGGCGTGCCGTTGTTATTAAGGCCACTTCTCCTAGATATAGATCCAGTGGTGGCAGACACAGCATTACCTCCATTGCTCTCGTTGGCGTTGTTCGCATAGCTCCTGTTATGCTCAGGCAGGCAACTCTCTGCACTTGGCTGAGCTTGGCTCTCGCTTTAGTCTGTTTACTCTTAGGCCACCAGACCACAGCTCCGACCACTATTAAAGTACCTTTATTTTTCAAAATATGAAAAAATTCCACTAAGAAAAGTTATTTAGAATGCAATTTTATACCTCTATACCAAACTTCAGGAATATAAAATTATTTTTTTGAAACTTCCCATTTTTTGCGAATTAAGAGTTGAATTCATATTTAAAGTTGTGTAGGAGCAAATGTTAATCATCTCAAAAAGTAGGCTATTGGTAAATAAAAAATTGAATATACGAGATGTAAGAAGGTATAATGTTAATCGAACTAATTGTAAAACAAGAAACAATTACTAACAGAAGATTAATGAGGTTTAAAAATTATAACAAATAATAAATGTCAAAAACATAACAGATTCACAAACAAATTAATTATTGACCAATACAAAACAATGTTTACAATTTTTTATTATTCGACGTAGCTACCACCCACATCCACACACATTTCGATCCTTCGCCCGAAGTCCTTAAAACTGTATCGGATATGATCTAGTGTATGGAGTTTGCGGCATTTGTAATTCTCTGCTTCAATACTGCCACATCGTTAGGAAGTGGTTCAGCGTAAACCAACTGCTTGAGGCGACCCCATAAAAAGAAATCCAATATTGATAGGTCTGGGGATCTCGCCGGCCACTTGATCGGTCCATTCCTAACAATCCAATTTTCTCCAAAATTTAAATTCAACCACCGATTAACCATTTCTGTGGAGTGGCCAGGGCAACCATCATGTTGAAAATGAACTAAAGGCATATCTCTTAAAATATTTAAATGTTCTTCAGAAAATCTTTCAAGAAGCTGTAAATAAGTGTGCTGGTTTAACCTTCCCTCAATGAAATAAGGTCCAATAACTCCAACGTGATAAGAAACGGCACACCACAAATTTGACTTTTTTATAATATTGTCTTCTGCAATGAATTCTAAAATTTTGATTTTCAGAAGCCCAAAACCGACAATTCTGAGATGAAACAACACCATTGGTTGTGAATATGGATTCATCTGAGAAAATTATGAAATGATGAAAAAATCTCTCCCATGATTTTTTCTCCAATGGTCAAACAACGGCCGTCATCTCCCTCTTCAAGCGCATGTTTATAATTTGCATTATATGCCCTAATTTTCTTTGCCTTGTAAATTCTTTGGAGTTCAGACTTGCTAATATTAATAGAGCTGATCTCTCTCTTACCTATGATTTTCTATAACAGAGACATGAGCTATAATAATTCGATGTATTTTTTTACGTTGAATCCGAATTCCGAAACCCCAGGACAATTGACCGTGTCAATTTTTTTTTATGGGCGAAAAACTTGAGCAATTTTGGATAGGGAGAATACACAAGTAATAAATAGGCTTTTCCAAGGAAAATCATGATTGAGTACACAAAAATGACATTACCAGGTATTTTTCGTTGCTGGATCCGACTCAGGAGATGCAGAATCTTGAAAACTCTGGCGGAAATCAAGTAATCCGCAGATAAGAGCTTTCTATGAGTACCTAGTCCCTTGAGGTAAACCAGAAAAAGGCAAAAAGTCCAAAAGCCCTGCGACTGGACCGCAAGACATCTTCCACCCCCTTTCGAGGACGGGGAGCACGATGGTGATAATATTTTCCGACCTACCCTCCAACCACTACCCCTAAACCGAAAAAACCACCTCTTTCCGATTTTCCGGTGCTAGGCATTTTTTATCGGAAAATTTTATTAACGAAAGTTGTCCAAAAACCCTAAATCCAAAATTTAATCTTAAAAAAATATTGAAATTTTGTTTAAAATATTGTCCAAATCCGAAAATATCATTTAAATTGTTTTTTTTTGTTTAAAAAATTCATGACAATTTTATTCGAAATTAAACCCAAGCTGTCAGATAGTTGTCAAGTAATTAGTAGTATTTTTCATATTTTTTAAATCTGTCAATTTTTACTTCCACGTCCAGGAAGTATATTAAAAAATTTTTAAAAAATTTTATTGTCCATGTAGGCTTAGAATGTCATGAAACGTCGAGATTTTAAGTTTGAGCAAAAAAAAATTTCTGTCTGTCTGTCTGTCTGTAAATTTTTTTTGTGCGCACGTTTACTCTGGAACCGTTTAAGATATTGACTTGAAATTTGGTACACATATGTACATTAACGAGATCTAGAACTAGATTATATTTTCATCTTGTTCCGTCGAAGGGTTGGGGGGTAAATTGGGGTAAATTTGGGGTAAATAGATCAATCAAGCAGGTAAGAGTCCCTAAAATTGGTATTTAGTATATACAAGAGAAGCTAAGGTCTCAAAAAAAATTTTTTTGGAATTAGCCACCCCCATTACCACCCCTACCCCCTTATTAAAGGGGATGAAAAAAATTTGTGATTTAGTGTATGTACACTGTACAGGGACCAAAAACCTCAAAATATTTTTTTACTTCATTCACCCCCCACTACCACCCCCTTATCACCACCCCCCACCCCACTACTGATGTGGGGTATCGTTTTATGGGTTTTTGGGGTAGAGGATTTCAAATATTATATTATTAAAGTTCCATAAACAATTATTTTCACATACAAAGTTTTTTCGTTGTGAGTGATTTGGATAGTGAATCTGGATGTGGAAGTAGTGATTCCTTGGGCAGCGGTTTTTTATTTTGATGAAATATTGGATGTTAGGTTTTTGGACAATTCTGAACAACTTTAGTTAAAAAAAAAATCCAATAAAAGAATGCCTAGCACCGGAAAATCAGGAAAAGAGGTAGTTTTTCCGGTTTGGGGGTAGTGGTTGGAGGGTAGGTAGGAAAATATTTTCATCATCGTGCTCCCCGCCCTCGAGAACGGGGGGGGGGGCGGGATATCTTGCGGTCCAGTCGCAAAACTTTTGGGCTTTTAACCCATTTTTTGGTTTACCTCAAGGGACTAGGTACTCAAAGAAAGCTCTTATCTGCGGATTAGATGATTTCCGCCAGAGGAAGTCTTTCGTCCATAAAAAAAATTGACACGGTCAATTGTCCTGGGGTTTCGAAATTTGGATTCGACGTAAAAAAATACATCGAATCCATACCCTGCACAGAATTTTTTTTTATGTGCCTGTGATAATCAAATAGGTATTCGCAGTCGGCCACGTCCCATTGCAACTTTTACTCGTTATTAGTTAAAATCACTAGTTTCCTATGGTAGTAAATTAAAGCGTTGTGAGTCAGTATTAAGGGAATTCATCTGTATAATTTTTTTATATATGAATAATACAAACCTCAGACATTCGTCTCAAAGATTATACATGTTTTCCAAATGTGGGTGAATCACGAAGATGTTTATTATTATCACACTATTGAAAACAATGTCTAATTGGTAAAAATATCTGAAAAAAGCAACATATTAACGGCTTAGTTGCGGTAAATACCGCAAGTTAGTCATTGACAAATCAATGGCAACCTGTTTGAAATATGGTTTAACATATAGGTAACCGAAGATGAGTAAGGAAGGCGGAATGCCTATAAGCAAAAAAATATAGTAATGTTTCATGAGGATGCAACATGTGGATCAACGACTGTGTAACAAAATATTTTGTGACGTCTGTTTTTCATAATTAAGCTTTTAGACCAGGAGGCCGTCGACCACTAATTGTGTGTCATAAGTTTACGCCTAAAATGTGTAAGTTGTTGTTAATTTGGGGTAGTAGAGCACATAAATGTTCATGCCAGCCCTATTTTGCAGGCCCCCAAATGTGTAAGAAATATGACTTGTAAAAGTAAAAAAACAGCCACAAAAAAATCATAGGTTTACACATGGGGGTTGGAGGGATTTCTTAATTTACCCCCAAAAATCATGAATCCAGATTCCCATTCATTTTGGGTGCTACGTTCGCCCAATTTTGAAAAAAAGTCAGGTAAAAAAAAATTATAATTTTATGGATGGCAATCAATATATTCGCCTTTTCTGAAAATTGGGACGACAGCCTTGCCATTCACATGGGCGGTCCTACGCTTTGTTTCTGGAGTTGATGGTATGATTATAATTTATGGGTACCATCTTGAACTAAGGTCAATTTTATGACCCTTTTTAGAATCCAGTCCTAACTTAGGTACACTTATTATTTATTTTCATTTTATGAAATTAAGAAAAAAGTTGAACTACCAGTTTGGAACTCCAGAAGTCTGGCGTTCTGAGGTGGTCGCGTCGACGCCATCTTGTTATGCAAGACACAAAGAGCTTAAAATGAATTTATGTACAAAAAATACTTATCCAGAAAATGTTTTAAATTATAAAAATCACAACAACAACGGGGAAAAATGTTTCGAGGTATAAGCGAGTGGAAGAAGTGAGTGATTTTTGTACGTCAGAAAAATAAATAGGGCCACAGGTCAACACCGAATGAAAGGAATTTAGCTGTAGAATCACTCTGATGGCTAAAACATATTTAAAAAATATTCTATTTCTAGATTTTTCGTATCACAAAAATATTCCGGTTAGTATATGACTCCACTACAACATAGTTTTACCACATTCCTGCTTTCTGTTTTTTTTTTACGAAATTCGGATTATACCACGCTTTTTACTTCCACATCCAGTGGAAGTATAGTAACGACAAAAAAAATGTTTAAAAATTTTTATTGTTCAGATAGGCTTAGAATGTCATGAAACGTCGAGATTTTAAGTTTGAGCGAAAAAAGTTTCTGTCTGTCTGTCTGTAGGTCTGTAACTTTTTTTTGTGCGCACGTTTACTCTGGAACCGTTTGAGATATTGACTTGAAATTTGGTACACATATGTACTTTGACGAGATCTAGAACTAGATTACATTTTCATCTTGTTCCATCGAAGGGTTGGGGGTAAATTGGGGTAAATTTGGGGTAAATAGGTAAATCAAGCAGGTAAGAGTTCATAAAATTGGTATTTAGTATATACAAGAGAAGCGAAGGTCTCAAAAAAAATTTGGCATTAGCCACCCCCCATTACCACCCCCACCCCATTATTAAAAGTGATGAAAAAAAATTATGATTTAGTGTGTGTACAAGAACCAGAAACCTCAAAATATTTATTTACTTTATCCACCCCCACTACCACCCCCTATCACCACCCCCACCCCACTACCGATGTGGGGTATCGTTTTATGGGTTTTTGAGGCAGAGGATTTCAAACATTATATTATTAAAGTTCCGTAAACAATTATTTCCACATACATTTTTTCGTTGTGAGTGACTTGGATAGAAAATCTGGATGTGGAAGTAGTGATTCCTTGGGAAGCGGTTTTTCATCGTAGAACGACTGATAAATAACACAGCCCCACAAAAAAAAAATGTTCAGGGCAGCGATCCAGACCCATGTATCCCTATGTATTTTCGGTCGCTGAATCCGAATCCGAGGTCAAAAAAAATCGTACATCCCCAAAATCTTTAGCTAGAGCTAAAAAACACCCCTGGAATGGGGTAAAAAGAAGATTAAGCTACGAGAATAGTTGTTACACCTTAATCAATCGAATTATACAAATTAAGGTTAAACAGCAACGTACATACAATAGATATGAAACACACCCCCAGGGAGGGGCGAAAACTAGCCCCCATATATAAAAGAAATCGATAAAAAACAACGACTGCTGAAAAAGCTCGAAATGCCTAAGTTTTGTTAAAGTAATAAGAAACTACATTAGGTCCGACTTAATCTTCATAAATTCCCCCATAGGGTTGAGAACATCCATCTCTACGCCTAAAGGACACGAGAAAAACAAGAAAAAACGTAAAATCCAACAGGATTTCTATTTTCACGGATACTATGATTGGCTGAAATTGCGTAGTACTCTAGAATACAACTAGAAACTTACGTACCATCAACGTCTTACAGTGTCAACCCTCAGAGGGTGTGAAAACTACCCCCTCTGTAAAATTTAACTATAAAAAGTTTCAGTAACTTCTATAAAAATTCGAAACACCTGCGTTGTGTGAAAGTGAGAAGAAACTAGACTATGTTCGGCGCTGTGCCTGAAAACCACCCCCACGGGGTTGCGAGATGCACCCCTATATCCGTAGGATGCTGGAAAAACAAAACGCAGATGTTTCGAGTTTTTCAGAAGTCACTGTAACTTCTCATAGTTGTTTCTCACACAGGGGGTAGTTTTCACCCCTTAGAGGAGTGGAATTGATTAACAACAGTGGTACGTGACTTTCTAAGTCTAACTTTGAGTACTCTGCAATTTTAACCAATCATAGCATCCATAAAAATGGATATACTTTTGGATAAGCGTATTTTTCTTGTTTTTTCTGTCATTTAAGATAAGGGGTGATTTTTGGCAGCGCTGTTGGGATAGTTTTCAATAATTGAGCCAAAACTACTGCCGACTCTTCTCACCTTTACAAACCTCCGGAGTTTTCAGCTTTTTCGAGGGTCACTGCAGCTCTTTTCAAGTTGAATCTTGAATAGTGGTAGTTTTCACACCCTCTGAGGGTTGACACTGTAGGACCAAAGATTAGAGAATTAACAAGATATGACAGCCGGCGGAATTCCTTTGATCTTTTAGTAATGGCGCGATTGACCTCGGCCCTTTAATCCTTTTAAATTGGAGTTATCCCATTGTTGCCGCGTTTAATTGAATTTCATAGATCAGATGCAGGGTTGCCATACTCTAAAATGTGGTAAATTTTATTAGGCAATAGAAGCCTGTACACTATAACAACTCAAAGCATAACATTTAATATAATAATGATAATTATTAAGCGAAAATCAACAGAGCTGCCAAACCCTTTCAAATTAAATGTCTAGAACGCAGTGCGCATGCTCACGTGCTTCCGTTTTGTTTTGTTATTTGAAGGTTATCAGCTGGTAACGTTGTTCTTGTTTTTTACAAAGATTAGAGATTTGGTTTTTATTTACAAATTTACTTTTAATATTTTGTGTTCCAATTTCCAATTAATGAAAGTTAGTAATCAAGTGTCAAAGTTTCATCCTTGGGCACTCTAAAAAATTTTAAGAAAACTTTCTGTTTTTACAGTTTCTGTAAATACAATACATCCCACCGTTTTTTAGCACTCTTTAGCACACTTCCCGTATAATCCATTTTATTATTGAAATACGGCACAAAAACAATATTCACAATGTGTACACTGAACGTAAACAAAACAAACGTCATCTGAAGTGTCAAAATCAGGCATCAGCTGATGGGATTTAAATCGGAGTTACCACATGTGACCTTGAAAGGTGGTTCTCTTTCTAACTGTCCGATCTTGTTAATTCTCTAATCTTTGGTAGGACGTTGATGGTGTGTAAGTTTCTAGTTCTATCTTAGAGTACCACGCAATTTCCTGTTGGATTTTATGTTTTCTCTTGTTTTTCTCGTGTCCTTTAAACTTGGGGGCAGTTTATGAAGATTACGATGGACCTGATGCAGATTCTTGTCACTTTAACAAAACTTAGACATTTTGATTTTTTTCAGCAGTCATTGCTGTTTTGGATTTTCTTATATATGGGGGTAGTTTTCGCCCCTCCCTTGCGGTGTGTTTCATATCTATTGTATGTACGTTGCTGACCTTAATTTGCATAATTCGATTGATTAAAATGTAACAACTATTCTCGTAGCTTAATCTTCTTTTTACCCCATTCCAGGGGTGTTTTTTAGCTCTAGCTAAAGATTTTAGGGGTGTACAATTTTTTTTGACCTCGTATTCGGATTCAGCGACCGAAAATAAATAGGGATCGCTGCCCTGAACATTTTTTTTTTGTGGGGCTGTGAAATCAAATCAGAGGGTACTGAATAAGTTTAAAACTTAATTTTGACATGGATTCAGTCAATTTCATATAAATCGTACAAAACAAGCGCGCAAATGGAGTGTTTGAAAGGGGCGATGAAAATTCCAAATCTTCAAAATTATTGTTTTACTAGGAAGTCAAAAAACCAAATTGTGGGAATTTCATAAACTCCAAAAAATACAAATTCTTCGCTAAAACCATTATTTTTTGAAATATCTAAAAAATGCAATTTTCTACCTTCCTACCAAATTTTAGCGCAACATATTTATTTTAACGGCTAAAAATAAAAAAAGGTTTAGAAATTTAAATCTCTTATTGTTTCTGTGCGTCAACTCATAGAAGGACCATTTATTTCACAATGTATTTATGTATTTTGGTATTAAGAAAAAAACTTCCATCTTCATCGTTTTTTTTTTATTTGTTTACAATTTTCAAATTCCCAGGTATACAGCTGGGCCTGCTAGTCCACGCTGGGTTGGACTAAGGTAATGCTTGTTGCCAGTAGCGAGAGCCACATGGCGCATGGTAAAAAAATGTGGGATGGGAGGTGTAGGTATTTGTGAGATGCGTTACCGCATTGTGTCGTGAAGAGCGTTTAAGCGCACCCTGTTTGTGTTTTTGGACTGCTGCCTCTTCTGGCTCTTCTTGTGCAATATGTTGCCGCGTTGTGTCGTAATATGGAGTGTTTATGCTCCTCTTTTTATGTTTCTGCTTCTTCGAATCTTCTTTTTCTGAGTCTCCTGTTTCCGATTTTGGCGATATATCGTTGCGATTTCTTTGTGGTATTCATTTTTTGATCCTGTTCCTCTCAGTTGTTGTTATCCGCTGTAGCATGGTCTCCCTATTTCTAATTTGTTGATCTTCTGTGCTAGCGCTTTCTTCAGTAAACGTGGTTGAGTCCCTTCCTTGGATATATCCTCAGTACTTCATTGCGTACATTTCTATCCTTTTTTTAATTGCTTTTCCTCCTAATAATGTTGATGTTTTATGTCGTCTTGTTGTTTTTGTCAGTAGTTGGACGATGCCCCTTTCTGCTCTTCTCAAATACTTCTTCTGTTGGCTTTCGTTGTTGCAGCGCTTTTTGACTCCATATGTCATCGCTGGCCGTTTGACTATGTACATACATTTGGTAAGGTCCCATGATAGTTTATTTTTCTCAGTGAACGATATGATTGCCCTTGTGACTCTGTATGCCGCGCCGTCTTGATTCTCTCCTTTATCGTTTCTCTCCATTCCAGTTGGTTCGTCATATCTGTTCCTAGGCACTTCAATTTGTTCGTTGTTCTTAGGGAGTATTCATCTATTTTGGGTGTCCTCTCCGCTGGTTCAACTCTCTTTTGTTGACGGGTCTCGCTCCATTATTAGGCTTTTCTTGAAGTTTGTTTTCAGTCCAAATGTATCCTACGGCGATTAGGAGATCATCGGCTATGTGTGTGTTTTCTTAGAAAATACAATTTTTCAGAAAGAAACCTGCACCACGCATACATCTTAAAGTACTGTGAGAATTCAGTTTTGACGCAGTATATCAACAATGCCTCATTGATTATTTCAGGTGTAATTTAAATAAAATTCGGTTGAACGCTTTTAATAATTATGAAAAACCTCGCTTGAAAATTTTTAAGAAAATCTTATGACCATACTTTAAGAGTAATGAATTTGAGTATTATGGGTTTAATTTATATGAAATTCGTTTGAGTATTTTTTATAATTATCAAAAACTTGTGGGTTAACATAAGAAATTTATATGACCATGCTTTACGAGCAACACGTTATTGATTATTTCTGGTTTCATTTAAATTAAATTCATTTGAATATTTTTATAACGATTAGAATAATTTACTTGGAGGTTTACACGCTTCAATAATTCATTACTGTCATAAATTTATCGACAGATGTCGACTTTTCAAGAGTTTGGACCTAAACACTTTAATGCTTTTACTTAGAAATGAAAGCTGTTATATTTGTTATTTATTGCTTGAGTCGGGTCGTTTGTTTACATACTGATTTCTTTAAGCTCGTTTCTTTATGCACCACACTGACTGTCACTAAATAACTATCTATTAGTTATTTTCAAATATTAATTCAATTTCAACTTTGTTCCTTTGTTATAACACATCGATTTACGCGGAATTTTTTGAGCCACAATTCACCTGAGCGTTATCAAATTTAACGCAGTTTTACCCGGTTTTTTCGCGTTATAAGTGGAAATGTTTCAGAGGCACATCTGTTCACTCCGACCTATTCCACTGAACCTTCTTACAATTTTCAAATTCCCAATTACAAACAAATTCAAATAACTGGATGTTTTATCAAACCTAGAAGGACAAACGAATTATGGAAATGGAAGAAATATATACATTTAAAAAAAATAATAATCTACTTGCATCTGGAGTCGAGATGCTTCAGTTAATGCGTTTCGGTCGCTTATAAATAAAAAAATTGATATTTTTTCTTAAAATTTGGACTGACTATTCTCCAATACTTTATTCTTTATTCTTTTTTCATCTAGTTGAAAACATCAAATGCGTCTAATGCTATATAATGGTTTTGCAGTTGTTAGTCGTCGGATAGCTCAGTATGTAAAATAGTACAGTACCTAGAGGTACTGCAAAACTTGGCAGTATAATAGTAAATGCTCCACAGAAAAGTTTCTATATTGTGCGGGGGCTTGCTAATTTATAGGGGGTGGGTGCCACCCCATCTCAGGGGGTGGCACTTAAAAAATATATAAATTTATTGGAGCTGAAGTAGAATCAAATTTTAAGAAGAAAAGGTTCTATGCAATTTTTTACATAAATTGATAGTTTTTAAGTTATAACGTCTTCAAAATTGCTATTTCAGCTTGAAAAAAAGGTATTTCCAAACAGCTTTCGTCAAGTATCCCGAAAAGTATTACTTTTTCGAAAAAATGTTACAGACCCATTACAGAAAGTACAAACTGGGAATTAATTATATTTTTTGTTTATTGATTAATAATTTTGGAGATATTTCAGTTTACATTTGGCATCCAAGTGTTTATAAGATATTATTAGAGTGAGAGTTAAATATTTCAGAAACTGTGACACCTACGTCAAGGATGCTAATAGGTAGAATAATAGGTTATTAATCAAGCTTTCAAATGTTTTTTTATTTGTTTCTGTAGCATAAAAAACAAAGAAATTATAACCGAAGCAATGCGCGTTTACACATTTTTTTAATAACAACGTCGCCATTATGTTACTGTAATTAGCCAGTAATTAAGAAAAAAGGAATTTCAAACACTGTTTCTCATTAATATATAGCATGACGTAGATGCTCAAATTTTTTAGATGGTATAAAGCCCTTGCTTTAGAAAAAAATAGAGTTTAAACTATAAAAGTATTTTCGATAAAACGTATTTTTTTTATTTTTCCAAATATCTCAATAAATATTAGTTTTATTGAAAAATGGGTAGAGACCAAAAATAAAGCTCATAAACTGATAATGAATTTTGCTTGTTTATTTATTTACATAGATTTATTAGTTTCGGAGATATGAAAGTTTACAAATGGCGTCCGAACGTATAAACGTTCGTCTTATAAAAGACGAAAAATGCAGTTTAAATGTTAAATATCTCAGAAATTGTGACACCTATGGCACGTATGCTAACAAATGAAATTAAAGACAATTAATTGCGCTTTCAAATTATTTTTTACTCATTCCTGTAGCATAAGAAATAAAGAAGTTATGACGGAAAAATGTGCGTATTTATAGTTTTTTATATAAAAAGGTCGCCATTTTGTTACTTTAATTAGCCAGTAATTTAAAAAAATGATCTCAAATACAGTTTTTCGTTAAGATGTAGCATTACCTAGATGCTTAAATTTTTGCTCATTTAAAGCACTTGCTTTAGAAAAAAATGCATTTTAAACTTTAAAGGTGATTTCGAAACAATTGGATACCAAATGTAAACTTAAATATCTCCGAAATTAGTAATCCTACATCAATAAACAAAAGATATAATTAATTCCCAGTTTATACTTTCTGTAATTGGTCCGTAACATTTTTTCGATAAAGTAATACTTTTCGAGATACTTGACGAAAGTCGTTTGGAAATACCTTTTTTTTAAAGCTAAAATCGCAATTTTGAAGTCGTTATAACTTAAAAACTATCAATTTACGTTAAAATTGCATAGAGCCTTTTCTTCTTAAAATTCGATTATATTTCAGCTCCAATAAATATATATATTTTTAAGTGCCACCCCCTGAGAGGGGGTGGCACTTAATCCACCTCCTATAAATTAGCAAGCCCCCGCATAATATAGAAACTTTTCTGTGAAGCATTTACTATTATACTGCCAAAACTGAACGAAATGCGTTCAATATGACATTATTCCGAAGTTAAAACCTCTAGTTATTGTACTAAAACGGCTGATAAATGATGACTGACCCACCCCGCCAACGAACATACGCACTACTCACCCTCCGAGGATTCCGGTGAGAGGAAATTACCACACACCTTATTTTTATCACTTTACGAAAGTTTTGTGTAACAGGTTTTTCTTTAAATTTGATTTTCCTACATGTTTACAAATAAAATCTAAAAAATCTTAATAAAAATCAATTGATGTATAATTAATTTAAACAGCTGTATATCAAAAAATAAAATTCGCAGAAGCTCTAATGGAGTGCGATCAATCTACTTAAACTCGTGCCTGCAAAAAATTTTTCTTGGCCTAACACCGGCGCGCGGCGGGTCGAGACGCTTCTTCTTCACGTCCCCGGATGTTTTGTAGCGCTCGATTTTCTTATTCATTATTGTTAAATGGAATAAATGAAATATACCTAGTTAAGCACATGAAATGTAAAATATTAAATACTCAATAAAATTATTTTAATGGTTAATTGTTAATGACATAATGACTGATGACTGGCACTTTCTTTCCAGGATACGTCTCGGGTTCAAATCCTGATCACGGCACGTTTCTTTTTATTGTATCAGCAATATTAAAAGTTTTACAAAGCTGTATACATAGATATAAGAATACTTGTTCAGGTTAAGTTCGTTTTCCCATTTCACGACAAAAATTAAGAGGTAAAAAAAAATTGAAACTGTGCTGTATGTTCTCAAAGCCGCTTTATAGTACAGTGAATGAAGGTAAAAATCAACTATTACCTCCGATTTCGGTGAACCTCCATCGATTTGCATGAAAATTTGGGATTGAGTATATTTTACCCTCAACTTCAAAAGTGACATATGCTCGACTTGCGCTTTTTGCATTTTAGGGGTGAAATCCACTCCTTTTGTTAAAAATGGGAAAAAATGCAGATTTAAGCATTCTGGCGTAAGTAATCTCGTTTAATTAGATAACATAAATATTTTTCAACACTTATATACATGATTTATGATTTTAATTAATTTTTCAACCCTTTTAGCAACCACCCGTAAATCGAAAATCATGAAAAAATCATTTTTTTTGTATTTCTGAAGTATGAAATCGCATATTAACATTACACAAACGGTTTGTTTAATGTTTATGATATAATTTTTGGTTGACTGTGAAATTTCAACCCTTAATGCAGAATCATTGAAAAAATTGGTTTCAAGAAACTTTAATCATTTGAATAATACATTACTGAATTGAAATCTCATTTACTGAGTATTAAAGTAATTATTTATTTATTGCGAAATTTTCCACCCTAAAAACTACCACTTGTCATAAAAATAATGGAAATTTTTTTTTATCAGCTTTAATTATTTAGAATCTTTTTTATTACTTATGATAAACTTTATTAATATATTTCAAACTTTATTAATATTAATCTTTCCACATTCCCCAAACTACCCTTCGTGCACAAATTGATGAAAAAGCATAATTTAACGTTGGAAACAATTTTTTCAGTGCTTATGTGACTTATAAAAATTTAATTTATTAATTAAGAGGAAAATGTATTAAAATAAATATTAAAATATATGAAAAGTTTCTTTATTTTTTATTTAAATAATGTTTCATAAATTAATCAAATATTAATAGTACATTAAATTTAATTTTTCACTCTTCATCAGAGCTCTGTTCACCAACTTCTCCCACTATGTTTTCGAGCAGATGTTCAGAATTCCTTTCACTTTTTCTATCTTCAAAAGAAACATACACACACTCACACATGTATATTTTGTGAGCATATACCTATCGACACATCTACTTCTTACTATCTATCTTTTTTCCTATATATGCATACAAAATCTCTGCTCAAAAAATTTTTCCAAAAAAATGTTATTGGTTTTTTTACAATAATTCCGTTAATTTTTATGATATCAGATTCATCCAAAAACCATTTGAAAGGTAAGGGTCAAGGGCTATAAGATCGTATTAAATTTAATCTTTTAAAACCCTTATTTTTTAAAAGATAAAAGGTTAAAGGGCCCCGGTTACATGGTTCTCGCAGTAAAATTTAGGCTTTAAACGTTTCTATCTCGGTTATTTTTTATCCTACAAAAATTTTAGAAAAACTAAAATCTTTGTTAAAAAAAAACTCAAATTTCGTTCTGTATTATTTTTTACATATATCGAGTATTTTTGGAGTTATTATCAAAAGAAAATGAAATTTACGAAAATTTGAAAAATTCTGATTTTTTTAATCATATTTTTTTTTCAAAAATATGCATTCTAAACCGGTCAAAATTTTTAAAGTCATTACTTATGCTAAAATAAAGAAAGTCTTATAGGGATTACCATAAATTTTAATTTTTGTGGAAATGGCGTAGGTTTTATTTTTCACTTTTTCCTAAAAAATTCGAAGGGGTCCTCTTATTTTCATCATAACTTGCTTAATTTTGATGCTATCAACTTCTTCTGCAGCTCATAGGTATTTCTGAGTACTTTTAAAAGTGTTCAGTAAGTATATTTTATAAAATGCATCGTTTTCCCGTTATTTAAGCTTGAATACTTAGATTTGAGTACTCGCCGAAAAAAAATATACATTCAATTACCTATAGCTCACTTTGAATTAATATTAAAAGGTTTTATAAGGAAAGAATTTATTCGTTTTTTTATTAGCTTCAATTTTGGTAACGACAACTTTTTTGTAAAAACTTATAGTTTTTGAGTTATTTATGAAAAACCGCTTTAAAACATGCATTTTTTTCACGAAAAATCAAAATCTTTGATCTTTAATAACTCAAAAAGTATTGATTTATTTTAATAACTTTATATAACAAATTTTGCTTAGAATTGGTCCCTCTATCGACTCCTGGGGTTATTTTTCATAAAATAATTTCCACCCCCGAGAAGGGGTGGCATCCACCCCCAGGGTAAAAGCGCAAGTTGGCACTGTGTCACTTTTGTTTCTTGAGGTATCCTCTAACTACTCACAAATTTTCATGAAAATCGATGGAGGTTCAACGAAATCGGAGGTGAAAACCTTCAGTGACTGTACTATTATCCCATGTAATTTTAAAAATTGTAGTCTTAAAGTTGTTTTCAACTATCATAGACAAAAATGTACACATTAAAGCACATCCAAATTTCAAGAATAAATATTGATTTGTTCATTTATGACCTAAATGCAAAAACTAACGTATCTCGGCTCCAAATGCAAGTAGATCATTATTTTTCTTAGAAAAATGTTGTTTTTTCAATCTACTTTCATAAATCGTTTACCGCTTTTGGTTTGATAAAAAATCATTTTTTTTTTATTTGTTTATAGATAACTGTAATTTTGAAAATTATAAACGAATTAAAAAAAAACAGTTTGAATCAAAAATCAAATAAATTTTTTGCCCTAAAATTTGGCAGGAAAGCTTAGTTCAATAAAGGGCATAGTTTCATAGTTTTCATGAAGCAATCGACATATTTAATCCAAAACTTCTCATTACACTTGTCACACCTCACACCTAAACCAAATTAAAACAATAAAATTGCTGCTAATGGTGCAGCAAGACAATTCCATTTTAAATCTATTTTGACTCCATATTATATCATCTCATTAAACTGGGCAAATTTCTTTTTTATACATATAATACACATACATATACACATACAGAAAAACCAAAAATAAAATAGGATATGATAAATGCAGTTTTACTACGGTATCTAGAAATATTTTTCAGGTTTAAAGAATCTGGTTAAATAATTGAACTCAGACAATAATTTCCTGTTTTGAAATCTCATTTTATATCATATTTTTGCAATAACAACTTATGATATCTGTTATTCACTTTAAAAATATATTTAATATGTGACAACGCAGGATACTGATTTTAATCGGTTAAAATGATTGTCAAGGCTATCCAAATCTATTTGCCAATATATATAAATATAGAGAATTAACTCAAATAACCTATTATTTTCATTTAAGAGAAGACATTTCAATTCTCATTCATGTGAATATTATTCTAAATGCAATTTACCAAAACTATAGTTATTAGTACAGTACACCAACGATATTTGGTCCTATAAAAATTGCACAAAAAAACTATGATGCACCGCAAATGCATAATATTTGCATACTATGTTATTACTATTAAAAACCTGTCAGTTATAAATAAATGCTGAAGGAATTTCTAGTTAATGAAATAAATAAAACACCTAGATAAAAATAAATAAAAGTTTGCAAGCGTTTTAAAGTATTTTATAAAATGGCTGTAAGTAAATATAAACCTACTATTTTGTTGGGGGTAGGTAGATAACCAATTCTTGAATAAGAAACTAACTGAGCGGACTGTAATTAACTGTATATTAACATCAATGATATTACATGAGAAACTCTAACATTAATTATTATTATTCTGACATATGTCAATTGACTCTCGCCAACTTATCTCTAACATAAGCCGCCCACCTTGAAAGATGAGACTTTCAAAAGACATCTATATATATATATATATATATATATATATATATATATATATATATATATATATATATATATATATATATATATATATATATATATATATATATATATATATATATATATATATATATATATATATATATATATATATATATATATATATATATATATATATATATTTTAAACAAATGCAATGGATAATGAACATTAGTCTATAGGAAGTACAATTTTTGAAACAGCACGTTTAAGCTTCGTACTAGAACACTGTACAGTCACTACCCTAGTTATACCATCCGGACCCGGATGGAGCTCACAGATGCGGCCAAGTTGCCATTTTGAAGGGGGCAAATTGTCTTCACGCAAAATCACCAAGGCACCAGGTTGTAGAAGACTGTCCACATTTGTTCACCATTTTACTCTGGTCTGCAACTCGGCAATATATTCTTTCTGCCACCGTTGCCAAAAATGCTGCACTAATTGCTGCTGCCTTTGATATGCCGAAAGTCTGTTTTCTGTTATATGTGTTACGTCAGGATCGGAAACTGATGTCAGGCTTCGTCCAATTAAGAAATGAGCAGGGGTAAGAGGGGTTATGTCATTTGGGTCAGCAGACAGAGGAGATAGAGGTCGCGAATTTAAAACCGATTCAACCTGAATTATTACCGTATTAAATTCTTCAAATGTAAGGCAGGCATTACCTAATACTCGTCTTAAATGTTCCTTCACAGATTTGTCCCCAGCCTCCCATAGACCACCAGAATTGGGAGATCTTGGTGGTATAAAATGCCAAGTTATACTATTTTCGCTCAAAGAATCTTTAATAGTATTGGATTGCTTATTAAGAACTTCATATAATTCCTTTAGTGCGGAATTCGCTCCTACAAAATTTGTCGCATTATCTGAATACATGTTATGAGGTTTACCTCTCCTTGAAGTGAAACGCCTTAAAGCGGCCAAAAAATTTTCACTTGTGAGGTCAGAGACAAGCTCCAAATGCATGGCTTTTGTCGACATACAAATAAATAATGCAATATAAGATTTTATAAGTTTGTATCCACGCGATTTTTTGTCTCGTACTAAAAAGGGACCAGCATAATCGACACCTGTGTTACTAAATGGAAATAATGATGCAGTACGATATTCTGGTAAGGAACCCATTAAAGGCTCGAGCCCCTTAGGTTTTACTTTAAAGCAGACAATACATTTGTGCACCACCTTTTTCACTAAGTTACGTCCCGATATAGGCCAGTAATATTCCCGTATAGAAGCTAATAAATGTTGCGGACCACGGTGCAAAAGCTTAAAATGTTCATTTTGAACTATCAATCTGGTCAAGTTATGATGAGGTGGTAAAATAATTGGGTGTTTTTTCTCATATGCAAACATAGATCCTTGCAGCCTACCACCGACACGCAAGACACCCTTTTCATCCAAGAATGGATTTAGCGATAATATATTAGATTTAGAATTCAATGATTTACCTTGAATGAGACAATTTATTTCACAATTAAAACTTTGTAGTTGAGCTATCTTGATTAGAGCTGAAAGAGACTCCTTTAACTCTTGAGTAGTCAGTGGGCCTAAAGTACGATTTCCACGTAAATTTGAGATAAAACGCAACATATATGCAACTACTCGTTTTAATTTAGGTAAAGTGGAATATTTGGTAAATAAGTCAAAGTCATTTACCTGCACAACGAAAGAACTAATTACCCTTTTGAATTCAGGTAATTCAGTTAATGGAATTATTTCACTATGATTAATTGGCCATTCTGATATGTCCTTCATTAACCAAGGAGGTCCATGCCACCACAAATCAGATTCAATTAATTTTTTAGATGCAATACCTCTCGTTATTAAATCTGCAGGATTACAATCGGTTCTGACGTGATGCCAATCACCTATGTCAGTAAAATCTTGAACTTCGGCAACACGATTTGCTACGAAAGTTTTCCATCGTTGCGGTGTGCCCCGAATCCATCCTAATGCTACTGTGGAATCAGACCAATAAAATATATTATTAAATTTAAACTTAGTTGCGTCGCAAATCTTCCTAAATAGGTTGGCAAGCAAAACTGCCGCACATAATTCTAGTCGAGGTAGACTAACATTACGCATAGGAGCGACTTTAGATTTGGCACAAAATAAATTTACTGTGCATTTTCCTGAGATATCCACACATCGGATATATGTACAAGCGCCATATGCAGATTCGGATGAATCCGCAAATCCATGAAATTCTATTTTTATATAATTCTGTAAAATGCAATGTCTAACAATTTTTAAATTGTTTAAATGTATTAGCTGATCACGAAAGTCTAACCATTCATGGTTTAGATATAACGGAATCGAATCATCCCAACCTAACTTATTTTGCCATAACTTCTGAATTAAAATCTTAGCAATAATAGTTATTGGAGCAAGTAGACCTAAAGGGTCAAATATTTGTGCTGTTAATGAGAGAATCGTTCTTTTGGTAACACTACTCTGATTTTTAAAACCTTGAACTGAATAACAGAATACATCCGATTTAGGATCCCATAGTATACCCAAAGTTTTTGTTTGATACTCATTACAAATTGATAGAAAATTACAATCTTCATTTCCTGCTGGAAGATTGTCAAATATACTTGGCTCATTTGAAAGCCATTTTCTGAGCTGGAAACCTCCTAACTCTAAAACATAAGATAAGTCCCTTTGAATACTTTTAGCTTCTTCTATAGAATCAGCACCAGCAAGTAAATCATCGACATAGAAATTATTTTCAATGAGATCACAAACTAGGGGATATTGTAATTTATGCTCTACAGCCAACTGCTTAAGACACCGAATGGCTAAAAAGGCTGCAGAAGCTGTTCCGTAAGTCACCGTGTTAAGCTCAAAACAATTCAACTTTTCATCAGGATTCTCGCGCCAAAATATTCTATGCAAGCTACGATCTGCAGGATTAAGTAATACCTGCCTATACATCTTGGCGATGTCTGCATTAAGAGCGTAAGAATATTTTCTAAAATTTAACAATATAGTCAGGAGATCGTTCTGTATTAGATTGAAGGGAGGAGCTGTCCGCTTAGCCTTGGCCACCGCGACCCCTTTGGATCTATTGTGGCGCATCGTTCTGTATAGTTGGTCTTATATTCTGTACATTATTAAGAGATAATCCTGAACTACTTTTACATGATCCATCAAACACAACACGAACCTTAGTAGTAATGCTTTCTTGTTTAATAACCGAGTGATGAGGTAAATAATATATGGGATTTGAATCTATAGAAATTATCTCATTAATTTTTGTCATGTGACCTAATTGCTTGTATTCGTTCATAAATTTCACATACTCCCTGCGCAAATCGGGGTATTTTATAAGCCTCTTTTCCATGTTGTAAAACCTATTTAACGCGGTAGACCTAGTTTCACCCAACTGAGCTACATTTTCTTTCAGGGGTATGCTTACTATAAAACGTCCGTTAATATCACGTTGAACTGTGTTTAAAAAATGTTCCTCCACGTCCTTTTCTTCCCTCGAATAATTTTTTAAAGAGCCATTACATTCCTCAATATTCCAAAATTTAACAACTTGCTCATGCAACAAATTGTCAACCTCAATGCTATTATAGGCGCAAACTCTCTCATATTTTTGTTTATTTAATTGCATGGGAACTGAACCAGAAATGATCCACCCGAACTGAGTATTTTGAAGCGTTGGCAAATTTTTACCTAAATCAACCTGACCGACGCGACGCACAGTAATTTCCAAAATACAGTAGCCCCTAACAAGAGGTCAATCTTTGACGATATATTGAATGAAGAATCAGCCAACTTTAAGTTTTGTGGAATTTTTAGCATTTTTGGATCAAAAGAAAATGTAGGCAAATTTTCCGTAATGCCGGGTAAGACAAGACATGGCAACATCGTAGAAAATGCATTAATATTGGATTGAATTTGAACTTCGGTTTTATGTGTAATATTTGAGATACCCTGATTGATACCCAAGACTAATGAATTAAAATTATCCTTTCTCAAACCCAAAAGCGAGCAAAGTTCTTCGCTTATGAAATTACATTGTGATCCAGAGTCTAACAAACATCTACAAGAGTGCCACTTACCACAGTTGTCAGCAACTTGTATGATAGCTGTGGAGAGTAAGATTTGTTTTGCATTATTGCTATAAGTGGTGTGATTCGCAAGAGATACTGGCGGGTTGTTACGTAAACTATCACCGCTGCTGCTACTTTGAACTGAGAAATTTACAGAATTATCATCTTTATTAACGTTATCTATGTGTAAGAGCGTATTATGTTTTTTCCCACACTTGAAACAGTTTCGCGCATGACAATCTTTTATAAAGTGGTTTTTTCTCAAACAATTTAAACAAACCTTTAATTTTTTAGATTCAGCTATTCGTTCATCAGTTGAAAGCTTCAAAAACTCTTCAAATTATAAATAATATGAGAGCCCTTGCAAAAAACACAAAATTGATTTATTACAGAAGTATATGCTATTTGTTTTTGCTCCGTTTTTTGCTTAATATGAGTTTTGTCCAAATCTAAAGTCTCTAAAAGCTCGCAACGTTTCTGAAGAAATAGCGTTAAATCGGTAAATGTAGGTAGGTGCCCTAAACTATTCGAAGATTCCTTGCATTCACGCTTAGTTACCGAGTCTAATTTGATACAAACAAATTGAATAAGAAGTCTATCCCACTGATCTACAGGCTCACCTAAACTACTTAAACATCGGATATTTTTCAAAACACTATCTAGCAAATGCCTTAATGCAATATGTGATTCTTTATACACAACCGGTAGGTCAAATAATGCTTTTATATGATTATGAATGAGAATCCCTTTATTTTCGAATCGATCACGCAGTAAATTCCATGCAGTCGGATAGTTAGCAGCTGACACCACAATTGACTTTATACAATCTTTTGCTTCCTTTGTAACTGAGGCCTTTAAGTATAAAAATTTCTTAATATCATCCAACCTAGGATCGTTATGCACCATTGATGTAAAGGTATCACAAAACTCTAACCAGTGATCGTAATTACCATTAAAACTTGGTAATTTTATTTCAGGTAATTTAATACTTAAAGAATTTTGCTGGTTACTGAGAGGCTGATGGTTAGTACTGCAACAGCTATTATTCTGTGAAACTCCAGGCACGGAATTTATATTTACATGCCTAGTAGTATCATCATTGTTTTCTGAGATAACTACATTTATATCTAGGTTTCGTAAGCTAATTGTTTCTAAACTTTTATTTAATGCTGGTGTAGAACTTACCTTTTCAGGCCTACTATTAGCAATAAATAATTTAAATGACGTTATTACGTCAAAATATGTCGTTTCAAAATTTTCTCTTTCGACAATTTCATTTTCAATGTTTTCAGTTAAATTTTCAATTTGTGTTTGAGTTACATTAAACTCTTCTAATAAAGGATGTAGTTTCTCAAGTCTTATTGTAACTTGAGCTAAAATGGTATTATTTATTTCTTCATTGTCCAAACTTTGAAGATAATTTCCAAACCGCATTAATTTGCCTTTAATTACAGCTCTTTTATTTTTAAACTGCCTTATCTCAACATCGGCCATAATAAGCAGATTTAATACAACTATAAAACAGGTTAAAACGGAAATAAATATAAATATGGAACGAACTCACTACTATATGTGCTCTAATATGCTTGATTTTATGTTTTCTGTGCTGCACCAGGACCAGGGTGTATTAAATAGGTGGTGCGACAAGGACCCGTTGAGTGGCTTCATAAGTGCTTACTTTGTACATAATGTAATAGATGGCAGGAGCAATAGTGTCCGTCATTATTTACGCATAGAAAGATAATTTTGCAGATTCTGTACATACGTGCATACAGTGTTGCATACATTCCCGGGCTTTCGTTTTTAGTGAAAAATCTTGTAGTCAAACAAAATATCAGTGACATCCTCGAAGAAATACATTCAATACGCTAGCGCTAAATATAAAAAAGTCAGCTATATTTTCATAAGACACGGTTAGAAAATATGGAGTGCCTATTTGTGTACTTATGCTTATGACTATAAAGACCAAAAATTATCACTTTTCTTAGTGCAAAAAAATACTGAAGAGATAGAAATGTGATAGTTTACAAAGTATCTACCTACTTGAAATAAAAAGCCACACATTTGTGAAAAACATTTTTGCTCCAGCAGTATAAAAAGTAATTTTACTTCACAGTCTGAAAATGGAGTTGTTATATACGCTGTAAGTTTTAAATTTACGTAAATATTTGTAACATAACCTATAGATATAAAAACGTCTTTTTAAATATATTTTATGCTTTTAGCGGCAGTTTTAAAGAAAAAGGTTGAAGAAAGGTGCACTTTCAAACAAATTAGATGCTTGTTCTTCAGAAAATGTTGTCGTTAAGAAAATTAAGAAGTTATTAAATGAGTGATGTTCACGATAGTATAATTTATCCTTATTTATGAGAGTTTGTATTTACACTTACTAGAAAAAATTTTGTCTGAAGAATGTGACGTCAAATTACCAAATAAGAATTGGGGTATTCATAAATGTATTGAAAGTAGAAGCTTAGTGTTTACATAAGGCAGAACAGCATGATAAATTAATTACATGTTTTAAGACGGTAAGTGCTTTTTAGATAGTATTTGTTTCCAAATGATAATTTAGTTTTTCAAGTAATTATTTGTATAATTTCTATTTTCAGGTTGGGTTTTGTCTCATGTTTGGTCCTACAATAGAGGTTATTTTTTGCATAAGGATATTAAGTTAACATCAATCAGTAAACCGATCACTGTAGAAGAATTGCAACATATTTTTCTGAAAATTTAATCTACAACGCTTGCTTAGGTGGACCAAGTACAAATATTATTATCAAAGTGTTCATTCTGATGTGCAATTAAAGTCAACTTATGTTGGGAGCATAGAGAATGCTCAGTAATTTTGAAGAAAGGAACTATTTGTAAACATATTATGTAAATCTTGTTCTTATAATATTGCAGCCCATTACGCCCAGTACTGTTGTAAATAAATTTGTATATTTTACATAAATTTTATTTTCTTACCATACCCAAATAAATTTGAAACTGGTGAATATTTGTTCCTTTACATTTGCCTTTACATAACTGAAATTGCTGTTCAGTTGTGAATATATGCAACACTATATGCAGCAAAGCAAATTCATGTACCTATATACAGGTTTTTGTTGGACGCTAAAGCTCGCGCCATCTACTAAATTAAATAGGAAGCATGCACTTATGAAGCCATTATTATCATAGGAAAGTGCCTTAGTCGGACCACCTATTTAATACACCCTGACCAGGACCTAATATAATTTCTCTGACGACGCTGTCGACCAGTGCTACCGAGATATCCAAGTATTCTTCTATTTGCTATTACTTTCCAGTATAATATTCACGCTGTACCTGCATTAGATTGGAGAATCGCCGTATCCCTACTGTTGTTGATATATGAAAACACTTGCTACTCTGGAACGGCATCTCGCTGCGTAAATCATCTATTTGTTTCTAATTTTCTAACAATAGTTTCTCAATAAATACATTGATCCGGCTCGAAGGACCAATATGTTGGGGGTAGATAACCAATTCTTGAATAAGAAACTAACTGAGCGGACTGTAATTAACTGTATATTAGCATCAATGATATTACATGAGAAACCCTAATATTAATTATTATTATTCTGACATATGTCAATTGACTCTCGCCAACTTATCTCTAACAATTTGTTCTACTCATTTTATTCACAAAACTTGGTCATAGAAAAAATCTCCTTGCTCACTACTATCACTATTTAAATTTATTACAAATTTGCTATTGTCTTTTTGAAAACGACACAATTTCAAATTATTATTATCTATTTTAGCAACACGCTGAATTGTATTTTTGCTGCACCTCACGTTTCCTTTCAAGAGTTCAACCACTTTATCACTATACTTAGGGAAGGTGTCGTGTCGAACTTTCTTTTTTAATTCACCCTTTTGGATTATATAATATGCAATTATAAAGTGGTAACCTTAAAATTTCATGTTCAAATTTTTCTGCCATATGGTCAATCACGTAATCTTTATAATTCTTTACTTTTAAAACATCTAGAATTCTTTTTTGTATACCGCTCCTCAATATAATTATACATCTAAATAGTTTTTTTTTTCAAAATTAACACAATAATTTTTTACTGTATTAATATAATATATTACTGTTTTAAGAACCAACAAAACTTCACGATAACATTCGTTAACACAAAATATTTATTTCAGTCCTATGACCGAAATGCGGGATCCCGAATCCTACTCTTACAGGAGCGGATCTGGTTTTGAAATGAAACCAATTTTTTTAATTTATTATTATTTTTTTTTTGACAATTCGGTTACGCGCGTTCTCTTTAATCATGTTACCAAGTTAGTTCACACAGGGTGGGAGAGAAATTCGCATTTAAAATTCGCAAAAGCGAGTTGTTCCACGATAACTTTGTTCTTATTCACTTAAATTAATAATTGAAGATCTCGCGGAAGCACATCATCTGGTAATTTTAAAATCGGACTGTAACTTTTCGTGAAAAATTTTTTTTAACATGCGTTTTTTTGCCGTAACACTAATATACAAAAAAGTAATTCCTTAATTTTTTCACGAAAAGAGGAGTTAGGGGGATGACATTTTTTTGAGGTAGGTTTAATAGATAAGAATTGATGGAGCTGGAGTTCAAATTAGAGGAGGGGGTAGAAGTAGGGAAATGAGAATTATTCAACCCCCTATAACTTTTTTCCCTGCCGTGCGATTTTGAAAAACCAAAATGGAATTTGTTCGCTACTACCTCTAGTATTTGACTAATTTTTAATTTTTTTTTCAAATAAACAAAGTGGGAGGATTGCATTTTTTTTTCAAATGCATTTTGAGTACGAAGGAAAGGGTTCAGAGGAGATTTTTTTTTACAGGTAAGTGAGGATTTTTTTTGTCTTTAATTTAAAAAAAATATATATCGCAATCCAAACAATAGGAAGGCAGTCCCCTATAACGCGTTTGCGGGAATAAAGGGTTAAGGAAAAGGGACTTCGGACTTGATATTTGGCAATAGATTTATATTGCCAAATATCAAGTCCGAAGTCCATTTAATATGTTATCAATCTACCATTTATCAAATATTAAACTTATTATAAATAATTATTTAACGCCGTCACGAGTTTTCGCGACCCATTTCTCTAGTTTTATATAAAACAATTATTTTGCCGTTTAACTCGCTCTAACTCAAAAACGGCACAATAGATCGATTCTTTCGGGTTTAATTTAAATTAAATTCGTCTGAATATTTTTAATAATCATGAAAAATCCCGCTTGAAAATTTACCTAAGAAAATCATATTATGATCATACTTGAGTAATGTGTTATTAATTAAAATTCTAAGGAAAGTATGAAAATAAAAAATGTAAGATATTTTCATACTATATGAAGATTTGAATATTAACAATAGTTTTAATAAACACGTCCGTACTTCCCGTTTAGATATGTTTACTATATCATCATCATTTTTGACTGATTCACACTATAGTTAATATTTTTGTTAAAACGTAATACTGATGATGGTGTTTGTTTTACAAAAAAGTGATTAATATATATTTAATAGTATATAAATATCCCCTATTGTATTATAAATAATGAAGTAATCACTTCCTCTATAGCAATGCGTCACAAAATTATTTTTATCCTGCGTGTTTATTATGGTAAGAAAAATATATTTTATATATAGGCGGAGACACAGTTATCCTATAGAAGTCAGAATTATTGCCCAAAGAAACGTCCAAATCTTTAACGAATAGGGTGCCGGTGAGTTCGGATTTCGTCATAAATAACACAGGCACACAAAAAATATTTTATGTCATTCTATTTTATTATTGTTTTTATTGCTTAGTTACCAACTATATAATAGTGTACTTTTTCCCTTGCGGGCATAAAGTGCATTTTACGGCCCGCGCGGGTATAAAGACAAAAAATAGGTATTTTTATACCAAGGCCGCGAAATTCCTTTTTACGTACCGAAAGAAAAATTACCGCCGAGGCCGCTTGCGGCCGAGGCAAGATAATTTCGAGGGCGCTAAAAAATTTCGCGGCCATGGTATAAACACTATTTTTTGTGCAATCGTAAATTATAGTTAGTATAGATAGTGAAAATGACACCACCGTTTATGCTATATTTTGCTAAATAAAAGCGGTGGCCTTAACGTCAGAGCGTTTCTACTGAAATGATATATTTTGAATGTATACTTGACAGTTCTGGAATAATCGTGTGACTTAAACGTCAATTATTGTGAAAGTGACTTTTAGTTTTTCGACCGTTACTAAGGGTAACGGCCGTGAAATTGAATTTCTCGGACTGTTTTGAAATCGCGAAATACTCATTTTAGGTACGGCTACACAAAAAAACATTTTTTGATTAACTTATTAATAAACTTTATTAATTACAAAATATGGAATTAAAGTATCATCTAAATAATCTACTTAACCTTATTTAGTCGAATTCACATTAAACTGGTAATCCTGGAAGGATCCGGTGATAGTTAGATTACCTGCAGCAAATGTTGATTCATGTTTCATTGTCTGGGTATCAAGTTTCTGTAAGGAAAAGCCGGATCCAGAAGGTATGCCTGACAGCATCCTTGAAACCGCATTTTTTTAAGATATACGAGTACTGTCCTCTAAATATCCTTCAGCAACCGACGTACTCTTCTATCCACCATGGCGCTTCAACGTGGTCATACTGGCTTCAGCCTCTGCCAGAAGAGTTGCCGATGTTCGATGCAGACAGTGTCCTGTATACTTATCAGGATCGCTCAAGCCCAGATATTTCGCAATGATGAACTAAAAAGGAAAAAAAAATTACGTTTTATCGAAAATATCTTTATAGTTTAAACTGTATTTTTTTCTAAAGCAAGTGCTGTATACAAACCAAAAAATTTGAGCATCTACGTCATGCTATATGTTAATGAGAAACAGTGTTTGAAATTCCTTTTTTTTAATTACTGGCTAATTACAGTAACAAAATGGCGACGTTGTTATTAAAAAAAATGTGTAGACGCACATTGCTTCGGTCATAACTTCTTTGTTTTTTATGCTACAGAAACAAATAAAAAAACAGTTGAAAGCTTAATTAATAACCTATTATTCTACCTATTAGCATCCTTGACGTACGTGTCACAGTTTCTGAGATATTTAACTCTCACTCTAAACAATTATCTTATGAACACTTGGATACCAAATGTAAACTTAAATATCTCCGAAATTATTAATCCTATATCAATAAACAAAAAATATAATTAATTCCCAGTTTGTACTTTCTGTAATTAGTTTGTAACATTTTTTCGATAAAGTAATACTTTTCGAGATACTTGACGAAAGCCGTTTGGAAATACCTTTTTTTTTTAGTTAAAATAGAAATTTTGAAATCGTTATAACTTAAAAACTATCAATTTATGTGAAAAATTGCATAGAACCTTTTCTTCTTAAAATTTGATTCTACTTCAGCTCCAACAAATATATATATTTTTTAAGTGCCACCCCCTGAGAGGGGGTGGCATCCACCCCCTATAAATTAGCAAGTCCAAGCACAATATAGAGACTTTTCTGTGAAGCATTTACTATTATAGTGCCAAAAATGAACGAAATCCGTTCAACATGATATTATTCCGAAGTTTTGCATATTTTTTACCTCTAGGTACTGTACTATTCAGCGGACCAAATTACTTACGAGTAGACTAGTGAATGTTCTGGTACTGTCATGAGCAAAAAAAATGGACAATTATTTTTTTCTAATGTAAATCTGTCTCTATTTGCACCCTTGCAATGAATTTTGACAAATAACTGACAATGTCACAAAAATTAAAGTTAGGTTTTAGCAAAAATGCGTTATAAGACTTGTCTCTTTTTTTGTGCACGACATTACATGTCAAGAAACATTTCTTGTGTGCCTGTCTAATTAGTCAGTATTATTTACATATTACAAGAAATTTTTTGGTTACTATCAGTAAACCTTCACTTGCCTATTGCATTCGGAAGATGGAGACCGAGTAGATATAACAACCGAAACAATCAACATATTACAAGCCATTTTTTAAAATTGCTTAATTAATCTCAGTACTGTGCATGAATTTCCTCCATGACCATATGACATTACTCTAAGCGATTTCTTTTTGTGGTCTTTGTAAAAATAATCTTTTTCAGCACCTTTAAAAAACATTTTTTTCTTTATTTGTATTAATAGATGTACCCATTGTACACTGTCAATAAAATATTATTAAGATCTGTAAAACTAAGTAAGTTTTCCTCTCATTTTGGCATTTTCTTTTATTAGGTGGCGACCCTATATATTTCTATAGGGTCATCACATAGTGTATCAAGTTTTCTTTCCTGCGACTAGTGTCAACTACAGTCCAAATATTATTTTCCTGCATCATTTGATAGTTACTGTATACGTTGCTTACAAACAGATTCCGAATTTTTCAAGCAGCACGATCAACCATGGAATCTATCAATTATATTGTGGCAGGTGTTTCTACTTTGCAGATTTTTCTTCTTTCCCATAGTTTGACTACATCAACTTCTGATAGAATCAATAAGGAAATCTGGAAAATTGACGAGGGCGAATGAAGGAATAAATATTCTGTTCCGCAGAAGCCAAATTGAACAGAGATGCGTATTGTGGCTTCTTTGAATGGCGACAAAAGGCAAAGGTCCAAAAATTTTGTTAAATTCATCAAAACTTACTAAGCAAACTTTATGTTTTCATTAAAATTGTAGCAGGTTTTTTTCTTTGATAATTGTTGTAACGGGATTTTTGTCGAAACCCCGTTACAGTTCTTTTTTATCATATTTAACTCATTAATTCTATGCATTCTTTGTATATAACATAGTCCAATTTATTAATGAAGTTTATTGAAACACCAAACTTGCGCCCGAAATTGTCACGTGATAGTTGACCTAGTCTATGTGCCGCTTAACATTTTGTAGACTGTACTTAGCTACTTCAATTTGAGCAAAACGGCTTGCCCGAGACTGTGTCGCCCCGGTGGAAGGAATGCAAAAGAACGCGGTGGGGAGGTATTAAAATCGGGTCTCGTAACTTACCTCCTTCTTCCCAACTACCCACCCAAGACCCTGCGGGTACCGGACAAACAACCGCCCAGTACCTGTAGTCCCCCTAGCTCCGGGAAGAACGAAAATGCTACCGAAGCAGTTAGGTCTGCCCTTACTCGAGCTACACAGCTCATTCTTACCCTACCGACGATCCGGATGACAGGATGTCAATTGACATCCTGTGTACCGGCAGTCACTCCTGTCAAGATCAAAAACACCCAACTGACAGATGACACCCCCCGGGAGGGGGGGACAAGCTGGCGAAGAAACAAGATCAAGACAGAAGAGCGCCAGAAGAGGCCTTAGCCAGCAAGGTCCAACGAGCCAGGACCCAGGTAGGTGGGCCGAAATCGTCTGCACCGCTCACATTTGTGAGTGGGGCCGACGTAAAGTATTGTAATATGTTGCAACCCCTTAAAATTTAAGGTTATGTTGGTTACTAAAAAGAAGGCACAGACTTCAACAGAACGAATATCTGAATGTAGTGTATTTGCACCTACTCGAGAAACCTACCAGAAGTTAGTTCTGGTGACATCTGCAATTATCTAGAGAATGGTGGCGTCATCACAGAAAAATCGAGATCTGTCATTTTTAGGTATAAAAGACCGACCGCATTCTCAGCGAGTAGTTCAGAAAGTTGAGAAAGTATAGAAAGTGAGGTTAAGACTTCAAAGATCAACAAAGTGATAAACATTGTGATTCTAGTCAGTAAAGTGTATTTAAATTAATAATAGTATTGTGAAGTATCCAGTAAATATTTAATAAAGTGTGTTAGTGGACATCTCTTGTTATAATTTTTGGAACCCACGGAGATTGCAAGGGGTAGTTTCCTAAGGGTGGAAACACGTCACAAATTGGTGTCAGAAAGCGGAATTTTATGACAAGAGGAGCTCTGAAGTTGTGCTGGAGTGTTCGAGAAGTATTCTCGAGGTTTAGTACTAACGCGACTGGACATTTGTTCGAGGGTTATTTTCGAACAGGAAAATAGTGTTAAGTGCATTTTTGAGACATTGTAGAACATTTTATTAGGACATTAGTGTGATAATTAAATCCTTTGAACTGAGAAGTGATAGAGACACTGAAAAAGACTCATTTAGTGCGTGAAAATTTCTAGAACTTTTCTATTTGGACATTAGTGGAGATTATTAAATTCTCTGAACTGGATAGTGACAAAAGACTCTAGATAAGACTTTTTCGTGCTATTTCGAGATTTGTCTAGGAAGTTCCATTACCGATATTGACGTGACAGTTAAATTTATTTTATTTTAATTTCATCGTATGCCCGTAACAACAAGAAGTATGGCATCCGATAAACAAATACAGGACTTATTTGAACAATTCCAAAAAATGATGGCACAGCAGCGCCAGGAGGAGGAAAAACGGCGTCAAGAAGACAAAGAAGAACAGGAGAGAAAACGTCAAGAAGAAAAGGAAGAGCAAGAAAAGCGATGTCGGAAAGAAAAAGAGGATGAAGAAAGAAGACGCCAGGAAGACAAAGTAGAACAGGAGAAAAGACGTCAAGAAGAAAGGGACGAATTAAAGAAAATGATGGAAGAGAAAGAAAAAGAGGATGAAGAAACAAGACGTCGAAAAAAAAAGAGGATGAAGAAACAAGACGTCAGAAAGAAAAAGAGGATGAAGAAAGAAGACGTCAAGAACAAGAAAGACAACGTCAAGAGGAAAAAGACGAACTCAGAAAAATAATGGAAGACTTGGAAGAAAGACGCCAGGAGGAATTAAGGAAAATCCTGAGCGATCAAATAAAAATACAACAGGACGCAATCATTTCTGTCAAAAGTGAAGTCAAAGAAGAGATAAGCAAGGTCGAAGATAAAGTAGGTGAAGTCAAGACCGAAGTCGGTCAAGTAAAAGGAAAAGTAAATCAGTTTGAAGAAAAGATGAGTGAGTTCGAAGAAGAAGTCAAGGGAGAAATAGACCGGCTTAAACGACAGTTGAGAGATAGAGGAAGCCAGCAGGTGGTATCATCAGGTCAGCGACTAAAACCTCCTTCTTTTGACGGCCAAAGTTCCTGGACGACGTACAAGAGGCAGTTTGAGGCAGCAGCATGTGCGAACAACTGGGATAACGAGGAAAAGGCCATGGCATTAGTTCTGGCGTTAAGGGGCCAGGCCTCAGAGTTGCTTCAGACTATCCCAGTAGATAAACAAAGGGACTTCAAAGTCTTGGAAGCTGCATTGGACTTGAGATATGGCGACCAACATCTCGCCCAAGTATACCA
This sequence comes from Rutpela maculata, assembly GCA_936432065.2. Lineage (NCBI taxonomy): Eukaryota > Metazoa > Arthropoda > Insecta > Coleoptera > Cerambycidae > Rutpela > Rutpela maculata. The sequence goes on along the minus strand of OW386285.2, from coordinate 93,560,052 downwards.
GGCCCAGCTAAAATCACGGACACAAAAAGCTGGAGAAAGTTTACAGGAATTCGAAGCTGCGATAGAGAGACTGGCACACCTGGCGTATCCAAGTGCACATAGAGAATTTCAGGAACAATTAGCCGTAGGGGCCTTTTTAGATGGCATAAGGGACGAAGAGGTCAGGCGAGTTCTGAGGCTGACAAGACACCAAAGTAGTAGCGAAGCTTTGGTGCGTGCACTCGAAGTAGAAGCCGCTTACAGGGATACTCCAAGGTCGAGAGTGCGAGCTGTGACTCTCGAAGAATCGCAACCAGAAATGAACCAGAACCCCTTGCTGACTGAGATGCAGAAAATATTCACCAAATTATGCGATAAATTGGATGGCCTCGGAAAGCAGGAAAAACAACAAAATAAAGGAAAGCCGAGCGGAGGTATTAAATGTTTCAACTGCGGCAAGGTGGGACATATGAAACGAGACTGTCGACAGCAGAACTCGGAGAGTCGAGTAAATGCTGTGAATGTTGAAGAGAAGCAGGAAAACTAGAGATAGCCAGCACCAAGGGGGCTGTGCTGGCTAGGGAATGCGGTGCCCCCAGAGAAATAAAGATTTCCCAGCTCCAAAGAATACCAAGTAGTCTGTTGTTGCAAGGATATGTGAATGGAAGAAAATGCGTGTTTACGATTGACACCGGTGCTACGTCATCAATAGTGCGGCCAGGGTTTATATCAGGCTTGCAGATTGACAAGAAGCAAAATGGAGTAATCATTCGGACAGCCACGGGGGACAGGGCTGCGGTCCATGGAGAGGTCAACTTGGAACTGCAGGTTGGACGGTTGAGGTTAAATTACAAGGTCATTGTGGCTGACATTATGGATGATTTCATTTTGGGTCTAGACATCATGGGAGAGCAGGGATTTATTGTTGACGTAGGTGAGCGAGTCTTAAAAATTGGAAATGAGGAATTTATTCTGGCAACCGCAGATGACCAATTCCATAAAGCGAGATTGTTAACAACACAGACGATCAAGATTCCTGCTCATTCAGAACAGATGATCGGTGCTGCCTTAGAAGGAAATCCTGGAGGGTACCGTGTTGGCCTAGTTGAAGAAGACGAATCGATTAAGTCCCTAGCCAATATTATTGTGGCGAGAACTTTAATCCGGACTAAAGACAAAATCCCAATTAGAGTCGTTAATTTAAATTCACACTCGGTGACAATTAAGGAAGGCAAACCAATTGGCTCCTATGAACCGGTCACATGGGTAGCGAGGTGCGAGGAACAAACAGAGGGAAGTCCATCTATGAAAATAGACCAGGAAGTTTTGACCTTGTTGAGTACCCAGTTGGAGAATTTATCGGAGGATGAACGAAGGGAGGCAATCAAGTTCCTGGAAAAGGAAAGTTCAGTATTTGCCAAGAATACAGAGGCCCTTACAGAAACAGACATAGTCCAGCATCGGATAAATACTGGCGACTCACCTGCTATTCGACAACCACCTAGGAGGCTTCCATTAGCAAAACAAGAAGATGCCTCGGCAATGATAGACAAGATGCTACAAGATGGAGTCATTGAGGAGTCGACGAGTCCCTCGTCATCGTCAGTAGTTTTGGTTGCCAAGAAGGATGGAACATTAAGATTTTGTGTCGATTATCGAAAATTAAACGATGTCACGAAGAAAGACAGTTACCCATTACCACGAATTGACGACACGTTAAGCACGTTGGCAGGCTCACGATGGTTTTCTACGTTAGACCTTAGGAGTGGATACTGGCAAGTGGGGCTTCATCCTGATGATAAGGAGAAGACAGCGTTTTCAGCAGGCAGTGGTCTTTATCAATTTACCGTGATGCCTTTTGGACTTTGCAATGCGCCAGCTACCTTTGAAAGATTGATGGAATTCGTACTGCGAGGGCTAACCTGGAGGACGTGCCTGGTTTACCTTGACGACGTGCTTGTTATGGGACAGGACTTTACAGAACATTTGAAAAATCTTCAAGAAGTATTTGGGTGAGTCAGGAATGCCCATCTGAAGTTGAACCCGAAGAAGTGCCTGCTATTCCAGAAAGAAGTCAAATTTCTTGGTCACGTGGTGTCTTCGGATGGAATACAAACAGACCCTGACAAAATTTCTGCTGTACGAGATTGGCCAAGACCATCTAACGTTCATGAAGTACGGAGCTTCCTTGGCCTCTGCACTTATTATAGGCGCTTTGTGGAAGGGTTTGCAGAAATTGCGAAGCCATTACACCGGCTGACAGAAGAGAAAGTGCAGTACCAATGGACACCGGAATGTGAAACGGCATGGAGAAAATTGAAGGCAGCTCTATGCACTGGTCCTGTGCTAGCGTACCCACAGGTCAACTGGCTCGTTGGATAGAACGGTTGCAACAGTATGATTTCAAAATAGAACATCGACCTGGAAGATCTCATAAGAACGCAGACGCTTTATCTAGAAGACCATGCAAGGAAGATTGCAAGCACTGCCGCCACGTTGAGAAATTGCAGGGTACGGTGGCCGTCAACACTATTAAAATAGAAGTTCCGGACGATTGGACAACCGAAGCCCTGAGACAAGAACAACTGGATGACACAGAAATTGGGGCTATATTGAGAGCAAAGGAGAAAGGAATTCGACCAGCGTGGAAGGATGTTTCGGATAAGGCAGTTGGATTGAAGGCTTTGTGGGCCCAATGGGATTCACTTAAAGTCATGAACGGGCTGCTAAAGAGAGCTTGGGAAAGCCCGGATGGCAGGGAAGTTGTTATGCCTCTAGTGATTCCCAGGTGTCGAGTACCGAAAGTACTTCAGGAAGTGCATAATGGAGCATCCGGTGGGCACTTCGGCGTTAATAAGACCCTGAATAAAGTACGAGAACGATTTTATTGGGTAAATAGTCGTCAAGATGTGGAAGCTTGGTGTCGCAATTGCAAAATTTGTGCAGCCAGTAAGGGACCACAGACTAGAAGTAGGGGTGCAATGAAGCAATATAACGTCGGAGCTCCTTTTGAGAGGATCGCGATCGATATAGCCGGCCCATTCCCAGTAACCAAGGATGGGAACAAGTACATACTGGTTGCCATGGACTATTTTAGTAAGTGGCCAGAGGCCTATGCAATTCCAAACCAAGAAGCAGTCACTGTCGCCAAAGTCTTGGTAGATAATTTGATATGTCGGTTTGGTGTACCCCTGGAGCTGCACTCAGATCAAGGGAGGAACTTTGAGTCAGGGGTGTTTCAGCAAATCTGCAAGTTATTGGGGATACACAAAACACGGACAACAGCCCTTCACCCGCAATCAGATGGAATGGTGGAACGACATAACAAGACCATGAAAGAACATCTCTCTAAAGTGGTTCATAAGAATCAACGCGATTGGGATCTCCACATACCGTTCTTCCTCATGGCATACAGAGCTGCTATCCACGAGTCTACGAAACAAACACCAGCCCGTGTAGTATTTGGACATGAGATCAGACTGCCGTGTGATTTGATTTTCGGAACACCAGGCGGAGAACAGCTTCCTGTGAACAGCTATGTGGATGAAATGAGTGAACGGGTAAGAAATGTTCATGAGCTGGTTAGAGACCAAATCACCATAGCCAGTGACCGAATGAAGGCTCGATACGACCGTAAGGGTAGTTCAGAAGGGTTCAAGGCAGGAGATTTGGTTTGGCTGTACAACCCACAGCGGAAGAAAGGGAAGTCACCGAAACTTCAACCTCCTTGGGAAGGACCTTATACTGTTATTACCCGAATTAATGATGTCGTCTATCGTATTCAACGAAACAAAAAGTCCAAGATGAAGATCGTACACTTGGATAGACTGGCGAAGTATGTGAAAGAGGCTGAATTGCCTGACCGGGACGTTCAGGCTTAAGGAGGGGGCAGTGTAATATGTTGCAACCCCTTAAAATTTAAGGTTATGTTGGTTACTAAAAAGAAGGCACAGACTTCAACAGAACGAATATCTGAATGTAGTGTATTTGCACCTACTCGAGAAACCTACCAGAAGTTAGTTCTGGTGACATCTGGAATTATCTAGAGAATGGTGGCGTCATCACAGAAAAATCGAGATCTGTCATTTTTAGGTATAAAAGACCGACCGCATTCTCAGCGAGTAGTTCAGAAAGTTCAGAAAGTTCAGAAAGTATAGAAAGTGAGGTTAAGACTTCAAAGATCAACAAAGTGATAAACATTGTGATTCTAGTCAGTAAAGTGTATTTAAATTAATAATAGTATTGTGAAGTATCCAGTAAATATTTAATAAAGTGTGTTAGTGGACATCTCTTGTTATAATTTTTGGAACCCACGGAGTTTGCAAGGGGTAGTTTCCTAAGGGTGGAAACACGTCACAGTATGTTCGCCCCCCCGGTCTACAGCGATGTATTGGGGTAAAGGGCAATAGTCCTGCCCGACCCCAGTCATCCGAGACCGACATCTATAGCCAAGAATATTGGCGTTACCTCCTTCTTCTTGTTGTGTTCTCCTAGAAAGTCAGGTACGAAGACTCTAGTAATTATAATTTTACAATTTATGATATTAATCTAATGATTAGTTATTAGTTTAATGGCATAAAAGTTGTTTAAAATTTTAGTGATTATCCGTACAAAATAGTTTCTTTATCTTTGCCTTACTGAAATATAATTTACCACATAAATTATTTTACTGGCACGTGGGTATATTCAATACTCACCGGTGCAGTTTTTTTGTGTTGACGCTGAATATTAGACGGGTCGGTGATTCCGTTTAAAATTATCTTTTGGGTAGAACAATATCTGCCGTCTATTTTGTTTTTCTAGGTGTGAAAGGAGAAGCGGTGAGGATCTAGACTTTACTGTTTGGGTGCCAGACGGGGGGCCGACTATTCTGGATCCTGCAAGGAAGGACTTGGCTGTTGAGTTTTTCTGCTATACACGAGGTGAGTGGTTTTCATTTTTTTCTTGAATTTTTCATTGTGAAAATTAAATCTGTAAACGAAATACCACTCAGCTCGTGTGAAGGCATGGTCCTTTTTTAAAATTCCGGGTGAAGTCTGGAATCCTTGCAATTTCTTTTCATATTACCTAATTATCTTTTTGCTGGTGCATTCTAGAATTCTTGTGTTTTTTTTTCCTTAAAGAAAAAAATCCCGAATTATCTTTTTGCTGGTGCACTCAAGTAATGTGTTTTACAGCATATTACTTGTACAGATTTTTATTGTAGAAACCATACTGTTTGTGCCATTAACTAACGTGTCTTTTTGCTAGAGTTTTATTCGTAAATGCTTTCTAGGAAGCCATTTTAAGTAAATTTTGAAGCCGTCTGAATCACAGACGTAAAATTATTCAAAGTCATTTAGATGCAAACTTTTGCATAGTTTATAAAATATTTAATTCACTTTTTTATTTTTTTTCGATATAGACCAGTAAGGTCTATTAATTTTTGTGTGATTAAATATTGAATACCTTTCTTGTTTTTCTTTGTTCTTAGTCAATTACTTAGTTGAAATTTCTTAAATCTTAACTATCTTTTGTTTAAAATACATTATCTAATTAAATCTTGTGCAGGGAATTTTTATTGAAAAGTTTAGGTCATATATAAAAATATTTTGTTATAATATTTTGCTATCGTACATTTTAGTTTTTACAATTTCCCATTGATTCAGATAGTAGTTTTTCTTGGATTTACGTAATTAGTTTAGGGAGTTTGCTACCAAGTATAGCCTATTCAATATTAAAGTTGCTTCACAACTTAAAGTTATTTTTATTGATATTTCCCTGACTGGTTTTAATCATTTTTCCCCCTTTTTATGTAAACACTTGGACCAAGCGAAGAGGAGAGACCCAGTGCACATCTTCCATCTTAATAAAGGAATTTGGTGGTCGTGGACAGCAACATCGTTGGAGTGGACAGAGCTAATACTCCAAGATAAGGAGATTGATAGTGGGATCCCGGCTCTAAACTTACGTCCCTCAAAATCATAACAATTGGAAGCTTCCCGCCCCATTCTCCTGCTGCAGCAGTTATGTAAGAATTTCTTTTTGGAAACTGTACGGTCTAAAGTTTTATTGGTCAGAAGAAACATTGTACAAAACCAGTCAACTTTGCTAATTTTTTGCAATTTTTATTACTCAATTTTTTCATAATTTTTTTCCAAATTTCCATCAACTTTGTTAAATTTTTGTGTATAACTTATTTTAGTATAATTTGTTCATTTTAACCTTAAATTTTATTATATATCAATTATCAATTGTTATTTTCAATATTTTGTCTTTCAATACATTTTAGTCAACTTGTAAAGAAATTGTAAATATTTGTTTTAAAAAAAAATCCATTCTTTTTGTAATATACTGTTAAACTTTTAATTATTTTTGTGTTCTTATTCCTACTCTCCCAATACTCAAGAACAGGCTACCTAATCTTTGTAGATATTTATTTTTGATATTAATTTGGTAATACCTTGTAAAGGAAATACGCTGGCGTCCTAAAGGCCCAGTACAGCTCAAGAAAAAAAACTTTTAAGTGTATCTAAAAATACTTAACCTACTGACCCGTGCTGAGCTAGCAGGAGCTAGGTTACTACACCTCTTGATTGGGGAATTTGAAATAAACCAACAAAGTGTGGTTATGGTTAGATTGTATTAACTACAACTCAAATATTATTATCCTCTGTGAGATTTCCTCGTAAATTTTTTTAGAGTCTTCACTCTATATTTTTCACTTATAATATATCACTTTCCTTCCTTGACAATAGCGTCAAGTACCTGCCAAATGATATTTTTCTCTGTTAAATCGTTTTTTAGACATAACGGCGGCAGGCATATCGTAATTTACATAATCTGAAAAATGAAAATCTGAAAAAATCTCGGAGAATATCTTTTTCACGATTACAATAGCTTGCTTTCGGTAAGCTAGGGAAGTAAAAGTAATAAAATAAAACACGTTTTTAGTTGGTTTCGTTGTTTGTTCATTTTAATATCGGCATTAGCCTATAAGGTCTAATTAACCAGGCGACCGGATGAACATATATTTCATAATTTTTAGTGACCTAAATTTTTTTGTAAAAAAAATCGACACTAATTAGCCTATTATTTAACTCCCACAGAGTAAAAGAAAATATTGTGATATTAACATAAGAGCGCTTTTCAATATTCACCGCTAGAAGGAACCGATTAGAAATGTTTTTCCGGTAGATGTCCAGGCTGTCTGTGGTTAAGAATTATGAAACGCTTGGTTGAGTCTCCCAATTTTCTTGACAACTTGAATATGTGTTTTGTTTGTTGGCAAATTTAAACTGCTTAAATTATTTTTGATGACCGGTTAATTCTGAAACGGCTCGATGAGAACCAGTTGAGATCGGTGTACTTGTAGAAGAACCTACCACACTTCGTTTGCAGAATATGACACTAATTTATTTATCAAGGGCGTCAGTCGCGTCCCCTCTTTTAACCGTGTGTGATTACTTCCACTCTCAGACGAGTTCTATGTATTTATGAGATGTTTGAGAGACGAGAGAGGTAAAAGCTGTATAGTTGACCTAAACTTTATGAGACACGTAAAAAATCTCAAAGCTTTGCCGCCATGCCCATTAGGATAGAGTGGGGCATGCTTTATTTTTCTACAGCATATTAAATATTAAATATATTGTATTACTTAATACATAAAAGATCATTATTCTGGTGTAAAGTATATTCTGGCATGATTAAAATAAGAAATTAACAGAAACACGCCTATATCAATTATGATTTCAAATTATTTTGATATAATTATGCAACTCCCTCCTAAAATATTTGACGACCTAACGCTGGTTATCGTTGCTATAGAAACCGTTAGGAGGGAGTTGCGTAATTATATCAAAATAATTTGAAATTATAATTGATACAGGTGTGTTTCCGTTAATTTCTTATTTTAATCATGCCAGAACATACTTTATACGAGAATAATGATGTTTTATGTATTAAGTAATACATTATATGTATTATTTAATTTAATGTAGAAAAATAAGGCATGCCTACGATGCGCTGAGCTTAAATTATAACCGTGAAATGGACATTCGCTTTTAGATCTCTCAATCACTTAATAGAATATCCCTCTCGAGATCTGATCGGTGTTCTGAATTTCAGACGTGCGGGTCTATGAGGACACTGTTATTCAGTGCCGATCTAACACACAAAAACCCTCCAGATGAAAGACTTAAAGTTAATCATTCAATCAGTAAAATGCAACAGTTCAAATAATAATAATCATATTGGTTTGGTCCAAAATTATACAGGAAATATGTATATTGTGTATGCAATAGCCTATCTAAAAAACATATTTTTAAAGAATCGTCTCCCCAAACAGGGCAAGGACGAGCGCCTCTTCTAGAGGATGTTTATTTCAACCACCATACGTTGGAAAGCATGCATTAACAATCAACTTGGCATAAAAGATTCACACCTTCTTAGACATGTATGACTTTGGTTTTGAGATTGATGGAAATAATAAAAATATATTTTACTGTAATTTAAGGTCACTTGTGGTAAGCTTTATAGTTCCAATAGCGATTTTATCATTCACAAGAACTCATCATTAGATAAATGCGACGGATGCTTTTTACGGCAATATGTTGTGTGTTCCTACCTCATTTACGGCGACGTACTGACGGTATGTCACTTTGTGACCTAACCTCGTTTTTGAGTGATCGTGCATTTGATTCCTTGACCTCGTTTATGCACAAGTCGGTTTTATCTTTAATTTTACCATCTTTAAAGACCTGCATTTGACTTTGTTACTATCGCTTTCTGCTGATTCTCCAACGATCTTACCCATCCAGTAACAAGCCACTGGATAAATCGAGAAAACGGCCTTGGCCATTTTTGTAAAAATAGACTTATAATTTTATGTAGACGCTCCGAGGAGCGAGCCTTTGCTACACTTTTTGATTTCGCCTATCAGTATGTTGCCACGCCAAAAAATTTATTTTCATCATTTTTGCTAAATTCACAAACTACTATGTCCCCAATTTCCCATGTTTCGTGAAGCAATAATATTTAAAATATTGAAAAAGCATAATATATTTTTTTCTATGTGCAAATTCCATGCTCGTTCGATTTTTAGGTCTTGAGCATGATCGTCGTCAATATTTTTTCGCCAATATTTTGGCGTTCTTTTGATTTTTACTTTTTTTGAGCATGAACGTCGTCGAACGACGTAAAAAATATTTTCTTTCGAAATTTCGCCTTTGGTATTTTACGTCTCTGCAAACGTGTTTAAGTCTTTTTGGAATAGTTTTTGACGCTGATGCCTCAGTTATGATTAGTTATGCTCTCAAAGTGCCTTAATATAATTTTTTCTTAAATGGAATTTACTAGGTCGATTTTCTAAGTACATGGCCACGTCGGAGCACCGCCCAAACCCCTCGTAATTTATTGTGCAGTGTTTCAGTTGTGTTTCAGCAGTCGCTACATGATGTTGACTTCATCATCTTCAGATGAATATCTCCTCTTGGAATCAAATTATAGAAAATGGTACATTATTCGCAAGAAGAGGAAATTTGCTGTCCATCCTATGAATAATAAACGCGGCCAATATGGCGAATTTCATCATCTCTATAATGATGAGACAGGACACGGATCGATTTTTTGAATATATGAGAATGAGAAGTAGTACATTTGATTATATCACTAAGAAAATAAGACATAAATTAGTGCTGGGTGCTTGGTGCAAAGGTGCAAAAATACTAAGCTCAATTTAGTAGTGCCATGCTCGAGTCAAGGCGTAACTCGAAGCGAAGGTCGGTGCACTAGTTGGTGCGCCGTTATGGCCAACATTATTTGATAACATAGTTATTTTCAAGTTCGGTGCGGTGCGTAGGTCGGTGCAATGGTCAGTGCAAGGGGCGGTGCTCCGACGTGGCCGTGCACTAAGGCTCCACATTCCACAACGCGCGGGTGAATATTGAAAAGTACCCATACCATACTATACTACCACATGAATCGTCAGTTTTCGAAAATTTGGCGAATTCGCCGGGATACATGTGAGGGAATAAAAATGGCGTGAATGAACGAAAATTACGTAATTATTCGGTTAACTGTACCAATCCTGGTATACTACGTTTAACCTAAGTGAGAGTGGTGACAGAATTATAAATCGTTTGTTGAAAGATTCATAAAAAATTTCCATTTCTTGAAGCCTTCAGCTCCAAGTCACTCTTTATAGACTGCAATATAGTACCAGATTAGGTGAAAAAAAATGTTTTTCTTTTATGTTTTTGTAAGTACATTTCATTTCCCCTATATGATAAAGGACTCATTTTTATAAAAAAATTAAATAAAATAAATCCAGAGGCTTAGCTACAAGTGTATTTATTACTTTATTTATTTTGAAAAAATATTTTTTGTTTGTATTGTACTTTTTATTGTTCCACAATGCTGACTTTCTTCTACCAAAAAATAATTTTGTAGGCGATCTGTAAGGGTAAAAAAGACAGTGGCGTAGATTTATAGTCGATATAAATGTCAACTTTTATTTGAAATACAAAAATTTTACTAGACGCTTCTTCAAACCATTATCTGCAAATAAATGAGTACACTATAGCACTCCTCTGAAGCAATATTCTTACTGACAAGAATCTGCATGCGTCACACGTTCTGTTGTTGCGAGTTTGACTTTCAAGAAACCAATAAAATTTATTCCCGCTATTTTTTTTTTTTTTATTAAAACAACACCTACAAAATTATTCCAGTATTATATGAGAAGCTTAATACTTGTTGCCACATATGGCAACTTGGTATATAAACGCCATGTGAATTTGTTGCCATCTGTGACAACATGGGGCTGAAGGGGTTAATAAAGCCAAATCACAATACATTTTTCAACAAGCTTCCTAAAGTTTTTAAATTGTTGGATGAAAAAATCCATGCGCTTTTTTACGAATAGATAATGTTCAAAGTAAGAGCTTTTATCTCTTCCTGGTGGTATTTTTCCCCAAAGCTCTACAAGTTTGCAAGAACAAACGTGGCTATTGAAAAATCATCCATTTAATTCCATATGGGACAACAATATTGGGGATTCCAGCTGAGTGTCACTCTTCAGGCGTTAAACTGAGAAACTACGACTATCCCCATCGTGACGTCATCACTATGAGGATAGAATGTGCTGTTTACACGTATTTTCGTGAGGCAAAGTTGTCTTTTGAAGTATTATGATGTTCATTTCGAGGAATATGAATCATGTAATTCTCTTTGTAAGTAGGGCCACCACAAGGGGGGGGGGGGGGTCAGTAGATACCGCGATAACCGGGCCCGGCCACTTTAGGGGCCCGGTTAGACCAGTAAACCCAATATTCGCTCAATAATTATGAACTTAATATTCGTTCATTAATTTATGAATCCGGACAAACATTTTTTTTCATATTTCCCCCCCGCTCATCAATTAATAAGCGCGGGAGCCCGCCAGAGATCTTGACAACTTTTTTTTTTCAAATTTCTCTCCCCGCTTATCAGTTATTAAGCGCGAGGTCCCGCCAGAGATGTTGCCAATTTTTTTTTTCACATCCCCCCCCGTTCATCAATTATTAGGAGCGGGGGGGCGCCAGTGAATTTGGTACCGGGACCCATGATCTGATGTGGGGGACCTGTTTGTAACCGTTCTAGGTTATATTATTGTCTTGTAACAAATATTATATTGTACTAAAAATCGTGTCCTGTATATATAATTTATTAAAAACAGAAATGTTTAACAGAGGTATTCTCTTCCTCATATCCCGCTTTAAGGAACATGAATTTCAAATCCTTACGAGGATAGGTTCATTTTTGATGAGGATTAAATTGGACAAATGGTAACTTTGAAACCACTCCCACTCAATATACAAATTAGACAATTTAGAAAAACGCCCCCTGGGGAAGGGGAGACCAACCCCCCCCCCCCCCCCCCCGAGGTTGTCACAACACACTCTTACCATTGTTCTTGATTAACATCCTCGAAAACGGGTAGTAAACGTCTTTTGAAAAAAAAAAAGAAGCCTTTTTTACACCCCCTGACAGGGTAAATTTCACCCCCAAGGGCGGTTACGGTCTACTACCTGACATCACCTTTCACCATCTGTTATATCCTCATGAAAAAATAAAGAATCCCTGCAAAAATAGTCGATGCCAAGCTGTTATATCAGAAATAAGCAAGAAGGGGTGGTTTTTGGCCGTTTCAGGGGGTGCTCATGACTAAAAACTTTTTTCACCCTGTTATTCGTGTTCAGCACCCGCGAAAACGAGGGGGGAGGGGAAATAGATTTCATAACTTTAGCACAATTTTGCATACTTTCCGACTCCTTATTTCCACTATATATTTTTTACCTGTAATTACTGTACTAAAATACGATAAGCGTGAACAGTTTCATTTGCTTAATACTTTCAGCAATATTTTACAAGCCGGAAATTAAATCAGTGGTGTCTTTGAAAGATATGCACCTTGTCTTAAAATACCAATCGGATGAAAACAAGTAGGTAAGTGTTTATAATGAGGATAATCTATTCATTTAATTATAATAATAACAATGTATTGGAACCAATTAATACATTCTAAAGATATATTTTACAAGATCCAGTATTTATTGACGTATTTATTCAAATAAGTGCAGTTTTTTTCAAATTATAAATATGTTAATATGTTACGTAGTTTGAAAATGATATGAAAAACCATGATTTACCTCGAAATAAATTTATATGGCGGGCGTAATGAAATTGCGTCAAGAAAACAGTTGTTATTTTAAATGTACCCCATTATTCATTATTGTTCTATCTTTTATATCTTATTACCCAATTTCCTGCGAATTTACATAAATTCAGTGGCATGTTAAGATTACATACCTATCTACTACCTCACTCGATTTTGGAATTCTAATTAGATGCGAAAATATGTAAAAATAGTTCATATAATATTTTCATACTGACCGAAACAAGTTTTCAGTAAAGTACTTAGTTTGTAAGACAATTTCAATTAAATACAGGGTGGACCAAATTAGATGGGATTTGAGGTTTTCTCTGAAACTATGGCAGATAGACAAAAACCAATAAAGATCGATTTTCGAAAAACAAACAATGACGCAAATCGCGATCATATTTTTCGACTACCGAGTTCTTGGAAAATTGGCATTTTTTGATGACCTCTATATGTCAATTATCAAATGTCGAATCGAAAATCGAGTAACACTTTCTTGAGGCACATTTTTGAGTAGAATCCGTTGCTGATAAGAAAAAAATTATGTATGCCTCAGTTCTCGAGATATAGACATAACTTGTGTTTTCTTAAATGGAACATCCAGTAAATTATTTATTTATTCGATCACAACTTAAATTAGCTATCCAACGATATATCATATGCCATATTTATTTCTAGGAGAAGTGGTTAATTTTCGAAAGATTTAATATATTTGTGAGGAGGCCATGGAAAATTATTAACAACAACAACATTTCTTATAATATAAAATAATTTTGCCAAAAATAGGAAAAACTAAACTACAATAAATGTTAGCATTGTCTTTCGTTGACATCTATGCATTTTTTAACACCTTCTCCTTACAGCATTTGTTGCCTTTCCAATCTTGACGGGAGTTATTGTCCGAAATGCAGCTAATGTTTTGTTTTCAAATTCTTCTATTGTTATGTGCTGCTTTCTCTCTTTTTTGAATCCAAATATATACAATTAAGCAGTTACTTCAATATAATGGACTGTATTCAAAGAGTAGATAACGTTACATTGAAATATATACATATACAAATATTGGCCTAACCAATTCAGTTCACAACCAGATACTTGTTTGATAAACATTACAATGCCATAGTAACAATCTTTTTTATAAATCATGAACAATATGATAATATATTAGAAAACATTAACAAATATAAGAAAATCTTCCTAACATCTATGTTATTAGAACGTTCTCTACATATAATATTGTAAATATCCCCAAAGTCAAAAGTCGGCAGGGGTTATATCGGCAGATCTAGCTGGCCACGAGATAGGACCATTATTTCCTAAAAATTAAACAATATCTATACTGGTTTGTTATTTATTAATGTCCAGTTAGCTAAATTAATTGTTAGTTATCACTTTAGTTAACTTAGCTAACTAGACACTGATAAACTAGTCCTGAGTGATATATAGATAGATACTATAGCTGGCATTTATTCAATAATAAAATTTAGTAATATTTGGTTATATATTCGAATATTTTCTTAAATAAATAACATTTTAAAATGAAATACATGTTATCTTGTTATTTGATAAAATTGTTATTGTATATTATTTTTGTTTCTTGGTGACTTATATTTACCCAGCAAGTGAACTGATCGCCCCCGCTAATAAAAAGATCAGTCAGTTATTCAATTTGTCAATAGCAAAACGAACTTTCTTAATCGAAGGTGGAGTGACATCACATTTGTCAGATAATAAATACGCTGGTTTAATCCTGTCAATGTTTACCGTGACGGCTTTAGTTCCTTTAACAAAAGTAACCAATTTATCTGTACGGGACAACACTTTAAAAGGTCCATCGTACAGCGGAGTAAAATATTTTTTAAAACGTTCTTTCCGAACGAAAACAAAATTACAATTCGAGATGTCTGGGCTGACAAATGATTTGTAATTAACGTGGTGAACAGGTGGAATGAACGTTAAATTATTAAATGAAGTACGTAATTTAGTAATAAAATAAGGAATATCCGGACAAGTATATGATTTAATAAAAAATTCACCAGGTATTCGTAAAGTTTGACGAAAAACGAGTTCTGCGGAGGAACATTGCAAATCGTCTTTAGGGATGGTTCTGAGAGCTATTAGTATGATAGGAAGTTCATCTACTCAATGTGGTTGTAGAAGACTTAGCTCTCAGAGCAGTTTTAAGAGATTTATTAAACCTTTCAATCATTCCATTCGAGGAAGGATGATATGGTGTCGTACGAATTCTATGAAATCCCAGAAATTTTGAATATTCTTTGAACAGTTTTGATTCAAATTGAACGCCTTGGTCGGTTGTCACTGTAACAGGGACACCGAATCGACAAACATAATTCTGAAATAACTTACGCACTACAGTTTCCGCAGTAATATATTGAAGTGGATAAGCTTCGGGCCATCTAGTAAAACGCTCGGTCACAGTAAGAATATAAGAACAACCTTTAGAAGGAGGTAATGGTCCTATTAAATCTATATGTATGTGGTCGAATCGTCCTTTAGGTATATCGAAGTCAGTAATCGAGCTCCTCGTATGTCTTGTCACTTTATTAGTTTGACAGCTAATACAAGTTTTTGCCCAGAGATTACAATCTGAAGTCATTTTAGGCCAAAAATAATTTGTAGAAACTAATGTTCTAGTCGCTTTGATACCAGGGTGAGACAAACCATGAAATATGTCAAAAATTGTCCGTCTATAAACGATAGGAACATAAGGACGGAGTTTAGGGCGAGAAACGTCACACCAAATAAACTTGTCTAAATATGGAATTTTAATTTTCTTTAAATGAAAAGTTCTCTTTGTGTTTGATGAAGTATCTGATAATAAAAATTTAAGGTCAGAATCATCTTTCTGAGCTTAGCTCAATAAATTTAAGTCAAAGTTAATATCAACTAGGTTAGACTTTTGGGCTGAAACTGGGGAAATGCATTGTTGTAAAGAAGACGTATCGTGCTCACGTGATAAAGTGTCTGCAACAATGTTATTTTTCCCTTTGATATGTCGGATTTCACAGGCAAACTGAGCAATGAATTCTAAATGTCTAATTTGCCTGCGAGATCTTTCAGTTTTAGTGAATAATGCTTTGACCAAAGGTTTATGGTCAGTAAAGCAAATAAATGTGCGCCCTTCAAGTAAAAATCTGAAATGTTTAATCGCCGTAAATAAAGAAAGAAGTTCCTTGTCAAAGGAACTGTATTTTGTTTGTGCCAAGGTAAGCTTTCGTAAGAAGAAGGCTAATGGGGCAAGTATACCTTCGTCATCGCGCTGTTCAAGAACTGCTCCCATCGAGACATTAGAACAATCAACAGTCAGCGATAAAAAAGAGCTATCATCACAACGTGGATGTGCTAAAAAGGTTGCGCCAGCTATAGCAGCTTTAGCTTTGGAAAAACTGTCAAGACAGTCGGTAGGCCAATCATTTATTAGTTTAACTTTATTATGCAGTAATTTAGTACAAAGTGGATGTAAAGGAATTAAGATTTCGGCGAAAGAAGGTATGAAACGATGATAAAAGTTAACCATACCTATGAAACGCTGAAGTTGTTTAACTGTAGTAGGTAAGGGAAAATTATTTATGACATCAACACGTTCAGAAGAAGGTAAAATGCCGGCTGAAGAAATATCGTGTCCTAAAAATGTCAAATGACTGACACCTAATATGCATTTTGACGGTTTAATATTAATGCCGTACAATTCTAACCTCTGAAAAACAAGTTTCAAATGCTCTAAATGTTCCGAACTAGATTTACTTGCAATCAGGATGTCATCTAAATAGACGAAAATAAAGGGTAAACCTACTAAAACTTCGTTCATGAAACGTTGGAAAGTTTGACCGGCGTTACGTAAGCCGAAAGGCATACGACCAAATTCAAACAAACCGAAAGGAGTAGTAATCGCTGTTTTAAAAATGTCGCTTTTTGCGACAGGTATCTGGTGATAAGCACGTACCAAATCATTTTTGCAAAAAATAACACAATTATACAACTACGAGTTAAAATCATTGAGGTGGGGCAACGGGTATCTGTCAGGAACAGTAATTGAATTTAGACGACGATAGTCCCCACAAGGCCTCCAGTCGGAGCTTTTTTTTTCAACCATATGCAATGGTGAGGAAACGGAAGAAGAAGAAGGTACACAAATACCTAATTCTACCATATTATTGAATTCATCCTGAGCTATCTTGAATTTAACGCTATCCAACCTAAGTGGGCGTGAGAAAGGTAAATGACTTTCAGTAACAATATGATGCTCAACGGAATGTTTAACGGGTAAATTGTAATTGGGAGAGCTACTTAAAGTAGGAAATTGTAAGAGTAATGCAGTGAATTCATTTGAAATGCTAAATAACTTAGGGGAATGTGACGAACCATTGTTTGAAAATAAATATGTTGACAAACTAGTCATATTGTCGATTAAACATTTATGTTTTAAATCAACAACTAAACCTGACTTATATTTACCCAGCAAGTGAACTGATCGCCACAGATACCTATCCAAATCCTCTCTAAATTGAGCACATAAATAATCTCGTGTTTCATTTGCCGTATGACCTGGGGCGCCATCGTGTTGGTAAATTAATCTTTGAAATTGTCTTACAGGCATAGTGTCTACAAAGTTGTTGCTGTTTTTTTACCATGGCCTTCTCAATAAATATTAGAAATGCGATAAATATGCATAGATGTCAATGGAAGAATATGTAATGTAATTTAGTTTTTTCTATTTTTGGCAAAATTATAAGAAGTGTTGTTGTTAATAATAGTTTTCCATGGCTTCCTCACAAATATATTAAATTTTTCGAAAATTAACCACTTTTTCTAGAGATAAATATGACATATCATATATCGTCGGATTTAATTGTGACCGAATAGTCAAATAATTTACAGGGTGTTAATTTAAAAAAAAAAAACAAAAGTTATGTCTATATCTCGAAAACTGAGGCATGCATAATTTTCTTCTTATCAGCAAGGGATTCTACTCAAAAAGTGCCTTAAGAATGTGTTACTCGATTTTCGATTCGACACTTGGTAATAGATATAGAAGTCATCCAAAAATGTCAATTTTTCAGATTTTTTTGTTTAACGCACGAAAATGAAACGTGGAGACACGTAATTACGCCGCGCCACACTAAATTTGTTGTAACTTTTGAACTAATTAATGAAATTGACCTCACAAAAGCTTAAATGAAAGAAGAAACATGTGGTTATTGGATTATTATATTGTCAAATATAAAGATGAATGTATGTAGGAATAGTACATATATGAAGTCGGAACATAAAGAGATTTGCGATGAAATAGGTAAAAGCTCTACCAATTCTAAAAATTTAAAGATAAAAACTTGGGTCTTTCACATTTTGCTCTTGAAGGAATGTATAAGAAGATCCGATGAGTGAAAAAAATCTCAAAAATTTGTTTTTGAAGATGTACACCTATAAAATTTTAAAACTTTGAGAAAGTGATAAAATTTGATATATGTAACTAACTTTAACCACCTATTTCTCTGATTTAAATCGCGTTATTAGATCTCTATAGCAGGGACCGAAACCGAAATCCGCACCGTACTTACGACTTTAAAGTGAAAAAAATATGGCTGAAATCAAAGATTTGAATCTTTAAACCATGATGTACAAATACCAAATTGTATGATGAAAACCATATCTAAGCCGATTCGTCCATTATAAAGATTATATAAGGTAAAAGGCATAGTGCGGCAGCGTAAGGTTAAAAATAAATATTCCGTATGCTCCTTAGTGTTACAAGCAAACGAAAAACGGTTTTGGATTTAATAAGGTTTTCTTAACACGAATCTGTTTGATGGACACTTGAAAAATGTTGCAGAGTGATTCTACGTCGTAATTAGGAGTGGGGCGTATTGACACTATTCGCGCGCTATACTGTATACTGATTTCAATAGTATTACCTATGTAGAGCTGTGTTTGAGTGAATTTTACAATTTTAAGAACTAGTGTATGGTGTATTGATGTTTTTAGTGAAAAATGTATATATTTAAATTCGATTTACTCGACCAATGCACTTACAAGCATATTAAGAACCAACCGCAATACCTATAAGAAATTATTGTTTCGTGTTTTATAGATTTGTAGTGATAAAAACTATTTGTTTTTTGATACGTACAATACTTACATGCCGTGGGTTAATGGAAATGGCTTCTTTATTTGAGATTAAAATTATTTAAAAGATTGTAAGTTGTGACAACAACAGGAGAATATTATAAATTAATAAAATACTTATATAATTTTGGGTTATTGTTAAGAACACCGACTTCAGGGATTTCTCAAATTTTTTTGCATTGATGTTTTCACAGACGTTATAGTAATCGTTTCTGATAGTTGAAATGTTGTGCTTATTTTGGAAAACTACCCCCTAAAAAGGGGTAATTTTGAAAAAAAAAAGCGAAATGCCGGAAGTAGTATATTGTCTTGCCCTAAACAATTTTATTTAGGGCAAGGACAATAAAAAAAATTTCAAAAATATCCTTACCGTAGGGGGTAGTTTTCCAAAATAAGCACAACATTTCAACTATCAGCAACATTTACTATAACTTTTGTGAATACATCTATGCAAAAAAATTGGAAAAACTCCAGAAGTCGGTGTTCTTAACAATTACCTAATTTGGTTTTAGTTATTAGTGAAAGGAAATGGATTCAGTAGTACATTTACATATTCCTAATAAAGGTAAGAGAAGAAGAGCTCGACCCTAATAAATGTTTAATCTGTGGTGTCGAGACAAGAAAATCTTGTACATGCACCAAAGGCTAATAGCTTTTGTTTAATTTTAAAATATATTTCTGATAGAGTACTATTAAGAGAAGAGGAGTTCATATCTCTGAAAGTATTATTAGTAAATTTATCAGCAGAAGGATTACAAGACGTAGAATATTCATGGCACAGATCGTGTTATCTAAGAACGACACACAAAAAAGTCTAGACAATTTGAGAAGAAAATTTGAAGAGAAGCCATTTAATATTGAAGATAAAGATCAGCTAGGTCCTTTTACCAGAAATCAGACAATACAATTCGATAAAAATAAATGTTTTTTTTTGCGACAAAGAGGGTGGAAGATATAATAACCTAAGGGATGCATTAAAATTACTAAATGACAGTAAATCAAATGTACGGCTGAGCGCACTTATCAATCCAGCTGATGCACATGCTGCAGACATTTATATCACTTGAACTGTTGGTCTACTTATGTAAGTGCAACTCTTCGCAAAGAAGAATAAAGGACAGCATTTCAGCGATATCATCCTTAATTGAATTTATTAATGTTGCAAGACAATCCTTATTTCAGGGTCAAATTGTAACCATGTCAACACTAGAAAATGCATAATTTAGTAAAGTAAAAATTAATCTGAGCAGGTTTCAATCACACTCGTCAGGTGCAGCTATAGCCAAAATCGAGGAGGATGGCTTATAGAATCTGATATGAAAACTATTTTTGCAGCAGCCAAACTAATAAGAAAGTCAATTTTATCCGCAGAAAAATGGAAATTTGAAGGTTCTATAAAAGAAGTAAGTCGAACATGTTTTCCTGAAAATATTTACTTTTTTAAGAAGTGGTACTGTATTGGTCATAAGAAGATTTCCGCAACTTTGCCACGATACCTCAGTTATCTGGAATTCCGGAAAAGATGCCAGATGCCTGTCAGTAACAGACAGCTTTTCAAAGGAAGGAAAAGTGTCTTACTGGAAAACATTCAGTCGAGTTCAAGATGACGTATTGTTAGTCCTTGAGAAGCTTGGTGAAGCTGAACAAATCAGTAACGAAGTTATTTTAGGAGTGGAAAAGTTTGTTTGCCAGTTATACATACCACAAACTATACTTGATAATATAGGTGATGTTCGTTGGATCCTATTTAAAAAGAAGCAAATTGAAGGAGAAAATCTGCCTCCAACTAAAGGAGAGCCTGCAATTCTTCGACCGCACTATTAAGTCATGGAATGGGATAGGGACAAACTAACCCATCCTATGCTCCCAAAGCCAATCAATTACGGTTGAAAAATTGATAAAAATGGAGGTTATTCTCTAACTATGTGCTTACTACCTTGTGCTCCTACTAGTCTTCGAACTGACATAGTGTTTATATGTGGTAGGAAAATGTCGTCCAGTCTGTAAATTTTTATTAAGTGGCCTTTACCGCACAGAAATGTGCAAATGTGTAACGGACGAAGAAAGCTGCGAAAATATCCCTAAAGATGACACCATACTGGATAATGATTCAGAATAAATCACAGACGATATCGATGTGGTGTTTAATTAACATTATAAATTTAAACTGTTTAGCCAATGTATTTCTATTAAAATTTCTCGGTATTAAAAACATTTTCAGCCACAGTTTTATTTCTTTATATTTTTTACGTTATATAGCAGTTACTTTAAATACTGTAATATGTGTTCACGTTCCTACAGGAGAGAGGGGGGAGGGGGGGTATGTGTGGATTATATAGGTCACTGACTAGAACTGTGCTCATTATCTGTTGTATTTTTGTCGAAATGCAAATTTTTGTGCGGTCAAATAAACTTACCAACCCCCCCTCCCCCCCCCCCCTCGTTCCCCACCCTTCATCACTTGCGTCCTCTCTGACGACTATTTTGTGATTTCTACTACCTTTATAGTAATTTAGGTAATTTTGGGACCTTCTATGCTCAATTTATCGACTGCGATTATGAGATAACCTCCCTTCCTCGATTGATTATGATGGTGGGGCATTCCACCAATCAAACACGATTTCCAGATGTCCATCAAC
Source organism: Rutpela maculata (assembly GCA_936432065.2). Taxonomy (NCBI): domain Eukaryota; kingdom Metazoa; phylum Arthropoda; class Insecta; order Coleoptera; family Cerambycidae; genus Rutpela; species Rutpela maculata. The sequence goes on along the minus strand of OW386285.2, from coordinate 93,538,611 downwards.
TAGTTTCGAATTCCAGAAGGACCATAAAATAAAACAAAATTCACCATTTGCTTGTAACACTAAGCAGCACACGGGATTACATATGCTGCTGGACTAGCAAGTAAAAAGCCAAAACCAGAAATCGAAACCGAAAACCGCACCGTAATTACTAATTTTATCTAGCACAAGCTGAATTGCCGCGGATCTGTAAACCGGAACCATAACCGAGAACCGAATTGTTGCTGCCTTGACAACCGAAACCGTAAACGAAAACCAAATTTTCGCTGCTATGAAAACTGAAAATGGTATACGTTATTTAACCCTAATCGAAATTAACCGAAATTAATTTCGGTTTCGGTCCCTGCTCTCTACCTAGGTCGATTTTCTGAGGTTCTACAACACACCGGTGAATATTGAAAAGTACCCATACTTTAAGACATGAATCGTCAGTATTCGAAATTTTGGCGGATTCGCCGGTATGCATGTGAGTGAATAAAAATGGCGTGAGTGAATACAAATTACGTAATTAATCCTGGTATAATAACGTTTAATCTAAGTGAGAGAGAGAATTATAAATCGTTTGTTGAAAGATTCATAAAAAAAAATCCATTTTTTGAAGTTGGTTAATAAAATCAAATCACCAAACATTTTTCAACAAGCTTCCTAAAGTTTTTGAATTGTTGGATAAAAAAATCCATGCGCTTTTTTACGAATGGATAACGTTCAAACGTTCTGATCTCTTCCTTTTGATATTTTTCCCCAAAGCTTTGAAAGATATGCACCTTGTCTTACACAGTACGCTAGAACCACCTTTAAATGAAATATGCATGCACTCTCTTAATTTCTACGGGAAATGGTAGCTTTATCTGTCCCGAAACAATTCCCGTAAAATTTGAAATCATTCCCTTGGCCGTTTTCTAGAAAATTTTAATTTTTTTTTTTTGAAAACTGATTTTTTGCATTGATAAAAACAAGAATCTACTACATTTTTGAAGTCTCTGAATACCCGGACATATTTCAAACAACCTATAAGTTAAGTATCAGTTATCTTCTCCAATCCGTGATTTTTACGTTTATACAATAGACAAAGACAATATCTACTTTCATCGTGTGTTTTTGCATGATTGCTTTGATTTTAATCATGGTCACAAAAAATGTTCACTCTTGGAGTCTTGGATTGTTTGCCTAGTGAATTCTAAAGAGTAACTGACCGAGCGACGCCAATATTCTTTGGCAATGATGACGGTCTCATATCTAAGGTCGAGCAGGACTACTGCTCTTTACCCTAGTACAGGAAAGTTGCAGAAGTTGCAACGCCTTGCCTGCTTAGGGATTACAGGAGCAATGTGCTCCTGTCCCACAGCAGCTATGGAGGCAATGCTAGACCTGCTTCCTCTACATTTGTATGTAAAGAAGGAGGAAGGAAGGCAGCAGGTACTTTATTTGAAACCAGGAGACGTGGTTGGTCACCTAAGGATTCTAGAAATAATTAAACTGGAATCCGTGACCAAACCCACTGACTCTATGCCAATTAAACGGGACTTTGACTGCCCGTTTGATGAGCTAATCGAGAGCCGCCAAATGAGCAAAGTCGAAGTTCTGCAACTGAAGAAGAGGTCACTCATCTGGTACACAGATGGATCGAAGATGGCTGACTTATGGCTGCAAACAGGCCTTTTAACAGGCCATTGCCCCTTAAGATACCATCTTAAGAACATGGGCAAGGCAGATAACGATATGTGCAGATACTGTGATTCTGCAGTAGAAACTGCGGAACATATTATTTGCGAATGCAAGATGCTAGTCCGCACTAGGGTTAAAGTACCTAGAAAAGCTGGAACTAACGCCTGAAGATATAAGGAAATTAGACCCCAGGAAAATCACAAGCTTTATAAAAATCTTGGGAGCCCTGGGCAACAACTAATTGTAGGGTAAATCACGAAAGATCTTTTCAGGTCGAGGTGAAGTAGGGCTGAAGGAGCCGAGCGACCCCTTGAACAATCTACAATCTACCCTAGTACATCGCTGTAGACCTGGACCGGCCTCGTGCGGGGTGGGGTTTACATTAACCCTACTCACAAATGTGAGCGGTGTGGATGATTTCGGCCCACCTCCCCGGGTCCTGGCTTGTTGGATCTTGCTGGCTAAGGCCTTTATCTTCTGGCGCTCTTCTGTCTTGATGATCTTTCTTCGCCAGCTTGTCACCCCCCGGGTCATCTGTCTGTTTGGAAACTTTGGGGTATTTTTGGCTGGGATTGACTGCCAGTACGCAGAATGTCAATTGACATCCTGCCATCCGGATCATCGGTTAGGTAGGGATGAGCTATGTAGCTTGAGGAAGTGCAGACCTAGTGCTTTGGTAGCACTTTGGTCTGCACGGAGCTAGGTGACTACGGGTACTGGACGGCGTTTCGTCCGGTACTTGCAGGATAGTGGGTGGGTGGTTGGGTTATCGTCATGTCTCTTCTATGGGTTGTCTTCATCGGTGGTGGTATGGTTCTCATATTCACCCGTTATCTCACTGAGCGAATGGAAAGTTTACTCAGACGGCCAGTAGAGGAGCTCGGATTTCCCTAGCAAATCCAGTTACGCAAATAGTATTATTATTCATTGGTTACGGATATATTGGTAGAAAAAAATTGCTATCATACAAAATAACATAGGAATAGATCTAATGATTTTGTATAAATTGAGTACTTGGAAAGTTTATATAACCCGATTATTATCACAAGTCTGGAGTCGAGCATGAAGGTTTCTTGTATGTTATTTCCCCAAACTTGCTTTAAGTTTAAATTTGTATTGGAATGTTTAATTTTACTTTCTTGATTGACATATTAACAAGCTTATCAATGCAAAAAATCAGTTTTCAAAAAAAAAAAAAAATTAAAAGTCAATTTTTTAGAAAACGGCCAAGGGAATGATTTCAGATTTTACGGGAATTGTTTCAGGACAGATAAAGCTACCATTTCCCGTAGGAATTGAGAGAGTGCATGCATATTTCATTTAAAGGTGGTTCTAGCCTACTGTGCTTAGCTTAACACACCAATCGGATGAAAACAAGTAGGTAAGTTGTTTATAATGAGGATAATTTATTCATTTAATTATAATAATAACAATGTATGGAACCAATTAACACATTCTAATTCTACAGATATATTTTACAAGAACCAAGATACAAGAGTATTTATTGACGCATTTATTCAAATAAGTGCAGTTTTTTTTCAAATGATAAATATGTTATTAAATTACGTAGTTGTTTGAAAATTATATGAAAAACCATGATTTACCTCGAAATAAATTTATACAGGCGTAATGAAATTGCGTCAAGAGAAAAGTTGCATTTTATTTTAAATGTACGCCATTATTCATTACTGTTCTATCTTTCATATCTTATTACCTAATTTTCTGCGAATTTACGTGAATTCAGTGGTATGTTAAGATTACATACCTATCAACTGCCTCACTCGATTTTGGAATTCTAATTAGATGCGAAAATATGTAAAAATAGTTCATATAATATTTTCATATTGACCGAAACAAGTTTTCAGTAAATTACTTAATTTATAAGACAATTTCAATTAAGTACAGGGTGGACCAAATTAGATGGGATTTGAGGTTTTCTCTAAAACTATGGCAGATGGACAAAAACCAATATAGACGTTTTGAGCTCGATTTTTGAGAAACAAACAATGGCACAAATCACGATCGTATTTTTCGACTACCGAGTTTTTGAGTAGAATCCGTTGCTGATTAGTGCTTCGGTCTCGGCGAGACGAGACCGAGACTGGGCCAGTCTCGTATCGGGCTCGGGACCGTGCGTAAAGCATCGATCTCGTTATCGGTCTCGTACCCGAGACTCTCGGGTCTCGGTGCCCGTAACCTTAAACATCGCATATACTCGGCAACAGTGCAACGGTGTCGCGGTATCAAACAACAAACAATTTGTGCAATAATTTTAAGTGTCTTTTTTAATTGATAAAATCAAGAATATTAACATGCCGAAACGCAAACGGAACTGGACCTAGAGCTGAAAAAGAAAATGATGGAAAATGCACTAAACAAATTTTCCTCATATGTCTAAGATGGCACGAGATATATTTTCAGCGTGACAGCTACGGAAATAACGGAAACGTAATACGGAAACACCGAAACTGTTTAAATAAAGATTCTGCCAGGACCTTTATTCCGTAAAAGCGTGAAAGCACATTCCCCTAAGAAGTGGTCGGAGTTCACTTGAAAATCAATAAAAGGCTTTTCTGTAACTACGGGAGTAATCACCTCGTGCGAAAAATGCGTGAGCTTACTTCTACTAGTAAATCGTGAAGAAATCTGTCAGTTCCCCGAGAGTGATCCTAACCGTATTTTTATGACAGTTTGCGTCGGCCAAAAATTATTGTTGTTAGATCTGTGACTTAGAATGGACATTGGTGATTTGCTCATCACCAATAGTTAATAATAATATAATTCTTAGAAAATATTACAATTTCTCTTTTAGTTTATTATAGTCATATTTTTTTAAATATGTATTACCAATAACGAGGGTATATCCTTACGGAATCTTTGATCAATAAATAAATTCTAGGTTTACGAGATCTTCGTGATACCGAGGAGGATTTGGAAGGGGAACGGCAAATACTACATAAGATTAACCCTTTTGCATCATTAACCGACCAAGCATTTATAAGGAGATTCAGGGTCAGCAAAGAACTTGAATCACCATAGAGCATAAAGTAAATACTATCATTAAGTTTTATTTTCAAAGGTGGAACCAATAAAATAACAACTGAACACTGAACAGCTGATGCTTTTGCGCCAACGTAATTGGTTGTAAATTCGGCTATTCTCGCCGAATCACTTCACGTGCCTATTCACGGTATGCAATCTAGGACGGCCGGGTGAGATGCGTGTGATGGGAGTTCTCGCTTCGCACGATGAATGCTCACTCTCCCCATAATTACAGAATAGAGGTCCTGACGTCTTCTCTGTTTGAATTCATGGGCAACTTGTGGACTTACAGAAAAGCTTTAATTTTTTTTATAATACATTTTGTTATTACGTACTAAAATTATTTACGTATTAGATACATTATTTATTGTTTTTATTTTATAACTACGAGTATTAATAAACTCTTTTATTTATTTTAAGTTCTCTTCCATAAATCACCTATAAAAAAATATTTAATGGACACATTATCCCTTAAAGATATGTTCTTACAATGCAATGTGAAAAACACTGTAAGCATCTTCCTCTATATTTATTTTAATTTAACTCTATACTGATAGGAAAATATATTTTAAAAAAATGCACCGAGACCGATATTGAACGAGACTCTCGGGGGACCGGAGTCGGTCTCGCTCTCTGTCTCGGCCGCAAGGTCTCGGTCTTGCTCTCGGGCTCGGGGCTCGTTACGAGACCGAGAGCGAGACCGAAAAAATCTCGGTATCGTCAGAAGCACTATTGCTGATAAGAAGAAAATTATGTATGCCTCAGTTTTCGAGATATAGACATAACTTTTGTTTTCTTAAATGGAACATCCAATAAGTTATTTCATTATTCGATCACAACTTAAATTAGCTATCCAACGATATATCATATGCTAGATTTATTTCTAGGAGAAGTGGTTAATTTTCGAAGGATTTAATATATTTGTGAGGAGGCCATGGAAAACTATTAACAACAACATTTCTTATGATATAAAATAATTTTGCCAAAAATAGGAAAAACTAAACTACAATAAATGTTAAAATTGTCTTTCACTGACATCTATGCATTTTTTAACACCTTCTCCTTATAGCATTTGTTGCATTTCCAATCATGACAGGAGTTATTGTCTGAAACGCAGCTTATGTTTTGTTTTCCAATTCTTCTATGTTATTAGAACGTTCTCTACATATAATATTTTAAATAAAGCCAAAAGTCGACAGAGGTTATATCGGGAGATCTAGCTGGCCACAAGATAGGACCATTATTTCCTAAAAATTAAACAATATCTATACTACTTTGTTATTTATTAATGTCCAGTTAGCTAAATTAATTGTTAGTTATCACTTTAGATAACTTAGCTAACTAAACATTGATAAACTAGTCCTGAGTGATTATGCTCACTCACGATTAGTTTTTGACATTTACGATTATTTCGATTTTCTTTTTTTTACCATGGCCTTCTCAATAAATATTAGAAATGCGCAAATATGCATAGATGTCAATGGAAGAACATTTATTGTAATTTAGTTTTTCTATTTTTGTCAAAATTATTTTATATTAAAGAAGTGTTGTTGTTGTTAATAATAGTTTTCCATGGCTTCCTCACAAATATATTAAATTTTTCGAAAATTAACCACTTCTTCTAGAGATAAATATGACATATCATATATCGTCGGATTTAATTGTGACCGAATAGTCAAGGGTGTTCCTTTAAAAAAAAAAAAACAAAAGTTATGTCTATATCTCGAAAACTGAGGCGTGCATAATTTTCTTCTTATCAGCAAGGGATTCTACTCAAAAAGTGCCTTAAGAATGTGTTATCCGATTTTCGATTCGACACTTGGTAACTGAGATATAGAAGTCATCCAAGAATGTCAATTTTCCAAAAACGCTCTGTAGCTCGGTAGTCGAAAAAGAAAGACAATTGCGGTTTGCGCAATTGTTTGTTTCTCGAAAAACGAGTTCAGGACACCTATATTGGTTTTTGTCTATCTGTCATAGTTATAGAGAAAACCCCAAATCTCATATAATTGGGTCCACTCTGTACAGCAACCGAATAATGTATACAAGCATTATTTATTTAATTTAACTTTTCGTTTTTCTTCCTCATTTAATATTTGATGTTCCTTAAGTCGAATGATTACCTTTTTAGTAATCTTAACCGACTTTTATAGAGGGCCAGTCGAAAAGTGAGAAATTTTGAGTTTGGCTATTAATAACAAACACACTATATGAGTATCGAGCTAAAATTTTGTATAGAGGTATTTGAAACTACTGCGAATCGAATACGCTATCTAATTTTCCGGTAAACAATAGCCTAATAGTCGATCTCGAAATTTCGACATATTTAGAGGAGCTTAGTAAGTCTTGAAAATATGAAAATTACAAATTTTTAAAAACAGTCACAAAAAACTCATCGAGCATTATCTCAAAAGAAAAAAAAAAGAAAATCGGCCAACACGTTCCCGAATAACGGGTGTTGCGGTATTAAATAGCACACACCGTAAGAAAAAAATGCACATTTGGCAGTAACACGTATATGTCAAGAACGACCTATAATTCGACCGATTTGTACAGATGGATCGTCCAGTACTGTCTTATTTTAACACTAATTAACACATTTACGGACGATTTTTTAATATCTGCTATCAAATCGTTAAAATCTCCTGCCAAATTTGCTAGCATGAGAATAGCTGTTGAAATTTATATATCTTAGCCGGGAAAGAAGGACCACGATGAATTGAACTATCAATAATATCAAGCGGCACATATCATTGAGCGACATTGAGCGAAAAGACGGAATCAAAAGACTCAGAAGAAGAAGGAGATCTGTAGAAGCAGAAACACAAAACGAGGAGCATAAACACTCGATATCACGACACAATGCGGCAACGCATTTCACGAACACCTACGCTGTCCATCCCACACTCCTGTACCATGCGTCATGTGGCTCTCGCTTCTGACAACAAGCATGACCCTAATCCAACCCATCGTAAACGTAGCTGGTCTGGCGGTATATCTTGGGAGTGGCAGCAATGCCTAGCGTACGCTGGTAAATCGAATAAAAAAATTTGAATCACACAAGACCTTCTTTTCGATTGATAGTAACGTTAAATCTGTTAAATGTATTCCTTAAGTAATATTTATGTCTTCTTAACTCACTGAACGATCTTCAGCATTTGCTATTATTCTAGGAGCTAGTGTCGAAAAGCGAAAAATGTATCAAACCACTAACCGAAGTGGTTTGATGATAGTATTCGTCCAAACAAGCAAACTTTTCTTTTGTAAATATGGGCCTTAAGGGCCGGCAATTTATATTGCGGGCCTGTGAAAGATTGAACGTATTTCATCGTAATCAAACCACTACGTTCTTCGGTTTGACTGCAGTTGTAGGTGGAAGGATTGCATTGATACAGTCGGCGAGAGTTTTTTTTTGAGTAGAAATCTCTAGTGTTATTTTATTCTTGATTATTCAACGGTACTTACCCTCAAAAAATGCTGAAACCACTCCTACAATGGGTGAAAACGAGAATCTTCACTGCAAACTGATTTTAATCAAAATAACATTCGTCCTGTAGATTAGTTTATGATTACATGTTTTTGAAGACATGATGATGCAACAGTTATGCACACAGGGGGTGGAGGTGAGGGATAAATTCGCCCCTTAAATTTTAATAAAAGTTAATTTCGGATAAAGCCGAAAAATTTTTTCTACAGCGATGGGAACGAATATGTACAAAGAAGAATTTTGACTCCCTGGAAACTACTCTTTTCATCCCCATTTTAATGGGGGAGGGGGGGGTACTATCCAAAAAATGTTATATATTCCGATTTTTTTTTTCATAAAATCGCCAATATCTCGTTTTGAAGTATAACATCAAATAGGTAAAAAGAAAAATCGAGAAAATTCCTATCGAAATTTTCTAGTCCTATACTCATATTTTCCAACGGTACGCTTAGGAAAATGTATTAACCAATTTTTCCACGTATAAGAATTTATGTTAAAAAATTGTAATGACACGGTTTGTGTCTAAATATTCGAACTACCAGGACAGTCTTATCCGTATAAAAAGAAACTTTTTTTCCATTTTAGTAAGTTTGTAAGTTACAAAAATGTTTTACAAAAATGATAAAAAATGCAATCAATAAAAAAAAAGTAAACGCGTGTATGCTATCAGGTTACATCACCAAGAAAAAAATTGAATGGAAAATATGAGTATAGGACTAGAAAATTTCGATAGGAATTTTCTCGATTTTTCTTTTTACCTATTTGATGTTTTACTTCAAAACGCATATTTTATGAGATATTGGCGATTTTATGAAAAAAAATTTTAATATATAAAATTTTTTGGATAGTACTCCCTCCTTCCCTCCTCCCCCCAATAAAATGGGGATAAAAAGTTTCGAGGGAGTCAAAATTCTTCTTTGCACATATTCGTTCCCATCGCTGTAGAAAAAATTTTTCGGTTTTATTCGAAATTAACTTTTATTAAAATTTAAGGGGCGAATTTACCCCTCACCCCCACCCCCTGTGTAGAAGAAAGGGATGAATAACCGTTGCATCATCATGTCTTCAAAAATATGTAATCATATACTAATCTACAAGACGAATGTTATTTTGATTAAAATCAATCAGTTTGCAGTGTAGATTCTCGTTTTCACCCCTTGTAGGGATGATTTCAGCGTTTTTTGAGGGTAAGTACCGTTGAATAATCAAGAATAAAATGACACTGGAGATTTCTGCTCAAAAAAATGCTCGAAATTGCAATAGACAGCAATATAGTTAACGTTATTACGATTCACCCCCAATGGTGTAGCTTTGGGGGGGTTGATTTTAATAAAAATTCTCGCCGATGATCATACAATGTTTTACAGGGTGTTTGGAGGATGTAAAAATTTAGGCGATAGTTTTTAGCTTGAATTCCTTGTTTGACGACATTTACAGTGTAAACCTGGATTTTATGCTCATCATTGCCCCAATAACTCTTCCTGCTCTCTTTCAAAATTCCCGCCAATTGTATTCCTTTCATCTTTTGGATAATTGAAAACATTTTCAACAAACTTTGGCCGGTTTGATTACAATGCGATTCGGGTTTTTTTTTCTGAGTGCGCGCACCGCAACGCTCAATGAGAAAACTCTCGCCGACTGTATCAATGCAATCCTTTCACCTACAACTACAGTCAAACCGAAGAACCTAGTGGTTTGATTACGATGAAATACGTTCAATTTTTCACAGGCCCGCAATATAAATTGCCGGCCCTTAAGGCCCATATTCACAAGAGAAGTTTGCTTGTTTGGATGAATACTATCATCAAACCACTTCAGTTAGTGGTTGATAAATTTTTCACCTTTCGACACTAGCTCCTAGAATATATATTTACATATTGAGATGGGAAGATAATATGTCTACCAGCTCTTGGTTCACTAGGCATCCAAGATACTCTAAAACATTCATTTCCAAACACGATTTCTATATTCTGAAATTGAATCAGTCATCTTGTCGATCAAAGAAAGTGAAATAATTTTTTAGTAACATTACACAATTTTTTTGCAGGTGTGGTCGTTTATAATTTTCCCTAAAAATCAAACAGTTCCATGGCTTCTTCGGAGCCTGAAATTCTATCCGTTATTTCAGTTGTCATTTACAAACTGTAAATCAACATTCAACGAATCGAATGAATATTCATTCATGAAGTGAAATGAACGAGCAGTTACGCCACACTTTCAGCGGTTAATAATCAGCATATTGAAAAGAGTAAATATACTGAAATTCCTATTCAATTGCGTAGTACTGATTCCCTAAATGACTATTTTTTCCGCATTTAGTAAACTAACTAAATTGTGCGCAATAGGTTGATTACATGTTTCAGTAAAAATAAGCTTTGAATATAACTTAATAAGGTATGATGATATAATAAAAAAAAAGCCGCTGCCTAAGGAATCACTACTTCCACATCCAGATTTGCCACCCAAGTCTCTCACAACGAAAAAATTTTGTATGTGGAAATACTTGTTTATGGAACTTTAATAATATAATATTTGGAATCGTCTACCCCGAAAATCCATAAAACGATATCCCGCATCGGTAGTGGGGTGGGGGTAGTGATAGGGGGTGGCAGTGGGGAAGGATGAAGTAAAAAAAATATTTTGTGGCCTTTGGCTTCTGTTCACACTCTAAATGACAAGTTTTTTTCACTCCCTTTTATAATGGGGTGGCGGGGGGTAATAATGGGGGCGACTAATACTAAAAATTTTTTTGAGAAATTGCTTCTATCGTTTATACTAAATACCAATTTTATGGACTCTTACCTACTTGATTTACCTATTTACCCCCATTTACCACAATTTACCTCCCAACCCTTCAACGGAATAAGATGAAAATATATTCCAGTTCCAGATCTCGTTAAAATACATAGATAGTAACCGTGCGCACAAAAACAAAGTTACATGTAGTAGTATATGCCATGGTTTTCGAGAAAATCGATACTGAAGAAAATTCCAAAATTTGTATTTTCAATGCGCGCGAATTTTCGTTTATTTGAAATTTTTTGCGCGCGGCCTATAGAAAAAATTTAATTTCTCGAAAACCATACAAGCTAGGAAGAAAAATCAAAATGGTTTTTTTTCTTTGTTGGCTTTGGATGTCTCCATTCAGCTGCGATGATTTTTATAATAATAATAACAATAATTCAACCATTTATTAAATGTGTAACTGCTAACCTAACTAAATATTACTCTAACCTACGAATCAATCTAACCTAACACGAAGAACCAGATAATATGACAAGAAGTAGAGTAGCTTCGGCTAGACTTCGCCCTAGGTATTGTACTGAAATAAAGGCAATTTATTATTATTATTATTATTATTATTAAATAACAATCAGGGATTGTTGAACAAACAATGGGTTTTAAAGGGAATATAAAATACTCTCTTGTGTTGCCATTTTTGATGGCTATTGATATTTATTAGTATATAAAAATAACAATATAATACAGTTATCTCTTAATTTTTTGCGTCTCTAACTATTCACAGGCCCATAAAAAATAACTGACTCTAATATAAGTTATAAATGCATTATCTTTTAATTCAACGTAGTACTTCAATGCAGAAAAAGTTACGAATAAAAATATTCACATTTACAAATTTACCAGCATGTTGAAGTTAGCCAAATTTTGGTCAATTTCTTATTGCTTCCTAAAAATAAAAAAAGACCCAAACATCTTGAAAATTTAGCTCAAAAATTTTTTTTTTGAGTTTATATATCATATAACTATTGTTTCTAATCATTTAATAGTTAAAAAATTGCACGGCATTAGATTTATTTTATAAAATCAAGTTATGCAGATGTATATGTCATCCTGTGGTAGCGGTTGGTAAAATGCATTTATTAACTTGGTTTCAGATATGCTCAACCACAATACCGCAACTTTAAACGATCTTGATTTTTTTTAATGCAATGAGTGATACCTACATTTTGTCATATTTATTAGTTACGAATAGTATGATAAATATTGACATTCACAACGGAAAAAGTGAAAGCTATTAGCTCCACAAAAATTTGCACAATTCTCACATTTGTCCATTGTTACATTTTTTGAGTATAACCTTGCATTCTGTATAGTGCAAGGTTTTTTCATTGTGAGGGGGGGGGGGGGGTATAAGTTTAAAATTGAGTCTTTGGGGTCGACGGCCACCCATTTGGCTGCCATCTTGAAAAAAAAAGTGCTAACTGCTAACAGTTTTTGCCCTATATCTCCGTAGCGGTATATCTTACAAAAAAAATATAGAGGTTTCTTGTTTAGAAAAAACTCTTTGTTGTAAATTGAATAATTAAAAACTTATAACCCTTAGAAGATTTTCCACATTTAATTTTATATTCATACTTAAAATAGTACCGGATCTTTCTCTGCACGCGTCCGTACTTAAAACCGAATCCTTGGCCATTTCTTAGAATACCTATCATTAAACTTCTATTTAACTTTCTCTGTTTGTATGTATCTATTTGTATCTATGTTACGATGTAATACATAGATACATACATACATACGTACTAACAGAGCAAGTTAAATAAAAGTTTAATGATATTCTAAGAAATGGCGAAGGATTCGGTTTTAAGTACGGACGCGTGAAGCGAAAGGTCCGGTACCATTTTAAGTATGAATATAAAATAAAAAATTCGCTGCCCAAGGAATCACTACTTCCACATCCAGATTTTCTATCCAAGTCACTCACAACGAAAAAATTTTGTATGTGGAAATAATTGTTTATGTAACTCTAATAATATAATATTTGAAATCCTCTACCCCAAAAACCAATAAAACGATACCCCATATCGGTGGGGGGTGGTAGTGGGGGTGGATGAAGTAAAAAAATATTTCGAGGTTTCTGGTTCTTGTACACACACTAAATCACATTTTTTTTCATCCCCTTTAAAAATGGTGGTGAGGGTGGTAATGGGGGTGGCTAATGCCAAAATTTTTTTTTGAGACCTTAGCTTCTCTTGTATATACTAAATAACAATTTTATTGACTCTTACCTGCTTGATTCATTTATTTACTTCAAGTTTACCCCAATTTACCCCCCACCCTTCGACGGAACGAGATGAAAATATAATCTAGTTCTAGATCTCGTTAAAGTACATATGTGTACCAAATTTCAAGTCAATATCTCCAGAGTAAACGTGCGCACAAAAAAAAGTTACAGACAGACCGACAGACAGACAGAAATTTGTTTTCGCTAAAACTTAAAATCTCGACGTTTCATGACATTCTAAGCCTATTTGACACAGACTACATCAAGATTACATCTGAGAAATTTTATCAATTCAAACTTGGTGATAGCCCGCTAACAAACAACATCACGCGCATCAGAGAGCATAATGCACCATTTAAGATAAAACACAAATTACCATATCAGGCGTTGCCCATCTTCCGGCAACTTAACTAGCCAATAATCTCTCTTCCATACTCACGCAACTTTCAACTTTAACTTTTTCCTGCTCTTTTTTTATTTTTGTCATTTTTTGTTATTCACTGTTTTTGTTCTTTTAAATTCCTTTTCACTGCAACAATTTTAAATTATTAATAACAATTTTTTAATAAACAGAATATTTTTACTAGAAAATTATGTGGCAAAATTTAACCGCACGTTTTTTCGCATTACAAAAAAGGGTTTTTTGACTAACGATTTTTCCCTTGCCGTCAATTATGCTTTTATACATATTTTACAATAGCGTCTTTTGCATACATTAATTATCTTAAGTAGTTTTTCTTTATACCTAATTAATCTTATACACATTTTAATTCGTTTTACTGCGAAAGGAGTTTGTGTTCAATTTTCAGTTGTTTATAATCTGAACTGGCCTCGTCCCGTCCAGCCTTTCAATTCCACGGCGCCTCGCACCGTGGATGTCTGGCTGGCTCCGATGCGTGTGCTTGGGGAGGAAATTTTTATTTATTATTTAATTTGAAATAAAGTTTATTTGATTTGATTTGATTTGAACAATAAGAATTTTAAAAAATTTTTTTGTCGTTACTGTACTTCCACTGGATGTGGAAGTAATTAAATGTGAAAACACTTTTTAAAAACGAGCTTTGATCCCTTCGCAGCACTGTAAAATCCTTCAGAATTAAGGAAATTAAAAAAGTATAAATGTAATCCTCTATAAAAAACGTGATATATTTTTTTGTTAAAATTGAAGAAAGTTTTATCCTTAAAAAAAATTTTGTGACTTCTATCTTCAAAGGGTTACAAGTTTTTAATTATTTAATTTACAACAAAAAGTTTCTCTAGTAAAGTAGAGAATGGTAGAGAATTCGATTCTGAACAAAAAACCTTTTTATAAATTTTTTGTAAGATGTATCGTTACGGAGAGAGGGTAAAAACTATTAGCCCCCCCTTTTTTCAAGACGGGCGCGGTGGGCGGCCAAACGGGGTAACCGCCGGCCCCAAAAACTCAATTTTAAATTTATACTACGAAAAAGAAATCGTGTCCTATATACAATGCAAGGTTACATGTAACATTTCAATGTAATATATGTTGCATTTCAGAATTTAATTTACAATAGGTATAACTAAACATTTTTAAAAAATCAATGGAGTTGAGATCTAAAAAAATATGTAGTTATTTAAGAAAAGATAAATATCTGTTGATTTATTAACATGACAGTTCCTATGATTATACGTGCTGTGGTTAGAACTTTTCTAAATACCAGATGCTTATACATACATATATAATTTTAGTTAAGAGTGAAACAAAAATGCAGAAAACACAAAACACCCTGGCACTATCAGACAAATAATAACCTATGAAGCCAAATTCAATGATAATATTAATGATAATGATAACGACAGCGTCAGCAAAGTTAAGAACAACAAGAATAACCAGGACAAGGAGAACAACAGAAGTACCGCATTAGCACTGGCGATGGTGATGGCGGTGGCGGTGGCGTTGACGATATCGATAACGATAACGTTAACGATAATGATTACGGTACCGATAATAATTTAATAATTGAGCATTATTTTAAACAGCTATATTACAAAGATAAATTCCAGTGACATGGAGATGAAAAGCATCAGAAGAAACATAAAGAATAAAAACGAATATAAATAAAAAAAGAAACTAGTGGGAGCATTATACTTTTCGCCGATTTACTAAGCTTTTTATATAATTGTTACATATTCTATAGGACACTCTTCGCGGTTTTCTTGTAAATAACGTTAGTTTTTGGACATTCTAAATTTTGTGATACCAACTTTGCTGCGAAAAAAAATGTTATGAAAAAAAAGTTAAAAAAAAAACCACCTCTGAGGGATTCGAACACACGACCTTTGGATTCAACTTTAGCCATTGGACCATCACACATTACTACAAAAATTGTCTGTAATGGATAGAACTATATTTCAACGGATTAGATATATTATTATATTAGTATATTAGTAAAATGTATAAATAAGAAAAAATTATAGAGAATAACATTTCGCAAGATTTCTATTTAAGTACAAGTGACAAAAATTAAGAGTTTTTTTTTATTATTTAAATGATTAATAACATTTTTATTTACTGATTGATTTTTTCAAAAACAATAGGGTTCTTCCTCTAGCCAATTTACTTTCCAAATTTCAATACAATCGGATTTTTCTTTCTTAAGTTATCGTGCTTACAAGAAACGTGACGGACGGTCATACGGACGGACAGACGGACGTACAGACGGACTGACAGGCGGACGGACGGACGGACATTTTGACAGTTGTTCAGAATTCGTTCACAAACATAATGATATGAAAATTTTTTCGCTACGAGCGATATTTACTATTTTAGAAATGTGCCGATCAAAATGCAATATACTGGTATCGTTTTTTCGAAGAGAAGGTATAATAATAAAATAGTAGCAGTAACGTCTTTACATTTAATAAATTCTTTTACATTATATGGATGAATTCCTAATTACAAATTAAGAAGTTCTTTCATCAGGATCATTTTTAATTACCTTAATCTGTGAATAAGCAGATTAAAGTTATTGCGTCTAGTGGTATAACTACTGATATTGTTCAACAATTAATAAACTCTTTGAAATAGTTTCCACAAACATCAAAATACTTGAACACTACATATGAATGCTATCACTTGACTCTAGTTTCACCAACCATGTTGGGATCATCTAGAGTTTGATAAAACTAGTTTAATCATCTTCAGATGTTTTCAACATTCTAAGTATGACTTCAACCAACCTAATGCTGTCGGTCTAAGTCCACATATTTCAAGTTTTTGCAGTGAAATTTCGTAATTAGTGCTGTCACAAGCTATTGATAAACCTATAAGAATATAGCTAAAGGGATTTGACTTTCTTCAAGGATTGTTAAAATTTGAGTTTTAGCTGTTGTTGACTATTCTTATCTATTCACTTTACCCTGAATGGTTTAACATGTATGGGTATCACCACAACTAATTTCAGTGATTCTCCTGACCAGATATCCAGATATCCAGATCCCGGACACCCTGACCTTCATTTTACTTCCACGTCCAGTGGAAGTATAGTAACGACAAAAAAATTTTTAAAAATTTTTATTGTCCAAATAGGCTTAAAATGTCATGAAACGTCGAGATTTTAAGTTTGAGCGAAAAAAAAATTTCTGTCTGTCGGTCTGTCTGTAACTTTTTTTTGTGCGCACGTTTACTCTGGAACCGTTTAAGATATTGACTTGAAATTTGGTACACATATGTACTTTAACGAGATCTAGAACTAGATTATATTTTCATCTTATTCCGTCGAAGGGTTGGGGTGTAAATTAGGGTAAATTTGGGGTAAATGGGTAAATCAAGCAGGTAAGAGTCCACGAAATTGGTATTTAGTATATACAAGAGAAGTTAAGGTCTCAAAAAAAAATTTTTGACATTAGCACCCCCACCCCCTTATTAAAGAGGACGAAAAAAATTGTGATTTAGTGTATGTACAGGAACTAGAAACCTCAAAATATTTTTTTACTTCATCCACCCCCACTACCACCCCTCCTATCACCACCCCCCCCACTACCGATGTGGGGTATCGTTTTATGAGTTTTTGAGGTAGAAGATTTCAAATATTATATTATTAAAGTTCCATAAACAATTATTTCCACATACAAAGTTTTTTCGTTGTGAGTGACTTGGATAGAGAATCTGGATGTGGAAGTAGTGATTCCTTGGGCAGCGGTTTTTTACTTCCACATCCAGTGGAAGTAATAGTAACGACAAAAAAATTGTTAAAAATTTTTATTGTTCAGATAGGCTTAGAATGTCATGCAACGTCGAGATTTTAAGTTTGAGCGAAAAAAAATTTCTGTCTGTCGGTCTGTAACTTTTTTTGTGCGCACGTTTACTCTGGAACCGTTTGAGATATTGACTTGAAATCTGGTACACATATGTACTTTAACGAGATCTAGAACTAGATTATATTTTCATTTTGTTCCGTCGAAGGGTTGGGGTGTAAATTGGGGTAAATTTGGGGTAAATAGGTAAATCAAGAAGGTAAGAGTTCATAAAATTGGTATTTAGTATATACAAGAGAAGCTAAGGTCTCAAAAAAAAAAATTTGGCATTAGTCACACCCATTACCACCCCCACCCCATTATTAAAGGGGATGAAAAAAAAAATGTGATTTAGTGTGTGTACAACCAGAAACCTCAAAATATTTTTTTATTTTATCCACCCCCACTACCACCCCCACCCCACTACCGATGTGGGGTATCGTTTTATGGGTTTTTGGGGTAGAGGATTTCAAATATTATATTATTAAAGTTCCATAAACAATTATTTCCACATACAAAATTTTTCGTTGTGAGTGGTTTGGATAGAAAATCTGAATGTGGAAGTAGTGATTCCTTGGGCAGCGGTTTTTTAATAACTTCACTATATCTATTATTTCAGTTTCAAAAATATTAACTTATTTCGATTCATTTTGACGTTATTATTAGAGATAATTTTAGGGAGATTTTTTGTTAATTTCAACTTCTGCGTCAGTAAAATAAATGATCCGATACTCGAAGAAAATCTCTCATGTAAGCTAAATCAACCGAACTAATGTGTAGCATGTTCTGCACATCCAATCTTTACATCGTGAAATCTCCCTTTTTTCTCAGCCGTTCTTGATGAAAAGAACATAGTTTTCAACATTTTCTGCATTTTGACGCCATTCAAAAAATGCGTTTGCTTTTAGGTAGCTGGGAGTTACCGAAAATGTGACGAAATAAACGAAGGCTTAATATAAAGTTAACGTTCTCATAAAAAAAAAATATTGGAATATATTTACATTTAACATTTTAACTTCATTCCCTCATGGCAAATGAATCAATAGAATGTTGAAGAAAAAGTGTACCTAGTGGTTGAGTTTACAATCGAACGCTCGTTTACGGGGGATATTATTACAAGGTGTTAAAAGAGCGAGGAATTATTTTTACTTTAATTAAGTTTTCAAAATCTACCCGCTCAACCTCACTCCCTATATTTTCATAGTCATGCTATCTCATATATATATATATATATATACTGGTAATGAGGATTCATGTGTTAAATTCAATTAGACTCATTATAGCCGTTTTAGAGAAAAATATTATTTTCTGCTTTTTACCATGTTTTAGGGCACCACTTTTTCAACATTTTAGCTAGGACTAATTTTGTTGTTTTGCTTCGAGGTTTGACCGTCCTAGTTGCGTATGCAAAATCAATGCAATGGATGCAATTTGCGATCTTAAAAACACATACGACAGAAAGTTAATTCTCAAAAACTTTTTTTGGGTTCAGTGAATTTAAAAACGTGTAAATCTTGTGAGAAAGTAACATTATTCAATGTATTGGACATATAGCTTGTACGTTTCCATTAAAATTCACAGTTGTATTATTTGCTTTATCAAATTTCTTTGGTTGCCTTTGATATATTAATATACCTCCCGCAAATATGATAACAAAAATGTATTAATAATTTTGCATTTGATTGACACACTTCTAACAAGGTACCTAATATCGCTGGTAAAGTAACATTTTTTTATGTGTGTTAGTGTTTTAGTGTGTTGTAATCGAATTCTGAATTCAGTCCGTCTATTCGTCCGTCCGTTACGTTTCTTATAAGCATGAAAGCATAACTAAGGAAAGATCTGACCGGATTGAAATTTGAACACTAAATTAGTGTCAGTCGCATGAAGGTAGAGCTCTATTGTATTTGAAAAAAATCAATTAGTAAAATATCAAAGTTATTAACCACTTTAATACACAACAAGACGGGGGGACGACATACAGAGGCAAGCCGGCATGAATTGGATATTAAGTGTTCAGGATAGACAGCGGTGGAGAAACATGAAGGAGGCCTCTGCCCCATGTTCAGGAGTGGACGAGAACGGGCTAAAGAAGAAGAAGAAACATTTTCATAAAAGGAAATATATCTGAGGAGGTTATCTGTTGGAGGTTTGATGAAATTCACTGTATAGTATACTAACGAACATTTCATCAACCGAGATTATCGGGAGACAATTAAGGTTACAAGCACAGCAAATATACCAAAAAACCCTTATTTTCAGAAAAAATTGCGAAGAGCAATGTTCCACAACAAATATATAGAAAATTCAATAATCCAGCGAAGAGTATGTTTATATCTATAATTTATTCAGGAAAGGAGGATATGTTGATTGATTGATTGATTTGATTGATTTACCAGAGTGTGGTAGGCATTGCTGCCACTCCCAGGGTTATTCAGATGGGCCTGCTACGTCCACGCTGCACAGTGGAAAAAATATGCCCTTTTTTGGACAAAAATCTGCCGACAGTAGAGATTTCAATGAAATTAAATTTAAAAAATGGCATATACTCTTAAGACATTGTACTTTAGAGTAGTGCTGCGGCAAAGTGGTTCTGGGTTAACCTAACCTAAAAATCGCAATTACTTCCACATCCAGTGGAAGTATAAAAATAACAAAAAATTAAAAAAAAATGTTATTGTTCAATTAAGCTTAGAATGTCATGAAACGTCGAGATTTTAAGTTTGAACAAAAAAAGTCTGTCTGTCTGTACGTTTTTTGTGTGCACGATTATTCTGGAATCGTTTAAGATATCGACCTGAAATTTGATACACATATGTATTTTAACGAGATCTGGAACTAGATTATATTTTTATCTTATTCTGTTGAAGAGTTGGGGGGTAAATTGGGTAAATGGGGGTGAATACGTAAATCAAGCAGGTAAGAGTCCATAAAATTGGTATTTAGTACATAAAAGAGAAACTAATGTCTCAAAAAAAAAATTGGCATTAGCCACCCCCATTACTACCCCCACCCCATTATAAAAGGAGGTGAAAACAAATTATCCTAGGTGACCATTCGAAAGCTTACTTTAAAGAGGAAGATTAAATGATGTATTTATTAGAAGAATCTTATACGTAACCTAAAAAGTTGTGAAAATAGTCATTTTTTAAGTACTTAACCTAAAATATTTTAAAATCCTGACATGATGGGCCAATTCTGAGGCAAGATTCGGATTTAGCGCGAAAAATTACTTCGGAAATTGGATAACGTTAGGATTAAAACTTTTGGGTTTATGACTGTTATTTAATACATACAATTTTTCACTTATAAGTTATATTGGGTTTAAAGCTGTTAGTTAGGTAAAATAAAATCATGTGTATAAAAAACTATCCTTATTTTTACCTCTCAGTAAAATAATATTTACTAAACGCAACTAGTGACGAATATTTGGAATATCGTAATTTTTAAATCAACCATTGATAGGATGCGAGTAAGATTAAAGATGAGATCAGAATCAAAAAACCCTGAAGAACAACTTTTGATCACTTAAACGTTATTTCAATTGAATCTCGAATTTTCACCACCTTAAACTTTCAACTTCTAGTTTAACTCCTTAAAAGGGTTATGGTTCATACGTTAAAAATGATTCAAGAAACTTAAGCAGTTAACTTATGATCCCATAAAAATGAAATTGGTATCCAATTTACATGAACACTACTTCTTTTGTTTGTGACTCTCGACCAAGGTGGTAAACGCAGAATAAAGAGAAAGAAACCGCTGCCCAAGGAATCACTTCCACAACGAAAAACACAATTGTAGGTGGAAATAATTGTTTATGGAACTTTAATAAAATAATATTTGAAATCGTCTACCCCAAAAACCCATAAAACGGTATGCCACATCGATAGTGGGAAATTGGGTGGTGGAAGGGGGGGTAGTGGGGGTGGATGGAGTAAAAAATAAATTGAGGCCTTTGGTTCTTGTACACATACTAGATCACAATTTTTTTTCATCCCCTTTTATAATGGGGTGGGGATAGTAATGGAGGTGGCTAATGTCAAAAATTTTTTTGAGACATTAGCTTCTCTTGTATATACTAAATACCAATTTTATGGACTCTTACCTGTTTGATTTACCTATTTACCCCCATTTACTACAATTCACTCCCCAACCTTTCAACGGAATAAGATGAAAATATAATCTAATTCCAAATCTAGTTAAAATACATATGTGTACCAAATTTCAAGTAGATATCTTAAACGGTTTCAGAGTAATCGTGCGCACAAAAAAGTTACAGGCAGACCGACAGACAGACAGACATTTTTTTGCTTAGACTTAAAATCTCGATATTTCATGACATTCTAAGCTTATTTGAACAATAGAAAATTTTTAACATTTTTTGTCGTTTCTAAACTTCCACTGGATGTGGAAGTAATATCTGGAATTTTTAGGTTAGGTTAACCCAAAGCCACTTTGCCGTAGTACTACTCTAAAGTACAATGTCTTAAGGGTATTTGCCATTTTTTTAATTTAATTTGATTGAAATCTCTACTGTCCGCAGATTTTTGTCCAAAAAAGGGCATATTTTTCCCACTGTGCGCTGGGTTGGACTTAGGTCATGCTTGTTGCCAGCGGCGAGAGCCACATGGCTCATAGTAAACGAATGTAGGGAGGCGTAGGTATTTGTGAGATGCGTTATCGCATTGTGTCGTGAGGGAGCGTTTAAGCTCCCTTTTTTGTATTTTTGGACCTGGACTTCTGCCTCTTCTGAGTCTTCTTGTGAAATATGTTACCGCGTTGTGTCATAATATGGAGTGTTTATGCTCCTCTTTGTGTTTCTGCTTCTTCGAATCTTCTTTTTCTGAGTCTTCTGATTCCTCGGTTTCCGATTGTGGTAGAGTATTTATCGTTGCGATTTCTTTGTGGTGTTCATTATTTGATCCTGACCCTCTCAGTTGTTGTTCTCCTCTGTAGTATGGTCTCCCTATTTTTAGTTTGTTGATGTTCGGTGCTAGCGCTTTCTTCAGTAGATGTGTTGACCCCCTTCCTTGGATATGTTGCCAGTACTACATTACGTACATTTCTATCCTTAGTGTTGATGTTTTATCGCTGTTTTCGTCTTGTTGTTTTTGCGAGTAGTTGGACGATGCCCCTTTCTGCTCTTCTCAAAAACTTCTTCCGTTGGCTTTTGTTGTTGCCGCGTTTTTTGACCCCATATGTCATCGTTGGCCGTTTGACGGCTATGTACATACATTTGGTAAGGTCCCATGATCGTTTATTTTTCTCAGTGAACGGTATGATTGCCCTTGTGACTCTGTATACCGTTTTGATTCTCTTCTTTACCACATTCCAGTTGGTTCATCAGGTCTGTTCCTAGGTATTTCAATTTGTTCGTTGTTCTTAGGGGGTATTTTATGTTCCTCTTCGCTGGTCCAACTCTCTTTATTTTTCTCAGTGAACGGTATGATTGCCCTTGTGATTCTGTATACCGTTTTGATTATCTTCTTTACCATTTCTCTACGTTCCAGTTGGTTCATCAGGTCTGTTCCTAGGTATTTCAATTTGTTCGTTGTTCTTAGGGGGTATTTTGTGTTCTTCTTCGCTGGTCCAACTCTCTTTTGTTTCGCTCCATTATTAGGCTTTTCTTGAAGTTTGTTTTCAGTCTAGATGTGTCCTCCGGCGATTAGGAGATCATCGACGTATGTGTGTGTTTTCTTAGAAAATACCAAAATACCATTTTTCTGAAAGAAGCCTGCACCACGCATACCCACGCATACCTCCGTGAAGTGCTGCGAGAATTCAGTTTTGTACCAGAATAGATAAAGTATTTAGCTGTTTTTTAATTATTTATTATTACATTTACAAATGTTAGAAAACCTGTTCTAAACCTGATTGACTGATCTTCCACTTTTAATTCTACTTTTAAAAGTAACAGTAGTATGTAATCTAAATGAGTACTATACGTATACATTACACAAGTTAGAAAAATGTATAATTTATATTATTCACTATCATGTAAAACTGAATGAAGGTGGAAAGATAGGCCGCACAGATACACAAAATAATAAAACAAATCATTTACAATGCACTGGAGTAAGAGATAGATAAAAATTGTGCTTAAAAGCTGTTGCTAGAAATGAAATTCATATGTGTTTCTAATATTTAATTTAAATATCAACAAATATTCTGGGATTTCGCAACGAGAAAATTTAATTTTTCACAGTTTCACAGAAAGTTTGGTAATTAGGTATTTCCGCACCCACGTTTTGTTGTGATCTCCACTACTACTACTCCACATTGGCTATGAACCATCCCACCTACTTTAGTTGATAGGCTGAATGAACTTGCTTATTATTCATTTTTATAATGTTTGTTGTCCCTAAACCGCAAATCAGAATCGTTACCAATTATGAAGAATTATGCAACTATGCAATTCTTGCACGTGATGTAGTGATGATGCGGTAAAAAATCCTGAGGCACCAATTATAAGTTTTATTCATAAATTATTTAACAATATTGGGTAATTGTATTGACTTAACATTGTTTAAATCTTACACGAACACAATAATTGGAATGATTTATCTAAGAATTTATTAAAGTGAGGTATACTAAGACCCGAGTCAAAACTAAATATAATAATCAGTATATCAATGATGACTACTGATAACAGTTTTAATTGTTTATTAGTAAATATGTTTAGCTTTATTTTAACTGACTAAATACCTATGAGAAAGACTAATTGAAATTTAATTTCATTGTTAATAGTTCCAATGTTTACAATTCAAAGTTGATTGATTTCCGCTGCTAATTAATATTATAACGTTAGACAAACAGCGAAAATATGGTGATAAATTATTCTAACCACAAACAACAAATTAAGTTCGATTTTACCATGTTATAAAATTTATTAGTTTGAATTTAATTCATAATTAATAATTCTCAAAATTAGGAATTAAAAAATTAGGAATATTGAAAGAATATTAAAATTATTACAGCACATTCGTAGCAACAAAAATACATTCCAAACATGCACTGATTGATTGATTGACTAATTTACCAGCGTGCGGTAGGCATTGCTGCCACTCCCAGGGTTATACAGCTGGGCCTGCTACGTCTACGCTGGGTTGGATTAGGGTCATGCTTGTTGCCAGCAGCGAGAGCCACATGGCGCATGGTAAAGGAATGTGGGATGGGAGGGCTAGGTATTTTTGAGATGAGTTACCGCATTGTGTCGTGAGGGAGCGTTTAAGCTCCCTTTTTTGTATTTTTGGTTCTGGACTGCCTCTTCTCGGTCTTGTTGTGAGATATGTTGCCGCGTTGTGTCGCTGCTGTTTGTGCTCCTCTTTTAGTATTTCTGCTTCTAGAAATCTTCTTCTTCTTCGGAGTCTTCTGAATTTTCCGTTTCTGATTCTGGTAGAGTATATATCGCTGCGATTTCTTTGTGGAATTCATTTTTTCCCTTCGCTTTTCTTTCCCAGTATGTTTGGTCCTTTCCCAGTTTGTTCATAATCCTCTCGATTGTTGTTTTCCACGTGTAACATGGTCTCCCTATTTTTAGTTTGCTGATGTTCAGTGTTAGTGCTTTCTTCAGTAGATCTGTTGGTTCCCTTCTTTGGACGTGTCCCCAGTACTTCATTGTGTAGATTTCTATCATTTCTATCCTTTTTTGTGATTGTCTTCCCTTCTAGTAGTGTTAATGTTTTATGTCGCTGTTTTCATTTTGTTGTTTTTGTGTTTAGTTGAATGATATCTCTTTCAGCTCTTCTCAAACTTCTTCTGTTGGTTTTTGTTGTGGCCGCGTTTTTAACTCCATATGTCATCATTGACAGTATGATGACCTGACATTCACAAATACAGCACAAGAAACAACAATAAATTTTAAATAAAAAAATGCAGCAGTGCTTATTTCTTCACCTATCTACATTTGTTTATAACGAAGTATACCTATTGGTATATAGAACTGTTATATATAATTAATTTACATATTTTTTTACATCCACATCCAATGGAGGTATAGTATCAACAAAAAAAAAATTTGAAAATTTTTATTGCTCAAATAGGCTTAGAATGTCATGAAACATCGAGATTTTAAGTTTGAGGGAAAAAAATTCTGTATGTGGGTCAGTCTGTAACTTTTTGTGTGGGCACGATTACTCTGGAAC
The DNA here is from genome assembly GCA_936432065.2 of Rutpela maculata. NCBI lineage: Eukaryota > Metazoa > Arthropoda > Insecta > Coleoptera > Cerambycidae > Rutpela > Rutpela maculata. Next base: position 93,512,993 of record OW386285.2, on the reverse strand, counting down.
CATTTGAGATATTGAATTTGGTACACGTGTGTATTTTAACGAGATCTGTAACTAGATTATATTTTGATCTTATTCAGTTGAAGGGGGCAAATTGGGGTAAATCGAGGTAAATAGGTAAATTAAGCAAGTAAGAGTTCATAAAATTGGTATTTAATATATACAGTGTGTCCCACTTTTCACGGTAACACTTACGTAGCTCGGTTATTAATAAATCGATTTATTTTAAACTTGGTTAAGGTATATACCTCTTGAAGGTAACTAGAAGCACATATATCTATTTAATTTATTCCATTGACGTGCGGACTAAGGGGGTGAAAATGAGGTAAAGGGCATAGCCGGATAAGTAGGGTGAAACGGCTCCCGGCTCTATTTTCATTGAGAGAAGGAATATAATTAGCAATAAGTGAAGGGAACAATTTTGCAAAATATTAACGCAAACGGGTGGCGCGTTTCACGGGGTGACAAGGGGGATGAAATGTTGGACAAGTATTGGAGAGGATTCTCAGAAAAAATTGTCGGCCAATTTGAGAAAGAACTAAGGGCGAGAAGACATCGGTATACTTTTCAAATATTTTAAGGGTAATTTCCCCTCGTTGCACCACATTCAAAATTTTTTTGTGGTGTGTACTTTCACCCCCATACAACATATTTTTTTCGCAGCGTGGTCGGAACATTCCGTCATAGTGAAAAAAAAAAATCACGTCCGTGGTCTTTCGAGACTATAGTCCATGTAATGAAGGCAGAAAGAGTGTAAATATTTCGTGCAAAGACGAGATTACCTTTTCTTCCCGTTTTCGAGGGTGCTGAACACGATGGAAGTGGTGGGAGGAGTTTTTGACCGCCGCAATCCCCTGAAACGGCCAAAAACCATCCCTTTATGAATTCTTTTATGTTTTCATATATAAACGGGTCTGGGGAGTGACTTATCGGCGGGTTATACTTGAAATAACATGGAAGGGGGTTATAGAGTAAGTGGAATCCAGACAGCAGGCCGAGGGGGTTGATTAAACCCTACCGAGGAGTGGAATCATTTTTTTTTCAAATGATTCGGTTCAAACGCGTATCCCCCCATTTTCGGGGTCGCCGATCACGGGAAAAATATCCATTTTTTAGCTTCAACTCCTCCTCATCCTTCAAACGGGCAGAAACCACCCCACACACACCAGAAAGCATGCTATACAGGATTTACAGGTTTTTCGGCACATGATCGTTATTCCTCTGGATATCACTTTATCTTTCACGGAAGAGAAGGCGGTAACGACCTCGGGGGTTGCTTCAACCATTCTAAGAGGTGTAAAATTACACTTTGGATCGTAAATACGCCTTCCCCCGTTTTCGCAGGCACTGATCACGATAAAAATATAATTAATGAATTTTATACCCCTTGGAAGGGTTGAAGCAACCCCCGAGGTCGCTACCACTTTCTCTTCCGTGAAAAATTAAGGGATATGCACAGGAATAACGATCATGTGCCGAAAAAATCATAAATCCTGGATAGCATGCTTTCTGGTGGTTTCTGCCCGTTTGAAGGATGACGAGGGGTTGGAGCTAAAAATGAATATTCTTTCCATGATCAGCGACTCCGAAAACGGGGGGATACGCGATCGAACCGAATCATTTGAAGAAAAATGACTTTCCACCCCTCGCCTCGGGAGGGCCTGTTGCCTGGATTCCACTTACTCTATAACCCCCTTCCATGTTATTTCAAGTATAACCCGTCGATAAATCACTCCCCAGACCCGTTTGTATATGAAAACATAAAGGGATCCCCATAAATGGGATGGCTTTTGGCAGTTTCAGGGGCGGTCAAAAACTTCTCCCACTACTTCCATCGTGTTCAGCACCCTCAAAAACGTGAGGGAAAGGTAATCTCGTCTTTGCAGAAATATTTACACTCTTTCTGCCTTCAATACATAGACTACTAGTCTCGAAAGACCACGGACGTGATTTTTTTCAGTATGACGTAATGTTCCGACCACGCTGCGAAAAAAATATGTTATATGGGGGTGAAAGTAGACGCTACAAAAAAATTTTGAATGTGGTGCAACGGGAAGTTACCCTTAAAAATATTTGAAAAGTATACCGATGTCTTCTCGCCCTTAGTTCTTTCCCAAGTTGACCGACAATTTTTTCTGAGAATCCTCTTCAATACTTGTCCAAGATATATTTTTTCCAAAATTTTCGGTTGCTGCGTTTGGCACAAAAAATTGATACTTTGGATTTCATCCCCCTCGTCACCCCGTGAAACGCGCCACCCATTGCGTTAATATTTTGCAAAATTCTTCCCTTCATTTATTGCTAATTATATTCCTTCTCTCAATGAAGATAGGGCCGGGGGCCATTTTACACTACTTATCCGGCTATGCTCTTTCAGATAAATTGTATTAGGAATATTTTTTTAAAAAGATTACCACTGTCTCATAGGGCATCCTTTAAAACACCTTTTTGCCAAATTTTGTTAAAATATCTCCAGTAGTTTTAGAGGTATAAACAGGTACATATGACGTTTTGTCAAGAATTAATGGCCTTTAACTCGGAACAAGGTGAATTTAGAAACAAAGTTATTTCACATTTTTTGCTACAAATTTGAAGTCATAATCATAAATATCTTCGTACTCGCCAAAAACGCTAAGAAAAAATAAATAAATAAATTTTAAATTTAAAAATTTATTTTTTTTATTTTAACAAAATTTGGCACAAAGGGTATTTAAAGGATGCCCTATGAGATAGTGGTAATCTTTAAAAAAAAATCCATAATACAATTTACCTGAAAATTTACCCTATTTTCACCGCGTTAGTCCGCATGTCTATGGAATAAATTAAATAGGTATATGCGCTTCAAGTATAACCAAGTTTAAAATAAATCGATTTATTAAGAACCGAACTACGTAGGTGTTACCGTGAAAACTGAGACACACTGTATAAGGGAAGCTAAGGTCTCAAAATTTTGGCATTAGCCACTCCCATTAACAACCCCCACCCCATTATTAAAGGGGGTAAAAAGAATAAAATTGTCATTTAGTGTGTGTACAAGTACCAAAGGCCTTACTTTATCCACCTCTACTTCCACTACCGATGTGGTATATCATGTTATGGGTTCTTGGGGCAGACGATTTCAAATATTATATTGTTAAAGTTCCATAACCAATTTTTCCACATACAAATTATTTTCGTTGTGAGAGATTTAGATAGAAAATCTGGATGTGGAAGTAGTGATTCCTTGGGCAGCGGTTTTTATATTTATATACTAGCTGACCCAGCAAACGTTGTTTTGCCATATAAATTATAAATTTTTGTCCAAAAAATAAAAAAGAAAATTTCTGGATAGGGCCACCCTTATCACCTACGGGTATAAAAAATAGCCTATGACCTATTCTCAGACCTACCAAATATACACCAAAAATTTCATAAAAATCGGTCAAGCCGTTTCGGAGGAGTTCGATAACAAACACTGTGACACGAGATTTTTATATATTAGATTACTTCCACATCTAGTATAGTAAAAAAAAAATTTGGAAATTTTTATTGTTCAAATAAGTTTAGAATGTCATGAAACGTCGATCTGTTTGTCTATAACTTTATTGTGCGCACGATTACTCTGGAACCGTTTAAGATATTGACTTGAAAGGTACACGTATGTACTTTAACGGGATCTGGAATTAATTTTCATCTTATTCCTTCGAAGGGTTGGGGGGTAAATTGGGGTAAAGGGAGGGTAAGAGTCCATAAAATTGGTATTTAATATATACAAGAGAAGCAAAGGTCTCAAAAAAATTTTTGGCATTAGCCACCCCCATTACAACCCTTACCCCATTATTAAAGGGGATGAAAAAAACTATGATTTAGTATATGTACGAGAACCAAAAACGTCAAAACATTTTTTTATTTCATCCACCCCCACCTCGAGTACTATAGATGCTCAAGTAGTATGAATGCGCAATGGGTTTCCACGAGTAAATTGGATGTACAGTGGCTTACCTTCAGTAGTATGGGTGTGTAGCAGGTTTTCTCAAAGAAAATGCTTGTGCTATGCTATGCAGTATGTAGTCCACGGCACATAATGATTTTTTACATTTTTGTAGAAGCATACTAACGCAAAAATTTTTTTTGAAAATTTTCATTGTTCAAAGAGGCTAAAGAATGTCATGAAACGTCAAGATTTTAAGTTTGAGCAAAAAAAAATTTTGTCCGTCGCATCGGTCTGTCTGTTGGTCTTGCAACTTTTTAATGCTTACGATTACTCTGGAACCGTTTAAGATATTGACTCAATATTTGGCACACGTTCGTATTTTAACGAGATCTGGAATTATATATTAATGGTATTCCGTTGAAGAGTTGAGAGGTAAATGGGGGTAAATAGGTAAATCAAGCAAGTGAGAGTTCACGAAATTGGTATTTAATAAATATAAGAGGAGCTAAGGTCTCAAAAAAATTTTGGCACCTATTACCACCCTCACCCCATTATTAAAGGGGGTGAAAAAATATTGTGATTTAGTGTGTGTAGAAGAACCAAAGTTATCAAGAATTTTTTTCACTTCATTCACCCCCAAAATCACCATCCCACTACGGATGTGGCATATCATTTTATGGGTTTTTGGGGTACACGATTTCAAATATTATATTATTAAAGTTCCATAAACAATTATTTCCATATAGGAGTGCAAATATAGTATTTTCGTTGTAAGAAACTTGGATAGGAAGTCTGGATGTGGAAGTAGTGATTCTTTAGAGGCAGCGGTTTTTTTAAAATGCGTTCTTAAAAAATGAATAAGTTTAAAATTTAATAAAAAACTGAAAACCGCATGAATACATAGGTAAGGGAGAAATCGTCACAACCAATGGGAATAAAGTAATACTAATCATTAAAAAATGCGGTTACTATGACGCATATAAAAATACTTTAAATAGTTTTGCCTTTTAAGGTTATAATTATCATTATTTATAAATAGTTGGTATATCTAAAATAATATGAATATTTTTTCACCTCATGTATGTACCATTGCGGCCTAAAAATTTTCAAAGATTTCTTATCTAGTGGTTAGATTTTCATAAAAGATGATTTTGTAAAAAAGATTAGGGAAGAAACTGAACCGCCTTTAAAGAAGGTCGCTAAAAATTATGAAATAAGATTTCACCGTCTGCGTCGCTCAGTTAAGCGACCTCAATATCGATATTAGGTAATAATGTTCAGTTTACTGGGCGACGCTGACGGTGACATTTTATTTGATAATTTTTAGCGGCCTTTTTTGAGAGCAGTTCTATCACTCTATCAGTAATAAAGCCTTAACGTCAGGCTCATTATCCTAGAATTCTGAAATCTCCATGCATCGAATTTCATGTACTTAAATCTGCAAAATATTGCAATTATTGCAGTCAAACATTCACCGTTTTAAATTCTTAATTTTACTTCCACATCCAGTGGAAGTTTAGTAACGATACATTTTTTAAACAAATTTGTTATTGTTCAAATACGCTTAGAATGTCATGAAACGTTGAGATTTTAAGTTTGAGCAAGAAAAAAATTTCTGTTGTCTGTCTGTCTATAACTTTTTTGTGCGCACAATTACTCTGGAACCGTTTAAGATATTGACTTGGAATTTAGTACATGTATGTATTTTAATGAGATCTGGAATATTTTGATCTTATTCCGTTGAAGGGTTGGGGGTAAAGGGGTGTAAAATCAAGCAAGTAAGAGTCCGTAAAATTGGTATTTGGTATATATAAGAGAAGCTAGGGCCTCAAAAAATTTTTTGGCATTAGCTACCCCCACCCGATTATTAAAGGGGGTGAAAACATAAAATTGTTATTTAGTGTGTGTACAAGGACCAAAGGCTTCAAATTTATTTTTACTTCAACCACCCCCACTACCACCCCCCTTCCACCACCATCACCACCACCAATGTGGCATATACCAAAGTGGCATATCGGTTGTTGAGGTAGGGGATTTCAAATATTATGTTATTAAAGTTCCATATACAAAATTTATTTCGTTATGAGTTACTTCGAGAGAAAATCTGAATGTGGGAGTAGTGATTCCTTGAGCAGCGGTTTTTTTACAAATATTTTTTCACCCTTTTTAGTGCACTTTTACTTAGCTTCTGCATAATAAAAGAAAATATTGTGAGATAATAATATGCAAAATGTTCAACACAATCGCATACCTACTGGACGATTTCCACACGTCGGACTGGAAAATCGGCAAATATATTTTGTCCGACAATTCGAAAATTGAATTCTACATATTTTTATTAAGCAATCTTGAAAAAATCAGCTGGTTATCAATAAATGTTTTAAAGTTATGTTATGTTATGTTTAGGGGGGTAGACACCTTTAACGTTCGAAAATTTTTGTCGGATATTTTCTTAGTTTGTTGGATAGTTTGTAGAAATATACAGAATACTAGCTGGCCCGGCAAACGTTGTTTTGCCATATAAATTATAAAATTTTTTTAGGGGCGAGCGTAGAGGCGACTTCAATGTGAATATCAGTCGATATTCCGTTGAAGCAACGTCGAGCGCGGTTAGTACTTGGATGGGCTCCCATCTTGGGAAATACAGCTTTCTCGTCCCACCTTCTAGAGGCTTGTATATCAGTGTATACTCGGAAGTTACGTAATTTCAGACGAGGATTACGTAGTGGATATACCATCCTTCGGAGGGGATGTAAAGCAGGCGGTCCCTTGTCTATTAAATGTTAGGCAAGTAAAAGATCCCTACTCTTCTTAAGGGAAGAGGTTCGGCAAAATTTCCAGGTTGGGGGTAGCTCGTCTCCTGGCGTCGGTGATAGGCCCTGGTAGCGGAAATAGGCCGACGTTAAATAGTTAAAAAAAAAAAAATAAAATTTTGTCCAAAAAATAAAAAGAGAATTTCTGGATAGGGCCACCTAGGGGTATAAAAAATAGCCTACGACCTATTCTCAGACCTACCAAGTATACACCAAAAATTTCATAAAAATCGGTCAAGCCGTTTCGGAGGAATTCGATAACAAACACTGTGACACAAGATTTTTATATAACATGCGCGTAATTGCCCATTAGGCATGTACATTCACGTAGCGCGAGAGATTTGACAACACAGCCGTAAATTCGTCCGCCGGGCGGAGCATCCCAGCTCTCAGTTACTTCATTTCAGCAAGCTGGTGGCACACGTGATGTTGTAATTCTTACTCCCTATGCCTAGCGCGCGGCTACACGCACGGTGTTAGAAGATATATGTAGAATCCAATTCTCAAATTGTCTTAAAGTCCAGTCCGACGCGAGGAAATCGTCTTTTTTATGCCGAGGAGGAACGCCGCGTTTACGCAAATTTTCGCAGAGGAAAAAAGTGATAGACTAGGCGCAATTACGCCCAGGGACGGCTCAAGGTAAATTTTCCACTCGGGCGGGAGCACTTTTTGGAGCCCCTCCCTTAGATAAACACGGAAATTTCACAGACGTACTACGTACGAAAGTTCAAGGATATCCCTTCGAACCTCCCCGATCACTACTTTTTATGTTAACACAAAATTATCTCTCGATATTTATGTGGCTGATAGTGCATCTAAAAATAAATAATGACATTATACTCCTTTAAAGGGGAACAATAAATGTCAGTTCTTCTGCAATATCTTCCGACCGCTGCTTGAGGGGTAGTTTTAGGGGGTGGCTGTCGCCCTAACTTTTTTATTTTTAACATATTTCTAATAGTCCAGTCAACGAAAGAGTTGTAGAGGACATTTTGGAGGAGAGAATTTTAATCTCCAGGAATGTGTTGGGGGAAGTTAGGAGGTAAACATACTAAAAGTCCCCGCCCCTAGCCCCGCCGCTACAGGGGGGGAGGGGGGTTGAAAGGTTTCTTTTTTCGATTCTTCACTTATAACTCGGAAACGATGCGTCGTACGGAAAAAGGTAATCTATAAAAAAGTAAACATAATTAAATTTCCTACAAGAATGTCTATATTATTTTTTTCCTATATGTTGTAGTTTACGAGATATTCACCAGCGAAAATCGATAATTAATAAAAAAAATCAATTATGTATCTTAAATTATTCTGTCAAAACGGCTTACCGTGCTCTGCTAATAAATCACAGTCACAAAATAATCTTTATTTTACAACACTCGATGTATTTACTAACCTAATATTTTGTCAAAATCTATACATTTCCTTAAATATACAGTGTGATTCACTTAAAATGAAGGCACCCTTATAACTTTTTTATTATGTTTCCGATTTGAATCAAATTTTACTCAAGTATAGAACAAATTGGGGATCTACTTATGACCAGAAGAACATCTACCTGCTACAAATGCAAAGCCACCTGCGCTACCAATATATGTTGAAAAAAATGAAAAATCATATTATGCATTTTTTTATCGCAAAATTTTGTTAACGAAAATTGTTAAGAATTGTCCAAAAACCTTAAGTCCAAAATTTAATCAAAATAAAAAAAATTATATTTTGATTAAAATATAATATATTTAGTAAATTTGATATCAGGAAAATGAAAATATTCAACATAGCGCATGCACTGCTATTTGTAGTGACAGTTGAAATAAATAATATGACAGGAAATATTTTTTCTGTTCTGTCAAATTTATACTGTTATATAAATTTGTTTGAACGTTTAATTTGGTTTTTAATATTTCGCGAGTGTGATTATCGTTCGCAATGACTAACAAGTGCTTTAAATGTGATGAGTACATCGACGAATCCAGTGATGAGGTGTCAACAGTTAAAGAGAAAGGGATAGCATCTCTTGTAAGGGCGAGTAGGGCAAGAGGGGACCGAAATAGCTACCAGCTAAAAGGCATAAAATTACTATTAATGCACAAGGAATGTTTTAAAATATACACCAGACCCCAAAGCATTGCTGCTGATGCAAAGAGGCAGGCTGTATCAACATCATCTCAACCAGATGAAACTGTCAGTTTGAGGTCTTCAGTGCCATCTTTCGATTTCAAGACTAACTGCTTTCTTTGTGCAAAACCTGCTGATCCTGAAAAATGGAGTAAGATAAGACTAGATCGAAGAAGAATGGTCTACAGTGTCCGAAATATGGAAAGCAGAACAGTCTGTGTACAAGAACAGTGTATAAATGCTGCTCGTGTGAGGAATGATGAGTGGGGTGAAGAAGTAATACATCGCCTGTCCTCCATTATTGATCTAGTAGCTGAAGAGGGTGTATACCATAATGACTGCTATAAAAACTTTACGAGAGCTTTGTACTTTGAGAAGAAACCATCAGACCACGTTTCTAAAGGAATGGAGGAAATATATTTGCACATGAAAGGAAACAATGACTGCCAGTTTTCCATGGATGAATTGATGGCCGCAGTGACAGGGGAAGAAATGGACTGGAGAACTGTAAAAGCAAATCTATTTAAAAAATATGGAGATCGCATATTAGTGAAACCAGGCCAGGCCGCAACCGGTTCGATGTTCCAGTCATATGTTTTAAAGATGCAGGTTACAAAGTTTTGAATGATGCTTGGTACGAGCAAGAAAGGGGAAAAAATGATGCGGACGAGCGTATGAGAATTGTGAAAAAAGCTGCAGCCATAATTCGACAGGACATTCAGAGTGAAATTTATGATTCTCGTACTTACCCATCTGCTGATGAATTTCTTCAAGACGCGGATTGTCTTACCCCAACCCTTCGTACGTTCCTAGAGGAGGTGATGATGAAGAGCACCAAAAGAGTTGAGGAAACAAGTAAGAAATGCGTCGCGATTGCACATGCGATCACATCTGTAGTTCGACCACGAACCTTCCTATCCTCAGTATTGAGTAGTCTCTCCCTCCTACTCTATAGACGATTTGCCTCTAAAAACTTGATTAATCTTCTTACAAGCATGGGATTCTGTTCTTCTTACTATGAAGCCCAGGTGTTAGAAATGTCATGTATTGCTAATGACAAACCAGTTTTCAAAGGGGGGTCATTCAATCAATTTGTTTTCGACAATGCAGACTTTAATGTGTGTACAATTGATGGACTAAATACCAACAAAATTTATGAGATTATAAGATGTAATTTTATTTTTCATTATTACATATTAAATACCGCGAACACATTCCTGAAGAAAGAAATTCCCTCCCCCCCATGTCCTCTAATATCTCCTTTTGGGCATTCATTTATTGGATTAAAACCCAAGCTGCCAGATAGTTATAAAGCAATTTGCAATTTTTTTAAAAATAAATATTTTAAAAATTTTTAAAATTTTAATTTTTGAATTTTTTTTATTTTGGTTAAATTTTGGACTTAAAGTTTTTGGACAATTCTGAACAATTTTCGTTAACAAAATTTTGCGATAAAAAAATGCATAATATGATTTTTCATTTTTTTCAACATATATTGGTAGCGCAGATGGCTTTGCATTTGTACCAGGTGCATGTTCTTCTGGTCATAAGTAGATCCTAATCTGTTCCTCGTGTCTTCATTTTAAGTGAATCACACTGTATATTTAAGGAAATGTATAGATTTTGACAAAATATTAGGTTAGTAAATACATCGAGTGTTGTAAAATAAAGATTATTTTGTGACTGTGATTTATTAGCAGACCACGGTAAGCCGTTTTGACAGAATAATTTAAGATACATAATTGATTTTTTTTTATTAATTATCGATTTTCGCTGGTGAATATCTCGTAAACTACAACACATAGGAAAAAAAATAATATAAACATTCTTGTAGGAAATTTAATTATGTTTACTTTTGTATAGATTACCTTTTTCCGTACGACGCATCGTTTCCGAGTTATAAGCGAAGAATCGAAAAAAGGAACCTTTCAACCCCCCTCCCCCCTGTAGCGGCGGGGCTAGGGGTGGGGACTTTTAGTATGTTTACCTCCTAACTACACCCAACACATTCCTGAAGAAAAAAATTCTCCCCTCCAAAATGTTCTCTACAATCCCCTTTTGGGCATTCATTGATTGGACTATAAAAGTTCTTAAACAAATAATTTTCAGATCTTTAGAAATAAAAAAAGATATTCTTATTGCATTTCGATAAACCATTCTCAAGTAATTTATGTTGACACAACAATGGGTATTTACAATATTTTATTAACAATAACACAGGTCTATAAAAAAAGTCTTGTCCTAAGGTTTTCACTTTTCTGAAGAATTTTGACACGCTGAAATCAATTTTGGACAAAAAATTTTCTATCATATCAGTTTCCTCTTTTGTCCCCTAAAAGATGTCAAAAAAAGGCCTTGTTTGTCCTAAGGTTCCGGTCCAACTTTTTTGAAGTATTTTGACACACCGAAGCCAATTTTGAAGAAAAAAAAAATGTTTCTCTTTCATGTCAGTTTTTCTCTACCACCCCTTTTATCCCCTAAAAAAATAGCAAAAAAATGGCTTTGTCCTAAAAGTTCTGACCTAACTTTACCGAAGAATGTTGACGTGCGGAAACCAGTTTTGCACAAAAACAAATTAGGGCATAAAAGATGATGATGGTATAGGGAAACTAACGCGACAGAAAAAAAAAAATGTGTCCAAAATTGGCCTCAGTGGGTAGTACAAGAAAACTGACATTTAGAAAAGTTGTACGAGACCTTTTTTGCCCTTTTTAGGGGATGAAAGGGATAGTACAGGAAAACTGACACAATAGAAAAAAATTACTTCAGAAGAATTAGATGAGAACCTTAGGAAAATACCATTTTTTGTAGACCTGTGTAATTACTATGTAACATGAAATATTTTGTCTACACCATCTGTATTTTGATTTTTTTCTTAATGAAAGTGCATATTGTCGGCCTTTTTTATCCAAAATCTTTAATGATCGACTCCGTGTCAGTCAATAATAGGGTGCTTACATTCAGCATTTTTACCATTTCAACTGACAAAGATACTGATATTATTTGCTATTATCTTGCAAAGAAAACTAATAAAAAAGGTACAAAAAAATTAGCAATTATTGTCCTCAATTTGGCGCCACTCTGAGCCGGCGCCCCTCTGAGCCGGCGCCACTCTGAGCCGGCGCCCCGGGCAGCCGCCCGGGTTGCCCGGCCCTTAAGCCGCCCCTGATTATGCCGTACAAGAAGTTATACGAGGATATGTATAAATTGCATATACAAGAGAAGATAAGGTCTCAAAAAAATTTTTGGCATTAGCCATCCCCATCACCACCCCCACCTCATTATTAAAGGGGATGAAAAAAATGTAATTTAGTGTGTGTACAAGAACCAAAAACCTCAAAATATTTTTTTACTTCATCCACCTTCACTACCACCCCCTATCACCATCCCCACCCCACTACCGATATGGGGTATCGTTTTATGGGTTTTTGGGGTAGAGAATTTCAATTATTACAATTTTTTTTCGTTGTGAGAGACTTGAATAGAAAATCTGAATGTGGAAATAGTGATTCCTTGGGCAGCGGTTTTTTTATGAATGACGAGACATTTTATAGATTTGTAACAATAGATATATTTCAAAGTTTAGGCTAATTAAATTTTAAATATATCATCTTATTGTAATATTGCATGCCTACATCACATTGTTGTATAAAGAGTAAGTAATGAGCAGGTAATGCAGGAATTACAATTATTCATTTTGATGAAAATATTTACCCTTCTAGGCATACCCGACACTGTTGTTTATTGAATGTTATGTTTCTCTATCCTTTTTAATGGACATATAATGTGACTATCTTGGGAACAAACAAGGTATATACTGAAGAGATAGTTATTATGTATCTAGGAATAAGTTCTTTGATCGACCTGTTTAAATTTCGGCACTCGATCAGTAGAGTAAGCATCGCTGAAAGAGTCCGGGATCTGGATGGGTGACTCAAGCATCTCATCTAACAGTCGCAGTCGGTATGCTATCAACAGAGACAATCACAGGCCGTTAAATCTGCCAAGGAAGGCGGGACTGTCCACGTGATAACCCCCGGGCCGTTGAACCGTCAGAAAGGTGGTGGATAACCCACGGTTGGTTAGTAGTTCGCTCCCTAGGCGCAAAAAGGGCCCGCCATTGTGGCCTAGTTGCCTAGTAAAAGTAGTACTATCCACATCCAGATACCAACAAAGAAAGGCCTTGGCAAGTTAAGATAAGTGTTCGTGCCTATGCAACCTTTTTGCGTGTGGTTCCTTCGAGTGATGTATCTTTGCTTAGGATACTACCATAAAAAGTTTTGACCTCAAAAACTTCATAATATCTGGGAAACAAATTTTTGTCGAAAATCCGAAAAAAATTTTTTTTTCTTAATCAAGTGAACCAATTTGTATTTCACATATATTGTAAATATACTCAAGACAATTTATTATTGATATTTTCATGAAATCTTTTCATGAAGAAAACAAAAATTGATGCTTTTGAATTTTTTGAAAAATTTATATACGTACTTACACGTTAGGGACCACCTCTGTTTTTTTACTAATTATACACCATACAATAAGCTATAACATATATTTTTTACAAAACTCTATCGAAGTAGTCAAATTGGCAAAGATAATGTTACGTGCTTACACCCTCCTTAGTAAACACCCTGTATCGTGAAATTATAACACCAGGGTAACACTAAACAATAAGTATTTTTCTTACGTACTAATTACAACGAATAAAAAAAAGAGTATAAATTGGTCAGAAACTGGATATATTAATAAATATATAAATGAACAACAACTGCTTGAATTACACGTATTGAACATTTTTTGGAGCAGCCTACGTATTTTTTTGAAATTACGAGATGTATTTTTCACAATACATACATTTTCTACAAAGCTCCATCGAAACGGTAATACATAAAAAAATTATGTGTTTAATAATAAGAATACATAATAAAAAAAACGTTATGCTAATGATATATGATTATATTAGTCGTCTTCATCACTGTCCTCATTTATTGTAACACTGATATCTTCTGCGAATAATTCAGACAGTTTTACCGATTTTCGGAATATCGTCGAAAAACCTTGCATATGATATAAATCCATCTATAAGTAACAGAAAACTAATTTATTTTTTTTAACTTAAACATGAATTTATCATGCAAGGTTTCTCGACGATACTCCGAAACCATCAGTAAAACTGTTTGAATTATTCGCAGAAGATATCAGTGTTACAGTTTCCCAGTTTTTGAGGTCAAAACTTTTTGTGGTAGTATCTTACGCAAAGATACATCACTGGAAGGAACCATAGGGCGCGAACCAAGGCACGAACACTTATGTTAACCTGCCATGGCCTTTCGGGAAAATCTTAAAATGTCACTTGAGGCATTAAAATTAAAGAGGCGTTAAACAATTAATCTTTTATTGGGAAAAACTTTATTAACTGTGACACATGACTCATTGGTAAATATATGGGTATTTTGTGCAACTGATTCATAACAACAGAAGTTGAAATATATTTAATATTTCATGCATGTGTGTTTTTTATGGCAGCATAGAGGTTTTTACCTATAACATAACGTTATTTCTTGAATAAAATTTTAATTTAAAATTTTAAAGAATTATTTCACAAAAAACTTAATTTGCCTATTGGGAAGAAGAGATTGTTCCTAAATTACCTATATGAATCCAGTTGATTATTATTTTGTATTTTTAATAAATTATCATATTCAATAACCTTGAATTTAAATATATTATCCCACTAATTTTATAATCTAACTGTAATATAAATGATTTAGAATAACGTTTCTGGTAAGAAATTATTGAAGCACATTGCAGGCAGGGTATTCCCTATATTCCTAGGGAATTGCTGTTGTTTAAAAATGGGCTTAATTAATTATAATAGAAATAAATTATAATTATTTTATTACTGACACTCATTTATTTGTTTATTAGTAAATATGTAAGTTCTTCTTTTAATTGACTTAGATACTTTTAAGGTTTAGTATTTATTGATTATCAAAGTATAAATAAATCTGTAAAGATAGGTATGTTTGAAATCCCGCTTTTTCTTGTTTTTTCAGAATTTTTACTTGTCTGTCTGTCCGTTTGTCTATGTTATTGTTTACTCCACCATAACTCAAAAGGGTTCAACCAGTGGCATACATAAAGGGAAAAGGGGGCACTCTGCCTCTCCATCCACAATATGTATCGTCCCCGCTATAGATCAAAATGTACATTTCATTTTTTGCCTTCGGCTTTTTTATGTCGCCCTTGTAATTGGCTGCCCCCTCCACCCAAACAACTGACTGATAGGGGGTGGATGAAGTAAAGAAATATTTTGAGGTTTCTGGTTCTTGTACACACACTAAATCACAATTTTTTTTCATCCCCTTCAATAATGGGGTAGAGGTGGTAATGGGGGTGGCTGATGCCAAAATTTTCTTTGAGACCTTAGCTTCTCTTGTATATATTAAATACCAATTTTATGGACTCTTACCTGCTTGACTTACATATTTATCCCAAATTTACCCCAATTTACCCCCCAACCCTTCGACGGAACAAGATGAAAATCTAGTTCTAGATCTCGTTAAAGTACATATATGTACCAAATTTCAAGTCAATATTTCAAACGGTTCCAGAGTAAACGTGCGCACAAAAAAAAAGTTACAGACAGACTGACAGAAAATTTGTTTTCGCTCAAACTTAAAATCTCGACGTTTCATGACATTCTAAGCCTATTTGAACAATAAATTTTTTTACAAATTTTCGTTTTTGCGAAGAGTATAATTTAGACTCATTATGAACCTTCTGCGCATACGTTCGGTCATGGCCCGATTCTAATTACATTGAACATGAGTCAAACACAATCTCTTACACTGAGAGAACTTTAAAGTTTGATGTATACTGAAAGTAATTCAGTATAATATGTACTCAGCACAATCTCTTACACTGAGAGAACTTTAAAGTTTGATGTACACTGAAAGTAATTCAGTATAATATGTTACTATACCACATATTAAATATAATTATATAATAGTTTATGTTGTAAATACTATTAGTTTCTAAAAAAGGCCAAAAAAAAACTAAAAAAAAAATGTACATATATATTAAATATCAATATAAATGCGATATTTTTGCTAAATTTTGTTACTTGTAAAAATCTCCATATATAAGCCAAAACATTGGATATACAGGCTCGGTTCATTGAGAAAAAATATTATTACATATCGTTAACAAATCAAACGGGTAGTATTTAAATTTTAAATCTTGCTTTTCCAAGAAAAATGGATTATACAGATTTTATGGTTCTCTAGGGTTATACCGGACATCGCAAAATCATTTTGCGAAGGCACAAACACATTTATTTTTCTTTCTTTGTGGTGTATTATTTACGAAAGTTTTTTGTTTATCGATTTTTACTTTTATTTGTACATGTGTTAAAATAAAATATATTTTAAATTTTATTTTTTACTTTCCTCTTAAAGGAACCCTCCCTTCAAGTCTATTTTTAATAGCATTTACCTACATTTTTTAAACAAAATTATCCGATTCGGATGTATAATAAATTCTATATAGAAAAAATATTAAAATATACACATTTTAAATGGAAAAATACAATTTTCCTATATATCCCCAAACCAGAGGTTATATCGGACACATTTAAAAAATAATAAAAAAACGTATTGCTCACTTTAACTTACTTTTTTACATTAAAATAAGTTCCCTAAATATATCTCTTTCAACGTGCTTAATCAGATTTAAATTATGCGGATTTGTTCTTGAAATATTAAAAAAAATGGAACTGACAATTACACAACCTATTTGGCACATGCGCATACGAAAACGGTACACGCGGGAAGCCTTGCTGTCGCTTCTCTGTGGTATAAGTTCTTTGATTCTACTACGTGGATGTGGAAGTAAAATACTGAAAATACTACTTTCTCTTTAGGCCAGGCAACGAATGTTTATATAGGGAAATTTTAGGGACAGAAAATTTAACTTCGGAACTTTGTTTGGACTATTTTGGAGATGAACATATCAAAAGTCCCCACTCCTAGGTGGTGAGCGGGGGGAGGGGGGCACTTTAAAGATCCCATTTTTTGGTTTTTCGCTTATATCTCGGAAACTATGCATCGTAGCGGCTTGACCACTCTATACAAAATTGAAATTTCGGAAATTGCGGAAAACAATTTTTTCGCCTCACGTTTTTTGCTCAATTTGTTAAGATAACTCTTCAAATGTTGTTCCCACGAAAAAGTCGTGAGAAAAGAAGTTGTAGAGCATTAAATTTTTAAATTTTTTAACGTGAGGCGAAAAAATTATTTTCCGCAATTTTCGAATTTCGAGGGTGGATATCTCGAGAACAGAACAATATATCGATAAATATAAGTCACGCTCACCACCTAGAAGTAGGGACTTTTGATATGTTCATCTCCAGACAAGTCCAAACAATATTTCCCTCTACACTCTTTTTTGAGCATTCGTTGTTTGGATTACTTTCTTAAACCGGTGGTTTGACATCATTTCACAGCTCACACTAATATGAGCCCAAATACCAAGATAAATTGTTTCTACGAGAGTGTAATAGCTATTACACGCGAGTGGAATACTATACTTTTTCTACGACTACTCATCGCTTGAATAATTTTTTCATAACAAACTTGTGAAGAAAAACCTAATAGTAATTTTAAAATTTAAGGAAATCTAGATGTCTATGACATATATTGATATTTGCAGGAATGGGTAAAAGAAACTTTCCAATGAAAGTTCTCAGGAAATTTTTGGGAGTTTCCGGAACGAAGTTTTGGTAAAAATGAAAGTTTCCAATATATATTTGAATATTCCGAGAGTTTCCAAAGGAAACTTTCCCGGAATTTTGAAAACTTTCAAATATTTTATTGGAAACTTTAATTTTTATCAAAATCTCGTTCCGGAAACTTTCAAATGGAAAGTTTCCTTTGCCCATCTCTGGATTTTTGCATTACAGATTGAATTGAGTCGTGGCATACGAGATATTTTTGAATTTTAAATCGGCTTTTGTGATTGCTCCACAACTGTTGAATAATGAAAATGAAACCCCATGATTGGTTTTAGCCCATTGAGAAGCTTACAAATGCAAACCTACACACTCCAGGCAGGCTTACATCAGACTTCCTAGTTACCACTGAGCAAGGCTTGTTGCAAACTTGCAGAACAAGCTTGCATCAACCTATTGTGGCAGGCTTACACTAACCTATTTCGGCAAGCTTGCATAAGATATGTACGGGGTGTCCTGAAAATGGTAATAGGCTAGGATATAACCTATCAGAATATCACAACTTGACCTTGCCACAAGGTAAGAATTTTTTCAATCTATTTTTTGGTGAGTATTCTAGAACAGTTGTGCTATCAAACGTGTATAGGAGTTTTTATATAACGACGACGGTATTCTAAGAATGTATTTCTTAAATTTCGGTTCCACCAAGATTCCGTCTGCTGACTTTGACCTTTGATGGTGTAAAGAAAAGTGCCAAGCGAAACTTGTCATTTATCTTAAAAATCTGTCCACTTATTATTATATTCTAAAATGTTTAAAAATTCTGATTCTTCCTGTTAGAAAAAAAGATATAGCTGTTTGAGTAGTGGAGGAGCAAAATTTATCAATTTAAAATTTTTAACAAGTAAGTCTTGTTTTTAATTGCATGTGACGCATATCATTTTGTACGTCTGGTGTTACCGATTCAGGCTTTGTATGTTTGTCGATAATAACGAATTAGCATTTCTCTGGATTTATTGGAACTTGTTGAGAACAACAATGCCTCGTATACATTATACACAACATGAGTATGCTAATATCCATACTATTTACGGCAAATGTTGAGGCAACGCCAGTGCATCCGCTGTGCGTTATCGAGAATATATTCTAAAATGTTTAAAAATTCTGAGGTAAGAGGACGAAGAAAGATCGAAATAAAATAAAAAGTGATTTCACGTGCATTTATTAAACATTATTGAAAAGAAATAGTCAAACAACTTATAATAAATGTTCGAATTGCTCTCCTCTAGCTCTGATGCAGGCTCTGCACCTTTTTAATAAAGGAACGTTTTAAATGGCGTGAATATCCGGACCGGCTGATTTCTTCAGCGGCTACTCCGATGCGCTCGTGCGATTCATTCAAGGATTGAACGAGTCGAAAGTACACTTTTTCTTTCATGCATTCCCCGTAAAAAAAATCTAAAGGATTTAGGTCTGGTGACCTGGGTGGCCACAGAATTGGAGCTAAGTGACCGATCTTCCTGGATATTTCAAATTTTGGTATCTCTCACCTCTCTCCCATAATGTGCAGGGCATTCGTCGTTCTGTAACCACATTGTCAGCCTCAGGGATAAAGGAAAATCTTATAGTAAAACCGGTAGGTCGTTTTGAAAAAATTCCAAATAATTGTCCGACAGTAATGTTGGTGGCAGTTCGAATGGACCTACCACTTGACCATTTAGGATACCTGTCCACAAATTTACTTTAAATTGGAATTGTGACCGATCTTTCCTCATCAAATGGGGATTTTCAAACTACCAACTATGCAGATTGTGTACAAAGCCATCTTCTGTACAAAGATTCGTCAGATCACAAAATTTTATTTGAAAAATCTGGATCCTCTCGTATCATCCACAGCATTCGCCGGCAAAATACCACTCTCAAGGGATAATCTCTGGGTAGTAGAGTTTGCACACGTTGTACATGGAAAGGATGGAGTTGGTACCGTTTTAAAATCCTATGCACCGTTGTTTTAGATACGACAGTGCGTCCTGATATGGTACTCACAGAAGTAGATGGATCGTCATTAATTTCATCAAGCACTTCGTCGTCGAAATCTTGACGAGGTCTTCCTTCACTGGCATCACCAATACCACGAAGACTAGAAATCCTTCCCTCGCAGTACGCATTGTGCAGTCTAATAAATACACGATAATCAGGATGGTGTGCGTTCGGGTACCTTTCTCGATAACACACAGCGGATGCACTGGCTTTGCTTCGACATTCGCCGTAAATAGTATACATATTATCATACTCATGTTGTGTATACTGTATACGAGGCATTGTTGTTCTCAACAAGCTCCAATAAGTCCAGAGAAATGCTAATTCGTTATTATCGACAAACAAACAAAATCTGAATCGGTAACACCAGACGTACGAAACGACATGCGTCACATGCAATTAAAAACAAGGCTTACAAGGTTTAAATTTTAAATTGAAAAATTTAGCTCTTTCACTACTCAAACAGCTATATCTTTTTTTCTAACAGGAAGATTCAGAGTTTTTAAACATATTAGAATCTAATAATAAGTGGACAAGTTTTTAAAATAAGTGGCAAGTTTCGCTTGGCACTTTTCTTTACACCATCAAAGGTCAAAGTCAGCAGACGGAATCTTGGTGGAACCGAAATTTAAGAAATACATTTTTTTCTGAGAATACCGTCGTCGTTATCTAAAAACTCCTATACACGTTTGATAGCACAACTGTTCTAGGATACTCTCCAAAAAACAGAATGAAAAAATCCTTACCTTGTGGCAGTGGCATGCAAAATACCATCCTAGAGTAGAAATTTTCAAAATTTCAAAAAAATGCCCATATCTCGAAAACCGTAGGGTTTTCAATAAGGTCAAGTTGTGATATTATGGCCTGGTCTATTACCATTTTCAGGATTATCCATTATTTCCGGGACACCCTGTATATGCATATCCTGTATATTTTAAAAAGAGGGTTCCAAGATTCTGCAACACGTAATACCTACTCAAAGTCAAAATTTTTTTAGAAACATCTGGTTTCAAAGGCATCACTAGAGAGTTAAAGTCCATTATTTAGAGAGGTAGAGATGAATTTTTTTTTTATTATGCTTTATTTATGATATTGGAAACACTTTTTGAGTAAATTGAGTTCGAAAATTTTCATTTTTTACAAATTTTTATGATAGCATTGCTATAACGCTTGTGTTTAATCTCGGTAAATTGTCAGTTAGATTTTGCAACATTTAATAAAGTTCGAAATACAAATTTCTTCTGAACTCTAATTTCCTAAGAGTGTGATTAAAGCCAAATGTTTAAAAGAACTTTTTGACTTTTTTGTTCAGTATTACATCCACTGTAGAATTTTGGAACCACATTTTATAAACAACCTGTGTATAGCAGTTAGGGAATATGCAACACAAATAATATAGGTATTTAAAAAATATATACAGGCTGTTCCTTTTATCAGGGCTCTCGAGAATATCTCACTTAATATCGGTCGTGCAAAAAATTGTTTCTACGAAAATTGTGTTGATTTTTATAAGCTACAAAATGGTTTAAAGTCATTTGAAATCCATGGCCTACTTTAAGAATTACGACAGAAAATATCGAAAATGCGGAATATCTCCGTTATTTGAAGGGATACGACGAAAATTCTAAGGCGATAATTTTTTGCAAAACAGAGTATTTCAACGAGGTTTTATTTATTTTTTCCAAAACCTCTGTATTTTGAGATTTACTCAGCAGGGTGATAAAATTTTTTTTTGAAACGGGCGGGAAATGGCGACATTAAATAATAGTATTTTTCTTCAAGCGTATTAAAATGTTTAAATTATGTCACCAAAACCAGAAGTAGAAGTAGGACATTGTTTTACTAGTAACAAAATGTTAGTACCGAACGCCATCGTAGTGGACATTGTTTTACTAGTAACATAATGTTAGTTCCGAGAGCGCCACCGCAGTGGGTATTGTTTTACTAGTAACATAATGTTAATACCGAAAGCCACCGGTGGCGCGCTATCCACTAGCCACTTGTCATATTGTGTCAACATGTAAGACTGTAGTTTGAATATTTGTACATTTATGATAAATAAATGAATTTTTGCATTTTAATACGCTTGAAGAAAAAATAGTATATATTACACGAAGTAGAACGCCTTTTTTTGCGTTTCGCCCAGTTTGCTCAACACAAAAAAAGAGTGCGTTCTATTCCTAGTAATATAATATACTATTTCCTCCCTTTTCAGCGATATATAACATGCCATATTTATTCATTGGAACTAATCAAGTAATTATAAAAATATTTTTGAAACCAATAATTTTTTTTTTTAATTAGCATCATACTTGCCGTGGATAAGTATGATTAAATAAAACGATTAATAAATTCAGTAAGTTCCTCAAATCTTTACTATAATCAAACATTAACACAACTATAAATAATAAAGTAAATTAAAGTAGGCCATGGATTTCAAATGTCTTTAAACCATTTTATTGCTTATAAAAATCGGCACAATTTTCTTAGAAACATTTTTTTTGCACGACCGATATTAAGTGAGATATTCTCTGATAAAACGGATAGCCTGTATATTTATAAAAGACAATTCTATAAGCCTGCCACAATAAGTTGATGCAAGCTTATTCTGCAAACTTGCAACAAGCCTTGCGGAATGGTAACTAGGAAGTCTGATGCAAGTTTTAATGATAGAGTGTACAGAGCTTTGTCCTGCTGGAAGCGCTTCTGGAATGACTTTTGTACAGAGACCCTGGACCTGCTAGCAGGACAATATTCCGCTCATAAAGTTATCCTGCATACAGGACGTAACGTACTACCAGCAGTACATGCAGCTTTTGAAATAACATAAAATAAAAAATATTATTTTTAATTTATTTTTAAATCTAAAACTGGATGGCAAAACGAAAACAAATGTTCAATAAAAAATATATTTTTAGTCTTCTAGGCTGGGATACCATGCTGAATATGGTAGGTAAAACAATTTCTTCATGTTGTTGGGGAACACATGACAGCGCGTACGCCACAAGCACTGCACCTATAACTGGACTTTTGTTGCAGATGTCTCATTCGACTACAAATAATACACTTTCTTTGCACCCTTTGACGAACATCTTCACTACTTAGAGCGATAAGTGTGTGTACCCCAGGTAACCAATCTTTTCTATGAGGTATATTCTCTTATTGGTGTGGAACTGGTGGATTTTCTACTACTATGCCTGCCCATTGATTATTTATTAGTTGCAATGCTAGGGATGTAGTAAAATCAGTATTCTTTTTTGTACTGTCTCTTTTAAAATATTTGTAGGACAAAAAAGCATTCGCTTCTATTATACCAAACATGCTAGCAAACATCCGATGCTGCTACTTCTGGGTGTTCCATGCTGCCTCAAGGGCTAAACCGCTTTGACGAATATGGTTGTGAATATCGATCGCTGGAGCACCATCAAAGTACTCCTCAAAAAGTTTTATTCTTTCCACTTGTTTGATAACCGTTTTCCCTCTTGCATCTGTTCTTTTTTTTCTCGCGGGTTCGCCCTGCAGGGTTATACTACAGGTACCTATGAATGTGTGTACTTTTTTGTCACGCCAAGCTATACATGTTAATTTGACTTGTGGTTCTGTAGCTACAGTGGGCGCTGCGGTAGATTTATCACTGTCTTGTTGACGACGTCGCTTTGATTTATTATTAACAAGCGGTTCTGTAACCATAGTGGTTGCTATGGCACATTTACCTCTTTCCGGTGGACAACGTCGCCTTGCTTCTTGTGTTGGATAATGTCGTGTGTAGAAAATAAAGACCTCTCTTATGAAGTTCCACCGCTGTTTTAACTGACGCAAACCAGGAATCACCAATCACAATTCGACCAGAACCATGCCAAGGGCGAGTTAATCTAAGAGTTGTGGCAGTTCCTGCATCTAATTCCTTTTGCCATTCCTTGCTTTCCATAGCCTGCTTTCCTTCATTTATCTCTAAACCTATCATTATGCCAGACTGCACATCAGCAATGGTTTTGCATTCGAAGCCGACGCCTTTTGGCTTTCTTTTAATTTTCATAACTGCTGGCGTACCATCCTTCTCATTATGTAGACCTTTGCCATACCACGCGAACATAGATTCATCGACTGTTATTTTGTATCCTGGAGTAAAAATATCGTTCCATTTAGCGGTTGTCATATCAAAGAAAGCTCTCACCTGGTACCAGTTGTCATCATTTTCTACATTATTATGTTCAACAGGCATTGCAAAGGAAAGGCAGTTTATTATTTCTTCGAATCGATGAAGTCCCATCCCAAATCTCTGACCAAAAGCAGGAGCTGGAAACAGACTAGGATCTGTATTCCAATAATCCCTTTTTGTATGCAATGAACTTACTGTCATTGCTTGCATTATTCCTAAAGCTTTGTATAACTCGCCTTTAGTTATAACCCTTCGACGTTCTCTCAATCTTGCATTGGTGTTTTGAACAATTAGGTCCATATCTTCAGATGGGAAAAAAGCTAGCCAAAAATCCATCTCGGTCATATTCTGGATATTATGGACATGCAATTGAGGCTTATATTGAGCATCTTTGAAAGCATTTATGGTGACTGTTTCTCCAAAAGTCCAAGTAGTATCATGAACCGTCACCTTATTAACATTGGTATTATTATTATCAAAAACATATTCTTCATTTACTGGGGTTTCAGTATTTTCTGATTCAGTCGGAGAAATTTCGTCACCAAGGTCATCTGAATCGGATTCTGACGAAGAAGAAGAAGACGAAGTAGTTGGATGTGATCCAGAAGAACAATCTTCTGATGAAGCTTCATCCGCCAGTCTACGTTTAATGGTTACAGACAGATCTTTGACTACATCTATCTGCGAAAGGATATTGGTTTCTGGAGTGTCTGAAAAAAAAATTAAAAAAAGTTTATGTTGAATGAAATATAAAAATTATTAGTTTAGAAAACTAAAAAGACATGCTTTTATAGATACTGCACTAAAAAGCAAAAAATAATCATCGAACCTGTTCTCTCTGTCTACCCCGTAAGGGCCTTAGTGTAAGCCGTGTTTGTAATTAAGTATAATTTTTGAGTATAAAAGCGTGGGGCGCTTTTCATTTAATCTAATGATGTCTTCAGCGTTTTAATTATCGAACCTGTTCGAAATAGCGTTCGAAAAGGGCCCCACGCTTTTATAATCAAATACTATACTTAATTACAAACAAGGCTTACACCAAAGCCCTTACGGGGTAGACAGAGAGAACAGGTTCGATGATTATTTTGTGCTTTTTAGTGCAGTATTTATAAAAGCATGTTTTTTTTGTTTTCTAAACTATTAATTAATTTTTTTACTTTTTAGTCTCATATTTAAGGACAGAATTTTGGAACTTTCGAAAAAACAAACAATTTGTTAAATTTGGACCGGATAATTATTATAATCTGCAACCACGATAACCCACAGATACCGATTTTCAGTCGAATCCGACGATAATTGATACAACCTATCCGCCATGTTGACGCCTCCATTTTGAATATTTAAGTTTTGATCACATATTTGTTTTCTACTTATCAATCCTATCAAGAGAGTTGTAAAGAAAATGATAATCCGCCATCTTGGGGCGGCGGCCCAACATATTATAATTTTTAGTATACCATATTGTACTGTCATCAGAACTGTACACAATTCCCAAATTTCATGATGATATGACAATTAATTAGAAATAGGTGAAATTCAGTTCCTTATTACCTTATTACATAGATAGTTAATTGGATACAGGTTGATTTATTAAAAGCATGTTAAAAAAGATTTTCCTCACAAATTATTCTTTTAATGCAACCGGTTTTTAAATCCAAGTATACAAAAAACGCATTTACTTACCTTCAATTTGAAGAGAACTACAACTAATCTTTGTGGAGCTTCCATCAATATCCCACTCGACACTTGCCAGATTTGAAAATTGCGATATACTCTACGAATGGTTATTTTTCGGATCAAAAACCGCTGCCGGCGTGGAAATACGCGTGCCTGGCTTCATCATTTAAGAGTAATTGACTGACAAGTTCAAGCACGCATAGCTTTGGAACTAATAAAGATAGCGCTGTCGGACAAAGATGCGCTTTCAGAGCATTTCATTGGCTTCTGGAAAATGTACAAATTTGTCCTGCAGGTAGGTCTCATAGTCCTAATATTTAACTATTTTTAGCGTACCCAAGTGAGTTGTTATCGTACTGCCATGCCGGCAGGACTCTGTACGCTCTATCATTAAAGGTGTCGGTGCCGTGCTTAAGAAAATGATTTCGTAGTTCAAGAATTTCTCTTACATCCCTGAACCGATTCAAAAATTTTTTGATAGGCCTTTAGAGACAGCATTATAGAATGGTACCAGACTATTGAAAAGTAAAAAAAAATTTTTTTTGATTTTCGCACAAGTAAAAAAATTTTTTCTTTTTTTAGTTTTAAATAGCCTAGTGCCATTTTATAAAGCTGTCTCTAAAAGAATATCAAAAAAATTTTTCAATCGGTTCAGGGATGCAGGAGAAATTCTCGAATTACGTTCACGTATAAAGGCTTTAGTCTGGGGTCCAACAGTACGAAATCGCTCTAAATTCCAAGTAACCTGTTCCGACATGACGTACATTTTTCAACTTCAGATTTGCGAAAAGGGTTATATAGGACACCAGAAATGACTTGTCGGATTCTTATCGGCTCTTGCATAACTTCTTAAATGATAAGAAAAGAGACGAAATGATAATTCCTAAAAAAATGTTTTTATTACATAACACATCCTGTAAAAGAAACTATGAGTGCTATCCATCTAATTTTTTTATAGTATACACTAAAGACATAAGCGCTCGGATGAGGCTCGATGGCACTGTTTAAATATGTTTAGTTTTTTGGGAAAAAAATATGAAATCTGTAACTATAAAATATTGTAGTAAGAATTTCAACATACGAGCAAGTACTTCAATTTTAAATTTTTTGTGTATAAACTATGCTAACAAACATACCCAATATATTGAAAATGTTTTTAAGACAAGATATTGCATATAGTATTCGAGTTGTGAATTTTTAAAATGGGTGCATGATGCGGCGCATGTAATAAAGGCGACAGTTCTCTTAAAATTCATAAAGCGCATGAAAACAGTTTACAGTGGAATTAGCTGGTATGTTTATGTTTACTAGGCGTATGTACTTATGTATATAGTGTGAAGTTATTGGTCTTAACATTTTAACATTACAAAAACTATTTGTGTTTGATTGTTTAAATCAATTGAGTATTATTTGCGGTTCATATTTATTATTTACTAGCTATGCCCGCGGTTACGTTCGCGTGGAATTTTGAAATTGACTAAAAAGCTTCTTTATAAACGACGTTTGACATAGAATCACCATTCTGGAATATTTCAGAAAACTCACAAATTTTCTGGAATATTCCAGAGTACTCTCGAATTTTCTGGAATATTACAGAAGTTTAATCTTAAAAGTTTATGCCGTGCAAATACGCTTATTGTAGAGATCAAGCTGTATCTCCTGTTCTACTAGACCGATTTTCATAAAACTTGGCTTAGTCAAGGCCGATTTCGATGAAATAAGAACTAAATGTTACTCCAAGCTTAGATGAACCTCATTGGTTCAGTTGATTCTGCGTGATGCGCGTTCAAACAGACAAGCAGACAAACAGAGAAAAATTCCAAAATCTGTCTTAATGTATTCCATTACCTACTCATCTTACATTCCCCACATCAGTTTTTTGCAAATATTTTCAATGTACATACACGTCAACTTTACAAATGGATTATATGTATACGTTTGAAAATTATTAAAAGATAAAATAATTTAATAAAAGTGATTTAAGCTCCCTCCCACCGACGGAAGACGCTTTTCAACAACATGTTGCAAATATTAGTTTTTTTTTAAACAGTGTTGTGAACCGTCATTCAAATTACCTCTTGCACAAAATTTTGGATGCAGAATTGGAAATCAGGAGCTGGTACCGATAATGTCGACAAAAAAAAGTTTATCTGAACTTAAATTAAAAAGTGCGACTGTAAAATAAAATGCGACACAAAATGTTCTTGTGAGTGGTATTCAGTTGCGTGCTCGTATGCTGCTTTTCCTGAAAATTGTTTTATGGGAAAAAGCAATATGCATTATTTTATAATGATAGTGATTCTGACTAAAAAGTTAGAATAGTTATACACAAAAATTACATAATATACAACATTAATGTTTTATTTAAAATATCTCCCTTTTCTGCTTTCTATTAAATATGCTAAATACCTAAAATAATATTTCTCACTAATGTTTTATTTCTTAAACAACATAAAAACGAGTAGAAGTTGCACTCAGGCATGGCTAATTGCGAATACTTATTTGATTAACATTTTGCTCGAACACACAATTCACTTTGTATCGATTATTATTTTTATAAATGAGTGGCCGCAATCGGCAACGCCAGACTACTACTTTCATTCGTTTTGTTGTATTATTAACATAAAGTAATTCAAATTTGCAAATATATTGAACAATATAGTGCTTTTTACTGTTACACTGTACCAATTATCGTGTAGACTATTTTTATTTTAATGCTGCATAATTACGCGCCTCATAAAAAAATCATAAACAAAAAACTGTATACGTTATCGACAGGATCTTTTTTAAAAAAACTTTTTCAATATATGAACTATATTTGGTAAGCAATTGTATATAAGAATTTCATAAATTTAACATAGTTGTCCGCATATCGAAGTTTTTAGAACGTAAATATCAACCTTTTGATTTTAATTTTTTTTTTCAAAAAAAATATTCTTTTCAAAAATACCAATAGCTTAGTTAGAATCACGTATATCTTTTGAGTATACACACCAAAAATCAGATCGGTAGGTTACATAGTTTTTTTTTAACGGAGAATAACCATTGTAAAACATAATTTTGTAATTATCAATCCGCCATCTTTTTTGCGATTTCTGAAGTTGCGCAAGAGCAAAAATTAATCCGACAAGTGTTTTCTAGTGCCCCAGGTAATGCTCTCTTCATTACTTATATCGACATTTGTACGTCATGTCGGAACAGGTCATCTTGATTTTGGAGTGCTTGGACCCCGGACTACTTGCATTTGCAAGCCTGATACAAGTTAGTATCAAGCCTGCAGTGCTGTTTGGGGGAAGATGATGTGATGGTGAGAATTATTATTTTAATATTGGAACTAGTTTTTTTGGAACGGGGGGGTTTACCGACTTCAACAAAATAAACCTTTATAATTTCCCACTTAATGTTGAAAAATATATACAGGGTGATCTTTTTTACAAAAATAAGAAAGATTAAATTTAAAAAATCCGGTCCAGGAGTTTTTAAATATTAAAAATGGTAGTAGTAACTGTGATAAGTACACAAATTGTATAAAATTGTAACAAATTCTGATAACTAGTAAAGTTATTCTGGCCAAGAGAAATATTGGCCTATTGGCTTATTGTTTATCACCCTTTATCACAACAATGTTTGTAATCAGGCAAGGGCATGATATACCATGTATATGGCATGATACAGTGGTGAAAATCCAAATAGGAGCAAGCATGTAAAAGTAGACAAAATTTTTTAACATGTTCGAAGAACGAGCATGTGTTTATATATCAAATCAAACGTAAAATGCAAAAAGGACCCCGTTCATTTCTTATGGGAAGTGGCCCCCGTCGAAATTGGCTGATTTTTTTATATATTGTAGATTTCGACTTTCTGATCAAATGCTCTCATGGGCCCAACTCGATCCTATGTCTAGTTTCCGAGATACAACTATATGTTCTTGTAAAATTCTATATCTTGTCGAACTTTTAATTTATTGATTAGAGGTCAAAGGAGCAATTTCCGAAAGTTTCTCAATTAAAGTTTTTTGATCAGGAAGATACATACTTTATGTATAATATGTTTTAGCTAATTTGACCAAAAATTTTTCTCCACTTGTTATTTTTATATAGATTTCCCGGCGCCTTCGCAACATTTTTATAACTTTAATTTTTTTACGCTATTTTTATTAAAACAACAAATGTATGCAAAATATTATAAAACGTATAGAAAAAATCGTGAATTCGAAATTTTTTTAATTGTACAAGTTGAGCTGTATCTCGGAAACTAGACATAGGATCGAGTTGGGCCCATGAGAGTTTTTGATCAGAAAGTCGAAATCCACAACATATTAAAAATTCAGCCAATTTCACCGGGGGCCACTTCCCATAAGAAATGAGCGGAGTCCTTTAAACCCTAAATTATTTAAATGACTAGTAGAAGTTGCAGTCGAGAGTGACTGACCGCGAATATCTATTTCATTTACATTTTGGCGAATAAGGCTCAATTCAGTTTACCTGGTGCCACAGCCAATATTTCTGTTACAGTAATAAAAAGTAGAGTAATCGTAAAAAAAAATTGAAACTTTTTGTTCAAATAGGTTTAGAATGTCACGAAACGTCCAGATATTAAATTTTAGCAAAGAAAATCTGTCTATCTGTCGATCTTATCCCGTTGAAGGGTTGGGGGTAAAATTGGTAAGCAAGTAAGAGTCTAGAATATTGAGATTTAGTGTATCTATCCAAGTCTCACAATGAGAATTTTTTTTATAGAACTTTAATAATATAGGGGGAGATGGGGTAGATTTATACGATTTTTTAAAAACAATTATAGAAAAATAACTATATGCAATTTTGAAGTAAGCTTTTTTTTGTTTAATCCTGTATTTATTATTGTTTAATACCAAGGAGCTTTATTATGTAATGTTGAATGAAAACACAAAAAATCGATACAAAATGAAATGTGGATATTCGTGTCAATGTTCCCTGTATTGGGGTACATTTATACCCTCTGTCGGGTGCATTGATACTGAATATATAAGTATATTAATCTGAAGCAGCCATTTAATTTTGGTTTTTGAATCGCTAATTATTTACTAACTGATAGTTATCAACCGATGAAAACTTACTAAATACGTAAGAAATATTAAAACGTATAAGTTAGATTTGTTACACAAATCACTTTTAGAAAACACGTAAACTAAGAAATTGTGATTTTAAAAATAAACCCGCCTTTACATGTTTTCATGGAAATTAAGGAAATCAGAAGATAAATATTAAGCATTAAGGTATTGTAAATTTTATTAAAACATTCACTTATCAACACCTAGACAAAATTATATTTTGTAAGGTTTTCTGCAAATTCCATTAATGACATTGACCTTTTGGTACCAGATTCGTTAACAAGAGTAAGCAGTCGCATAATATCATCAACAGAGGCGCAATGTTCATCAGGAACGTCGGGGAAGGTAAACTTAAAACTGGCAGGTTTTTTTCTCATGTAACTTACTTTGAACTCCATTGAATTGTATTTTTCTATCACTTTGGCTACATAGTGACATACAGATGTTTTCTTCTCGAATTTTATTAAAATGAAATCTCCACATTTAATGCTCTCACCAGATGGCGGTAAGTCACATTCTTCATGCATTTCATCTATCGCTTCTAGTTCATCTGTGTAATCTGAAAATTTTTCATCTGTCGAAGTCATCTGTAAACTTTCTTCACTAGTCTCACTGCTGTCGCTTTTCGGAACCTTCTTTTTAATTATTTTCCTTCCAGTTTTTTCTTTTAAATTAGAAAGTTCATTTATTGCAGACTGAGATTTCTTTAACATAATTCTTGCTGCTTTTTCTCTTTTAGCTATGTCCATTTGATTAATTCTTTCTTTCTCGGGTGTGTCAGTATATACTCTGGACTTTCCTGGTTGTCTGCCTTTATTAGAACGTTTTCTTTTGTTTGCTTTTGGGAAAGGTCGTATATCTTCAGGTAAAACAATGGTCGAGTTTGAGGTTTGTAGGCTGCTGTCCAAATTCTGAAGATTTAATTTAATTAAAAGAGAATCATCTGCTGATTTTTTGTCAGTGCTTGAGGTAGATGGCATGTTGCAAGTTGGTTCAGAGTTTGGAATAGCTGATGTAGATGTTGGTAAATGATTAGTAGAAGATGGGGACCCGGGACACACGTTTTCGTCAATTGGATTTTCCCTATCTGTTACAAAAGCTGTCAAGAAATCATCGTCAGAAAATGCCATCCTATTGAATGGCCAGATCGCAGGTTTTTGAAAGCCTGAAGTAATATTTTTAAGCGTAAATGATTCAGAGAATGCAGTTTTGGTAAGACTTGGAATGTCATAAATGGTAACTGTTTTTCCAGAATGGCTCAAATGCCAGTCGTTGAACGCTATTTTGCATTTTGATTTAAAGGGGCCAAACACTGCAACATCCAAAGGTTGCATTTTGTGGGATGTATGAGGATGCAATGATAAAAAAACGATGCCATTATCACGAGCATAGTTTATAGCACTTATAGAGATATGTGACTCGTGATTGTCCATTATCAATAAAATTGGAGAATCTTTAGTGCATCTGGTGTTTTTTTGAATGTGTTTCAATACATCCAAAAATAAATCAGAATTTATCCATCCCGTTTTAGAAGCAAGGCCGATGCTACCCTCTGGAGCACCATTAATGAAATAATCTTTAAATTTTGCTCTTGGAAAAATATATACTGGCGGAATAAAGGTACCAATCGCAGAAATTGTAATACCAAGAGTTACAAGTTGGCCACGTTCGGCAGATACGATTTGGCCAACCTGACGCTGTTTACTGTCTGCAAAAACTTTCGGAGTGTTTTGAACTGTCATTACAGCTGTTTCGTCAAAGTTATAGATTTGTGTCGCTTCAAATTTATAGCGTTTTAGGACATTTTCATAATTGTCAAGAAATGCCTTTACTGTGTGCTGATTAAATGCATAAGCTCTTGCAGCACTCGTCTTTTCTGGGGTTCGTAAGCTCAAAGTGGAATGCCTCGAACGAAAGCTGTAGAGCCAATCCTTACCAGCTAATTTTTTTGGGTTCCAGTTAGATGGATATTTGCAATTAGGGATTGCGGATGCATACTCATATGCAAGCCTCCTTACTGACTCTAAAGACAATCCATACAGTATCTTGCTACACTTCAAAATATAATTCAACAAAGCCTTTTCTTCGTCTTCTGTAAAAACTTGTTTTGACGAATATTTTGATGTAAATTTTCGAACTGGCACGGAGTCTCATGTGATTCAGTCAAACGTCGAATTTTTTCTAATCTATGTTGTAGCGTAGCCTTTTTCAATCCATAGTTTTCTGCCGCCTTCCCTATTGAAAGACTCTGGTTTGAACGGCTGCAATCGCCAACTGTACTTTAGATTCATCGATGTAAGCCCGATTTGTTTTTTTAATATACTTTCTAGGCATTCTTGTCTGAAAAATTAAAAGAAAACAAGTGTTAAATAATTGACTGAAAGTTAGTAACTAGTAGTTAGTTTATTGCATTACAATAGGGGTACAATGATACACCGATGGGGTGCAATGATACGTATAAATGTATACCATTTGCATTCGCATCAAAGAACCCCACACCTACAATGCGAGGTTAATTTTTAGTATTAAAAAAAGTTTACAAAACTTGTTAGAAACGGAGCATAATTAAGAAAGAACAATAAGTGAACTTACCTCGAACGAAATTTCAGCTCGATCAGAGAGATATTTCTGCGTGAAAGACGAATTTTACTAACTTGAGATTTATTTACGATCACACGTGTTAACACTTTTCACAGATCTGAAATAACTTGTAAAGTACAGAGATGTCCCGCATTTTGTGTGGCGCTGTTAATGTAACAGCGTCATCTGTTAACTCATTCAGACAGTTCTTAGCACATCTACTAACCCAGCTATTGATGTCGTATCAATGCGTCCAGCATATCAATGTACCCCATCTCCCCCTAATATTTAAAATCGTCTACCCCAAAAACCCATAAAGCGATATGCCACATCGGTAGTGTGAGTGGAGGTGGATGAAGTAAAAAATAAATTTTGAGGCATTTGGTTCTTGTACACATGTACAGACTAAATCACAATTTTATTTTTTCACCCTCTTTAATAATGGTGGGGGTGGTAATGGGAGTGGCTAATGTCAAAAAAATTTTTGGGAGCTTAGCTTCTCTTATATATACTAAATACCAATTTTATGGGCTCTTACTTACTTGAATTACCAATTTACCCCAATTTACTCCAATTTACCCCGCAACTCTTCAACGGAATAAGATCAAAATATAATCTAGTTCCAGATCTCATTAAAATACATACGTGTCCCAAATATCAAGTCAAGAGTAATCGTGCGTGCAAAAAAACTTAAACAGACAAACCGACAGACACAATTTTTTTTGCTCAAACTTAAAATATCGACGTTTCGTGTCATTCTAAGCCTATTTGAACAAAGAAAATTTTTTGCGCTACCAAACTTCCACTGGATGCGGAAGTAATATCGTAAACTATTGATTAAATAAGAATTAAGGGTTTCGATAGCCTTATATATTTTTTTTATTGGCATTGAACATTGTGAAAAAGTAGAAGCACTGAATATCCCCACATGGCTGTCTATACGATACGTAATTGACGGATTCCCCAATGCAGACACAAGATTAGTCATATTTAGTGCAGTGGGTCTTATCGTATATATTAAGTCAAGCGCGCAGTGTAGCTTACTGATAAATTAGTAATCACTTGGTTTACATCGAGTAGTGAGAAGATTTTACGCTTAATTAGTTATTATAAAACAGATATGAAATACGTCTATATTTATTCATTAGTTTTATATTGTATTAGTTCGATTTCTTGTGCTCCAGATCCAAGTACAAGACCGGAATTTTTGCAGCACACGCGTCGTGTTTCCGAAAAACACTATCCGTGCCATACTCCACAACCTAGGACTTTTCATTTAAAGGAATTATTGACTGAAGAGGAATGGAAAAATTATGCACAAGCATCGGTAAGTTTGATTACTTTGTTTTATTGTTTTTTTTAATTTGGCGTTGTTTAAAACTTACTGAAATTTATTAATAATATTACAATAAAATCACATTGTTTGTCTTGAAAGTCAAGAAGACAAGAAATAGCACGAATGGCATTAAACTAACAATTATGATTTCAAACAAATAGATTAAAATATTAAATGTAAATTGTTATGCGTATTTCTTCTCTAAAGGTATTGATTTTATGATTTTAACAAAGTTGTACCAAGAAATTAAGGGTAGGATTTTGCAGAGTGAGAGGGAAATATACCTTTATTTTGGATTTATTATAAATATTTAAAAACCAGCCATAGTAAAATCTTTAACATTGTTTTAGGTACTTGCTAGTGTTCTAACGAATACAACTACATATATTTTTTATTGTAAATTGAATGTTACAGTTTGTTAATGAAAATAGTTCCTAATTTCATTATAAGAACATGGCATTTAGATATATACAAAAACTGGTTGTATTTATGTATATTTATAATAAACCGGAAATACACGCATATTTTCCTCTCACTCTGCAAAATCCTACCTTAAAGTGTTTTCTTTTGTTTAAAGAAAAGGTAAGTTGGGTATAATTTAACATCATTATGCATTATAGTGGAAGTAAGGAGTCGGAAAGTATGCAAAATCGTGCTAAAGTTATGAAACTTATTCCTCCCTCCGTTTTCGAGGGTGCTGAACACGAATAACTGGTATGGGTGAAAAAAGTTTTTAGTCATGCCCTGAAACGGCAAAAAAACCACCCCTTTTTGCTTATTTCTCATATGACAGCTTGGCATCAACTATTTTTGCAGGGATTCTGTGTTTTTTTCATGGGGATATAACAGATAGTGAAAGGTGATGTCAGGGCCGTCAGGGACGGAATCTACCTGTCAGAGAGTGTAAAACTGTTTCTCTTTTTTTCTTGTTAAAGACGTTTACCCCCCGTTTTCGAGAATGCTGATCAAGGACAATGGTAAGAGTGAATTGTGACAACCTCAGGGGGTAGATAATTGATTTTTTTATTTTCTAATATTGAGTGGGAATGGTTTCAAAGTCACTATTTGTCAATTTTACATCCTCATCAAAAATGAATCTATCCTCACAACGATTTGAAATCCATGTTCCTTAAAACGGGATTTAAGGAAGAGAATACGATTGGTAAAAATTTCTGTTTTTATTAAATTATATACAGGGTCCCCCACTTAAAACTCCCCAGACTCGTAACTTCCTTATTTTTTAAGCTACGACCATGTTCGGCACATCAATTTATAGATATTTTTAGGCCTTTAAATATGCATACAGAGTGATTTAAAAAAAAATTGAAAAAATTATTACGAAAAAATAATTAATTTCCTTGAATATTTTTTCCCTCACCCTGTACATGAACTGTGTTAATGTTTTCTTATAAAGGTTTTAATTAGCTTCAATTTCTGTTATTACGTCATATCCGAAATTCTTTTTGGTTTTAGAGAAAAAAATTAAAAACACTCCTTCCGATTCCAGACTGATTTTTTTAAAATAACTGAAAAAATGTAAATAATAATTTTATGCTTTATTTGTAAAAGGCATATAACAAACAATCCTCAGCGTAACAAAACAGCAACAAGAAACAAAAGAAATAAATATTTTTAAAAACAAACTTTATTAAAATCTACTAAATAATGGGAAATTGCAAAATTTTTATTAAAAAAAAAAGTTTTTTTAAACGTAAATTGAAGCTAATTAAAACCTTTATAAGAAAATATTAACCCATTTCATGTACAAGGTGAGGTATAAAAATATTCAAAGAAATTAAGTTTCCTTTCTTAACAATTTTTTCAACCTGTATACAGGACCCTGTATACAGGACACGATCTTGAGTACAATATAATATTTCTTATAAGACATTAACATAACCTAGGGCGCTTACAAATTGAATCAGTTGATCTTCTGAAAATTTGAAATCGATGGACTACGAATACTTCGAGGACACAAGATTTACCCAGAAAACAGTAAAGGCGGCAAAAACAAAAAAAAAAAATGATAGTACAAATCCCTAATATCAACCAAATCGTCAACTCTATTATTATTATGGAAGGGGTGGTTTCCGACAGTTCAAGGGTGAAGGAAGGTTCGAACCAGCGTAAAACCATTTTTTTCTTGGTCAGCATCCTAGAAAACAGGGGGTAAACCTCTTTAGAACGAAAAAACAAGAAATAATTTTACACTCACTGACAGGTAGATTCCACCCCTAAGGGCGGTTGCGGTCTACTACCTGACATCGTCTTTCACCATCTGTTATATCCCATCGAAAAACCATCGAATCCCTGCAAAAGTAGTCGATGCCAAGCTGTCATATGTGAAATAAGCAAACAGGGGTGGTTTGGTGGTTTTTGGCCATTTCGGGGGGGTGCGCATAAAAACTTTTTCACTCTGTTATTTGTGTTCAGCACCCTCGAAACCGAGAGGAGGAATATGTTTCATAACTTTAGCACGATTTGGTTTTTTTTTGCGAGAAAATCCCGACACCTTACTTCC
The DNA here is from genome assembly GCA_936432065.2 of Rutpela maculata. Lineage (NCBI taxonomy): Eukaryota > Metazoa > Arthropoda > Insecta > Coleoptera > Cerambycidae > Rutpela > Rutpela maculata. The sequence continues at coordinate 93,476,022 of OW386285.2, read as the reverse complement.
ACTATTATAATAACGAAGATTGTGATTTACGACAAGTGTTTAAAAAAAATAAGATATAATGTTTCTAAAATACCGTAAAAGAGTGTATTTAAAACTATAAATAAATTATAAGTGTGAAATTCAATTCTCATTGGTACATAAAATAAAATTTTTATATTTATATTTATCTGTAGATAATTTTATTTTGACATGCTACAAATGTACCTGACCTGTATGCAATGTAGTCAAATAAAATGAGTATGAGTATGAGTAACATTACTATAATATTACTATTATACTTAAACTATGTCAAGTCAAGACTTTATAAAATGTAGGTACATAGTTGCCAGTATAAAGAGCCTGTAAAAGAATACACACAAAACTTCACTCTCTATTTAGTACTTATTATCTGTTAATTATTTTTTCTTTTAAGTGTATAGTTTTTCCATTAAAACTGTATCGTTTTCCCCTCAGCAATAGGATCAGCTATATTCCTCAGTCGTGTTTTAATTAATTTGATTTATTTTTAAATACCATTTTTCATTAAAAGTATAGCACAGGCCTGTAGCTAGAAAGTGCTTTCAGGGCGGGCAAACAATTTTTCAGGACGGGCCCGTAAAAAAGTCCGAAAAATTTTTTAATAAGGGAAATCCAAAAAAAACTTTTTAGTCCGAAAAAATTATAAAATTTTTACCCAATCTCTTTCAAAATATTAAAAAGACAGTTAAAATTGCGATCACCGTAGATCGGGCGAAACTTATTCCAGGACGGGCTTGGCCCGTCCTGCCCCCCCCCCAGCTAGAGGCCTGGTATAGCAGTAATTTCCAGTAAAATGAAATTTTCTTGATACGTAATATAATATTATGCTTTCTAATTATTAGTAGTGTTGTTACTATATTTTAATGTATTAGGCATAGGTAGATGTTTTTTAACCACGTCACAAAAAAGGGGATGTTATAAGTTTGACGCGTATGTATGTAAGTCTGTGGTTTCATATTTCTTCAACTAGTGATTCGATTAAGGTTTTTAGCAAGGTTTCATCTCGGTAGACCTTCAGCTGTACGAATAAAGAGTATGCTCTAATCTAACTTTCCCGAAGTATTTTGACACAATGATTTTTTCTATCGTGTAGGTGTTCCTCTACCAAGCCCCTTTCCCCCATAAAAATGGCAAAAAAGGTCTTGTCATATGGTTTCGATCTAACTTCTCTGAAGTATTTTGACGCAGTAAAGCCAATTTTGGACACAAGAGATTTTTCTGTTGTGTCAGTTTCCCTCTACCACCTTCTTTTATCCCCTAAGAAGGGCAACAAAATGGTCACGTTCTAAGGTTTTGATCACTTTTCTGAAGCATTTTGATGGGCTGAAACCAATTTTGGACACAGAAAAATGTCTATCGTGTCAGTATTTCTTTACCACCCCCTTTCATTCCCTAAAAATTTGTTTGTCTTCAAAACTGGTTTTAGCTCACCAAAATCCTTCAGAACAGTTGGGTCTGAAGCTTAGGATAATACCATTCTTTTGCCTTTTTTTTAGGGGATGAAAGGCGGTGGTGGAGGAAAACCGGCACGACGGCAATTTTTTTTGTCGAAAATCGGCTTCAGTGCGTCAAAATACTTCAGAAAAGATAGATGAGAGCCTTAGGACATGACCCTTTTTTGTAGACCTGCGTTATTATTCTTAGCAGCACATTCGAAAATTTGACGAATGCGTCCGCCAGTGATTTAAATTAAAAGCTTGGTTTTCGATTTATTTAAAAGAGTCCCAAGTAGCAAAGGCACGTGAAAATGACGTGAAAAAATGGTCAGTGAGTGACGAGAAATGACGAGTTAGATGACGTAAATGAAACAATAAAATAACTTCCTAATGTCTCGGATGAATAACGTCTTATGCTAGACGTTAATTTGACGTCTTTTTCAGGTTATATTTACGTTAATTTAACGAAATTAAACAGGCTCTAGGTCTAGGAGGTCTCCATTTTCCAATATATGATGGGTTACAGGATGAGCCGCTATGTAGATGAATGGACAATTCATAGGTTAAGTACCCAATGGTTTTATAATAAAACCAGTGAGTGCTTAACCCATTAAACAGATAGCATAAAACTTGTATGCTGCCTCAGCCCAGCTACAGAATAAATGATCCTTAACACCTGATTGTTATAAGATCAATCCAAAAATCGATGTTTCCTGAAAGAATTTGAACATTGCAATCGATATTATTTATTTTCTATAACTTCATAAGAGTTTAAGATAAAGTATGACTAATTATTGTCAGTGGTGTGTATGTGGCGCCAACTAGAAATAATTTCGGCAACAAACTACGTGGTAAGCAAGCAAATTTAATATAGATGAGTAGAAAAACGTTCAGAAAACGTCATCATCTACCATTTAGTTCACCTGTAGATTTAGAATGTTTGTAATTCGATAAAATATAAATAGATTTAACACCGAAAAAAGACGACAAAATAACGTGATATGTAGCACGTCATTATAATGTCATTTAAGAGACGTCATTTTTAGTCCACTGACGTCTTTTTGACGAGTATCACTAGATTTTGACGTCATTATAACGTACCCTTGCTACCTGGGTAGTTTGTTGAGGTCTTTAGCAAGCTTGCTTCTCGGTAGACATTTAGAGAGGTACACATCTTCAAAAAACAGTTAATCTCACGTAAGCTGCTAGTGTTTCAACCGATATCGATGTGGCTTTTGGAGTGTGATGTTGAAGATATTAAGGAAACATTTATTTTTAAGTATTTGTAAAATTATAAAAAATTAATTTTACAATGAAAATGTAGTTTATAATAAACTATGTTTTAATTATTATATGACAGTACATTACTAGTTGATTATAGGATGTTTTAAAAAAAAATTGAATTTTACAATTAAGTAATTATTTTTTATTTATTTGCTTTCATCATGATTAGAGAATATTATTTAGGTATATTAAGCAAATCACAACTTGCACACTTTTTATTTAAAAAACTGTGTCATTTGTGATTTGCTTAATACCTAACTAATATTCCCGAACATGTTATTAATTAGTTTATCTTGTACATCAAACTTTATGTTTATAATTACATTGATTTTTGTTTTTCTCTTTCTTTTTAAGGATAATCCTAGTACTAAATTTCCGTGAAATTATTTATAATTCTCGATTTATATTTAGGTATAATTTATAATTTTTATTTTATTTATTTTTAAAATTAAAAATTAATTCGGTAAAAACGTATTATTGTTCATATAATAGCCGTCACTTAGTACATGAACCTCTAAAAAAATACAACCTAAGATTTTCCAACGGGATTCTCTTTATTTTGGTGTCACAAATAATTTCTCAATTCTGTGTATAAAGCCAACTGGACGGCTACAATAGTTACAGCAGGTCAAATGTCAAGAAAATCGGTTTTTCTCAAATATCTCCTAAATCGTAGGTTTTACGTTAATTTTGGTTATTATAAAATTTATTCGTGAGATAAATCTGCATAAAAAAGGTCCTATACAAAATTTACGTAGAACCAATAGTTTTTGAGATTATTGAGAAAACTCGGACATTGTGCTGCATTCGTTTCCGCACCACCTTTGAGGTAGAATGCAAGGCGCGTTTTTTTTTACATGGTGTTCCCTATAGGCCTAATCCATGAGTTACAAGTTATATTATAATTTTGTTGATTGTGGTTTCTTCTTTGCTGACTTCTTCTTCTTCGTCTCCGTCTATCCCTTCTATTTCCACTTCTTTAATATTTTCATCTTCGTCAACAACCATCTCAGCGGAAAATAACGAAATGTTCGTCTTCATCATCGTTGAACTCAAATTTAACGGTTGTATCCTCGGACATCGTATTGAGATACGACTGGCCCCGACAAGAGCCACACACTACGGAACATGGCAATCCTATTTTTCTGCATCCACAATTGGTGCCACAACCTTTTGTGCAATTGCAGAAAATAGAATTGAGAAGTTCATCTGGTGCAGGAGGAATCATAGTAGTTGTTGGCTCTAATAAATTATTGTTTAAAGTCCAACCCCATTGCCGAGGGTCTAAATCCAAGTTTGAACCTGGTAATACACCCTGAATAGATGTTGTTGAGTAGCTGCTGCTGTGGGTGGAAGTGACGACAATTGCACAGGCTTATTTATTAGCAATTTTTTCTAACAGTTTTCTATATTGAATGCCGCCAATGCTTCCTGCAAATCTGGTCTTTTTTGTAATGATTTTAATGCATTTATTTTTCCTTGTAATAATAATGGGCGGATCTCGGCGTTGAGCTTGGGAGGTAACATGATAAACACAACTGCAAATGTATTTTTAAATACATAGAATTTTTCTAAAATTTCGATTCAAAGTTAAAGCTGTAGGTGGCAATAAAGTCGACTGAAATTGCATTTGACTCTTGGAGTGGGGATTACACGTTACACTAACGCAGATACAATACGATGACGTTAGTGTATTGAATTTCTTCTTTTAACGAGATAATGGGAAGGCTACTATCCGATACTTTTACTTGAAACATGGTATATAAATAGTCTGATTTTAACTTAACATGTCTTCTATAACTCTATACCTTTTAAAACAACTGTTACACATAACAAATTAATGTTTATTTAATCATTTATTTTTCAGATTTTACCAAGCTTAACGGTTCTACATAGATGCATGGGCTCGGGGTGTTGCAATTCGACTCATAAGATGTGTATCCACAAGAAAAAAGAAGAGGTACCACTTACATTTGGAATTTTTAATGGAAACAAAGTGGAATATATTAAAACTTTCGCAACAAATCACACATTGTGTCAGTGTCAACACGTGAAAAAACGTACGACTTAAAAATTGGATAGAGAGAATGACATAATGCTCATTGGAGAACTTGTCTGTGATATTATTGATAATAAATTATTTATTTATTGTATTTTCTTAAGGAATGTGTTTTAATTTCCCTTTTTATATATTTTCGTATTAAATTATTTTAATAATAATTTTGACAAAAATATCAACTTTGAAATACGACGTTTAAATTTCATATCTGAATTTTCATTGGCACCAGAAACAACTTTTTCCTGTAACATATTTCTTCTCAAAAAACTCTCAGTTTCTTTCTAGGTTGTTTTTGTTGACCTTTTTTATAAATAACACTATTAGATACTTCATTATTTAAATTTTTAAAAAGTGCTTAGTGCTCCTGAATTTAAAGCACTTCATCAGAGTGCTTAGTATCGCAAGCATTCTACTATGAACAGTGCTTAGTGCTCGAAAAATAAAGCACTTTTTTGAGTGCTTGGTGCTTAGTGCTCGCGAGCACTTTGTAGCAGTGTTCGTCCAGCTCTGGTTAAAAGTTAAGATTTAAAATATACACAATAATTAAATGCATTACAAGGTTTGAAAATAAATCACTACAAACATGAATTTATTGCAAAATAATATGTAGCGAAAAGAAAGAAAAAGAGAACAATGTGATGAAATCCGCATGTTACTGAAGACTATTATTGCCCGTGCCTTCTAATAATATTTTTCTCAATTTTTTTTTTTGAATCTATAATGAGAATTTTCTGAGATGGGGGGGCGGTATCCTATTATACATTTTGCAAATATTATATATGTACAAAATTGCAGCGTAATGTTTAGGGGTGGTTAAATATTTTTAAATCTTAAGTTGATGTTATGTACATCTGTACGAAAGCTAATTATTTGGTATAGATAAAACAGACATTTATATTTAATTTACTATACTTCCACATCCAGTGGAAGTATAGTAACGCAAAAAAGTTTTGAAAATTTTTATTGTTCAAAAGGCTTAGAATGTCATGAAACGTCGAGATTTTAAGTTCGAGCAAAAAAAATTCTGTCTGTCAGTCGGTCTTCTGTAACGTTTTTTGTGCGCACGATTACTCTGAAACCGTTTAAGATATTGACTCGAAATTTGGTACACGTATGTACTTTAACGAGATCTGGAACTAGATTATATTTTGATGGTATTTCGTTGAAGGGTTGGGGGGTAAATTGGATTAAATGTGGGTAAATAGGTAAATCAAGCAAGTAAGAGTCCATAAAATTGGTATTTAGTATATATAAGAGAAGCTAAGGCCTCAAATAATTTTTTGGCATTAACCACCTCCCATTACCACCCCCATGCCACTATTAAAGGGAGTGAAAAAAATAAAATTGTAAGTTAGTGTGTGTACAAGATCCAAAGGCCTCAAATTTTTATTTTTCAAATAGGCTTAGAATGTCATGAAACGTCGAGATTTTAAATTTGAGCAAAATGTCTAACTTTTTTTGTGTGCACGATTACTCTGGAACCGTTTAAGATATTGACTTGAAATTTGGTACACGTATGTATTTTAACGAGATCTGAAACCAGATTTTATTTTCATCTTATTCCGTCACAGGGTTGGGGGGTAAATTGGGGTAAATGGAGGTAAATAGGTAAATCAAGCAGGTAAGAGTTCATAAAATTGGTATTTAGTATATAGAAGAGAAGCTAATGTCTCAAAAAGTTTTTGGTATTACTACCTCTACCCCATTATTAAAGGGGGTGAAAAAATAAAATTGTAATTTAGCGTGTATACAAGAACTTAAGGTCTCAATTTTTTTTTTACTTCATCCACCTAAACTACCACCCTGTACCACCACCCCCAAACCCACCTCCGATGTGGCATATCGTTTTATAGGTTTTTGGAGTAGACGATTTCAAATATTATGTTATTAAAGTTCCATAAATAATAATATAGTGAAGTGCAAATATAGTATCAACGATTTTTCGTTGTTTTCCGTTGTCGATAGAAAAACAGGATGTAGAATTTTAAGATTTATAAACACCCTACAGGTTGCATGATAATTCGAGTCCAGGGGCGTAGCGAGCCAATTTTTTTGGAGGTTATTTTTTCAAATTTGCCAACTTCATAAGATTTAAGAGTCAACTCTGTAAATAATTAAATAATAATTCCTCCAAAAAAAACTAATGAGCCACCTTACGGCTCAAATTTCCAACTTTTTGTCAAGTCTGACAAAGTTTGGGGGGTACGTTACCCTCCCTTCGCTACGCCCCTGTTCGAGCCCTATGAACAAACGAACATCAGCGTGTCTGCCTTTCAACATTATTTTAGCAGGTTGCTAAATTGACACCAACGTTCCAAGGATAGATGAGGAGATAGCGTCAGAGACGCGTCATCGCGAGTGTGTCTGGCTTCTACGATTTCAAATTAGACCTGTACGGTGTTTATAGATCTTCTATTATTTTATCGATTCTATAATAAGTGGGTTACCTTGGGTAGTATGGATGCGCAGTAGGTTTCTTCGAGTCAAATGGATGCGCAGTGGATTACCTCAGGTAGTACGGATGCGCAGTGGCTTTTTTCGAATACTATAGATGCGCAGTAGGTTACCTCAAGTAGTATGGATGCGCAGTGGGTTTCTTCGAGTAAAATTGATGCGCAGTGGGCTTCCTCAAGAATTATGGATACACTGGGGCTTTCCTAGAGTAAATTGGATGCACAATGGGTTACCTCGAGTATAGATGCGTAGTAGGTTTCCTCGAAGAAAATACTTGAAGTAGAAGCTTTAATTCTATCATGTAGTCCACGGCACTCAGTGATTTTTTATATCTTTGTTATGCCATTTCCTGCGTATTACTTCCACATTCAGTGGAGTGCAAATATAGTATTTTCGTTGTAAGAGACTTGAATAGGAAGCCTGGTATGTGGAAGTAGTGATTCCTTAGGCAACGATGTTTCAATTTATTATATAACACTAATGAATGCAACATATGTCGCTTTTTCATATTTAGCTGCCCAATTTCGCGACTTTTTTTAGATACACCTGATTGTTTTCTTCTGTTACCACGAATAAATCGGATGCATGAATTTTGCATCAACTGCACTCGATTTGCGTCATATTTTGTCAGACAAGATCCATATATCACCATAGTTAAAACGACAGACTCTATTTAAGTTTAGGGCTGAGAATAGAGCGATGACTGTACAATAATTTTAAATTTAGGAAAGCTTTTTTTAAAGAAAAACTGACGTACTCAGTAAGGCGCAAATCCGTATCGATAACTATTTCAAGATTTTTAACTGAACTCATAGTATTTAATTTAATATTGTCTATTTTTATATTTAGACGGTGTTCACATTTTGATTTAGATGCTTTCCTACCAAAGATAATTATTTTGGACTCATCTGGATTTATGGTCAAACAATGAGACTCTTGACGCTTTCAGTAAGGCGTCCAGGTCCTGATTCATTTTATCACTGGCTATGTTAACTTCATTTGGTTTAAATGAAAAATAAATTTGCGTATCGTTAGCATACCATAATGATATTTAATACATGATATTAATTCACTCGTGTACAGTGTAAAAAATATTGGTCTCAGAATTGATCCTTAAGGAACTCTACAAAATATATTTTATATTCCAAAAATTCGTCTTTAAGTTTCACAATTTGTTTACCAGTGAGATAGTTTCAATTTAGTTTTATAGAATTTACGTTAAACCCATTGTGTTTTAATATGGCCAGAAATAAGTCTGATGTAGTCGATCGAAAGCCTTATTAGAGTAATCCAACAGAACCAATACTGTTATTTCATTTTACTTCCACATCCAGTGGAAGTATAGTAACGACAAAAAATTTGTAAAAATTTTTATTGTTCAATTAGGCTTAGAATGTCATGAAACGTCGATATTTCAAGTTTGAACGAAAAAAAATTTCTGTCTGTCTGTCGGTCTGTAACTTTTTTTTTGAGCGCACGTTTACTCTGGAACCGTTTGAGATATTGACTTGAAATTTGGTACACATATGTACTTTAACGAGATCTAGAACTAGATTTTCATCTTGTTCCGTCTAAGGGTTGGGGGGTAAATTGGGGTAAATTTGGAGTAAATAGGTAAATCAAGCAGGTAAGAGTTCATAAAATTGATATTTAATATAGACAAGAGAAGCTAAGTTCTCAAAAAAAAAATTTGGCATTAGCCACCCCCATTACCACCCCCATCCCATTATTAAAGGGGATGAAAAAAAATGTGATTTAGTGTGTGTACAAGAACCAGAAACCTCAAAATGTTTTTTTACTTTATCCATCCTGAATTTTAAAACAGTTTGAGCAGAAATTTTGCACACACGTTTAGTTTGGATGATAATGCATGGTTAGCTAAGCTAAGTGACGTCATTCCAAATCCAATATGGCGGACCAGTTATTTTTTTAAGCACCTCCATGATATGGATATTAAATGAAAGGGTTTGCTGAGAAGAATACGACAATAAAATGACGTCACACTAAATTCAATATGGGGGACGTCCCAAGATGGCGGACAACATTTTTTAGTTTTGACACTATAATTTGATTGTATAGTGAATTCGCTCATACGTTGCATTCTAAGAAACGGTGAAGGATTCGGTTTAAACTATAAGTTTTATACTGGATAGGAACGACACAATGAATATAAGTACACTTCTCCAAGAAATTAACGCACCACCAAAAAATAACCAAAAGTTTGAAATTAGTTAATTTTTAACCCCGACCCAAAAAGAAAGGTGTTATAAGTTTGACGCGTATGTTTGTATGTTTGTCTGTCTGTCTGTCTGTGGCTTCATATCTCTTCAAAGGGTGATCCGATTTTGATACACTTTTTTTATTTGAAAGAGTATTTTGTCGAAAAGGTTTTAGGCCATATTAGATTTTGGTGTTTGGTCGCCATCTTGAATTCGCCATGTTGAACTTCTCTAGAAATTGTCCGATTGAAGTAAAATTGAAAATATGCAGACAATTATTGTAGCCGAATATGTTTTCGGCCTCATTTTGATTCGGTTATATGAAACTGGTACGATTAGATACATTGATCGGAAGTTCTTAAAAATTTTCAATTTTTTTAACCCCCGATCCAAAAAGTTTGACTCGTATGTTTGTTTGTTTGTCTGTCTGTCTGCCTGCCTGCCTGCCTGCCTGCCTGCCTGTGTTATAAGTTTGACTCGTATATTTGTTTGTTTGTCTGTCTGTCTGTCTGTCTTCCTGCCTGCCTGCTTGTCTGTCTGTCTGTCTGTCTGTCTGTCTGTCTGTGGCTTTATATCCCTTCAACGTGAGATCCGATTTTGATGCAGTTTTTATTAAAATTAAATATAACACAAAAATATATTTATAGTAGAACCAGTCTTGTGGACCGTGTGCGACTAGTAGAATACAAAATTGGACCGCGTCGGTTTAAAGGTTAAAAACTTATGTGTGGGACTCGTGATATAACAATACGCTATGTTGTATGTATATGTTTAGTTTAAAAAGTATAAAATAAAATTAAGTTACAAAGGCCATGGCAGGTTAAGATAAGTGTCCGTGCCTTTGTAACCTTTTTGCGTGTGGTTCCTTCCAGGGATGTATCTTTGCGAAAGATACTACCACAAAAAGTTTTGACCTCAAAAACTTCATAATATCTGGGAAAACATTTTTTTTCGAAAATCCGAACAAATTTTTTTTTTTCTTAATCAAGTGAACCAATTTGTATTTCACATATATTGTAAATATACTCAAGACAATTTATTATTGATACGTTCATGAAATCTTTTCATGAAGAAAACAAAAATTGATGCTTTTGAATTTTTTGAAAAATGTATATACGTACTTACACGTTAGGGCCACCTCTATTTTTTTACTAATTATACACCATACAATAAGCTATAACAAATATTTTTTGCAAAACTATATCGAAGGGGTAAGTAGTCAAATTGGCAAAGATAATGTTACGCGCTTTCACCCCCCTTAGTAAACACGCTGTATCGTGGGTTCGGAAATTATAACACCAGGGTAACACTAAACAATAATGTATTTACTTACGTACTAATTACAACAAATAAAGAAAAAGAGTATAAATTGGTTAGAAACTCGATATATTAATAAATATATAAATGAACAACTGCTTGGATTATACGTATTGAAAATTTTTTGGAGCAGCCTACATATCTTTTTGAAATAACGAGATGTATTTTTCACAATACATACATTTTCTACAAAGCTTAACCGAAATGGTAATACATAAAAAATTATGTGTTTAATAATAAGAATACATAATAAAAACATGTTATGCTAATGACATATGATAATATTAGTCGTCTTCATCAATGTCCTCATTTATTGTAACACTGATATCTTCTGCGAATAATTCAGACAGTTTTATTGATGATTTCGGAATATCGTCGGCCTTTGTATATGGTAAATCCATCTCTAAGTAACAGAAAACTAATTTTTTTTTTTAACTTAAACATGAATTTATCATATGCAAGGTTTCTCAACGATATTCCGAAACCATCAGTAATACTGTTCGCAGAAGATATCAGTGATACACTATATGAGGACAGTGATGAAGACAACTAATATTATCATATATCATTAGCATACCGCTTATTATTAAACACATAACTTTTTTATGTATTACCGTTTCGATGGAGCTTTGTAGAAAATATATGTATTGTGAAAAATACATCTTGTTATTTCAAAAAAATACGTACTACTCCAAAAAATTTTCAATACGTGTAATCCAAGCAGTTGTTGTTTATTTGTATATTTATTAATATATCGAATTTCTAACCAATTATACTCTTTTTCTTTATTTGTTGTAATTAGTGCGTACGTAAATACATTATTGTTTAGTGTTACCCTGGTGTTATAATTTCCGAATCCACGATACAGGGTGTTTACTAAGGGGGGGTGACAACACGTAACATTATCTTTGCCAATTTGACTTCGATAGAGTTTTGTAAAAAATATATGTTATAGCTTATTGTATGGTGTATAATTAGTAAAAAAAATAGATGTGGTTGCTAACGGGTAAGTACGTATATAAATTTTTCGAAAAATTTAAAAGCATCAATTTTTGTTTTCATGAAAAGATTTCATGAAAATATCAGTAATAAATTGTCTTGAGTATATTTACAATATATGTGAAATACAAACAAATTGGTTAACTTGATTAAGAAAAAAAATTTTTGGATTTTCAAAAAAAAACTTTTTCCCAGATATGAAGTTTTTGAGGTCAAAACTTTTTGTGGTAGTATCTTACGCAAAGATACATCACTGGAAGGAACCACACGCAAAAAGGTTACAAAGGCACGGACACTTATCTTAACCTGCCATGGCCTTTAAAAAACCCTCCGACACAAAAATATCGACTAAATAACTAATATATAAAAAAAAATAAATTAACACAACTTTAAAAATTATGAAATAATTTTGATTCCATATACGAACTCTTATGATTTATTTAAATCCAGCTTACATTTTCTTTGTGTCCTCGAGATTTGCTTTCTTATACGCATGAATATGTCGGGGGCTGCTGTAAAGACGAACTACTAAATAATTACATTCAAAACAGCAGCTCCCGATATATTCATGCGTATAAGAAAGCAAATCTCGAGGACATAAAGAAAATGTAAGCTGGATTTAAATAAATCATAAGAGTTCGTATATGGAATCAAAATTATTTCATAATTTTTAAAGTTGTGTTAATTTATTTTTTTTATATTAGTTATTTAGTTGATATTTTTGTGTCGGGTGTTTTTTTAAATTTGTAATTAAATTTCATTATTATCATTGTAATGATTAAAAGGTCTGCACTTGGTAGATTGTTGTATAGATTTCGAGAGCGCGGTCACTGTGTATTGGCCGTAGCTTGAGAAAAACGTATAGTTCGTAAAAAAATATTATTATGAAACCGTTTACCATTATAAATGGCGCATTCGTTCGCTAAATTTGCAAAAAAATTGTTTCCAATTTTTGCTCACTTTACACTAGGCGTACCTTCAAGAAATTATGATGCGACAACTATAGTTTCAGTTTCAGTTTGCATTATATTATATTCAGAATTTTCTCTAGATACCAGAAATGTTAAAATATGTAACTACTGTCTGTTATACCGAAAATGTACCAAAATTCAATTTTTGATAAAAATGTAAAAAAAAATGACAATTACTCATCTTGTATAATACATTCAAATATGTCTAATATACACTTTTGTGTATACCCCTCTAGATAGAGTATTCTTATTACAGGGATATCAAAATACCATACTACTTCTAGTTTTTAAAAGCAAACATTAAATAATGAATATTATTTCAAAATATGCATATCAAACCAAAAGTGAATGCAATAAGTCGCAACAGAAATATTTATCTCAAGTGGTATGTACACCATATGTGTACTGTGTGATGTTATAAACTTAAAACACAAAAAAACAATCTAAAAACGTAGGTACCCTGCGTCAATTTACCGACCTTTTTATGTAATTGTTACACATTCTATAGGACACTCTTCGCAGTTTTCTTGTAAATAATGATAGTTTTTGGACATCCTAAATTTTGTGATACCGAGTTTGTTGTGAAAAAAATATATGAAAAAATTTAAAAAAAAAACATCCAACCTGTGTGGGATTCGAACACATGAAAGGCGCTGGACCATCACATATCGCTACGGAAAGTGAATATACAGATATACAGATTCAGAAAGTCTTTGTTTTGGTATTGCATTAGTTTCAACGATTTAACCGACCGCCCACAATAAAGACGTCTGCCAGTACTCTAGCAGAGGTAAAGAGTGACACGCCCCATCAAGAGAATTTACACATGATTGCTTGCTTGCATCTCAAAACCAACACTTTCTGATTCTGTATATCTTTCGAGAATCAAATTTCAACTCGTTTTTTTTTTCAATTAGTTGGCTTTGAGCTGCGCCCATCCAGCCACGAAAATTTATTATTGTATCCTAACACAAGACTAAAAAAGAACCAATGACAAAGGATAATAGACAGGGACACACACTTCACGCCAAGGTGCGGTTCATGGCGACTCTTTTTTCTAGACAAAACAAGGTAGGCAACGGTAAATGGGTTAACCCACAAAGGATGTCCACATAAGGAGACAACAGCTAAGCTAAATTCCCTTATCAAATTTTATGCTCAGTATGTTTTAGAAAATTATAAAACATTATTCTTAACCGATCATTTCTGACTATAAGGAAGCAAAGTGATGTGCTACATTGTGGCAACGGGATATTGTGTTTGATTAGTTCTTGCATTAATAAGGTAGTTGTACGTGAATTATGATGACACTGAAAGATCCAGTGATTGATGTCATCCAAGTTTCCATCGCAATCACAAGAGGGTGTTTCCGAAAGTTTCATTTTAAATAAATGAGAGTTGACAGCTCCATGCCCAAATAAACATCTGACATATTTGATGTTAATATTTCTATTTGGATGACTTCTACTAGCCAAAGAAGAATTAGGTAATTTGTCGTTAATTTTTCAATATATATAGTTGTTATTACAAACTTTAGTCCACTCCTCTTCCCATAGTTGTTTCAGATTTTTTTTCAAGGCTGGTATTATGTCAGAGTGAGGTAAATTATCGATAGGGTTTCCGTCAATACTTGAAGACTTGGCTAATCTGTCTGCTATAATATTCCCTCTTATATCAGAGTGTCCTTTTGCCCAAATAAATATAACATTCTTATTGAGATCTTTTAACCTGGCTTACTTTTCCATAATTTCTACAATAATTGAATTGGAATATATGTGATTTGGTGGATTAGAAATAGCGGTCAAAACTGAGATCGAGTCTGTCATAATTAAAAAGTTTACGAAATTATTGTTGTTACACATGGCCCAATCTAAGGCTCTGCTTATTCCGATAGATTCAGCAGTATACATAGAGCACATATTGTTTAATCTATGCTTAAACGAATCTTGAGTGTTTTGAATGTACACGGCACAACCAACACCACTACAGGATTTGGAACCGTCAGTGAAAATTTTAAAAGAGTTATGGAATCCAGATATAGTTTCCTGCAAAATTAAGTTATTTCCAGTTGCATAATTATATTTGGGTATTATCACCATAGATTGAAAAAAGTAAATGTTGCATTTAGAACTAAAGAAGGGCAAATTAGTCATTTTACTGCTAGAATCGTATTCAGCCACCTTAATAAATGCATCTGCCAGGGTGGGGGATGATTTATTTTGCCAATACGGATTTGTCAAATCTTGAGTGGTTAACTGGGCAAGTTTGGGAAGAAGACTACTCTCCGAAAAGTTATTATATTTCAACAGGAATTTTTGAGCCAGAAATTGGCGCCTAAGATGTAATGGTGGTTCATTACATTCAGCCAGTAGAGCGGAAGTAGGCGTAGATTTCATGGCACCAAGAACTAATCTCAGTGCCTTATACTGAAGTCTGTCTAATTTAATTAACCGTGATTTTACAGCAGAGCCATAAAATACACAACCGTAATCTAGAATGGATCTAGTATATGCCCTGTAAAATATAAGGTTTATTTTAGGGTCAGAGCCCTATGAGTACCTGTTGATCGCTTTTGATATGTTTAAACTTTTTTCACATTTAATTAAACATTTAGATATGTGTTGATCCCAAGTCAATTTAGTATCAACGGTTATTCCTAAATAAGTATATTGATTGCAAACTGGGATATTAAACCCTGCAAGACATAAATTAGGATCATTTGGTAAGCGATGTCTAGTGAAAAAAACCACCGCTGACTTTTGAGGTGATATTTCAAAACCTTGTTGAAAGAAATAATCGTTACAGCAATGCATAACATATTTAAGATCTCTAACACACTGGGAATAATTTTTGTTAATTATGTATATACAGAAATCATCTGCATATTGTAAAACATTTCCCTCAATGCCTATGTTATGCAAATCGATAGTATATATATTAAACATAAGAGGACTGAGTACAGATCCTTGTGGCAAACCCCTATTAACTTCTCTGGGACCAATAAGTCCATTGTTGCTACGAATAAAAACTTGTCTTCTTAGAAATAAATCGATAATATTAGCAGAAAATGTTGATGGTATTTTAAGCTGAATGAGTTTATTATAAAGTATATCCGGGAGGACACTTTCATAAGCACTAGCTACATCCAGAAATAATGCTGATAAGTATTTATTAGGTACTTGAAAATGTTAACTGGATATCGGAGACCAAGTTAGCAACACAGTCGATGGTGCCTTTACCTCTACGAAATCCAAATTGAGAATTAGGTAACAAATTGTTTTTCTCTAACCACCATTCCATTCTAACTTTGATAATTCTTTCCAACGTTTTTAAGAGGCATGACATCAGTGAAATAGGACGCACAGAATTTACATCATTAGATTTAGGGATAGGAATTATTAGGCATTGTTTTAGAACGTCACAGTTTTCCCCTCTAAGTAAGATGTTATTAAATATCAAACACAGGAATCTTTTAGCTATACTAGGTAGCTTTTGAATCATAAGATAATTTATCCCATCAAGGCCAGGTGATGAACTGCGCGAACTTATGCTGGATTCAAGCTCTTCCAAACTAATCGGAGTTAATAAAAAATGATCGGAATTATCATCCATATGTACGACTGCTTGTGGAGTCACAAAGCTAGGAGCTAGTTTGTTTAAAAGGCTTTCAATAGATTCAACTCATTAGATATAATATTATAAAATATATATTAGTAAAATTCATAAACAAAAAAAAATATATGTATTATAGAGCTAACATTTCGCAAGATTTCTATTTAAGTACAAGCGACAAAAATTTAGAAAACATTTTTTTTAATTAAATGATTAATAACTTTCTTATTTACTGATTGATTTTCTTCAAAGACAATAGGTTTCTTCCTCCAGCTAACACTTACTTACTTTCCAAATTTCAATACAATCAGACTTTTCTTTCTTAAGTTATCAAGCTTACAAGAAACGTGACAGACAGACGGGCAGGCGGACATTTTGAAATGTATTCAGAATTCGTTCACTAACACAATGATATGAAATTTTGTTCTCTACGAGCGATATTGACGGTTTTAGAAATGTGCCGATCAAATGCAATATACTCTTCGTTTTTGTGAAGAGTATAATAATCGCGAAATATCATGAAATATGTGTCAAAGTGAGGTTTGTTGAAATCTTAAAAAATAAGTTGTCTTCGTTTCTATCAGATTGCCAAATATTTACATAATACAATTTTTAACAAAACTTGATGCCCAGTAAATGTTTCTAAAACGTACGAAATAAGATTTTCCTCAGCTTTCTTAATGCTTTTCTAATAAGTAGAAAGTAGAGAGAAGTACACAGCCAATATCTTTTTTATTTTGTTATTCAAATGTTTGTTCACAATCGGCAACGCCCAGCTGCGATTTTCATTCGTTTGGTAATAGTCTTATCAAAAATATCTTAATAACAGTTTAAATCAAAATTCGCTTGAACTTGAGAACACGCCGTTTATTATGATTTCAATAACTTGTACTTCTTCATATTTTTGAGTGCTTAATCAAAACCCTCAGTGACATTTTGCTCTAAAATTATAGTAAATCGTTGAAACATGTTTTATAAGTATTTGCAGTCAGCAACGTTCGGTTGCAACTTCCATTCTTTTCGCAATAGTCTTATTGGAAACCGCTGCCTAAGGTTCACTACTTCCTCATTAAGATTTCCTATCTACGCCCCTTACAACGAAAAAAATGTCAATACTATATTTGCATTTCACTATGTCGAAATAATTGGTCATAGAACTCTAATAATAATAAAATATTTGAAGTCGTCTACCCCAAAAATAATAAGATCAAAGTATAATCTATACTGCGTGCAAAAAGAGTAGACAGTGGAGGAATGAGACTTGGGGCTAACAAGAGTGTAGAGACACGCCCGCGTCATGACCGCGCGCAGTGCCATACGCATCCTAAAGCACCTTCCGCTCCACTTTTAAGGTCCCCCACTCGCATTCCTCCACTGCCTACTCTTTTTGCACGTAGTATAGTCCCAGATCTCATTATAACACATAGGTCTAGAAAATTTATAGAAACTATAAGTCGGTCCAGGCAAATTTTTTTGCTCAAACTTAAAATATTGTCGTTTCACGACATTGTAAGCCTATTTGAATAGATTTTTTTTACCGTTACTATCTACGACGTGTATGAGGACGTAAGGCTATATTAACATTTTATAGTAAAATGCCCGCGATTTTGTTCGCGTGGAATTAAGAACATTGACATACTAACTTATGCTTAGAAGTACTACATAATCACTGAGTACTCCTATAGTACGCAGGAAGTACACTCAAGGGAACCCACTGCGCATTCATGATACCCGGGGAAACCCACTGCGCATTCATTGCACGCAAGGAAAACTTCTGCACATCCATCGTACTCGGTGAAACCCACTTCACATTTATCGTATTCATTGCATTCAAGGTTCAAGGATACCTATTGCGCATCCATGGTGCTCGGGGAATCCACTGTGCATCGCATTTTGATAACAATTCATTATTCTATTTTTGTGTTAGAGCGAGTTAAACGAAAAAAATAATTATTTTAATCGACAATGGAACACATGGGCGGGTATATATCAAATTTCATGCTTAAAAACATCTCTCTCCCTGTTGACCCGTTCGGGAGGTCTATTTTTGAAAACTGTCGAATACGTGTCTCCTTATTTCCTCAGAAGAGCCCATCGCTGGAATATCGCGTTTCTAACTTACGCGATTTCAGAGATACGGGTACCTTTTAGACCATCTACCACTCCCGTTTGCACCTCTTCAAAAAGTTAAAGTTGAAATTTCGTCTTGCTCGTGTCTAATAGATTCCAATAAAGAGTATTTCTGCCAAATTTCAGGCTTCTAGGTCTAACCGTTTCCGAAAAGCTTAGAAACCTCCCCCTCCCCGTTCATCCGTTCGGGGGTCTTTCTTGAAAACCGTCGAATACGCGTGTCCTTATTTCCTTAGAAGAGTCCATGGCTTGAATAATCACGTTTCTGACTTACCCCTTCAAAAAGTGAAACGAAATTTCGTCTTATTTGTGTCTAATAGATTCCAATGAAGAGTATTTCTGCCAAATTTCACGCTGTAGATCTAATCGTTTCCGAAAAGCTTAAAAACTTCCCCCTCCCCGTTCACCCTTTCGGGGATCTCTTTTTGAAAACCGTCGAGTATGTGTTTTCTTATTTCCATTTTATTTTCGAGTCCATCGTTCGAATAATCACGTTTCTGACTTACGCGATTTCAAAAATACGGGTGCGCTTTAAACCATCTACCACCCCCGTTTTCACCCCTTCAAAAAGTAAAAATCGAAATTTCGTCTTACGCTTATCTAATAGATTTCAACAAAACATATTTCTGATTGTGATTGATAATGTACGGCAGCCATATTGGATATATTTGAAAATTTCAGAAAATTTGGTCCTTTTTAAATTCTTTAATAATTCTTAGTTTAATGCATGTAATTTATTTTTAAGTTAGTTTTATCATCTTATTGCCGCCATATTGGATCTGTCATCTTGAATTTCTTCCTGGAACTTAAAATTTAGTCTATTTTAACTTAAAAGTACTTATCAGAAATTTTCAAAACTTCTCAGCATAAACTTTAACAGAAATATTTAATTTTTCGTAATTTTTAAGCATTTCATAGTCACCATTGATTCCGCCATCTTGCAGGTTGATTTATGACAATTTGGATATCAGATTCGTAATCAGCGACCTCAGAAACTCCCCAGTAACAAGATTTATGTAAATTGGATAAGAAAAAAGTTTTTTTTTGTAGGTTTTATCAAGATTTAAATAACAAATTGCCATTTTGGCTAAGCTCTATAATTTTGGTTAGCATAATTAAAAAATTGGCTCTCTTACGTTTTTTGGAAATTAAATAACGAGTATTTAAAAAAGTATATTATCCCAATCGGTTGTGAAACAACTGATCTAGATAATTTTGAACGAAAAAATTACGATTCGTGCCAGTATGAGATGTTTAAAATGATGACCGTTAACTTCAATACCAAAAAAGTATATTAAGGCCTGATCAGGTTTACTGGAAGTATATCAGAAAGTTGTATATTTTTTAGCAACAAATAAGATAATGTAATAAAACATGGGTGTTTTCATAAAAAAAAAATCGGCAGCTACTGGAAGCGGCTGGAACCTACCCACACGGTGGATCCAAATCAGCTGTGTTTGGATATTACATCGGAAATCAGAGCATTGAGCAAACAGATAAATTACATGTGACTTTGGAGCCATTTATTTCATGGACAAATATCGAACGAACTGAAGTGGACTACAAACAATCTGTTAAAACATAACCTCTCATGTTTGTTTATGTTGCATGTTAATTAATTGCCGGATATTATAAGGATAATATTATTGGCTATAATTGGAAAAAATGCCTGATATGTGCATAGTAGTGGGCTGTGGACATCGTGGAAATCATGACAAGGTTAGCTTTTACCGTCATGAATTCTAAATATTTCCCTCATATAAATAAATGATCTGTCGAGAAAACGACGTCAAAGATGGATAGCCGCGATTAAAAGTTCCATCGTTTTTACATCTCGATTTTCCATCTTGAATTTCTAACACCAACTTCTTAAAATACTCACTTTACATAATTAAATAAAGTTTATTACTTGAAAACAATCAAAAACGCCTTGCCACAATCCACAAAAAACACTACCCATATTGTTAAAATTTCAAGATACTTAGCCAGGCCGACGGAAAAACACAAACTGTTTTGATAAACGTTTTAACTACTGTCAACAAATGTTTGACCACAACGCAAAGTTGGAAGTCACGTGGTTTGGATTGCCTAATTGTTGATTAATAAAAATAGACAGCTAATTACAGGTTAGATTTCCAACCTACAAAAAGAGTCCTATTTTATTAGGACAAAGTATTTAGAACTTCATAAACATTACACTGTACTAGATTTTAGTTGAAAGTACGGGAACCAGGCAGAAATTTTAATAATAGCTACGTAATATTCTTAAATCTTAAGAAATATATATTTTTCAGGTTAGCTGTGACGCCACGTATCATAACCTATAAATCAACATTCACAAAGGTTACCAACCCAAATATTTTTGACAGATGGCAAAATACATTTTCCCCTAACAATAATACCAATAATATTTTTTGGATGCTGTCATGTGTACACATATAACGAATTCTTTTTAATTTTTTTAACGGAAACGAAATTGAAAGGGTGCAAGTGTGATATATCGTTGAAATTGGAATTTTTACTGCTTTTCAATGGTTCGATTACAAATTGTAAGTAATCATAAAATAAACAACTTGTTGTGCCAAAACGGCACTAAACGTAATCCGATCTCAACCAAAACCTTTTCAGATCTTCTGGAGCACTAAAGAAACCCTCATGCAAAGTTTCATCCAAATCCGTTTAGTAGCTTCGCCGCTATCGTGTTAACACACACACACAGAGACAGACATTTTTTAAAAACCACTTTTTTGGGTTCCTGGGATCTCAAAACGTAAAGATTTGATATTATCTCAATTTTGGACTAAATGTAGTAACCTCCCACAATTTTATTGTGGGGAGATTAAAACGATTTAGACCTTACAGGGCCTGACATAGAGCTTGAAATTTAAGTTGTCTCTTTCAAACGGTACAATTTTTATTTTCAGCATTTTTCTTGAAAATACGTTGTTCTCGAGACATTTTGTTGTATAAACTTAAATGGAATACCCAGTGCACGATATTTTTCGTCCTTATTTTTACTTTTTAAATTTTTTTTTACATTTTTATTTATTTTTTCCTTTTTTTTTACTTCCGTTAAATTATTGGCAAACTGATAAGACAGGTTTAAATAGCTCTTGTTTCGTTTTGGCCATAGTGCATTTTTTTTTTCTAATGTCACCCAACATTGTGAATAGATGCACTGAATATTTCCACATACCTATTCGATAGGTAGATTGGCGGATTCTCCAATGGCAAATTCAATATTAGTCATATTTAATGTGGTAGGTGTTATCGTATATATTAAGTCAAACTTTTGCTGTACCTTACTGATAGATTAGTAGTCGCTCAGCTTACACCGAGCAGTGAGAACATTTCACTTCTAAATAGTTGTAAAACGGATATGAAATACGTTTATATTTATTTATTAGTTTTATACTGTATTAGTTTGGTTTTTTGTGCCCCAAGTTCAAAATCGGCTATGCTGAGGCACATGCAACGTCTTTCCGAAAAGAACTATCCGTGCCAAACTCCCCAACCTAGGACTTTTCACTATAAGACTTTTAAGGAAAAATTTACTGAAGATGAATGGAAAGAAGTTGAGGAAGCAGTGAGTGTAAGTTTGATTATATTTTTATGGTTTGTTAGGATTAGCTTTGTTAAAAACTTATTGAAATTCATTAATGATATTACGATGTCATAGGCGAATGTACTTATGTCATTAATCAAACAACAAGCATGATTTAAAGTAAAATAATTAAAATATTAAATAGTACGGTACCTAGAGGTAAAAAATATGCAAAACTTCGGAATAATGTCATGTTGAACGGATTTCGTTCATTTTTGGCAGTATAGTAGTTAATGCTTCACAGAAAACTTGCTATGTTGTGCGAGGTCTTGCTAATTTATAGGGGGTGGATGCCACCCCCTCTCAGGGGGTGGCACTTAAAAAATATATACATTTATTGGAGCTGAAGTAGAATCAAATTTTAAGAAGAAAAGGTTCTATGCAATTTTTCACATAAATTGATAGTTTTTAAGTTATAACGACTTCAAAATTGCGATTTTAGCTTAAAAAAAGGTATTTCCAAACGGCTGTCGTCAAGTATCTCGAAAAGTATTACTTTATCGAAAAAATGTTATAGACCAATTACAGAAAGTACAAACTGGGAATAAATTATGTTTTTTGTTTATTAATGTAGGATTAATAATTTCGGAGATATTTAAGTTTACATTTGGCATCCAAGTGTTCATAAGATAATCATTTAGAGTGAGAGTTAAATATCTCAGAAACTGTGACACCTACGTCAAGGATGCTAATAGGTAGAATAATAGGCTATTAATTAGGCTTTCAACTGTTTCATTTGTTTCTGTAGCATAAAAAACAAAGAAGTTATGACCGAAGCAATGTGCGTATACACAATCTTTTTAATAACAACGTCGCCATTTTGTTACTGTAATTAGCCAGTAATTAAAAAGAAAGAATTTCAAACACTGTTTCTCATTAATATATAGCATGACGTAGATGTTAAAATTTTTTGGTTTGTATACAGCACTTGCTTTAGAAAAAAATATAGTTTAAACTATAAAGGTATTTTCGATAAAACGTAATTTTTTGTTCCTTTTCCAAATATCTCAATAAATATTAGTTTTATTGAAAAATGGGTAGAGACCAAAAATAAAGCTCATAAACTGATAATGAATTTCGCTTGTTTATTTATTTACATAGATTTAATAGTTTCGGAGATATGAAAATTTACAAATGGCGTTCGAACGATTATAAGATGAAAAATGCAGTTTAAATGTTAAATATCTCAGAAATTGTGACACCTACGTCACGCATGCTAAGAAATGAAATTAAAGACAATTAATTGCGCTTTCAAATTATTTTTTACTCGTTCCTGTAGCATAAGAAATAAAGAAGTTATGACGGAAAAATGTGCGTATTTATATTTTTTTTATATAAAAAGGTCGCCATATTGTTACTCTAATTAGCCAGTAATTTAAAAAAATTATCTCAAATACAGTTTTTCGTTAAGATGTAGCATTACCCAGATGCTCAAATTTTTTTGCTCATTTAAAGCACTTACTTTAGAAAAAAATGCATTTTAGACTTTAAAGGTAATTTCGAGACACTTGGATACCAAATATAAACTTAAATATCTCCGAAATTATTAATCCTACATGAATAAACAAAAAATATAATTAATTCCCAGTTTGTACTTTGTGTAATTGGTCTGTATCATTTTTTCGATAAAGTAATACTTTTCGAGATACTTGACGAAAGCCGTTTGGAAATACCTTTTTTTTTAAGCTAAAATCGCAATTTTGAGGTCGTTATAACTTAAAAACTATCAATTCATATGAAAAATTGCATAGAACCTTTTCTTCTTAAAATTTAATTCTATTTCAGTTCCAATAAATATATGTCTTTTAAGTGCCACCCCCTGAGAGGGGGTGGCATCCACCCCCTATAAATTAGCAAGCCCCCACACAATATGGAAACTTTTCTGTGAAGCATTTACTATTATGCTGCCAAAAATGAACGAAATCTGTTCAATATGACATTATTCCGAAGTTAAAACCTCTAGTTACTGTACTAAAATATGAATTTTCATTTATATTTCTGCTTTAAAAGTATTGATGAACTTATAATTTTGTCAACTTAAGAGTTTTGTTTTTATTCAAAGACAAGTTATGTTAATTACTGGAATCATTAACACCGCAGTATACATTATAACATTATAATAGCAAGGAAATAGACTTAAAAATCAAAATAACCATATACGTGGTTTTTATATTTTTCTTAAAATGCACTAAATTCACTAAAAAATTAGTAAAAAAAATATGAGTTGTTTGCTTGTTTTTTTTTAATTCTTAGTGGATTTTAAGTGGGTGCCCTGTTCCAATAAAACCATTTTCATGAACTATGTTACCTTCTATCAAAAAAATATATATATATTTTGAGAACGCTTTTTTTCACGAAAACATTTTAGTTAGTTAATTTTTGGACAGAAACCTGAGCAACAATCAGAAAAAGTTTTAATGCAGATTTTAATATGCTATAACACAGGGTTATTCAGAACATATTTTTCTGTGTTTGTTAAAAAATATATTTTACAAAATTTCGAGAGTTGAGGTACCTGGTTTATCAGAAATAAAACACAATTTGTAAAATAAGGATTTTTATTATTTTTCAATTGTTACAATAACTGTTCGAAATTTCTACTGTTAATTTCTTGAGGTAAACCAGAAAAGGCAAAGGGCCCAAAAGTTCTGGGACTGGACCGCAAGACATCTTCCCCTCCGTTTTCGAGGACAGGGAACACGATGGTGACAATATTTTCCGACCTACCCTCCAACCACTAAACCGAAAGAACCCTTTTCCCAATTTTCCGGCGCTAGGTATTTTCTTATCGGAAAATTTTATTAACGAAAGTTGTTCAGAATTGTGCAAAAACCCTAAATCCAAAATTTAATCAAAAATAAAAAATATTGAAATTTTGTTTAAAATATTGTCCAAATCCGAAAATATCATTTAAATGTTTTTTTTGTTTAAAAAATTCGTGACAATTTTGTTTGAATTAAGCCCAAGCTGTCAGATAATTGTCAAGTAATTAGTCGTCTTTTTTATATTTTTTAAATTTATCATTTTTATAAATTTTTCAATTTTTTTATTTTAATGAAATATTGGATATTGGGTTTTAGAATTCTGAACAACTTTCATTAATAAAATTTTCCGATAAAAAAACGCCTAGCACCGGAAAATCGGAAAGGGGTGTTTTTTTCGGTTTAGGGATAGTGGTTGGAGGGTAGGTTGGAAAATATTGTCACCATCGTGTTCCCCGCCCTCTAAAATGGGGGGGGGGGGGGTACATGTCTTGCGGGGGTACATGTCTTGCCTCAGAACTTTTGGGGTAGAAGCTTTACCTCAAGGGACTATATGTGCTCGATAATAATAACACATGCTCGCCGGACAAAGTTTCTCTTAATTAGTTGAAACGCCCGTTCGTTATTATTTTAAACACATTGGACCTCACTGCACTCAAACTTTAGCGTCATGCACTTGCCTATTATAGTTCCGGAAATAACACTGCCATATATGGAGAAAACATTCAGAAAATTAAATTCGTTGCAAAATATATAGAAAAAGACCTATTCTGAATAATCCTGTGTTATACCATGTTAGAATCTGCATTAAATGGACAACTTTTTCTGATAGTTGGTCAACTTTCTATAGTACATTTTTTCTGCCAAGGTCACCTAAAATTAACTAAAATTTTTTTGCGAACAAAAAGTTTTCTCAAAACTATTTTTTTAATTAACAGAAAGATAACAGAGTTCATGAAAATGCTTTTACTGAAAAGATCCACTTAAAACCCACTAAAATCAAGAAAACAACAAAACAACTCATACATTCTTTCAAAGTTATTTTTTGGTAGACACATCAGACGATTTCAGGGAAAAATAAAAAAAATTGAAATTACCTTTGAACTATCAACAATTGAATAACCACATATATGATTATTTTGATTGGAAACGACCTCCCCGATCACTCCACTTTCTTTGATGGTCCACTTCTGGATCACCCAGTATAACAAAACTATGCCAAGATTTTATAAAATATACAGTTGCTAATTTAAAGAAAAGCTTAAAACACACCTATTTTTGCAAATAGTTATATTCTTTTAAATATGTATTTTTCTTCTATCGCCACAGTGGGTCGAAATCACAAAAAAGTAGCCAAACATCAATGCTTTTAATAATTCGGAAGCTATACATATATTACAAGAAAAACTATTTTAAAAATTCAAGCAATGGGGTGGGGTTTAAGGGATGTTTTTTAAAAGGTGACAATTTATGTGTTTTATCGCATGCAGTCTTTTAAAATGATTTGCAGAATACGAGAAAAGCAATGAAAAAAAATAAAGTTCAGGGGTTGTTAATTTGGCGGAGTGAAAATTTATGCGTTTCTTCCCGGACATTTTTTTTAAAATAATATAAAATACGAAAAAAGTAATTTTAAAAAAGTCAAGTGTCCGGTTGGGTTGTTGAGGGGTGGTTATTTGGAAAGATGGCAAATGCTGAATTTTTTCGTGATTAGTGTATTAAAAAAAAAATAATTATTCTTTTAATTTTCAAACAAATATATACATTTATACAAATTAATCGTCCAATGCAGCATCACTTTTTCGCTCATCTGAGGCAGTTACATCGGATATGACAGCAGAAGCATAACCGAAGGATTTTTCAATAAGACTATTGCCTTGCGAGAAATAGAGGAGCTTGTTTTTCAAGGGGTTGTTTTTTTGGCAATACGTTAATTTTCTTGATTCTGGAAAGAAAATAATCATTATACATATTAAAGAGATAAGAGTACAGTGGAAGTATAGTAACGATAAAAAAAATTTTAAAAATTTTTATTGTTCAAATAGGCTTAGAATGTCATGAAATGTCGAGATTTTAAGTTTGAATAAAAAAAATTTCTGTATGTCGGTCTGTCTGTCGGTCTGTCTGTCTGTAACTTTTTTTTGTGCGCACGTTTACTCTGGAACCGTTTAAGGTATTGACTTGAAATTTGGTACACATATGTACCTTAACGAGATCTAGAACTAGATTATATTTTCATCTTGTTCTGTCGAAGGGTTGGGGGTAAATTGGGGTAAATTTGGGGTAAATACGTAAATCAAGCAGGTAAGAGTCCATAAAATTGGTATTTAGTATATACAAGAGAAGCTAAGGTCTCAAAAAAATTTTGGCATTAGCCACCCTCCATTACCACCCCCACCCCATTATTAAAGGGGATGAAAAAAAATTTGATTTAGTGTGTCTACAAAAACCAGAAACCTCAAAATATTTTTTTTACTTCTTCCACCTCCACTACCACCACCCCCACCCCACTACCGATGGGGGGTATCGTTTTATGGGTTTTTGGATTTCAAATATTATATATTAAATTTTCATAAACAATTATTTCCACATACAATTTTTTTTTCGATGTGAGTGACTTGGATAGAAAATCTGGATGTGGAAGTAGTGATTCCTTGGGCAGCGGTTTTTTTAAATGCATTTGATCGCGCTTGGAAGCGGGACCTCGCTTGGCTTTTTTAAATTTTCTACTCAAAGTTGATTCATTTTATAAAAATTTCACTTAGACACTCCCCCGAATGAAATACATTTTTTAAATTTGGTAACGCGGGATTGTTTTGACAATTTACATGTAGTAAATTATACTTACTTAAAAGCAGATTCCTGAAGAATTTGATTTCACACAAACATAAATTAGATAAATACTACACGATAAATAGTGACAATGAAGTGAGCTGAAGGATCATTAAATAAGCTTGAAGATAATCAGGTTTTCTGTCCTACCGAATGGGAATCCAGGAAATGGAGCATTGACAATCACTTTAAGTACCTGTGAAATTTTACAGCATTATTATTATTTTCAGAATATCGATTTTTGGTCACTTTTGCATGCTCTTGGTCCACTGATTTATCGGCCGTTTTCTAAAGGATTTCTTAATCGGAAACTGAAACTTTACGGTCTTAGACCGGAAGGTAATGATTTTATAGTCCGAGGGTGGAAAGTAATTATTTTCTGGACTATGCCGGTGAAAAATTTCAAAATTACCGCTACTAGGTAATGAACGAATACACACACAAGGCATTCTGATAAAGCGAACTGTGTTATTGTTAGTAATTATTATTTTATTTTTAAATATGTTGTCCTTGCTAATTATATTCCCGTTTTTCTAATTATTACTGTTATTTATTTTATTGTCCTACCCATAGATGTTTTGTGAACTTGTAGTTAGTTCATCATAAACTTCAAGGGCGTGGATAAGGGGAGTACAGGTGGTAATTACCCCCCACAGAGCAGCTTATCTGTAGATACAAAATTGTATTATGCCTAATGCCTATGCCTAATTTTGTTCATTATTTTAATCCCTTTGCTTATCAATTATATTATCAGACGAGGAGAAAAATATTTTTTTGGCTATTTCGCCCTCCCCCCCCCGCTTATCAATTATTGGATCTCGGACAAAAAAGTTTTTCCCACCCCCGTTCAAAAAAATTTCTCCGTAAAATGTTTTGTTTATTTTTCATATTACTCCCCTACAAAAAAAGTATTTACGCCCTTGATAAACTTACAATTTTATTATGATTATATTACATTTAATGTTTTGTTGTTTTTTTTTAACATTTGCATTGTGTTAAATGTAAGGATAGCTCTTGTGATAAACTCTGCCCCTGAAAAAATTAATGTATTATTTTAAAAATTAATTCAATAACTACGTGTTACTATTAATATATTAGTTTGGTTTAAATGAAAATCAATCATATTAAAATTAACTCGCATACATGCATAGTAGTAGTAATCGTCTAATTTTAACTTAACCATATCTTTTATAACTGTGTACCTTTTAAAAACAACTGTATAGTACATAATAATATTTATTTAACTATTTCTTTACAGATTTTACCAACATTAACGGTTCTACATACATGTATGGGCACAGGTTGTTGTAATGAGAATCATAAAATTTGTCTCCACAAAGAGAAACAAGACGTACCCTTAACATTTGGAGTTTTTGGTGGAAAGAAACCATTAAGATATATACAAATTTTAGCCACAAATCACACATTATGCGAGTGTCAATCGGCGAAAGGGTAGTGAAATAACTTGTAGGTTAAAAACTGTATAGAATGTTAGAATGCTCATTGGAGAACGTGTCTGTGATATTATTGATAATAAATTATTTATTTATTGTATTTGGGTATTATGGGTTTTAATTTTCCTTTTTATGTTTATATGAAATTGTAAGTAAAAGTGATACTGTTTGTAGATGATGTTATTAATTTGGCAACTTTTATATTCACGAAATGAAATTTAAATGTTTGTTGATAGTATTGTATTTATTATTCAAGTAGAAATACTGCACCAATACTCAAGAGCATCGTATCTATTTAAAATCATATATTTAAACTTTTCAACAATAATGCAGGTCGTCCCCTAATAGGCGAGTGCCAGTTTTACACCAAATGTGTTCTTATTAAATTGTTTATGTTTGAAAATGTTTAACATCATAATATAAATTATTTAGGCATTCAGTAATTAATAATTTATTATTCAAATTCAAAATATTCATTATTACTCATAATTTAGAAAGGTTTTTCAAACATTACGAATATCACGATGACAGAAAGCGATTTCGTAATGACATAAAGTAACAGTTTACCTAATGTAGATTTGTTTATGTTGCGGATGCGTTGTTTCTCAATCATGAATAAAATTATTCAGATTACTAATTTCTCTAATAATTCAAATAGAACTGTTACTGTTTTACGTCTTTTACAGTCTAACATATACATTCAATATTAATTAAATATGGTAGTATTTGCTATATCCTCCCCTTATTTCTGAAAGTATTGGGCCGAAAATTCTGGAAAAATTTAAAATATCAGGGACAAGAATAAACTTAAGGAAAACTATAGGAACATTCTATTCATATATTCCATATAATTTTCAAAAATAAGCAGGGCTGTTGACAAAATCCTCTATTTGGCTTTGGAC
Source organism: Rutpela maculata (assembly GCA_936432065.2). Classification (NCBI taxonomy): domain Eukaryota; kingdom Metazoa; phylum Arthropoda; class Insecta; order Coleoptera; family Cerambycidae; genus Rutpela; species Rutpela maculata. The sequence goes on along the minus strand of OW386285.2, from coordinate 93,445,969 downwards.
TAAACTCATTCAACCATGATTATTTATTGTTCTAACCTAACTTAACACAAGACCAGAAAATTAGTCAGTACTGGACATAACAAAGGAGAATGGATAGGGACATACACTTCACACCAATGTGCCGCCCAAGCAATAACAAGGTAAGCAACGGTAGATCAAGGGCGGATTCAGGGGGGGGGCACCAGGGGCAATTCCCCCCCCCCCCCGAGAAAAGTATTCGTTACGTTTTTCTTTTAGGATTTTTATTTGTACTTTCTCCGCATGAGGCAATAAAAAAATTTTTTGGATTTCTAATAGCACCTCCTCCCCATGAGGCGAAAGAAATTTCTGTCCGGATTTTTATTTGTATCCCCCAACGAGACGAAAAAATGTTTTCAGATTTTTAATAGCACCCCCCCTCAGAGGCGAAAATTTTTTTTTTTAGATTTCTAATAGCACCCCCTGTACGAGGCGGAAAAAAATTTGTTTTCGGATTTTTACTTGCACCCCGCCCCATGAGGCGATTCATTTTTTTTTTAGATTTCGAGGTGGAAAAATTTTTCTTAGGATTTTCATAAGTGATAGTTGATAGCTCCATGCTGAAATATACATCTGATTTAACATTTATGTCGTTCATTTTACAGTATAAGTTTGACAAAATCGGAATTTTCGACTTAAAACTTCGACGGATGCAGTACCTCCATGCTTACCCTTTTCAAGAATAGAAAAAAGAATCATTTTACATTACATTACATTATGTTACCAAAAGTTGTATTGTTTTATTTTTGAAAAGCTTTTATTTTTTATACTCTTGAAATTAGATAAAAGCACCCGCGTTGAAAATGATAAAAAATTACTCTTACTAAATTTCTATAAAATTAAAGACATAAACTAGTTGTGTATTGTAACTAATATTAAATTTTTTAACGTCGAAAAAATAATAATTTTGTGTTTTGCGCTGAAGTATTTAAATAGTATTTTATATAACAAGTGGCTAAAATGGTGTTTTTTTTACAAGTGGGGCGTACGAGCCAAAGGCGAGTACTATAAACCACACGAATAAAAAAAAACGTCATTTTAGTCTCGAGCAAGGGTGTATTAAATACACTCTGGTCTCGATTTATAAACAAAATTTTCTGTATCGCCATTCGAAATTAGAAAACAATATAATTTTGTAAAAATAACAAAAATATTTTATATTTGAATGTTGTTATTTTTATTCAACCCAATAAAAAATTATATTGTATAATTTTATTCTTCACACTGTTTAGTACGAAATTAAAATATTCATAATTCAAAAATTATTTAAAAAATATGTCAAAAATATTTTCTAGCCTTAAATCAAGTGTTTATATACTCTGTTACAAACGTTCCAAATTTGAAAAAAAGTCTAAGTGAGCATTTAAAGGAAATGGTCTACGTACATACGTACACACATACATACGCACGCGCACAGATATTTTTTATTCGATATTTGATATCAATGTGTTATGAAATAGATTTCCGCACAATAGTTTTTTTTCTAAGATTACTATAAAAATTGTTTGTTATAATATAATTATTTGATTAATTACCCTGTATTTTTTCTGACCGCCGTTTTATTTACTACTATACATACCATTTGAAAATTTGTTCTGTGCTGTACCAATAAATGAAACATAAAAAAATAAATAGACCTGTTCACTAAAGAATTATGTTTTTATTTTTAATTTTTGTTACGTTTGAGTGTTGGACGGGTTTTGGTTTTTTTATTGGAATTTGAATTGAGTGGGCACTAGCCACTGGGGATTTAGCTGTCACACAGTTGGTAAACTGTCATACAGTTGGTAAACTGTCACACAGTTGGTAATGCTGTTGGCAGCATTGTTATTACTTTTTAAATTTTGAATTCAACCAGTATTTCATAGACAAGCATATAGTCAAGTTCGTTTTTTGTTGTGAATGGTTCCAATTTGGTTCCAATTAGTTGGAAGAATCAGAAGAAGGTCTGGCCGGACGATAGAGGAAGGAAGCAAACAATCTCCGTAAGTGCTACTCTTCTTAAATTCATTATTCCGGCAAGAGACCTCCGGATTCGCCAGGTACTCACGTTTTAATTCGACTTCTGTTAAAATTTTGATACAATCCAAAACAAGACCAATAAAAGCTCCTTGTCAATGGCTCCTATGTAAATCCAGCATGAACACTTTTCTCACGTAACGTAGTTTTATTAACATTGACGCTTTTAGTTATCTCAAGAGTCTAAAAAAATAAGTACAAAAGTGATCAACGTCGTCAAAAGCAATTAATTTTTGGTCATAAAATCTTCAAGCAAATTGGATTTGTCCATCTTAATAGATGAACAGAAAAAGGCAGGGTTGTAACTAGTTATATTAACACTCGGTATAATAATAAAATTTGTGATCTTATTTTTCACGTTTTGCTTACAAGTACACGGTTTCATCCTGGAGCATGCACAAATAATGATGAAAAGGCCAGCAGATAACAAGATTAAATGTATTTTCGAGGTAAACTATAAATCTTTTCGATTGATTGCTGTTATATACCTAATCTAGTCAAATAATTTGTCTTTGGTATTCTTCTTATCCTTAGAATTTGTATTAATTTCAGAGCACCCCGTGATTTACACATTTCCGGTGCAATTAAACTATAAACAATATCAACAAATTACTAATTGTTTAAAAAAATAAAGCGTTATTTCATATTTACGGATGTAGAAATTTCTATTATCGTAAGTATATTAGTATGAAATATGGGACTTTTAGTTATTAACGAACAATTTAGATGTGTTCTATATTTAAGCATACTTCATACAACAATTATTTGTAAATAAACTTATTGAATTTCTCATTACTTAATTACATCGCGCTTCGGTTTGCTGCCACTTTGATTCAGCAATTAAAATAAGATAAGACTAATGTCAAAATGTAAATAAACAAGTAATTCTACATTGATCATAGTCTATATCTCATAACAATACTAAGACAAAAAAAAACCGCTGCCCAAGGAATCACTACTTCCACATCCAGATTTTCTATCCAAGTCACTCACAACGAAAAAATTTTGTATGTGGAAATAATTGTTTATGGAACTTTAATAATATAATATTTGAAATCTTCTACCCCAAAAACCTATAAAACGATACCCCACATCGGTAGTGGGGTGGGGGTGGTGCTGGGGGGTGGTAGTGGGGGTGGATGAAGTAAAAAAATATTTTGAGGTTTCTGGTTCTTGTACACACACACTAAATTACAATTTTTTTCATCCCCTTTAATAAAGGGGTGGGGGTGGTAATGGGGGTGGCTAATGCCAAAAATTTTTTTGAGACCTCAGCTTCTCTTTAATATACTAAATACCAATTTTCTGGACTCTTACCTGCTTAATTTACCTATTTACCCCAAATTTACCCCCAACCCTTCGATGGAACAAGATGAAAATATAATCTAGTTCCAAATCTCGTTAAAGTACATATGTATACCAAATTTCAAGTCAATATCTTAAACGGTTCCAGAGTAAACGTGCGCACAAAAAAAAGTTACAGATCCACAGACCGACAGACAGAAATTTTTTTTCGCTCAAACTTAAAATCTCGACGTTTCATGACATTCTATTTGAACAATAAAAATTTTTAAAAAATTTTTTGTCGTTACTATACTTCCACTGGATGTGGAAGTAATAGGTAAGTATGTAATTTGGCTTTAAAAATTGAGTGCTAGTAAATCTAGGTTCAGATTTGTAAAGTGAAAGGAAAACAGGCATTTATTTTCAGTTTATTACAAATATTTAAAAAACCAAACGTGTTTTGCTTTAAAGAAGTAGTGAATCCGATTTAATCCAAAACTTCTCTTATAGCCCAGTCAATGAACGTTCAATAAGGGGATTTAGAGGGAAATGCCGAGATTACAATTTTTGACTTGAGAGCTGTGTTTGGACTATTTAGGAGGTACACATACCAAAAGTCCCCGAACGTAGGAAGTGGGGGGGATGCAGGGGGGCTCGAAGAAGGTCCCGGTTTTTGGCTTTTCGCTCATATCTCGAAAACGGTGATAAAATCATTATTTCTTAGAGAGAAACTCGTTTCTTGTTAATTTTACAGAAATAGTGGTTATTACAAATATTGTAGAGTATAAAATTTTCGACCTGTGTATACAAAATTTTTTTGGGCGATTATTAATTTAAAAGTTGTAGTGTCGTAAAAGTGAAACAATTTCTTTTATTCGTCAATCACATCTATAAACCGATCACAATAAGGCCCTGGCCGCCTAGTCGGTCGCTAGTCTGGCCACTAAAGGCCCGGTACACACACGCGTTGTTTTGCCGCAGCGGTACCGCAGCGGCGCTGCAGAATCAGATACACACTAGGCGGCGAGATGACGCTAGTACGCATTCTGTCGTCAGAGATGGATGTTGTTGTCCGCAAAAAACGTGCAATTTTTGCTTTTCTTGCGTACAAAATGTATATTTGGAAGACAAACAGACGCTATTGGATACATCCATATACTGACTTACGGCTCACAAGAGGCAGATTTGTTACAACGTTTTTGGATGCGCGTTTTTGGACACCCAATAATAACCCATGCATTTCTCTTTCTAGTTCTGTCCAATGCGGCATTCCAAAGAGGATGCTTTTGCACTTCACCAATAAACAATTTTATGTCTAAATCCTCTAAATTGCCGGCCATTCGCTTTTTCCGGCGACAAAGAAACGCACGTGTGTACCGTTCTATTAACAACAATAACAACAATGTACTGAGAGCCGTACTTGCGTGTGCGACGCCGCTGCTTTGCCGGGGGCATATTGGCAAAATGTACCATTATATGGTCAACAGTGCGATTTTCCCTGCTCTGATTGGTCGAGACCAAACGCTGGTACGTTATGCCGAAACGTGACTAAATAAAATAAATGGCGCAATGCACACATTCCTCCGGCGACGTTGCGGCAACGCGCGTTCGTCTTGCGTGCATTTTTTCGCCGCCACTCCCCCCGGGAACGCAGTGTCGTCGCACACGCAAGTACAGATCTCAGTACATTGTTGTTAATAGAATGGTACACACGTGCGTTCTTTTGTCGCCGGGAAAAGCGACAATTTAGAGGATTTAGACATAGAATTGTTTATTGGTGCAGTGCAAAAGCATCCTCAAATTTGGAATGCCAGATTCAATGAGATGGAGGACAAAGACAAAAATATAATATGTAAGTGCAGTATTCTACTTATTTATTTTTTAATTTAGTACAACAGTTGTGGACGAATCCCTAGGTCAAAAGTGCCCGTGAAAAAAAACATAGCGATTTTTACTACTAAATTCAAGTTGAGGTAGTTCGAAAAGTTTTCTATTGATTTTCACGAAATTTTCAGATATTGAAGCTCATTTTATTGCAAATCGACACAGCGTACTAAATGTTATATGGGGGGTCGTATTCCCAGTGTACAGGGTAGCTCAAACAAGTGAGATAACAAGACATACTTTATATCAACCAAGTTGCAAGCCGGAAAAAATTTTGTTTGATTTTTCAATATTCGTACATTTCTTTATTTTGCGCCACTTGTTTGAGCCACCCTGTACACTGGGAACATGACTTCTCATATCAAATTTATCAATATCTGAAAATTTCATGAAAATTAATAGAAAATTTTTCGAACTACCTCAACTGGAATTTATTAGTAAAAATCGATATATGCGGTTTTCTTTTGACAGGCACTATATATATATATATGGTATGCCTTTAGTCTAAAAACACTTTAAATATATTTTCTTTGCCATGAGACGCTGCCAACATCAGAAACAAAATAATCAGCCAACTTGTTTCTAGCTTGAGTATACTGAGTAGGTGGTCGTGAGGATCCGATGGTGTCTTCTGTTACATCAATAAACCCTGGTACACTTTATGCATCTTGCAAGTCGAACCCATCTCTAGCTCTTACAAAATTATGGAGAGCACAACATGTCATTATTATACTCTTCGCAAAAACGAAGAGTATATTGTATTTGATCGGCACATTTCTAAAATCGTAAATATTGTGTTAGTGAACGAATTCTTAACAACTTTCAAAATGTCCGTCTGTCCGTCCGTCCGTCCGTCACGTTTCTTGTAAGCACGATAACTTAAGAAAGAAAAGTCCGATTGTATTGAAATTTAGAAAGTAAGTTAGTGTTAGCTAGAGGAAGAACCCTATTGTTTTTGAAGAAAATCGATTGGTAAATAAAAAAGTTATTAATTATTTAATTAAAAAAATACATATTCTCTTAATTTTTGTCGCTTGTACTAAAATGGAAATCTTGCGAAATATTATTTCCATAATATATATTTTTTTTTGTTTATGGATTTTACTAATATATTTCATAGAAATAGGAGTTGAAATATGTATGAGTGTTGAAAGATATACATATCACAGACAAACAATTTTCGTAGCAATACGTGGTGGCGCAGCGGCTAGAGTACTGCGTTGCAATCCAAAGTTCCCATATACTTAATTCGGTGATTAAACTGCAATGCTTCCCTGCATCATGGAAGCTGGGGATAGTGATCCCTATCCTAAAGCCAAATAAGCCGCCTCATGATCCTCGCAGCTACCGACCCATTTGTTTGTTAAACACTATGGGGAAAGTGGCTGAGAGGGTCGTGCTGCGGCTTTTACGTAAAAAACTAGACAAACACCGCCTACTGCCGGTGCAGCAGTTTGGTTTTAGGGAGGGACATAGTACAACACTGTCGCTAGTTAAAGTGGTGCAGGATGTAATTGACTCTTACAATAAGAAGCAGTGTACTGTTATGTTGCTATTAGACATTGAACGCACCTTCGATACCGTGTGGCATAACGGGCTAGTCTACAAACTGCAATATGTTTGTGGACTGCCCGGGTATTTGGTCTCCCTCATAAAGAGTTACCTGTGGGACCGGCAAATAATGGTCAGGGCAAACAATACCCACTCAGCGTCATATAGACTTTCTGCGGGGGTACCTCAAGGGTCCGTCCTTTCCTCTACCTTATTTAATCTTTATATTTCAGATATACCCTCACACCCATCCACTAATCTCCTTTTATACGCCGACGATACAACCATTTACGCAAACAGCTTTTATGCACAGACAGCGACACAAAAGATACGTTACCATACAAACAAACTACTGCAATATTACAATCTATGGAAGGTTGTGATTAATCACGCAAAGTCCGAAATCATAACCTTCCATAGAAAATTTACAAACATACGAACAATAACTAAACTAAGACTAGACAATCATGACATCACGGAACAAAAAACTGTAAACCTGTTAGGAGTAACACTAGACATCCGACTAACATTTGCACCTCATATAACCAAGGTTATAAATAAAGCCTATGCAGCACTCAGTAAATTGTATCCCTTGGTCAATAGACGTAGCAAATTAACAATAGAAAACAAATTATGCCTATATAAAGTCATATTCCGTCCAATTCTCACTTATGCCTGTGCGTCATGGAACCTGATTTCTGACGCACAGTGTCTGAGATTACAGAGGACTCAAAATAAATTGTTGCGTCTATTGACCAACTCACCAAGGTATATTACCATCGCCGACCTGCATAGGCTTACGGGGGTGCAAATGATACGGGACTTCATTGACGAGACGTCACAAAAATTCTTTACATACAAACTCACAAACTCACCGTTAACACAAAACATAACAAACATACGTAGACAACATAACATTCCACACACCCATAAATTACTTTACGAAAGACTTCCAATATACGATTTACCATTACCAGACTGACGTAATATCCCACCATAAAAAACACTTTCCCTGAAAAACTCATTTCATAAAAACCTCTCACCCTACCACCATCCCCTCTACCCCCCTTGACCCTCCACGGAAATCTATAATACATCAAAAAATTTGTCCATCATGGGCAAATAACTTTTTTTAACAACTGACATCTGAAGTAGGGTTTTTTATTTCATTTTCCCTACACAATAAAATATCACCCAAAATAAAATAAAAAATGAATTAGTATTAAGTTTGAAATCGCTTGATATTCATAAACAAATATGGTGTAACTATATAGAGACCAGCTATCAATATAATACATGATCTTGGAAGTCATTCACCGGAATACCTGGTAGCTGTGTCATTCCGCGCGCCTCGGCCGCGATATGTGACACAATGTGTATATTATTATTGTAAAACCGATATATTAATGACTTATTTATTGACATGTTATGATAGTTAAATAAAATAAAAGAATATGTAATGTTAATGCTAATGCTAATGCAATCCAAAGGTCCCGTGTTCGAATCCCGCACAGGTTGAGTATTTTCTTTTTCATTTTTTTTTTTCATATAATTTTTTTCACAACAAAGATGGTATCACAAAATTTAGGATGTCTAAAAACTAACATTATTTACAAGAAAACTGCGAAGAGTATCCTATAGAATGTGTTACAATTATATAAAAAGTTCTGTGAACAGGCGAAGAGTACGCTTTTAGCTTGTTATAACTTTGGCAAAGTCCAAATTTGCATTGATAGCTTTGTGGAAAATTTTCCATTTATTTGCTAGTGTGCCAAATGTACTCTCTACATTCCTGCGGGCCCGAGACAATCTGTAATTAAAAATCCTTTTCTTCTCCCAAAACTTTCCCACTGTAAGGTCTCATTATCGCCAATAAACCTGTAGGGGCTGTTTGGACCACCAGTTTTTGGGAGAGGCTGAGCTTTCGGAAGATTCAGTTTATTATTTTCTAGCTTTCTATAAAAGTCACTTCCTTCAAAGATAGTGCTGTCAGAGTTATTTCCGAAAGCCCCAACGTCAATGTAAATAAACTTATAATTCGCGTCAGCAATAGCTAGTAATACAATCGAATAATAATTCTTGTAGTTGTAAAAGAGAGACCCACTCATCTCTGGTTTTCTAATTCGCATCTATGGCATCTAAGCAATTGGGAAACTGAGTACGGTTTTGAAACCCTTCCGTAATTTCTTTCCACCGATCTTATGTTAATTCCGGAAAAGACTCTTCTTTTAAAGTAGCCCAAATCGCTCTGCAAACCCTTCTCAAAATGTAACCAATTGTTGAGTGTCCAAATCTACATGTCAGGTGTAGGTCCACCTGATCCCATCCACTTCCCAAGTGCCTATAACAAACACTTTTTTTTTAATAAACGTATAACATATCTAAATAAATATAGTATAAAACTTATACCGGGTGTTGCATCGACAGACTGTCCATAGGAAATCCCATGCAAATTTTTATAATGAACCCCAACAAAACGAACAAAGTATCAGCGGACTCCTCGTTATGACTTCAAGAGTTCAAATAAGCGTAGACGTGATGTAGAGGCCTCTCTGATTGAGTTTATGAAGGCTCCAATTCCGTCTTCAACTGTAACTGCAGTTCCAGAGGTTTTTTTGAAAGCCTCCTTCCATCCGTGCGTGCTTTAACTGAAGACCGGAAGCTGGACTTTCGTTGTGAAATGATCAGCATCATAAAGCGTTTAAGAATGCCTCAACAAAGTACACAAGTTATTGTACTTCACCAGCAAAGTTACAGTGGCTACGCACCAACCATTTCCCCATATCAACCACAGCCCTCTCCACTGACGACAGTAAACTATTTGCCTAAAACTCCATCCCGTCAACATTTTCCTCGGCTAACAGAATTCCGAACATGTCCCTATCCTGCTCCATCCTCTTAACCCTCTCCTACTTTCTCTCAACCCTCTGCTACATTCTATCAACCCTCTGCTACATTCTGTCAACGGTGGTCTGAATACACAATCTACCTCTCCATCAGTAAGCCAGGACTTATACCCCGAAGAAGATAGTTTTGACCTGTTCCGCGGCAGCGGGGAGGATTAAAATAACTACATGCATTATATTTTTTGTAATCTATATTCTATTGTTTATTTCAATAAAATAGCCTAAACGGTTTATGATCTGATCACTTCAAATTGTCTGTATTGATTCAGAGGAATTACGGAATTAAAACTTTATAAAATCCACTTACTTCAGAGTTATAGCTAACATTTCCGTCTTGTCAGTAATTCTTCCCGCAAGCCCATCAAATGACTTCACACTCATTCAGAACTCTTTAAGAAACTTATCTGGATTCAAAAACGATGTAACAAATCTGCCTCTTGTGAGTCAGTATATGGATGTATCCAATAGCGTCTGTTTATCTTCCAAATATACATTCTGTACACAAGAAAAGCAAAAATTGCACGTTTTTTGCGGACAACAACATCCATCTCTGACGACAGAATGCGTACTAGCGTCATCTCGCCGTCTAGTGTGTATCTGATTTTGCGGCAGCCGCTGCGGTACCGCTGCGGCAAAACAACGCGTGTATATACCGCGCCTAACCCCCTTTCGTGGTGTTGGAAACATCTGCGCTCGGAGTTGGCAATTTTTATATACTCTTTGTTTATAAACATAAACTGGACCAATAAAATGCTGAAAGAAAAATTGCAAACGATAGCAAAATTCGCCTCATTAAATGCTAAAAATTAAATTTGAGGAATACAATTTTACGTACGTACGATATTGATAGGATTGGCAAGAACGCACAACATCTACTTCCGCAGACCCGACAAATTGTATACGACCTGCTGTTTTTGTTGTGGATTAGGCCTACTACGGATACCAGTATGGCTCCTAGGCTTCGTTTAGTAATTACTTCTTGATGTCCAGCGGAGTATACACGCATACTTCGTCGCTTTTAATGGGAATGTGGTGTGTTACGATAAGTTTGTCCGTTGTAGTTAGTAGTTAATGTTAATAATGAAGAATTTCAAACCCGCTTTACTGCAGCCACATGCCGCGCCACATCCCGCCTTACAAGAAGTAAAGAGTCTCGCTGGTTAAGTATATGAAATTGGGCCCAGCGGCTTTTAGAAAAAAATATTTGGTACAAAAGCTATGTAATTTTTTTCGTAGAAACATAATACCCGATCAAAAGTGGAGAGTGCCATTAAAAATTCAAAAGTTAGCCCGACCCCCCGCTCATCAGGGGTGGGAGGTACAAAATTATTCTGCCCAAAAGATGTCCTCCTCTGAACGGAACAACTTTTGTCTGAAACATGTTTCGCTAATGTCCCTTCCTGAGGAGATATTACTGTGGATTATAGTACAGTACCTAGAGGTAAAAAATAAGCAAAACTTCAGAATAATGTCATATTGAACGGATTTCGTTCATTTTTGGCAGTATAATAGTAAATGTTTCACAGAAAAGTTTCTATGTTGTGCGGGGGCTTGCCAATTTATAGGGGGTGGCACTTAAAAAAATATATATTTATTGGAGCTGAAGTAGAATCAAATTTTAAGAAGAAAAGGTTCTATGGAATTTTTCACATAAATTGATAGTTTTTAAGTTATAACGACTTCAAAATTGCGATTTTACCTTAAAAAAAAAGTATTTCCAAACGGCTTTCGTCAAGTATCTCGAAAAGTATTACTTTATCGAAAAAATGTTACAGATTAATTACAGAAAGTACAAACTGTGAATTAAATATATTTTTTGCTTATTGATGTAGGATTAATAATTTCGGAGATATTTAAGTTTACATTTGGCATCCAAGTGTTCATAAGATAATTATTTAGAGTGAGAGTTTAACATCTCAGAAACTGTGACATCTACGTCAAGGATGCTAATAGGTAGAATAATAGGTTGTTAATTGAGCTTTCAACTGTTTTTTTATTTGTTTCTGTAGCATAAAAAACAAAGAAGTTATGACCGAAGCAATGTGCGTCTACACATTTTTTTAATGACAACGTCTCCATTTTGTTACTGTAATTAGCCAGTAAGTAAAAAAAAAAGGAATTTCAAACACTGTTTCTCATTAATATATAGGATGACGTAGATGCTCAAACTGGTTTGTATACAGCACTTGCTTTAGAAAAAAATTCAGTTTAAACTATAAGGTATTTTCGATAAAACGTAATTTTTTTTTACTTTTTCCAAATATCTCAGTAAATTTAAGTTTTATTGAAATAAGAGACCAAAAATAGAGCCCATAAACTGATAATGAATTTCGCTTGTTTATTTATTTACATAGATTTAATAGTTTCGGAGATATGAAAGTTTACAAATGGCGTCCGAACGTTTATAAGACGAAGAATGCAGTTTAAATGTTAAATATCACAGAAATTGTGACAGCTACGTCACGCATGCTAAGGAAAGAAATTAAAGACAATTAATTGCGCTTTCAAATTATTTTTTACTCGTTCCTGTAGCATAAGAAATAAAGAAGTTATGACGGAAAAATGTGCGTATTTATATTTTTTTATATAAAAAGATCGCCATTTTGTTACTCTAATTAGCAAGTAATTTAAAAAAATTATATCAAATACAGTTTTTCGTTAAGATATAGCATTACCTAGATGCTCAAATTTTTTTGCTCATTTAAAGCACTTGCTTTAGAAAAAAATGCATTTTAAACCTCAAAGGTAATTTGGAAACACTTGGATACCAAATATAAACTTAAAATCAATAAACAAAAAATATAATTAATTCTCAATTTGTACTTTCTGAAATTGGTCTGTAACATTTTTTCAATAAAGTAATACTTTTCGAGATACTTGACGAAAGTCGTTTGGAAATACCTTTTTTTTTTTTCAAGCTAAAATGGCAATTTTGAAGTCGTTATAACTTAAAAACTATCAATTTATGTGAAAAATTGCATAGAACCTTTTCTTCTTAAAATTTGATTCTATTTCAGCTCCAATAAATATATATATTTTTTAAGTGCCACTCCTTGGGAGGGGGTGGCATCCAGCCCCTATAAATTAGCAAGACCCCGCACAATATAGAAACTTTTCTGTGAAGCATTTACTATTATACTGCCAAAGAATGAACGAAATCCGTTCAATATGACATTATTCCGAAGTTAAAACCTCCAGTTACTGTACTATTAATTAAAATGGCCTAACCATATTGTCTAATAAAATCAATACTTCTTAAGTAAAAAAAAATATAATTGAGAGCCAAGCTAAAAGTAGTGGTATATTTTGTTGATTATTAGCTTCCAAATGAGTAGGAATTAAGTGGTCTAGGTTTTCGTACTTATTTTTTTTGTGTGTGTGCCTGTGTTCATTACCTAGATTTATATTTTTAAGCATCTTCCCCCAATTTGACTTTGAAGTAATTTTTACACACGATAATTATGTTAGTGTTAAATAATATAGATTTATTTGACTCAAGGGGTTGATATAAAAAAGCACCCTGAAATATTAAATTATTTTTTTATATACTAAATGACGTAACAGGATTGTAGAAAAAATGTAAAATATAAAGCTATTTTATGTCAACGTCTCCTATTAATTTCAATTAGTTATCTTGAATAGTTTTGAAAAAAATTAATTTTAAAGTTGAGGTAATTTAGGGGATAAAGGTTTATTATATATTTTATTGAGCATTCCTAGTCATAAGCAACATTCATGTGAATGAATAGCCCAATAAGCCGCTGGGCCCAATTCCATATACTTAACAGGCGAGACCCCTTTAGTAAAGCGAGAGGAGCTGGATCGTTTATATTTTTCACTGGAATAAGTTCATCTTCGGTTCCTTGCACGGCCCCTCTTCTCTGCATTCACGCTGTACCAACTTTACACTTGGTGGTAGGTTCGTAAAGAACGCTGTAGTGCTGCTTCTGTTGTGGGGGGAAATGTGGCAAGTTTTAATTTGTTTCTTGTTACAGATTTAGTAAAACGTTGATTACAAAGCAAGTCCAGTGTTTCTTTATCTGTGTAAAACGTGACCAAAAAGAGGTCACCGACGGGCACATTCGTTTCGGGATCCATGTTTTGTTGTCTTGAGTGATTCAATTGTCGTAATGAACTGTGGGCTTTTGTTGAGGTTAACGCTGAACTTTGTTTTTCCATGCCGAAAACTTTGGGGAGAATAACATTTCTCAGCAAATTTTCATTTTCCATAGAAGTAGATATTGTTGTGCGATCTAGATAATTGACTTCTCTACAAACTTTGTGTTAACTTTATTGTTGCCTGATTTTTTTGGAGCGAGAGCGCGAAAAACCATGTTTTTGAAACTTTGACCTTGAATATCTCGAAAAAGAGTGGGCGGTTTGGTAAAGAATAAGAAAAAACAACTTGTAAATAATTTAATTCTCTACAACTTTCATATTGACCTCATGGGCATCCGATGCATAGGACGCGAGATATTTGCAAAAAATGTTGACCTTCAATATCTTGGGTAGCCATGTTGGGATTTTTGTGATTTTTCTGGATTTAGATTTGGGACACCTCAAAGAACGTCTGTGCAAAAATTCAGATTTTTACTAGTTTTGTCCAGCTTTCCTTATTTTTTTTTTGTCTAATTTCCCTGCAGTACTGACCAAAACAGCACTCTAAGTCGACAAAATAAAAAAACGCTGCCTAAAGAATCACTACTTCCACATCAAGTCTCTTACAACGAAAAAATGTTTATACTATATTTGCACTCCACTCTGTGGAAATAAGTGTTCATACCCAGTAAACACACCTACGTTTATTACGTTGTAAGCGTTGATATAACGTTAGTCGTTGAAAAAGTCAACGTTGATTATTGGTCATAAATAGACGTTTGTTTTTCGACGTTAATATAACGTTAATACAATGAATATTGTAACCACTAGTTTAATTACAACATTTTTTCAACGTATTTATGACACGTTAAACTCACTTATAAAAGAGACGTTGATCCTCACATATCCTCGACCCGTTTTCCAACTCCCCGTTGTTACATATTATTTAATAAACATTTATTCAACGTAATATTATGACGTAAAAGATGCATACTATTTGACGATAAAGAAACATTGATATAATAGAGAAAATCAACCATATATTGATTACAGGTGGTTTATTTTATATCCGATAAACGTAGTATTATGACGATGAAAAAGAGCAACAAAACTATGTTGACACAACATTGATGTACTAAGGAAATTTTATCGTTTAAATTCAACGCCAATTAAACGTTGATGTAAGAAAATCTATTAACTATTAGGTTTAGTCGTAAGTTTAATTCACCATGTTTTTAAAACGTTCATATTTCAGATCAATATGACGTTGAACAATATGTACTTTGTGCCTGTTTTATAACCACATATTAACATATAGTAATTATTAACTTAGTTATGATACGTTAAACTCGCTTATAAAAGCGACGTTGATTCTCACATGTCCTAGATCCTTTTTACAACTATCCGTTGTTAGATATTATTTAATAAACATTTATTAAACATAATATTATAACTTAGAAAAGGAGCAATATTAGGAGCAACCATATATTGATTATAGATGGTTTATTTTATATCCGATAAACGTAGTATTATGACGATGAAAGAGACCAACAAAACTACGTTGACACAATATTGATGTACCAAGGAAATTAAACCGTTTAAATTCGACGTCAATTAGACGTTGATGAAAGAAAATATATTAACTGTTAGTTTTAGTCGTAAGTTTAATTCAACGTTTTCCTAAAACGTTTATATTTGAGAGCAATGTGACGTTGATCAATATGTATTTTTGTGCTTATTTTATAACCACGTATTAAGTAATTATTAACGTAGTTAACAGTTTTACAACTATCCGTTATTCGATGTTATTTAATAAACATTTATTAAACATAATATTATAACGTAAAAAAGGGACAATATTTGACGATGAAGGAACATTGATATAATAAAGAAAATCAACCATATATTGATTATAGGTGGTTTATTTTATATCCGATAAGTAGTATTATGACGAATAATAAAAGCGTGAAAATAACTTAACTAACTTAATTAACTAACGTTGATTGGTAGTCCATTTAATACCCAATGGGCACACGTATTTTTAATAAACGTTTTTAAAACATTGTAGTCGTTGATTAAACCTTTTACGTTGAAATTTTCAATGTCACATTTGGTTGAAAATTTCAACGTTTAAATATGATTAAAATACGTTACTACTACACGCAATTTTAACCACTAGTAGAAGAAAATACTGATGTGAAACGTGTTAGTAAGTTCGTTTTTTTCACAAATAGATGGTAGAAGGTTACGTGTTTTAAACGTTTTTCTACGAATCTATATCAATGCATAAAATTCGGTTGTAAAATTCCTAACCAGTAGTGGAAGGGATTACTCAAATAAAACGTTTTGATCAGAACATTTATTTTACTGATATATTAACGTATAATACACGTTCATAAAATGTAACATTTGTGAAACGAACAAATTTAACGTGTTTTATTGCATTAATATAATATAGTAATTTTATTTAAAGGAAAAAAACGTTTTTATACAACGTTAAAATAATTGATGCTTTCAACTTATTAAAATGCAGGCATTCTAAATCTACAGGTGAAATAAATGGTAGATGACGATGTTTTTTTAACGTTTTTTTACTCATCTATATTAATGCATAATTTGCTTGCTTACCACGTAGTTTGTAGACATTATTTCTAGATAGCGCCATATACAAACCACTAACAATAATCAATCATACTTTATCATATACTCTCATGAATTTACAGAAAATAAATAACATAGATTGCAATGTTCAAATTCTTTCAGGGAACATCGATTTATTTGGATGGATCTTATAACAATCAGGTTAAAGATAATTATTCTGTGGCTGGGCCGAGATAGCATAGATATTTTATGCCGTTTAATAGGTTTTAATCACCTACTGGTTTTATGATAAAACCAGTGGGTGCTTAACCTATTAATTGTCTAGATGGCTCATCCTGTAACCCATCATATGTTGGAAAATGGCGACCAATATGTGTGCCCACTGGGTAGTGGAAACTCCGTGGATCTCGGCGACATTTTTGCGTTTATTCGACGATTATTATTCACGTTTATATGAAGTGATTTTAAAATGTGTTTACAACATATATTGGTTTACTATAAAACAGGTAAATGATATTACGTATTTTTTACTAATAATAAAAACGTTAAAACAGCTTAATTAACTAACGTTGATTAGTGGTCTATTTAATAGTGGACAGCTCCGTGGATCTCGGCGACATTTTTGCGTTTACAACGAATATTATTCACGTTTATATGAAGTGATTTTAAAATGTCTTTCTGACGTATGTTGGTTTACTATAAAACAAATAAATAATATTACGTGTTTTCCACCAATAATAAAAACGTTAATTAAGTATTTTCCGATTTTATTATTGGTGAAAAACACGTAATAAACTAACGTAGATTAGTAGTCTATTTAATAGTGGAAAACTCCGTGGATCTCGGCGACATTTTTGCGTTTATTCAACGAATACTAGTTACGTTTATGTAACGGTCGGTTATCGCCATTTTCAAACGTTTTTCTAACGTGTGTGTGTTTACTGGGTAGAACTTTAACAATATAATGTTTGAAATGATCTACCTCAAAATCCATAAAATGATATGACACAGGGTAGTTGGGGCGGTAGAGGAGGAGGCTGATGCTAAAATAACTTTTGAGGCCTTTGGTCTTGTACACATACTAAACCAAAATTTTATTTTTTACCCCTTTTAATAAGAGGGTAGAGGTGGTAGGGGGTGCCATTTGCTAAAACAAATTTTGAGGCCTTTGGTTTTTGTACACACAGCAAACCACAATTTTATTTTTTACCCCCTTTAATAATGGGGTAGAGGTAGTAATAGGGGCAGCAGACTGGTTGGTTGATGCCAAAAAAAATGGAGGTCTTTGGTTCTTGTCACACAGAGTAAATCAGTTTTATTTTTTTAACACCTTTTATAATGTGGAGGGGGTGGTAATGGGGGCAATAGTGGGGCTAGCTGGCTGATGCTAAAAAAAATGAGACCTTGGCATCTCATACATACCCCAAACCCCAGTTGAACTCTTACTTGCTTGTTTTACCTTTTACCTTCATTTATCCCCCCCTCCCCCCCCCCCCATCCCTTGCGGAATAAGATCGAAATATAATCTAATTCCAGATCTCGTCATGATACATGAGTGTGCCAAATTTCAAGTCAATATCATAAACCGTTCCAGAGTAATAATGCGGAGAAAAAAGTTACAAACAGATAGACACATTTTTCTTTGCTCCAACTTTAAATCTCGATGTTTCGTGATATTTAAGCCTATTCGAGCTACAGAAATTTTTATTTTTTTTTAACCGTTGCTATACTTCATTCCACTACGTGGATGTGGAAGTAATAGGTTATTGTAGTTAGGGCGGTTCACAGTGGACCAGATAGCAATATTAGCCTAGCAAAAATTAAGGGTTCAATCTAGAAGCTTGGAATTCAAAATATAAATATAGTGAGAGGGGGTTAACTAATCCAATAAGTAGTTATATATAAGAAAATTGAGAAAAAAATAGAGGGGGTGTAGGGGGGGGATAAAAACAAATACCTTTATATATTTACAGCCTAGGTATTCGACACTAAGTTCGACAATACAATTACAGTTCGTGTACAGGAGACAAAGGATAAATGGGGAAACACCATTCTAAGACGTATCAGCCTAGTTGGGGATCTACACGCTGCAGATGCACTCTATCATGAGGATTGCTATACAAAGTTCTTCATAGAAGCAAAGGAGGCATGGTTAAGCTGTTCAACAAAATTCCCAGCAAAATGAAAGAAATGCCCGACATCTTCACTAACCTCTCTACACCATCAGAGAAGATCGCACAGGCCGGAGAGAAGATGTTTTTAGCGATCTACCAAGTGACTGCAGATGAGCGAGATTTAAATAAACACCGATATGCTGCCTTCCTAAAATCATCCACCAAGCCAAAACCTGATCTAGCCACACTGCCACCAACCAAAAGAGTGCGCAACAACACTCACTCTTTCAGAGTTTATTTGCAGGTATATTAACTGTTTTTTACAAATATTTCTTGTTACTTACAGCGGTTCGCTTACTTACTTACAGATACAGCAATGGCTCAACCAACTCCCCGAACGAGTGGGGATGGAACCAAGGGGAAGATGGATCGCTAACCCCGGTTACCACCAAAGAACCAGTAGCTCCTGAAGCGATCTTGAACTCCATTTTGTCTATGTTCTACTGGATGTGTGGAGGGCGCTGTGGTTGCCGAAAAGCCGGCATTCCATGCTCAATGGTGTGCAGAACTTGCCATGGTACGTGTACGAATGGTGCACCATTAGACGACAATGTGGACGACGACGACGATGATGATGATGATTTTGATTCAGCTGACTTTTAAAATATTTAGATTAAAGATAATGTTCGCGTATTATTAATAATATAGTTTTTCTGTTAGTTTTAAATTTATTTAGTATTAAAATTTCATTTATGTCAATAAAACTCGATTTTTCCACCCTCTGTATCTCATAAAGTATTGATCCTAAAAAAATGAATAGGAACTTTCATCTAGTTTAATTTTGCATATGGACACTTTTTCGCTAGAGGTCGTAGTTTTCGAATTATTCAAGAAAAACGTGAAAAGGGAACCTTTAAACTACACTGCTACAATTTAGGAAATGTTTCTCTATACGGTAAATATCGAAAAGTTTTCGAATTAACGTAGCTCTGTCAGATTGAAGAACACGATTGTGTGAAGCCTGAGCACATAAATGGCGGCAGTTGCATAATAATGATTCCGCCAGGTTACCGTCCGACGAGGAATCATTTACACAATATTATCTTCGAAATTATTTGCAAGCTAATGAATATGAAAATGCACGGCTTGCAAAACGGCCATTCTTTACTAACTTCGGATAGGAACCGCACCACGATGAATTGCGGCTTGTCACGCATACCATACCAGCACTTCCAAGTGAAATCCAGTTGTCTGATTCTAATGAAACCCGTCAAGGGAAAGCTGGCGTGGAAACAAAAGAAGAAGTTGAAGCTATTGTTTATGACTCATCCATGAATGACAGCGACTAAGATGATGAGTTCAGTGACTGATTACTAGAATGTGATATGATGTGATATGTTGTGGCAGTTTACTTACTCTTGAATAAGATTTCCGGTAACCAAGGATTTCAGGAAAAAACAAAAAGAAGAGAATATAATATCATTTTTTGAATAAGTACAGATATTTTAAGAAAAATAAAATGTTAAAAAGAAGATCAATTTTAAAAGCTTAATATATATATATATATATATATATATATATATATATATATATATATATATATATATATATATATATATATATATATATATATATATATACATTATGAAAGTATTATTTTATTTAATTATAGAAAATGTTGATAAGAATATTATATCAACCACTGTAATTTTGGTGACCTCGACGACGACTCCAGCACCCGGCGATTTGGTATATTTTGTACTTTTAGAAGAATACAAATCTTAATTAAATTTGGTGTCGAAACCAGGAATGGAACCAGGAATTGGAATTGCAGTTACCCAATATATATCTGTCCATTAGTTATTGGACCCTGTCCTTTAGAAGTCCTTTTTATGGCAAGAATTCGTAGAAACTAGAATCCCAAGATCCAATCCAAGATTTTCCCAGTTTCTCTTTGCATTTTTGCAAGTGGTAAGTAAATTGTTTACTCATTTACCCTTGTTATTAAAGAGAATAAATCAATCAGTTATCGATGGCACCTCCTACAGAGAGTATTTTGTTAGACGATCAACGTCACGTCAGATACAGTGATACCGAATAGTAATTATGCTGCGAATTCCTATACTATTAAACTTCCTCCTTTTTGGGTTAATAAACCGGAAATATGGTTCACTCAAATAGAGTCTCAATTTTCTATTCACAGGATCATTAATGATCGGAAAAAATACGATTATGTCATTGCCAGTTTACCCCCGGAAATTATTACAACGGTTTATGACGTTGTCACTAATCAACCCGAGAGAGATTTGTATGAGAATTTAAAAACTATTCTAATTTCTCGTTTGACCTCAAGCGAAGGAAAGCGATTGGAGGACTTGCTCTCTGGTTCCCAGATGAGGGACCTCAAACCGTCCGATTTTTACCGGTCGATGCTGTCAATTGTCGGAGTATCCCATGTGGTGAGTCAGGAGCTCCTAGACAAGTTGTGGAAGCGGCGATTACCAAAAACAATCTTCATTGCAATTACCGCGTCTGGAAAGACTGAGATTAAGGAATTAATCGACATTGCTGATCGAATATGGGAGTCGTGTCAAAATTCTATGAATTCCCTTACCTCCAATTCAATTTGTAACGTTAACCCCATAGTTTCCACGTCAAATTTGATTACAACTTTTCAAGACACGTTGAATCAGGTATTACACAAGCAAGAAATTTTTACATCTCAATTGCATGCTATAGAGTCTAAAGTTTCTGCAATAACTTCCGCTACTCCTACAGTTTCTGGCATTTTTTGCGATAGTTGTAAAAATCGCCTCGACTCTAGCAATCGCAGTGGCTCAAGGCCCCGTTCTAATAGTCGAAGTGGTTCCCGCGTTAGATATAATCCTTCTAATACTAAAGTTTGCTATTACCATCAACTTTATGGTCGTAAAGCATTTAAATGTCTCGGAGATTGGTGCACTTTCGCCAAAGATGTCAAAGCCGACAAAGATGACTAAAAGTCAATAATATTTTGACAACTGACGTTAATATTTCAGATAGTAAACGTCGTCTTTTTATATTTGATAGTGCAAATAACTTAGAATTTCTCATTGACACAGGCGCTGATTTATCAATAGTACCTCGGAATCTGTTAACAGATACTAAAAGAAACCCCGATGTTGTACTGACAGCAGCTAATGGTTCAGTTATAAATACCTTCGGAAAGAAATTTTTGAAAATTGATTTAAACTTACGTAGGTTATTTCCTTTCGTTTTTAATATAGCAGATATTAATATCGCCATTATCTAAGCAGACTTTTTAGCTCATTTTGGTTTAGTTGTTGGTTTGAAACATAAATGTTTAATCGACAATATGACTAGTTTGTCAACATATTTATTTTCAAACAATGGTCCGTTACATTCTCCTAAGTTATTTAGCATATCAAATGAATTCACTGCATTACTTTTACAATTTCCTACATTAATTAGCTCCGTTAAACATTCCGTTGAGCATCATATTGTTACAGAAGGTCATTTACCTTTCTCACGCCCACGTAGGTTGGATGGCATTAAATTCAAGATAGCTCAGGATGAATTCAATTCTATGGTAGGATTAGATATTTGTGTACCTTCTTCTTCTTCCGTATACTCACCATTGCATATGGGGGAAAAAAAGAGCTGCTACTGGAGGCCTTGTGGAGACTATCGTCATCTAAATTCAATTACTGTTCCTGACAGATACCCGTTGCCCTACTTCCATGACTTTAACTCGAAGTTGTATAATTGTGTTATTTTTTCAAAAATAGATTTGGTACGTGCTTATCACCAAATACCTGTCGCAAAAAGTGACGTTTTTAAAACAGCGATTACCACTCCTTTCGGTTTGTTTGAATTTGGGCGTATGCCTTTCGGCTTACGTAACGCCGGTCAAACTTTCCAACGTTTCATGAACGAAGTTTTAGCTTTATTTTCGTCTATTTAGATGACATCCTGATTGCAAGTAAATCTAGTTCGGAACATTTAGAGCACTTGAAACTTGTTTTTCAGAGGTTAGAATTGTACGGCATAAATATTAAACCGTCAAAATGCATATTAGGTGTCAGTCATTTGACATTTTTAGGACACAATATTTCTTCAGCCGGAATTTTGCCTTCTTCTGAACGTGTTGATGTCATAAATAATTTTCCCTTACCTACTACAGTCAAACAAGTTCAGCGTTTCATAGGTATGATTAACTTTTATCATCGTTTCATACCTTCTTTCGCTGAAATCTTAATTACTTTACATGCACTTTGTACTAGATTATTGCATGATAAAGTTAAAATAATAAATAATTGGTCTACCGACTGTCTTGACAGTTTTTCCAAAGCCAAAGCTGCTATTGCTGGTGCAACCTTTTTAGCTCATCCACGCTGCGATGATAACTCGTTTTTATCGCTGACTGTTGATTGTTCAAATGTCTCTATGGGGGCAGTTCTTGAACAACGCGATGACAATGGTGTACTTGCTCCATTGGCCTTTTTCTCACGAAAACTTATTTAGCACAAACGAAATACAGTACCTTTGACAAGGAACTTCTTTCTTTGTTTACAGCGATTAAACATTTCAGATTTTTACTAGAAGGTCGCACATTTATTTGCTTTACTGACCATAAACCTTTGGTCAAAGCATTATTCACTAAAACTGAAAGATCTCCCAATCAAACTAGACATTTAGAATTCATTGCTCAATTTGCCTGCGAAATCAGACATATCAAAGGGAAAAATAATATTGTTGCTGACACTTTATCACGTGAGCATGATACGTCTTCTTTACAACAATGCATTTCCCCAATTGTTACCCAAAAGTCTAACCTAGTTGATATTAACTTTGACTTAAATTTATTGAGCGGAGCTCAAGAAGATGATTCTGACCTTAAGTTTTTATTATCAGATACTTCATCAAACACAAAGAGTACCTTCATTTTAAAGAAAATTAAAATTCCATATTCTGACAAGTTTAGCGACTAGAACATTAGTTTCTAAAAATTATTTTTGGCCTAAAATGACTTCAGATTGTAATCTCTGGGTAAAAACTTGTATTAGCTGTCAAACTAATAAAGTGACAAGACATACGAGGAGCCCGATTGCTAACTTCGATATACCTAAAGGACGATTCGACCACATACATATAGATTTAATAGGACCATTACCTCCTTCTAAAGGTTGTTCTTATATTCTTACTGTGATCGAGCGTTTTACTAGATGGCCCGAAGCTTATCCACTTCAGGATATTACTGCAGAAACTGTAGCGCGTACGTTATTTCAGAATTATGTTTGTCGATTCGGTGTCCCTGTCACAGTGACAACCGACCAAGGCGTTCAATTTGAATCAAAACTGTTCAAAGAATTTTCAAAATTTCTGGGATTTCATAGAATTCGTACGACACCATATCATCCTTCCTCGAACGGAGTGATTGAAAGGTTTAATAAATCTCTTAAAACTGCTCTGAGAGCTAAGACTTCTACACCACATTGGGTAGATGAACTTCCTATCATACTATTAGCTCTCAGGACCATCCCTAAAGACGATTTGCAATGTTCCTCCGCCGAACTCGTTTTTGGTCAAACTTTACGAATACCTGGTGAATTTTTTATTAAATCATATACTTGTCCAGATATTCCTTATTTTATCACTAAATTACGTACTTCATTTAATAATTTAATGTTCATTCCACCTGTTCACCACGTTAATTACAAATCATTTGTCAGTCCAGACATCTCGAATTGTAGTTTTGTTTCCGTTCGGAAAGAACGTTTTAAAAAATTTTTTACTCCACTGTATGATGGACCTTTTAAAGTGTTGTCCCGTACAGATAAGTTGGTTACTTTTGTTAAAGGAACTAAAGCAGTCACAGTGAATGTTGATAGAATTAAACCAGCATATTTACTGACAGACCAATGCGATGTCACTGTACCACCTATTAAGAAACTTCGTTTTGCCATCGACGAAATAACTGATTGACCTTTCTTTTTATTAGCGGGGGAGTAATGTGGCAGTTTACTTACTCTTAAATAAGATTTTCGGTAACCAAGGATTTCAGGAAAAAACAAAAAGAAGAGAATATAATATCATTTTTTGAATAAGTACAGATATTTTAAGAAAAATAAAATGTTAAAAAGAAGATCAATTTTAAAAGCTTAATATATATATATATACATTATCAAAGTATTATTTTATTTAATTATAGAAAATGTTGATAAGAATATTATATCAACCACTATATATGTCTTTCACATATTCTATGAACATAAAATACATGATGTAACTTTCACGATTTCTTATTTAAGACTGCTAGACTATATATGCTATAAGTACCTTTTACTAATAACATTATTTCATAATTATATATTATATTACACTAAACTTTTACTTTCACATAAAACATGTTTACAGTTGCCTTTTTTAAATTTTTGTGTCAATTTTTTTTTTCAGATTCGAACCCATTCTATAGTGATATGTGTAAAGTAATTTAGTACATGGGAATTCTCCAAGTAGTTTGGGAGATTTTTGTGATTTCTCATAGCGCTAAGGCCAGCCGGCATTTTTCAAAATGATCGTCAAACGCCAAAATTGTAAAAGTGGCTCCTATGCTAAATTTAATCCTTGGCATGTCAAAAATTAAATGCAATCATGAAAAGAAGATCCCCTCAAGAAACGCACGGGTTTCGGTTTCTTGACCGGACTATAGGTATTCAATAGAACAGTAAACGCAGGTTATGCCAACATTTTTTTTTATTTCAACAGATGTTCAAAGTAATGACTGTCAACTTCAATACCAAAAAAGTATATTAAGGCCTTAATGATCAGGTTTAGGGAAAAATACCGAAGAAAAAAATTAATTAGCTAATTTTTTTGCTAGGAATAAGATTATGCAATCAAAAAATACGTGTTTTCTTTTTTAAAAAATCGATTGGGAAGTTACAGGGCCCGAAATGGAGCTTGGATCCATAATTTAAGTTATCTATGTGAAGGGCGCTTTCAAACGGTACAACTTTTATTTCATGTATTTTTCTTAAAAATACGTAGTTTTCGAGATATTTTGCTGTGTTAACTTAAATGGGATACCCAGTATATGCAAGACAATTTTTTCAATTCTTTATTTTTTTCTACTTTTCCTTAAACTATTGGCAAACGAATCGTTTTGGTCATATTCGATATTTTTCCTTTCTATTGTCACCCAACACTGTGAAAAGTTAGATACACTGAATATTTTCATATACCTATACGATACGTAGATTGACGGATTCTCCAATGGCAGACTTAATATTAGTCATAGTTACTGTGGTAGGTGTTATCGTATATATTAAGTCAAGCTTTTGCTGTAGCTTACTGATAGATTAGTAGTCGCTCAGCTTACACCGAGCAGTGAGAACATTTCACTTCTATATAGTTGTAAAACGGATATGAAATACGTTTATATTTATTTATTAGTTTTATATTGTATTAGTTTGGTTTTTTGTGCCCCAAGTTCAAGATCGGCAATGCTGCAACACACGCAACGTCTTTCTGAAAAGAACTATCCGTGCCAAATTCCCCAACCTAGGACGTTTCACTATAAGACTTTTAAGGAAAAATTTACTGAAGAAGAATGGAAAGATATTGAAGAAGCAGATAGTGTAAGTTTGATTATTTTGTTATGGTTTTTTAGGATTAGCATTGTTAAAAACGTATTGAAATTCATTACTAATATTACGAATGTTCTTATGTCATTAATCAAACAAGCATGATTTAAAGTAAAATAATTAAAATATTAAATATAAATTGTCATTTATATTTCTGCTTTAAACGTATTGATGAATTTATAATTTTGTCATGGCTGTACCATGAACTTAAGAGTTTTGTTTTTATTCAAAGACAAGTTATGTTAATTACTGGAATCATTAACACCGCAGTAATATTATAATAGCAAGAAAATAGAGTTAAAAATATCCTTTTCACAAAATTCAAAATATTTGGAAAATGCGTTAATACGGCAAAATGATGTTATTTAACACTTTAAGTAAATTAAAGTATGTACAGCGATACACAGAACTCTACTTATTTTTTCTCTTTTGGCTTTAGGTCGTTGACCACGCAGCCAAATTGTCAATACTCAAATGTTTAATCATAATAATCACCCTGTATACATGCTGTGCATTATGTATACAGGGTGTCTTCGAAGTGGACGATCAAATAAAGTGAAGTGACAGAGATCATTTCCGATCAAAATAGTATGTGGTTTTTATATTCTTGCCTGAAATTCACTAAATTCACAAAAAAAAAATAATTAAAAAAATATATTGAGTTGTTTGGTTGCTTTTTTGTTTTTAGTGGGTGCATCTTTCCAATAAAAGCATTCTCATGAACTCTGTTACCTTGTCAATTAAACAAGAAAATAATGATTTTATGTGGCTGAAGACGGAAACGAAGTCAGAAATGAGATATGATTATTTACAGTGGACCAATGGAGTAATGCACATGACGTGAAAATTTTAGGAATTACAGAATTGAAAAGTATGTTCCTATAAAACGAAAAATGTATGTAAAAAAGGGTTGAGCAGCTAAAGTTACCTAAAACAAAACACGGATTTTAAGAGGGTAAGACACCCCAAAAATTATATAAAAATATTATAACTATTGTAAAAAAGTTTTTAACACTTTCATCTTTTAGGGTGTGATAGAAAAGAGAATTTCCAATATTGCATGATTTTGATTTAACGAAAAACTGTCTAAAATATTATGATTATTGTAAAATAGTTTTTAACACTTTCCTCTTTTAGGGTGTGATAGGAAAGAGTATTTCCAATATTGCATAATTTCGATTTATTGCAAAATATGAGGTGTTTTACCTTCTTAAACTCTGTTTTTTATTAAATCCCAAGTACGTTATCTTGGAAATACTCTTTTTTATCACCCCCTAAAATATGAAAGCGTTAAAAAATTTTACAATAGTTATATTATTTTTAGATCATTTTTGGGGTATTTCACCTTCTTATCCCTTGTTTTTCGTTAACTAAATATTGTGCAATATTGGAAATGCTCTTTTCTATCACCCTATGAAATATGAATGTGTTAAAAACTTTTTTATAATAATTTTATTATTTTTAAATAGTTTTTGGGGTATTCACCCTCTTATCCCCTGTTTTTCGTTAAATCAAAATTATGCAATATTGAAAATGTTCTTTTCTATCACACCCTAAAAGATGGAAGTGTTAAAAACTTTTTAAAAATAGTTATAATATTTTTAGATAGTTTTTGGGGTGTTTTACCCTCTTAAACTCTGTTTTTCGTTACATAAAAATAATGCAATATTGGAAATGCTCTTTTCTATCACCCTTTAAAATGTGAAAGCGTTAAAAAGTTTTACAATAGTTGTATTATTTTTAGATGGTTTTTGGGGTGTTCCACCCTCTTATCCCCTGTTTTTCGTTAAATCAAAATTATGCAATATTGAAAATGCTTTTTTCTATCACCACATGAAATATGAATGTGTTAAAAACTTTTTAAAATAATTATATTATTTTTAAATATTTTTTGGGGTGTTTTACCCTCCTATCCCCTGTTTTCCAATAAATCAAAATTGTGTACTATTGAAAATGCTCATCTCTGGGATGAAAGTGTTGAAAACTTTTTTACAATAGTTATATTAGTTAAACTCTTTTTTATTAAATCCCAATTACGTTATCTTGGAAATACTATTTTCTATCACCTCTTAAAATATGAAAGCGTTAAAAATTTTTACAATAGTTATATTATTTTTAGATGGTTTTTGGGGTATTTCTTCCTCTTATCCCCTTTTTTTCGTTAAATAAAAATGATGCAATATTGGAAATGCTCTTTTCGATCACCCTATGAAATATGAATGTGTTAAAAATTTTTTTACAATAATTATATTATTTTTAAATAGTTTTTGAGGTGTTTCACCCTCTTATCCTCTGTTTTCCGTTAAATAAAAATTATGCAATATTGGGAATGCTCTTTTCTATCACATCTATATCACAAGATGAAAGTTAAAAACTATTTTACTATAGTTATAATATTTTAAGATCGTTTTAACATACATTTCTCGTTTTATAGGAACATACTTTTCAATTCTATGATTACTAAAATTTTCACATCATGTGAATTACTTCATTGGTCCACTGGAAATAATCATTTCTCATTTCTGATTTCGTTTCTGTCTTCAGCCACAGTTAATTTTTAAGGCACCCTGGCAGAAAAAAAAAACCGCTGCCCAAGGAATCACTACTTCCACATCCGGATTTTCTATCCAAGTCACACAACGAAAAAATTTTGTATCTGGAAATAATTGTTTATGGAACTTTAATAATATAATATTTGAAATCCTCTACCCCAAAAACCCATAAAACGATACCCCACATCCACATCGGAAGTGGGGTGGGGGTGGTGACAGGGGGTGGGAGTGGGGGGGTGGATAAAGTAAAAAAATATTTTGAGGTTTCTGGTTTTTGTACACACACTAAATCACATTTTTTTTCATCCCCTTTAATAATGGGGTGGGGGTGGTAATGGGGGTGGCTAATGCCAAAATTTTTTTTGAGACCTTAGCTTCTCTTGTCTATACTAAATATCAATTTTATGAACTCTTACCTGCTTGATTTACCTATTTACTTCAAATTTACCCCAATTTACCCCCCAGCCCTTCGACGGAACAAGATGAAAATATAACCTAGTTCTAGATCTCGTTAAAGTACATATGTGTACCAAATTTCAAGTCAATATTTCAAACGGTTCTAGAGTAAACGTGCGCACAAAAAAAGTTACAGACCAACAGACCAACAGACCGACAGACCGACAAACCGACAGACAGAAAGAAATTTTTTTTTCGCTCAAACTTGAAATCTCGACGTTTCATGACATTCTAAGCCTATTTGAACAATAAAAATTTTTAAAAATTTTTTTGTCGTTACTATACTTCCACTGGATGTGGAAGTAAAATGATTACAGAAAGTCGAGCAACCTTCAGAAAATGTTGTTGATTTAATTCATATTTTAATACGCTATAACACAGGGTAAATAAGAACAGATATTTTTTCAGTGTTTGTTAAAAAATACATTTCATAAAATTTCGAAAGTTATCAGAAATAAAACACAAATTGTAAAATAAAGATTTTATTATTTCTCAATTATTACAATACAATAATAACTGTTGGAAATTTCTACCATGTGCTCTAACACATAATCGCCGCATAAAGTTTCTTTTAATTTGTTGAGACGCTCGTTCGTTATTATTTTAATCACATTAGACCTCACTGCACTCAAATTTCTCGCCTCATGTACTTGCCTATTATACTATCAGAAACAACACTGCCATTTAAGGAGAAAAAAATTAAGAAAATTAAGACTTGTAAAAAAAATTATAGAAAAATAATCCTGCGTTATACCATGTTAGAATCTGGATTAAATGGACAACTTTTTCTGATAGTTGATCAACTTTCTATGGTGCATTTTTTTCTGCCATAGTCACTTAAAAATGAACTAAAATTTTTTTGTGAACAAAAACTGTTCACCAACCTATTTTTTATTTGACAGAAGATAACATAATTCGTGAAAATGCCATTATTGGAAAGGTGCACTCACTTAAAATTCTCTAAAAACAAGAAAACAACCAAGAACTCATCTATTTTTTAAAATTTCTTAAAGGTCACACTAGGCGAGTTCAGGGATAAATACAAAAATTGTAATAACTTTTGAACAACCACATATATAGTTATCCATATCACCTCACTTTATTTGATGGTCCACTTCTGGGTCACCCAGTATAACAAAACTATGGCAAAATTTTAGGAAATATACACAGGGTGGTCGCGCAAACGTTAGAACTCCATTTAACTTCGTTATTTTCGCAGCTGCGTAATAAGTTCAAAAATAAGAATAATAGAAAATATTGTGAATTTTTCAAAAATCGTTTGAGAAAAACAAGTCGCATTTCGGAGATGTGAACTTTATTTTGTTTTTTTTTTAATGAAACAACCCTTATATTTTTACCCCATCTGAAAGGCCACAAAAAAGCTTTTTAATGAAAATTACACTAGATATTAAATTTTAAATTTTGTTAAAATATTGGTCATCATCGAAAATTATCTATTTTATTTAAAATAACAAATATTTTGAGATAACTAACGCATTGTTTACTTTAAATGACATACCTACTTTCGTTTTCCATGGCTAATTTGATAAATTGTAAATTTATAGTAAATTAGACATAAATTATTAATACTATGTTCTATATCATTAAAAGCTTTTTTATGACCTTTCAGATAGTGTAAAAATAAACGGGGTGTTCCATTTAAAAAAAAACGAAACAAAATTCATATCTCCGAAATGCGACTTTCAAATATTTTTCTGAGATTTAATTAATTTTTGGAAAATACATGTGATTTTCTATAACTTTTATTTTTGAACTTTTTTACATAACTCCAATAATATAGTGATTAAATGAGGTTCTAATGTTCGCGCAACCACCCTGTACACTATACAGTTACTAGTTTAAAGAAAAACTATACTCATTTAAAGTTTTATTTTTCTTGTACCGTCACAGTGGGTCACAATCACAAAAAAGGTGGCCAAAGATATATGCTTTTTATGACTCAGAAATGATGCACATATTACAAGAAAAATAATTTTAGAAATTCAAGCACAGGAATAATATTTAAGGGGTGATTTCTAAAAAGTGTCAATTTATATGTTTTATCGCATGCAGTCTTTTAAAATGACTTACAGAATACGAGAAAAGCAATGAAAAAAATTCAAGTTCAAGGGTGGGTATTTACAGGACTTGTTAATTTGGAAGAGTGAAAATTTATGTGCTTCTTCCCGGACATTTTTTTCCTTATGGGTTGCGGTGCCAGAAGCCCCGCTGTACTGAAGCTTAAGCTTATTGTACCCCATAGTCTCGTTATCCCATTAAACCCGTTCCCCTCCAAAAAGAGAGTATACGGTCAATGGGAGCTCTGGCTATTTCTTCCGGGGTTACGGTTAGTCCCCCGAAGTATGAAAGCCTCCCAGCCACCAAGGCTGGACATTCACATAGTATGTGGTGAGGAGTTTCTTCATCCTCACCACACATCCTACATTCTGGATTATCCTTAACACCTATGTCAGTTAGGTGTGTGTTCAGTGTGCAGTGTCCTGTTAGGATTCCCACTGCACATCTCAACTGTTTTCTGCTCAGCTTTAGCAATTCGTTAGTCTTTGTCTTGGATGATCCGCCGGTGATGAACATGCGTGACTGTCTCATCCCCGGCGCGCCAGTCCAATGCAAGATATGTTCCTGACTCAATAGTTCCTTTACCATTCTTCTTGCGGTGTTGTATGATATCCCACAGGATGGATCGGGTCCCATCAAGGCTTTTTTTGCGCCTTCTTTGGCCAGCTTATCTGCTTTTTCGATGCCTTTATTGCCCTGGTGTCCTCGCGTCCACTCCAGTTTTATACTGTCGTGTTCCGCCAGTTTCGTCAGGGATTCAAGACAGTCTTTTACCGTTTTGGAAAGTATCTCTAGTGCATTCACAGCTTTGAGAGCTGCTTGACTGACAGTGATGATGCGGATTCTTTTGTCAGTATATGACCTCCGCATAATTTCTTGTGCACAGATTTCTATAGTGACTTCTGCTTGGAACACCGTTGCGGTACTCCCCAGGTTCAGGCTGATGTCTGTCCCTGGTTGGTCCCCCGTAACACCTGCTCCAGTACTTCCTGACGTTTTCGATCCGTCGGTATACCATATGGTATCATTTGGTTCTCGGACATTTTCTTTTAATAATATAAAATACGAAAAAAGTAATTTAATGTCAAATGACCCGATGAGTTATTAAGAGGTGCTTATTTGGAAAGCTGGCCAATACTGAATTTTTTCGTGATAAGTCTATTCAAAATAATGCAGAACATGATATAAATAATTATTCTTTTAATTTTCAAATAAAAAAATATAAGGTCAAAGGAGCAATTTCCTAAAGTTTTTCAATTAAAGTTTCTTTATCAAAAAGACACATAGTTTATGTAAAAAATGTTTTAGTCAATTTGACCCAATATTTTTTTCACTTGTTATTTTTATATAGATTTATTTCCTGGCGCCCCCGCCAACATTTTTCAAACTTTAATTTTTCTCTATGCTATTTTTATCAAAATGCAAAATATTAGAGGTATTAGAACGTATCAAAATATATAATGTATGAAAAAAATCATGAATCCAAAAATTGATTAATTGTACAAGAGGTCATTCTTGTACATTTCTTGAGCTGAATCTCGGAAACTAGACATAGGATCGAGTTGGGCCCATAACAACTTTTGATCAGGAAGTCGAAATCTACAACATAATTTGACCGGAACCACTTTTCCATAAGATAAGTGCGGGGTTCTTTGTCCATGTCCGCTTGCTACGGTGCACCGCCTTAAACTTATTTTTTTTTACAATTCGTAAATGCACTTGATTGCAATTCTTGTGTATATTATGGAGAGACTAAGAAAGTGTTTTTTGAAAATTTTTTTTCAAAGTGGAACCTCACTTGGCTTTTTTAAATTTTCACCTTAAAATTGATTCATTTTACAAAACTTCACTTAGACACCTCCCCGAATGAAATATATTTTTTAAATTTGGTAACGAGATTGGGTCCACATAAAGTGTCTCGAACGGGCCCGCGGGTATGGCACTTGGCCTGGCCGCGGTGCCCCTACAAGCAAAATTTCCCCCCCACTCATCAATTTTCATTTTCGAGGAAACAAATTTTTGTTATTTTTTTTCTCTATTTCACTGCCCTTGAATGAGCCCCCACATGATTAATGCCCCATCAATCTTCAAACCGGCTTACATATAGAAAATTTTCCCAGGCCCTTTAAAGCCCCCCAGCACGTGCCTGAATTTACATGTTGTAGATTCCTGAAGAATTTGATTTCACCCAAACATAGATTAGATAAATCACTACACGATAAATACTGAATATAGGTGAGCTGAAGGATCAGTAATTAAGCTTGAAAGGAAACGGTCACGTTTGGGTCCTTCCAAATGGGAATCCAGGAAAGCATGCATTGATAATCACTTTAAGCACCTGTGGCATTTCACAACATTATTATTATTTTCAGAATATCGATTTTTGATCACTTTTGGCCCACTGTGATACCGGCCGTTTTATGAACTGAAGCTTTACGGTATTAGACCGGAAAGTAATGATTTTATAGACCTAGAGTGGAAAGTAATTATTTCCTGATCTAGGCCGGTGAAAAATTTTCAAATATAACGCATTACTAGGTACGAACGAATACACACACCAGGCATTCTGATAAAGCGAACTGTGTTATTGTTAGTAATTATTATTTTATTTTTCAATATGTTGCCATTGCTAATAAAATTATATTTTCCTTTTTCTAATTTTTACTGTTATTTAACTTAATGTACTAATCATAGATGCTTTGTGAACTTGTAGTTAGTTCGTCATAAACTTCCAATTTTATGTTTATAATACATTTAATTCTTTGTTGTTTTTTTTCTTTTAACATTTGCATTGTAGTAAATGTAAGGATAGCCCTTGTGATTAACTCTGCCGTGGAAAGAATTAATGTATTATTTTAAAAATTAATTCAATAACTACGTGTTACTATTAATATACTATAGTTTGGTTTAAATGAAAATCAATCATATCAATATTAACTTGGTTACACAGTGTATAAGTCGTCTAATTTTAACTTAACCATATCTTTTATAACTGTGTCCCTTTTAAAAACAACTGTATAGTACATAATAATATTTAACTATTTTTTTACAGATTTTACCAGCATTAACGGTTCTACATACATGTATGGGCACAGGTTGTTGTAATGAGACTCATAAAATTTGTCTCCACAAGGAGAAACAAGACGTACCTCTAACATTTGGAGTTTTTGGTGGAAAGAAACCATTAAGATATATACAAATTTTAGCCACAAATCACACATTGTGCAAGTGTCAATCGACGAAAGGGTAGTGAAAAAAGTTGTAGTTTAAAAACTGTATAGAGAGAATGTCAGAATGCTCATTGGAGAACGTGACTGTGATATTATTGATAATAAATTATTTATTTATTGTAAAACTTAAAGAATGAGTTTTAATTTTCCTTTTTATGTTCTTATGAAATTGTAAAAGTGATACTGTTTGTAGATGATGTTATTAATTTGGCTACTTTTATATTGTCGAAATAAAATGTAAATGTTTGTTGATAGTATTGTATTCATTATTTAAGCAGATACACTGCACCAATACTCAAGAGTATAGAATGGAATCCATCCAATTAAAATCTCATATTTAAACTTTTCAACAATAATGCAGGTCGTCCCGTAACAGGCGAGTGCCAGTTTTACACGAAATGTGTTTTTATTAAATTGTTTATGTTTAAAAATGTTTAACAACATCATAATATAAATTATTTGGGCATTCAATAATTAGTAATTAATAATTTAAATGATATTCATTATTATTCATAATTTGGAATTTTCAAACATTACGATAACGGAAAACGATTTCGTAATGACATAAAGTGACAGTTTACCTAATGTAGATTTGTTCATGTTGTGGATAACATCCACTCAAATGAGTGCTTTAACGTCGCTGAAATTCTAGAAGTTATTGCTCAATTATAAATAAAATTATTCAGATTATTAATTTCTCTAATAATTCAAATAAAGCTGTTACTATTTTACGTCTTTTACAGTTTTCTAACATATATATGTAATATTAATTTAATATGGCAATTTTTGCTATTAGTCCAGTCAACGAATGACGTAAAGGGTGGTGTAGAGTGCATGAGAAGGGACCTAAGCGATTACTTTAGAAAGTTGTTCAGGGTGTTTAGAGAGTGAACATACTGAAAGTCCTGACGTCTAGGGGGTGAGCCGGAGGGGGGGGGGGGGGAGGCACAAAGAAAGTCCCACTTTTGTTTTTTTCCTTATATCTTTAAAATGGTGGGTCGTAGGGAAAAATGTTCTTATACAAAATGAAAGCACATGAAATTCTCTACAACTTTCATTTTATATACTTTTTTCGAATTCGCAACCGTTTTCGAGCTACACGTTGCGGAAAACTGAAATTTTTGAAAACAGATTTTCACCTCTTCAACTTTAAGGAAAAGTAAGGTGGGTTTCTCAAAATTGTACTTAAGTCAGTAATCATTAAGGAAGCGGCAGTGATTTTTTACGACCCCTCCTCCACTCAAGGCGAGGTTGAAGAGGCTGGGAAGATTTGCTTCCTCAAATGGTATGGGGCACCAGCAAGACAGACCTCCCTCAACCAGTACCGCTATAGTTGTTCATGAGGTCAGTGGCAATATTAGGCCTGACATCAGCTCCCTCCCACCAACTGAGAGCGCAGCTAAACAGCATTCTCTGCGCACCTACCACCAAGTGCAGCAGTGGCTCGGGAATGAGCTGCCCCCTCAAGAGAAAAATAAAGTATACAGGGGTGTTGCGATCTTAAGTGGGTCACACTGTATACTTTTTTTTCTTATTTTGTTATAAGTCTAGTACAATGCATTATTCTGAACAAAAAATGAAGAATAGATTTTTTTGATTTGGGAATCCGTTTTACAAATAAAAATTAGTTTTGGTTGAAAAAATTGTATTTTTGACAGCCACTATCTCAAACACCTTTGTACCCACTACGATGCAATCTGTACAAAGGGGTTTTTAAAGGTGCTGATTAAGAATACTTTAGTATTTTTTTTCTAAAAATATCCCTAATACTTTTTTTTTGAAAAATCGGTTTTTGAAACCCCCTTAAAATTGCACGCTACTGACATATATCACATATTACCAAGTTCAAAGAATAATCTTATCGATCTTTTCTTACCACCAAAATTTGAAGTTAATCAAGCATCAATTAACGGGTATATTGCGATCTTAAGTGGGTCACACTGTATATGAAATGAGCGGAGTCCTTTGTTCTGTCTGTAACTCTTTTAATAAATAAAAAATACAAAAACTAAATACAAAAATAACATGACTCCTTGTCGATGGCACATCGATGACTCCATAATGAACACTTTTTATGCGTAGTTTTTTAACATTGACGCTTTTAGCTATTTCTAGACTCTAGGAGAATATGTACAAAAATGATCAACGTTGTCAAAAACAATTAATTTTTGGTCATTAAACCTTCAAGCAAATTTGATTTGTCCATCTCAGTAGATGAATAGAAAACGGGTTGTAACTAGTTATATGAACACTCGGTATAATAATAAAATTTGTGATCTTGTTTTTCACTGGATAACAAGATTGAATGTATTTTCGAAATAAACTATAAATCTTTTCGATTGACTTATATTCCTAATCTTGACAAATAATTTGTCTTTGGTATTCTTCTTATTCTTTTAAAATCGGCATTAATTTCAGAGCACCCTCGTGATTAACACATTTCCGGTGCCATTAAACTATAAACAATATCAACAAATTACTAATTGTTTTAAAAAATAAAGCTTTATTTCATATTTATAGATGTAGAAATTTTTATTATCGTAAGTACATTAGTGTGAAATATGGGATTTTTATTTATTAACGAACAATTTAGATGTGTTCTATATTTAAACATACTTCATACAACAATTATTTGCAAATTAACTTATTGAATTACTCATTACTTAATTACATCGCGCTTCCGTCTGCTGCCACCTTGATTCATCAATTAAAATAAGATAAGACGAATGTCAAAATGTAAATAAACAAGTAATTCAAATAATCAATGTTAGATTATATCTCATAACGAGTAGAAGCTGCAGCCGGATGGCCGACTGCGAATACCTATTTAAATCATATTTTGTACGAATATTTAAGAACAGGATTTTGCAAAGTGAGAGGGAAATATGCCTTTATTTTCGATGTATTATAAATATTTAAAAAACTAAGCAGCATAATATTTCAAATTGTTTAAGATACTTGCTATCGTTCTAACGAATATATTTATATATTTTACTAGCTGACCCAGCAAACGTTGTTTTGCTATATAAATTATAAATTTTTGTCCAAAAAATAAAAATAAAATTTCTGGATAGGACCACCCTCATCACCTAGGGGTATAAAAAATAGCCTACGACCTATTCTCAGACCTACCAAATATACACCAAAAATTTCATCAAAATCGGTCAAGCCGTTTCGGAGGAGTTCGATAACAAACACTATGACACGAGATTTTTATAGAGTGACCCATTTAAAAGCGGGGCACCTCTCTAAAATTTGTATTTATTGTGCGATTTGAATCAAATTTTACTCAAGTATAGAACAAATTATGATCTAATTATGACCAGAAAAACATTCTTCTACAAATTCAAAGCCACCTATGGTACCAAAATATGCGGAAAAAATCAAAATATCATATTAGGCATTTTTTTATCGGAAAATTTTGTTAATGAAACTTGTTCAGAATTGTCCAGAAACCTTAAGTCCAAGGCTTAATGAAAATAAAAAAATATTGAAATTTTGATTAAAATAATGTCCAAGTCAGAAAATATCATTTTAATGGGTTTTTTTGTTTAGAAAGCTTTACTATGACAATTTTGTTTGAAATTAAACCTAAGATGCTAGGTAGTTGTTAAGTAATTTGCAGTTTTTTTTTAAATAATTA
Source organism: Rutpela maculata (assembly GCA_936432065.2). Taxonomy (NCBI): domain Eukaryota; kingdom Metazoa; phylum Arthropoda; class Insecta; order Coleoptera; family Cerambycidae; genus Rutpela; species Rutpela maculata. Next base: position 93,407,888 of record OW386285.2, on the reverse strand, counting down.
TTTTTAAAAATTTTTAAATTTTAATTTTTCAATTTTTTTATTTTGATTAAATTCTGAACTCAAGGTTTTTGGACAATTCTGAACAAGTTTCATTAACAAAATTTTCCGATAAAAAAATCCCTAATATGATTTTTTTATTTTTTCTGCATATTTTGGTATCGCAGGTGGCTCTGCATTCGTAGGAGGCAAATGTTCTTCTGGTCATAATTAGATCCTAATATGTTCTATATTTGAGTACAGTTTGATTCAAATCACACAATAAATAAAAGTTTTAGAGAGGTGCCCCGCTTTTAAATGGGTCACTCTGTATATTAGATTATAAATTTCTGTTGTACTTGAATATCGTAGTTTGTCAATGAAAATAGTTCCTAATTTCATTATTAGGCATTAGGCATGGCATAGCTATATACAAAATTTGTAATAAAAACTATATATGGTTGTATTCCTAGAGCAATGGGCAGTACCTGAAACTATTTTAAAGGTATACCATTTATGATTTTTTATATATTTATAATAAACCGAAAATAAACGCATATTTTCCTCTCACTCTGCAAGATCCTATCCTTAAAGGGTGACACAAAGACTAAATACACAGTCTATTTTCATTTTTGAAATATTCGATGTCGGTAAAGCCTACAACTATTATTAGTTCCGTAATAGTCGGTCATGCTAATATACATATAAAATTGTTCTGTCAGAAGTTATAAGGTTTATTAGGTATTCGGCAATGCCCGACTGCAAATTCTATTTGTATTAGTAATAGTCTTATCAAAAATACCCTAATAGCATATTTTTAAAGTAACTTTTTTGTATCATCTAACCTATATAAAGTTTGCTCGAACCTGAAAAACGCACTGTATATTGCCGTTTAAATATCCTGTACAGGGTTATTCATTATATATTGACCCCCCCCCCCCTACATTTCTGTTATTATTGCAAATTAAAAAAAAAGTTTCGTATAAAAGTTGTATATATATATTTTTAAATGCAATTAAAAAACAATTGCTTGCATGAGTCACGTGATATAACAATGAAGGTTGTCTTTTAAATGGAAAACCCGGTTTGTTTTCACATATTCTTTTAGATCTTATCCCCGATTTCAAATATATGTAAAAAAATAAACTATAAAAAAAATAACAAAAGAATTAAAAAATCAGGTTAGACCAATGCCATGGCCCTGATTTAACACCTTTGAATGCGTTTTTGTGGGGGTATTTAAAGAACAAAGTGAATTATATCCTAGTTATAAAATATTGGGATTAGGATTTTATTCTTATTCTTATAATATATCACACTTTTAAGGTCCGATACGTCAAGAAATATTACAGCTTTCAAGATATCAGAAATCAGGTAAAAAAGATCTAAAAGAATATTTAAAAACATACAGGGTTTTCCATTTAAAAACAACTTTCATTGTTATATCACGTGACCTATGCAAGCAATTGTTTCTTTAATTACATTTAAGAAAAATATATATACAACCCTACAACTTTTATACGAAACTTTTTTTTAATTTCCAATCATAACAGAATAGTACGGGAGGCAGCGCTGATTTGAACAAGTCATTTCATACCGACTGAAAATCATAACAATAATAGTTTTCCCCTAATACATCAGCAATCTGAACGTCAGCTACTCTGATAGCGGTGGAGAGCATGTTAAAGTTGTTAAAAAATCGTTTTCCATCGGTTTCTTTGAATATCTCGAAATCTATATATTCTATGGAAAACAACAAATAAAAAGAAAATGTTCGTACCATAAAAGTACATAAACTATAATTCATTTCAATTATTATTATTGAACGAAACTATCCGAAAAGTACGAAGGCGTAGAAGGGCCACACGAAAAAATTTTTTTCTTAAGTCAGAATTCTGACTTTTATCTCAGAATTCTGATTTTTATCTCAAATTTCTGACTTTTATCTCAGAATTCTGACTTTTATCTCAGAATTCTGACTTTTATCTCATAATTTTGACTTAAAACTCAGAATTCTGACTTTTATCTCAGAATTTTGACTTAAAACACACTTGATAACGGCACTGATAAAAATGGATTCTGGAGGGAGCTGGAACCTTCAGTTCATCAACCACAACTTTTAGGCAACCCAAAGAATACAATTGCATCAAACCAATAGGAATGTTTCGATACCACAAAGCTATCGATATTTGCATTGCTACCGGCAACGAAAGAAACTTATCGATATCCATATTGCCCAGTATCGTATCGGAGAAAAAGTATTGATCCCATCAATTGTTTTTTCTATCAGATGGCCACCCTGTATATTTTTCTTATTAAAATTATATCAGAGATTTACCCGACAATAGTAGCAACTACATATCATAATATCATTTTCCGCTGTTCTTATTTTTTAAAGTGACCACTCAGGTTTTCCCTTGATAATTATGTCAACTGCACTCTAAATATTATTTCCACAATAGTATATTAATTATCTTTTAGAATGACCACCCTGAATATTTTTCATATTTTTTTTCCTCCTTAACAGTTGTGTTAACTACATATGCGATATGTTATCGTCCGCCTTCAGATTTTTTCATATCTCTTTTAGACTGACCACCCTTCTTTAAATATTTTTTTTGACAGTTCTGTTTTCTCCATGCAAAGTATTATTGTTCTCCATCACATTTTTTCACCACTTCACCCTGTATATTTTATTCATATTTTTCTTTGACGGTTGTGTTAATAACATGTGAAATATTATTACCTACCGTCACATGTTTTCATTATTTTTTATGATGACACCCTGTATATTTTCATTTCTCTCCTTGCGTTAACTTCATGTAAAATATTATTGTCCTCCATAATATTTAGACTGCAAATGACATAATTATCAAGGGAAAATCTGACTACTTGTGTTGAATCTTAATAGGGTGGTCACTTTAAAAAAAAACCGCTGCCTAAGGAATCACTACTTCCACATCCAGATTCTCTATCCAAGTCACAACGAAAAAACTTTGTATGTGGAAATAATTGTTTATAGAACTTTAATAATATAATATAATTTGAAATCCTGTACCCCAAAAACCCATAAAACGATACTCCACATCGGTAGTGGGGTGGGGGTGGTGATAGGGGGGTGGTAGTGGGGGTGGATGAAGTAAAATAATATTTTGAGGTTTCTGGTTCTTGTACATACGCTAAATCACAATTTTCTTTCATCCCCTTTAATAAGGGGGTGAGGGTGGTAATGGGGGTGGCTAATGCCAAAAATTTTTTTAAGACCCTAGCTTCTCTTGTATATACTAAATACCAATTTTATCGATTCTTACCTGCTTGATTTACACATTTACCCCAAATTTACCCCAATTTACCCCCCTTCGTCGGAACAACATGAAAATATAATCTAGTATAATCGTTAAAGTACATACGTGTACCAAATTTCAAGTCAATATCTTAAACGGTTCCAGAGTAAACGTGCGCACAAAAAAAGTTACATAGACAGACCGACAGACAGACAGAAATTTTTTTTTCGCTCAAACTTAAAATCTCGACATTTCATGACATTTTAAGCCTATTTGAACAATAAAAATTTTTAAAAATTTTTTTGTCGCTACTATACTTCCACTGGATGTAGAAGTAATAAGAACAGTGGAAAATTATATTTATAATATGTAGTTACTACCATTGTCAGGTAAAACTCTGATATAATTTTAATAAGAAAAATATACATGGTGGTCATCTGATAGAAAAAACAATTGGTGGGATCGATGCTGGGAAATATTGATATCAATAAGTTTCTTTCGTTGCCGGTAACAAAGCAAATATCGATAGCTTTGTGGTATCGAAACATTTCTATTCGTTTGATGCAATTATATTCTTTGGGTTGCCTAAAAGTTATAGTTGATAAATTGAAGGTTCCAGCCCCCTACAGAATCCATTTTTATCAGTGCTGTTATCAAGTGTGTTTTAAATCAGAATTCTGAGATAAAAGTCAGAATTTTGAGATAAAAGTCAGAATTCTGAGTTTTAAGTCAGAATTCAGAGTTTTACTTCAGAATTCTGAGTTTCAAGTCAGAATTTTGAGATAAAAGTCAGAATTCTGAGATAAAAGTCAGAATTCTAAGATAAAAGCCAGAATTCTGACTTAAGAAAAAATTTTTTTCATGTGGCCCTTCTACGCCTTCGTAGAAAAGTCTATTCTATGTCCGGGAGTCTGTACCCGCTCCTGGCCAAAAATAGCGGACTAAGTCGACAAAATAAAAAATTGGTTTACACTGTTGTAGGGAGGCCGGCCCTAACATACGCGGCACCGGTGTGGTGCAGTGCATCGATCACGACTCTAAAGAAACTAAAAGTGTTGAAGCACAAGTTTATGCGCCTCATTTCAAATTCTTCAAGATATACCTCCCTCAGAGAATTATATGCACGTTGCCACGACATAAAACCACTAGCGGATTACATCCACATCCAACAAATCTCTCAAAAATTCTATACTTTTAAACTGGGTGATAGTCCGCTAACAAACAACATTACCCAGATCAGAGAGCATAATGCCCCCTTTAGAATAAACCCCACCTTGCCATACCAGGCGTTGCCTATTTTTAGGCAACCTATCTAGCCCTATATTCTCTTTTTAATCCTTCATTAACAATAACATTCATTCCTTATTTTCTGTTCTGTCCTCTTTTCGTTTCTTTACCATTGTTCTAAATTATTCTTCCTAATTATAATCTTTATTTTATCTTAACCTCCAGCTTTGTTAACATTTTAAACTATACATTAAGCGGCTTGGCATCCGCTTCGTTCAGTAACCACCATTTTCTGAAGCGGGTTTTTTGGTTTGGTTCTTTTTCCCGTATTATCATATCATAATTTAAAACAGTGCGCTTTACTTTAGGTTAATATTAAGTTTTACTATAAATTTTTTTTGGAAATTTATCTGTTAATACCTTTTTTAATTTGCCCTATGGTGAAAGAAGTTCAGGTCAAAGTTTTATTTTTTGAAGTTGACCAGAGTCCGCTCCGTCCTGTCATTCAACTGTCACGGAGCTGCGCCCCGTTAATGTCTGACAGTATTCGGACACAGGTGTCTGGGATATATTGTAATATACAATAATAATAAAGTTTGATTGTATTGTATATTGCGACTGATACTATTTTTTCACGGTACGGACGTCTCGGGTTCAAATCCTGCTCGCGAAATATTTTTTTTTATTGTATCAGTGATATTAAAAGTTATACAAAGCTGCATACAACGTGATCTACCAAGAAATGCGGAAAATAAAATGGTGTGCTAGTCTTCAATGTGGGAAAGCCCCTGCAAAATTTTAGAGGAATCTGAGGTAATTTAGTATATTAAATTATTAGTCAATTTGCGAAGATACACTACTATTGTGGTGTAAGTCCTGACCTAATTCTGAAGAGGTCGACGAACTTAATGGTGAAAGAACGTATTCGAGTTGTTTACATTTCCTTAATGGACATAAAAAGTGAAGCCGGCCGGCGAGATAAAAAAAAGAGGTCTACACACGATCCAGCGGCAGGTAGTCAACAATGTTGGTACGCTTTGAAGATAATTGGAATTCCAGCGGACCAATTCACTTTTACGAATGAGTTCAAAGCATGCCGACAAGGCTGGCTCTGTGCCGCTGGATCGTGTGTAGACCCCTAGAGAGCCGCGTTTTTTGCTTCCGGTCGAACAATAGTTACACGGCCGTGTCATTGATCGGTTTAACTAAATATCTCGTATATCTGCTTGTCATTTTAGCATGAGATCAATGTCTTCGATTTATTTCGATATTTTTGTAGTGTGATTTGATTAAAACCAAAAAGTCCATTCTTATTATCCAGTTTTGCTGTCAGTAGTGTCAATCCCAAGTCTGATAAAGTGATATGGTTGTACCGCGTTACGTTAGATTACTTGAAGTCATTGGCGGCGCATTCCTACAAAAAAATAAGGTAATTTTTTTGGTCATTTTTTAAAAATTTTTCATTTTTTTTACTCCTTTCGGTGGTGACAACCTACTGTTAAATTTTCCGCATGTCCTGGTAGATCACGTTGTATATGAATATAAGGGTAGTTGTTCAAGTTAGGTTGGTTTTTCGAGTATGAAAATACTCGTAGCATAATTTTTCTTTTTTCAACTTTAACATGCTGTCACCTCTAGCTCCACCGCGGGTGCAGCGACTGACGCTCATTTTGCTGATTATTGAATATTAACCAACTGATAAAAATGAAATTTATTCGGTATAAAATTCCTCGATTTTAAATGGCATGGTAGAGATCAAGCGATACCTCAGTTGAAAAGTTCATCTCTTGAATATCACGCATAAAATGTGTTCAAATTCATTCGATTCGTTTTTCAAATATTTAAGTTTCAAGTTGCGAAAACTCTGACACAAACTTACATTGCGTTTTCCAATTTATAGTACAGTATCTACAAGTAAAAAATTAGCAAAACTTCGGAATAATGTCATATTGAACAGATTTCGTTCATTTTTGGCAGTGTGATAGTAAATGCTTCACAGAAAAGTTTCTATATTGTGCGTGGCTTGCTAATTTATAGGGGGTGGATGCCACCCCCTCTCAGAGAGTGGCACTTAAAAAATATATATTTATTTTGGAGCTGAAGTAGAATCAAATTTTAAGAAGAAAAGGTTCTATGCAATTTTTCACATAAATTGATAGTTTTTAATTTATAACGACTTCAAAATTGCGATTTTAGCTTAAAAAAAGGTATTTTCAAACGGCTTTCGTCAAGTATCTCGAAAAGTATTACTTTATCGAAAAAATGTTATAGACCAATTACAGAAAGTACAAACTGGGAATTAATTATATTTTTTGTTTATTGATGTAGGATTAATAATTTCGGAGATATTTATGTTTACATTTGGCATCCAAGTGTTCATAAGATAATTATTTACAGTGAGAGTTAAATATCTCAAAAACTGTGACACCTACGTCAAGGATGCTAATAGGTAGAATAATAGGTTATTAATTAAGCTTTGAACTGTTTCTGTAGCATAAAAAACAAAGAAGTTATGACCGAGGCAATGTGCGTCTACACATTTTCTTAATAACAACGTCGCCATTTTGTTACTGTAATTAGCTAGTAATTAAAAAAAAGGAATTTCAAACGCTGGTTTTCATTAATATATATCATGACGTAGAAGCTCAAATTTTTTGGTTTATATACAGCACTTGCTTTAGAAAAAAATACAGTTTAAACTATAAAGGTATTTTCGATAAAACGTATTTTTTTTTCCTTTTCCCAATATCTCCATAAATATTAGTTTTATTAAAAAATGGGAAGAGACCAAAAATAAAGCTCATAAACTGATAATTAATTTAGCTTGTTTATTTATTTACATTGATTTAATAGTTTCGAAGATATGAAAGTTTACAAATGACGTCCGCACGTTTATAAGACGAAAAATTAAGTTTAAATGTTAAATATCTCAGAAATTGTGACACCCACGTCACGCATGCTAAGAAATGAAATTAAAGACAATTAATTGCGCTTTCAAATTATTTTTTTCTCGTTCCTGTAGCATAAGAAATAAAGAAGTTATGACGGAAAAATGTGCGTATTTATATTTTTTTATATAAAAAGGTCGCCATTTTGTTACTCTAATTAGCCAGTCATTTAAAAAATTATTTCAAATACAGTTTTTCGTTAAGATGTAGCATTACCTGGATGCTCAAATTTTTTTGCTCATTTAAAGCATTTGCTTTATGAAAAAATGCATTTTAAACTCTAAAGATAATTTCGAAACACTTGAATACCAAATATAAACTTAAATATGTCCGAAATTATTAATCCTACATCAATAAATAAAAAATATAATTAATTCCCAGTTTGTACTTTCTGTAATTGGTCTGTAACATTTTTTTGATAAAGTAATACTTTTCGAGACACTTGACGAAAGCCGTTTGGAAATACCTTTCTTTTAAGCTAAAATCGCAATTTTCGTTATAACTTAAAAACTATCAATTTATGTGAAAAATTGCATAGAACCTTTTGTTCTTAAAATTTTATTCCATTTCAACTCCAATAAATATACATATTTTTTAAGTGCCCCCCCCTGAGAGAGGTGGCATCCACCCCCTATAAATTAGCAAGACCCTGCACAATATAGAAACTTTTCTGTGAAGCATTTACTATTATACTGCCAAAAATGAACGAAATTCTTTCAATATGACATTATTCCGAAGTTAAAACCTCTAGTTACTGTACTATTAGGCATGGTTCAATGTGCAACCTAGAAATTTAAGATTATTGTTTTCTAGCTTGAATACAAAATGTATATTGACAGATGAATTGATGTTAGGTGTCTTGTTTTGTTATGAATGAAACCTGCTCAACTGGGTTCTGTCCATATAGTGAAATACTTTGCTAGCATAAGTAAAATAAACATCGTTAGAGAGTGTAATAATTTCGTTGATATATAAAATAATCAGATTTGGACCCATTGCAGACCCCTGGACTACGTCCAGGTTTATTTGTCTTAATTCAGAGATATAGGTACGTGTTTTATTTTGACTTACATGATTTGTAGATACATACTGTTTACGTTAATTTAGGTATGATGAAACCCAGTTCTGTGCAGTTCCTCTTATTCCATATACGTCTCATCTATTTAAAAAGATATCGTGGTCGACGCAATCGAATACCCTGCCAAGACCACAGAAGAAACCTATAACACTTGCGTGCATCGATATATATCAGTGTCTCATAAAAGCTATGAATGGCTGTAGCAGTAGATTTTTCGCGATGGAATTCATGTTGGTTTTCCGTATTAAATTTGTTAATAAAAGAAAATAGTCTGTCTAGGAAGAGTATTCTAAAATTTTGGAGACACAGCTAGGGACTGTAATCAGTCTATAATTAATTATCTAACAAATGTGGGTCTTTGTTTGTAACAAGTAATGGATTGACAAGTTCTTCCAGTAATTAAAATAAGTTGGAAAGTTGAAAATCTGCATTGATCTTTGTTTGACGTTCTAAAGACGGACTCAAAATCTCATAAGAACTCGTGTCTGCTAGTCAAGATATCAAAGGTCAAAGGTCACGAAAATCGTTTTCTTTGCAAATATTTTGCTTTATATGCGTCGCATGTCGTTAGAGGTTATCGGAAATCTTGTAGAATATGAAATTCTCTACAAGTTTGGTTATATGCACTTTTTCGTATGATTAACTGTTTTCCAGATAGAGCGCGTGGAAAGCGTGCATCCGTTTATAGGATAACGCCACTTAAACTAAGGAGACAAATGCATAGTACACTTTACAAAGTTAATTATGTAATAAAAATATTATTATTATTATCAATAAAATTTAAAAAAATCAATCAATCAATCAATAAAAAAATATTTATAAATATTATTTATAAGGAAGAAATTAATGAGATAAAATAACTTAAAATTATATAAATTACAAGTTATTGAAATTAAATGTTTTAAATACATTATAAGTAATAAATATGGGTTATAAAGAACAAATAACAAAATCAAGAACAAAATAATACATTCGTTTGCACACCATCATTGAGGTAGAATGCGTCGCGCTTTTTTTTTAGAGATGTTATCCCCGATAGGCCTAGTCCATGTTGTACCGATGTAATTGATTACACATCCTCCTAGTGAATGGTATCAGAAGCTACTCGGTCCACCTCTGAATACCATCACCATTATATGCATGCGTCTCAAGATTCCTCTTTTTCGTCGTCGCCCTCTTCTGATCGCACAGATTCAATTTCCGGATCATTATCGTCATCCTCGTTTTCCGTCACATCTGACTCTAAAACCTCAGGAACAAATTCACTTTCTCCATTAAAATCATTTGATATTGATGAAGCGTTGAGGCATGCTTGTCCGTGACTCTGGCCACGAACTTTGGAGCATAGCAACCCTACTTTCCTACATCCACAGTTTGCGCCACAACTTTTCTTGCAATTGCAGAAGATGCAATAGTTCGTTCGGTGCTGACGGCAATAATGTTGTTGTCGGCTCCAGGATCTTGTTTTGTAAAACCCACCCCCATTCCTCAGGTTGTAAATCCTTCCCTAACCAAGTCTGGATCTGGAAGTAGACCTGATAGATATGCTGACGAGCTGCTGCACTTGTGGGTGGAAGAGATGATAATTGTCCCGCGGTCTGTTGAGTCTTGTTGATTTGATGAACTGTGTGTACCTAAAATTGTCAATACTATGTTCTGATTTTGGAGCATTATACATTGCTAAAAGAACACGTATTCCATTTTCAAATAATGTTTGAAATACCCATATCTTGAAAATAGTTATTCATAAGGAAAAATGTATATAACCAAATTTGTAGACAATTCTATGCTCCATAAGTCTTGTAATAACCTCTAACAACATGTGACGTATAGGAAGCGAGATATTTGCAAAAAAAAAAAAAAACGATTTTCGTGACCTTTGACCTTTAGTATTTTGACTAACGGACACGAGATCTTATGATATTTTTTAGCGTCTTTAGAACGTCAAAACAAAGGTCTTGCAAAGGACCCCGCAGAATCCTTACGGAAAATTGCTTTTAAACTCTAGATTCTAGTAACTCTTGATCTGCAGAACAAAAGTTCTCAAGGGCACTAAGTCCTAAAAACTTATGGTTTTGAAACACAGCCCTTTGAAGTTGGACTTTACGTGCATTCTACAGCATAGTTAAATCCTTATGGGATATGGCTTTCGGCCAAACTCTTTGAAACTCTAGTTTCTGGTAGTTCATGATGTGTAGAAGAAAACTTCTCAACGGCACTAAGATGTAGCCCTCTGAAGTTGAACTTTACTTGCATTCTGCAGAATATCTCAGGGCTATGTCTCAAAACCATGAGTTTTTGGGACTTAGTGCCCTTGATAACTTTTGTTCTACACATCAAGAACTACCAGAATCCAGAGCTTCAAAGAGTTTGGCTGAAAGCCATTTCCTATAAGGATTTAACTATGCTGTAGAATGCACGTAAAGTCCAACTTCAAAGGGCTATATCGCAAAACCATGAGTTTTTAGGACTTAGTGCCCTCAAGAACTTTCGTTTTATACATCAAGAACTACCAGAATCCAGAGTTTCAGAGAGTTTGATCTAAATCCATTTCCCATAAGGATTTAACTATGCTGTAGAATGCGCATGAAGTCCAACTTCAGAGGGCTATATCTCAAAACCACGAGTTTTTAGGACTTAGTGCCCTTGAAAACTTTTGTTCTGCACATCAAGAACTACCAGAATCCAAAGTTTCAAAGAGTTTGACCGAAACCCATTTCGCATGAGAATTTATCTACGCTGTAGAATGTGCGTAAAGTCGAACTTTAGAGGACTTAGTGCCCTTGAGAAATTTTGTTCTGCACATCAAGAACTACCAGAATCCAGAGTTTCAAATGATTTGACCGAAAGTCATTTTCCATAAGGATTCTGCGGGGTCCTTTTCAGCTTTCTAACTTTCATTCCGAGATTTAGCTTTTATTTCACCTCATTTGACTGCATTATTAGTTATAGGTACACCAACGACTGAACCTCCAAATCCAATTCTAAAATTCGAAATTTTTTTGTCCATTACTTTACACCTCTATCCTGGAACACACCGTATGTTAATAGTATCAATATGGGACTCCAAACTTTACCATTTTTGATTATTCTCTCTACTTAAGTTAATAAAAAATCGATTATAAGATCTTCTTTTGGCAAGAGCTGTTAGAAGCGTGTGAAATATTAAACGTGGAGAGGAATTTCGTCTTTGATTACTGGCCCAGATGGCACAGAACATTTTAGAGTGAAACCCACAAAAACTTGCAAACTGAATAATTTTTTTCTAACGAGTTCGTGAAAGTGTAAAGAATAATATCCTGAAAAGTTTACATTCCGCTCGGATGCAAAACATAAAAAAAATATAAAAAAAAAATTTTTTTTCACCCCCTTTTTCAATATTTTGAAATTAAGTCAGGGTAGGTACTTCCATCCATGTCCTTACTTCCTGCCCTAGTTTTATCTACTTGAGGCACAAACACTTCGGCATTGGTTTTCCGGTGCTGGAGGAAATAAGGAATGCCCCTATAGGAAGGATTTTGGCCTTTGGGTTAGAATCCGGCCTGAATGGTGGAATTCAATAAATTCGTAGCGGTAGCACAATGGGGCCACAAGGCCTGAGTGCGGCGACCCTTCGTTGCCCAGCTAAAAGAAGAAGAAGAAAGTCAGGGTAGGAAAAAATAAAAAATACAGGTGGATAAACCACGTGTTTATGATAAAAAAATGTCCTAATAAAATTTATCGCTAAAGCCACGGTATTCCTGGAAAAAAAATAGTGAAGTAACTTTGTCACTCTGCGCGGCCAAGCGCACGGTTAAATGAATATATGGAACCTCTAAAATTGGTAGATGTTCTAACGAGTGAAATAAAGCTTTTTTCTCTTTCTGATTACACATTTTTAACATTTTCCTTAGTGAATAGGAGGATAAATAGTGAGTATGGAGGGAAAACATATAATTATGAACGCATACACAGACACCACACATATCCGCTGATTCTGATTTAGTGTCATGTAATTCAGTGCGTCAGTGTCACAGTCATGCGTATTTAAGCGCGCGCACGCTCGCTCCGAGTTATAACGTTACACTTGGCTATTTTTTTCCGAGAGAACCGAGGCTTTAGTGATACATTTTATTAGGACATTTTTTTGTTCAGTAACACGTGGTCCACCTGTATTTTTATTTTTTCCTACTTGACTTAATTTCAAAAATTTTGAAAAAATGGATGAAAACAAATGTTTTTTTAACTTCCTTTCCGTGTCCTGCATCCGAGCGAAATGTAAACTTTTCAGGATATTATTCTATACACTTTCACGAACTCATTAAAAAAAATTATTCAGTTTGCAAGGTAAATACCTTCATCGACTGGGCTATACGGGAAAATAATTGTGATGTTTCTTCTGAATCAAAATTTCTCTCCTCGCTTTTAACATTTTGATCTGGAAAAATATATTTTTATGTTTATTTACATTTTTCCTGTTCTTTAATTAAAATAGCGCCATACACCCCAAAGAGGAAACACGAAGCAGCTACGGATACGCTACGCTGATGAGGAACAATAATTCCGAAACACGTGTCCGTAGCTGCTTCGTGTTTCCTCTTTGGGGTGTATGGCGCTATTTTCCTCACTATTTGTTTTTGACCCTACTAATTCTTTCCTATTTGACTTTTACCTTTAACCGGGGCCACCTGATATGTAGCCACTGGGGCCAATCCAGCACTGTCTGCCCCTGGCTCACCCAGTAAGTTACATAAACCGTTATAATTTTTAGACTACTAGTCGACAAGTAATACGAAGTATGTAAATCTCAAATTAAAATGCATTTATTAAGATAAGAAATCATAAATATATATTTTTTATATTATGCCAGATGCAACGTATTAATCTGTTATTACTTAACGAATGGCTTCATGAATGGTAGGATTTTAAAAAACACATGTTAAAAATGATAAGAATCTATACTTATAACTGTTTTTGTATTGAATATTTCATAGTATAGCTTTGTAACGGAAACATTTATACTAGCATTCATCATATACAGGAGAGTAACAAACTATGGCGACTAACGGCTCCTTTCTACACAAAAAACACAGTTTTCTAATTTATATTTATGGCTTTATGATTACATCGCGGATTAAAGAACTTATACCTAGATACATAACAGCTATCTCTTCATCATATATTTTGTTTGCTCCTAACGTCACATTATATGTCCATTAAAATGGTTAGATAAACGTAACATCCCATAAGCAACAGTGGCGGGTATGTGTAGAAGGGTAAATATTTTCATTAAAATGAATTATTGCAATTCCTGCATTACCGGCTCTTTATACAACTTGATGTAGGCATGCAATATTACAGTAAGATAATGCTTGATATATTTCAAATTTAATTAGCCTAAACTTTGAAATGTATCTATTGTTACAAATCTGTAAAATGTCTCAAAATTCATTAAAATTACATTTAATAGTAATGAAATTAACATAACTCGCACCTAGTGTGTTGTGTGATAAACACATTTTTGTTTTTGTGTAATTTCCATGCATTGAAGTTTATCCAAGAAAATAAATATGTATTTATTAAAATAACGACAATATGTACCTATTTTATGTAATAATTGTTGGTTAAATTTTCATAACCTCTAGAAACATAACCGCGGATTTAAAAAGTATAATAGGTAGAGATGTTTTATTTAAGGGAAATATGTATTGAAAGGATATTAAAATTCAATTGCTATTTACCTTATTACAACTGTAAACTAAACTCCATCATGTTACGGCTATGGAAGTTATACCTACTTACTTATGAAAGGATCGATTTTCTTCTTTTCTAAACTGCTTTCTGCAAACGGCACATCACTTCACCATTTTGCACTCAATATATTGTCACTAAACTGATTAAATATGACTTCTTCACTACTGACCTGACCTGTTTGTATGTTAGTTTGTTAGTTAATATGTTTGAGTCAAATCTTGCAAGTCAATTTTGAACCTCTTAACGACGTCCAATTGAGCTGAAATTTTGCATACACGTGTAGTTCTGGTGGCAATGCAATAATATGATACCAAAAAGTGTGTTTTTTTAGTTTTTTAAACTATAATTTGATCGGCTAGTGTGTTCACTAAGACATGCATTCTAGGAAATGCCGGAGGATCCGGTACTTTTATTAAGTAAGGACAACGCAATTAATATAAAACTACTTAATAATAATAAAGGCGCAACTAAAAATTTAAATATAAAATTAAACGCAAAAAAAACTTTTTAAAATCAAGTATTTAGGTGTACTAAAACGAAAAAAAAAAAAAGATTTATTGTCTTCATTTTCATCTTAAAAGCTTGTCGCGTGATTAGGAAAAAACTTACTTATACTCCAGTCAAATAAGGATTAAACTTCGGTATGAAAGTCGGAAAACTGAAATTTTTCATAGACCTTTGTTTTGACGTTCTAAAGATAGGATGAAAAGTTTTATTAGAGGTGTGGATGGAGTGGATGAAGTAAAAAAAAATTTTGGTTCTTGTACACGCACTAAATCACAATTTTATTTTTTTCACCCCCCTCAGTAATGGTTGGGGTGGTAATGGTGGCTAATGTCAAAATTTTTTTGAGATCTTGGCTTCTCTTATATGTACTAAATACTAATTTTATGGACTCTTACTTACCTATTTACCCAAAGTTACCCCCCAACCCTTCAACGGAATAAGATTAAAATATAATACAGATCCAGATACATAAGTGTACCAAATTTTAAGTCAATATCTTAAATGGTTCCAAAGTAATCGAGCACAAAAAAGTTACAGACAGACCGGAAGACAGATTGTTTCTCTGCTCAAACTTAAAATCTCGACGTTTCATGACATTCTAAGCCTATCTGGACAATAAAAATTTTCAATTTTTTTTTTGTGTTACTATACTTCCGCTGGATGTGGAAGTAATACGAATATGTTCAGGATATCGAAATTGCAATATGGAGTGTGTCTTTCTGCCCCGAGTGGACTTTACGTACATTAGATGATGTATCAATTTTAGTTTCAAATAAGACTATTACGAAACGGATGGGGTTGCCGAATATTACAATAATAAATGACATTAACTGTGTATTTAATCTCAATGGCATTATGTAATAATATTTTAAACAAGTTTCGAAAACGAATCTTTTCACACGAGTGAGACAGTTTGGTGGAACGAGCCGAAGGCGAGTGCCAGAGTGTGGAAAAGAAGTTTTTAAACGTGTTGTTTACAATATTTTGTCTACGACTGCAAGGAAAGCAAACAATTTCATAAGTAAACAGATGTCATTTCTATTAAACTTCTTTAAAAGTGATGTGGTTTGAAGACTTCAAAACCGATGTTTAGTTGTTAAATAAGTCGGTTGCTTTGAACCTGAATAGGCTAGCCTACTTCAAAAAATACAAAAAAAAAGGTGTCAGTCTGTTTTCGACAGGACTGTGTGAAAAACATGGCAGTACTGTGTTTTTTGGAATTTTACACAAATACAGTTTCGAGCAGGGGCCCAGCCATGCCCCGCCCCCCCAAGCCGTCCTCCATGAACCAAAAATAAAGGCGCATAATTTCTATCAGTACAAAGCAGTATTCAAACTATCTCTTGAAACAAATATTTTGTAATTAACGCCAATATTATCTAGTAGAGGAATCTATACACATTCGTTTACAACAATTTTCTGAAAAGTTCCTCATCCTTTGGAGAGGCCGGTTCTATTGCCCCCCCGCCCCCCCAGATGAATTTTCTGGCTGCACCTCTGGTTTCGAGTCATGGTTACTGTGCGTAATTTGTCGTTTTCGAAGGGACTCGTAGAAACAAATAATTTGTGCTGTGTCTGAGCAAAATGTTAATCTGACAAGTATTCGTAGTCAGCCATGCTCAATTGCAACTTCTACTCGTTCCTTAGTACAATCACATTTAATCCATGACATAGGATGGAGGATGGGGAGGTGTTTGCAATTCTTACCTAAAAACTTTAAACAAATTACGAAAAATGAATATTAAATAAATAAATTATATACTCGGTGTCAATACACAACAAGAAATAAATGACACAACTACAAAATCCAAAAGCAAGAAATCTTATTGGAATCAAGATATCTCTTTCAGAATATATACGATTATAAATGCTTTATAACAATAGGTAAAAACAAAGATACATATTCTTTGAATAGTTATTATTATTCAAAGAAGTGTATATTATTATAAAGCAATAATATTTGTTGTTCCATAATGGGAACAGTTATTTAACAGATTATCTTTCAATTTACACATTGGTTATAATTGACCATTCTTGTCGAACTTAACAGTTTTAAGTATAGAAATGAATTTCTGTGCAAACATTTTTTTCTACAATGATTAGTAAACATTTTTGTCCGGTTATAGTGTACCTTTATGACAACAAATATTAAAATAGTATAATAAATATTCTCATACATTTAACATTTAACTCGATACACACTTATATATGAATTCTGCATAAAACCAAAGGATTGATGCAAAAAGAAAAGTTGTAAGGAAACGACACATCGAAACATAATAGTAATAGTGGATTGTGTGAGTCGGAAAAAGACCCGAAAAACCCGACTATTGTCTGATGCAACCAAAGTAGCTCTCCCCTCCGTTTTCGAGGATGCTGAACAGCGTACCGTAGTGGTGGCAGAATTTCTCGTTGGGGTGATCCACACCTGCAAACGGCCAAAAACTATCCCCAAACAGGGTCAAACGCGTATTGATCATGTTTCATCTAACTTATTGATCCCCGTTTTCGAGCATATTCACCCAATTTGCTCCAACTTCAACGGTTTTGCCTAAATTAATTACACAGCTCCAGAAAATAATAAAAGTGGTCTGTTCCTGGAATTCCATTGGGTGACCCTTATGTATTTCGACGTGCTGAGTACGAATGAGGTGTCGGTTTAGCTCCATCATCAACCATTTTTTTGAAAATCGCGAAAATAACCTAAAAGAAACCTCATAATTTAGGTTATTCTCGGGATTTACTAAAAATTGGTGGGTGATAGAGCTAAACGGACACCTGATACGTATTCAGCATGTCGAAATAGATAGATAGATTCGTGTTCAGCACGTTGAAATACATAGGAGTCATCCAATGGAGTTCCAGACATTCATATATTATACAGGCACACAAACAAAAAAATTGTATGTTTCTGGGACTCCATTGGGCAACCAATCAGGTGTCCGTTAGCTCGATCACCCACCAATTTTTAGAAAATCCCGAAAATAAATTAACTTATGGTTTTTTTTTAGGTTATCTTCGCGATTTACAAATGGTGGATGATGGAGCTAAATGGATACATGATTCGCGTTCCAGACATTCATATATTATACAGGCACACAAACAAAAAAATTGTATGTTTCTGGGACTCCATTGGGCAACCAATCAGGTCTCCGTTAGCTCGATTACCCACCAATTTTTAGTAAATCCTGAAAATAACCTAAATTATGAGTTTTTTTTTTCAGGTCATTTTCGCGATTTACAAAAAAATGGTGGGTGATGGAGCTAACGTACACCTGATTCGTGTTCAGCACGTTGAAATACATGGGAGTCACCCAATGGAGTTTCAGACATTCATATATTATACAGGCACACAAACAAAAAAAATTGTATGTTTCTGGGACTCCATTGGGCAACCAATCAGGTGTCCGTTAGCTCGATCACCCACCAATTTTTAGTAAATCCCGAAAATAACCTAAATTATGAGTTTTTTTTTTCAGGTTATTTTCGCGATTTACAAAAAAATGGTGGGTGATGGAGCTAAACGGACACCGGATTCGTGTTCAGCTCGTCGAAATACATATGGGTCACCCAATGAAGTTCCAGACATTCATATATTACACAGGCACACAAACAAATTGTATGTTTCTGGGACTCCATTGAGCAACCAATCAGGTATCCGTTAGCTTGATCACCCACCAATTTTTAGTAAATCCCGAAAATAACCTAAATTATTAGTTTTTTTTCAGGTTATTTTCGCAATTTACAAAAAAATGGAGGGTGATGAAGCTAAACGGACACCTGATTCGTGTTCAGCACGTCGAAATACATGGGAGTCACCCAATGGAGTACCAGACATTCATATATTATACAGGCACACAAACAAAACAATTGTATGTTTCTGGGATTCCATTGGGCAACCAATCAAGTATCCGTTAGCTCGATCATCCACCAATTTTTAATAAATCCCGAAAATAAACTGAATTATGAGTTTTTTTTCAGGTTATTTTGGCGATTTACAAAAAAATAGTGGGTAATGGAGCTAACGGACACCCGATTCGTGTTCAGCATGTTGAAATACACTTAATGGAGTTCCAGACGTTCATATATTATACAGGCACACAAACAAAAAAATTGTATGTTTCTGGGACTCCATTGGGCAACCAATCAGGTGTCCGTTAGCTCGATCACCCACCAATTTTTAGTAAATTCCGAAAATAACCTAAATTATGAGGGTTTTTTTTTCAGGTTATTTTCGCGATTTACAAAAAAAATGGTGGGTGATGGAGCTAAACGGACACCTGATTCGTGTTCAGCATGTCGAAATACATGGGAGTCACCCAATGGAGTACCAGACATTCATATATTATACGGGCACACAAACAAAAAAAATGTATGTTTCTGAGACTCCATTGGGCAACCAATCAGGTGTCCGTTAGCTCGAACACCCACCAATTTTTAGTAAATCCCGAAAATAAATTAACTTATGTTTTTTTTTCAGGTTATTTTCGCGATTTACAAGAAAAATGTTGGATGATGGAGCTAAATGGACACCTGATTCGTGTTCAGTACGTCGAAATACATGGGGGTCACCCAATGGAGTTCCAGACATTCATATATTATATAGGCACACAAACAAAAAAATTGTATGTTCCTGGGACTCCATTGGGCAACCAATCAGGTGTCCGTTAGCTCGATCACCCACCAATTTTTAGTAAATCCCGAAAATAACCAAAATTATGAGTTTTTTTTCAGGTTATTTTCGCGATTTACAAAAAAATGGTGTGTGATGGAGCTAAACGGACACCTGATTCGTGTTCAGTACGTCGAAATACATGGGGGTCGCCCAATGGAGTTCCAGACATTCATATATTATACAGGCACACAAACAAAACAATTGTATGTTTCTGGGACTCCATTGGGCAACCAATCAGGTGTCCGTTAGCTCGATCATCCAGGTTATTTTGGCGATTTACAAAAATATGGTGGATGATGGAGCTAACGGACACCCGATTCGTGTTCAGCACGTTGAAATACATAGGAGTCACCCAATGGAGTTCCAGACATTCATATATTCACCAATTTTTAGTAATTCCGAAAATAACCTAAATTATGAGGGTTTTTTTTCAGGTGTCCGTTAGCTCGAACACCCACCAATTTTTAGTAAATCCCGAAAATAAATTAACTTATGTTTTTTTTTCAGGTTATTTTCGCGATTTACAAGAAAAATGTTGGATGATGGAGCTAAATGGACACCTGATTCGTGTTCAGTACGTCGAAATACATGGGGGTCACCCAATGGAGTTCCAGACATTCATATATTATATAGGCACACAAACAAAAAAATTGTATGTTCCTGGGACTCCATTGGGCAACCAATCAGGTGTCCGTTAGCTCGATCACCCACCAATTTTTAGTAAATCCCGAAAATAACCAAAATTATGAGTTTTTTTTCAGGTTATTTTCGCGATTTACAAAAAAATGGTGTGTGATGGAGCTAAACGGACACCTGATTCGTGTTCAGTACGTCGAAATACATGGGGGTCGCCCAATGGAGTTCCAGACATTCATATATTATACAGGCACACAAACAAAACAATTGTATGTTTCTGGGACTCCATTGGGCAACCAATCAGGTGTCCGTTAGCTCGATCATCCAGGTTATTTTGGCGATTTACAAAAATATGGTGGATGATGGAGCTAACGGACACCCGATTCGTGTTCAGCACGTTGAAATACATAGGAGTCACCCAATGGAGTTCCAGACATTCATATATTCACCAATTTTTAGTAATTCCGAAAATAACCTAAATTATGAGGGTTTTTTTCCAGGTTATTTTCGCGATTTACGAAAAAATGGTGGGTGGTGGAGCTAAACGGACACCTGATTCGTGTTCAGCTCGTCGAAATACATATGGATCACCCAATGAAGTTCCAGACATTCATATATTACACAGACACACAAACAAATTGTTTGTTTCTGGGACTCCATTGGGCAACCAATCGGTGTCCGTTATCTCGAACACCCACCAATTTTTAGTAAATCCCGAAAATAACCTAAATTATAAGGTTTTTTTTTCAGGTTATTTTCGCGATTTACAAAAAAATGGTGGGTGGTGGAGCTAAACGGACACCTGATTCGTGCTCAGCGCGTCGAAATACATATAAGTCACCCAATGAAGTTCCAGATACAGACCACTTTTTTTATTTTGTGGAGCTGTGTAATTAATTTAAGCAAAATCGTTGGAGTTGGAACAGATTGGTTGAACATGACACCCAATGGAGTTCCAGGAACAGACCACTTTTTTATTCTGTGGAGCTATGTTATTTTCTAAAAATACGAAATTTTTAGACCAGATAATACCTAAAACATTGTGTAGGTCAGTTTTGCCGGACAAACTAAAGCCAAGTTCAATGTCTTTTTGCGATCTACATCTCCCTTTCTATTATGTTTGTTATATTGATAATGATACATAAAAAACTTTTAGAAAACGCAGCTAAGTGCCGCCCGACTATTTGAACATTGCCGGTGTCTCTTTCCTCCGCTGCCGGCGCGGCGCTGGCGTTTCAAAGGTAAATTTCATGTGTTTATTGTATTTTCTTGTTTAGCCGCACTGTTGTCAATATGTTCAATTTATCTGCTTTTAAAATAAATTCCCAACTAGCACAATTAGTTGCTGGAACGTAGCAACGACTTTTGTAGGTACTTTAAAGTGTTCTGTCACTAGTCACAAGAGCATAACAGGAACGTTCCCATTACGTTAGTACGACCAAAATGGGGAATATTTTTTCGGTTATCGCAACGTTTCGGCTACGTTTCTGGAACTAGTCCGGTTACCTTCCAATGGCGTTGTGGTTATGTAGCGGTGACGTCGCGGAGTGTAAACCGCGACTTTCGGGGAACTTTACCAAGCCCCACTCTATCAAATGAATGCTGCCTGCTTTGTCTTGCAACTGATTTTATTATACTTGTGTTTCATTCCTACATGATTATTGCTATCCATTTCCCTAACTCAGAAACTTAATAGAATACCAGAATAGTATAATATTAGAAATCAAAACTTGTGCAATTTCCCAATGGCTAAGCATCAAAATTAAAACGAATGCAAGTTTATTGTCAAACATAATGATAAAACGTCCGGCACGCGCCTTTATAATTTGCATTTTTTAATTAAAATATTGTCTTTAAAATATTTAATATCAAGGGAGAATGTGTCAACCTGGATGCTGGAAGCTATTTTTTATTGTTCTTTGAAACTTGAAAATAATTTTTATCCATTAATTTATTATATTTGGTGCAGAAATAGTGATAAATTAAATTTTTGAGTTATTTATGAAGTTATGGTTCATGTCTTGTAATAATGGCGTCATAAGTCTTGGCCATCAAGATGGCGTATTTCAGAAAGAATCACTTTGAAGTCGTTTTTGCTAAGAAATGTGACTTGAAAGTAATTGTTACTTGAGGATAGTGACATGAACTGAAAATATGTGACTTTAAAGTTACATTTATTACAAAGTACCGAATGAGACTGTAGCGTCACTTTAAAGTTGCAGCAAGGTTCCCGCTGCTACTTCATAGTTACATTTTTTTCAACATTGGTTCTGAACGCCGCGCCCTAGTGTGCTGCCATACATCCGACGCGCGACGTTTAAAATGAACGCGCCCCTAATTTTGACTTTTGTCTATAGGGGAAAATCGCATCAGCAGATGGTGTCAGTGAATTTCAATATTTTCAATCAATATATCGGAAACGGTGACGAAAACATGTAGTTGTCATAACGTTACGTCTGTTATTTTATTAATTTTTTTACGTTTGCGAACTGTTTTCAAATATGCCGAAGATAGAATTAGAATTGTGTGATATCTTTACTCAATTAGATGCAGAAGTAAACCCATCAAGGAAGATGAAGTGGTATTTAGAGCTGGACATGTAATTCTCTACTAAGTCGAAGTTGCCGTGAAAAAACAAATCTTTGCTCTTTGTTTGATCCCTTGAAGTTAGAATGAATTTATAAGGTGATGTTGATAAATGAAAATGCATGTGTAGTTGTACAACAGGCCAATTCGGATATTATAAGCAGACTAGGAATTATTTTAACCATATGCACATGTATATTGTGAAAAAGAAGAGAGATTTGAATAAATGATTTTTTTTAAATTATGTTTTATTTCAATGCTATTATATTTGTTTACCTGTTTATGTTTCTCAAAAAACAATACAAGTTCAACATAGGTAAGAGTGTAAAATTACTTCACAACATCAATTAAATTTCTGAAATGACTAGTAAGTGTAAAAGACAATGTTCAGTAACAGTGCATATAGTTTAAAAGACGTGTCAATGCACAGTTTTCCAAATGGATAGAAAAATTCGCAGTAAGTGGCCAATAGCTTTAAAAATTCGAAAACCATCTAGCAAATTATGTTAAGTGAAATAAATTCCAACCCAAGAGATTATTATAGGTATTTTGAAACATATCTACAAATTCAGGTACAAATATGAATAACTTACTTCAGTGAAAAAATCGTTCTGCAGAAAATGTTGACTATATACACACATACATTTGCTAGGTGGTTTGCCAATTTCCCTAAGCTTATCCACTTACTGCGAAGTTTTTTTGTCTTTAGGCACTTCAGCAACTTTTACTCTTACCAGTTATTTTTGAACATTAATTAATATTATGGAGCAACTTCGTACTCTTACATATTACCTATATAGAACATTTATTATCTTTTAAAAAGCATTAACAGGTAAACAATCCGAAAAATACCTAGTTGTTTTCCTCAACGAGTTGTGTTGAACAGAAAAGATAAATGTATGAAATTCAACACAAAATAGCAACTTATTACTTTAAAATTTGGAAAAGTTAAAGGCCACAAGACAAGTATAAACTATATAGGTTACGTATTTCATTCCTCTCGTCATCTCCTTTCCTATATATGGTTAACAATGGGAACTAGACTGGTGAAATTTACTTCATCGTGAATTTAAGAGGTAATACGCACTTCATAGTAGCCGTGCACGGTGAAGTTCAGTTATGCAGGTAGCGGTAACGTCATTAACACTAATAAATGTTACTAACAAGGTCCACGACTTTAAATGGATAGTAAAGGTTCCCAGAACGTCGCGGCCACTATCAAAGCTACTTGAAAGTGGTTGCAACTTCGAAGGTCGTCCCACTGGTAACTAGGGCGTCCTCATGCACCGGAAAAGCTACGTAGAAGTCACATAACTTTAAAGTAACCGCTAGTGGTAAGAACTACGAGACAGTGACTACGGATATGTAATATGAAGTTAATTACACATCAAAGTCGTAAATTTAGTCACGGATTCGTAGTGGTTACTCATTCGAAGCTCCCATCTCAGTTACTATTACTAGTGAAAGTAATAAAACGTTGTAATGAACGAAGTGATGAATTAAGTGTTTATTGAAGTTGAATTGAGTGCTATTTTTTTATTTACTTCTTTATTTAACGTCGGCCTAAAAGGGGCACTCACATGTACGCGATATCCGACATCTGAATCGAATATCGGACGTTTTCCATCGGATAAATAAAAATGTCAAATCACATGGATCCGAAATATTTTATCCGATAATCGTATATTTTAGTGACACTTATAGTCTAGGTGCCCGCGTACATAAATGCAATTTATACATATCCTCGTATAAATTCTTGTATGGCATAATTGCGCCTAGTCTATCACTTTTTTCCTCTGCGAAAATTTTCGTAAACGCGGCGTTCCTCCTCGGCATGAAAAAGACGATTTCCACACGTCGCGTCGTACTGGAAAATCTGCAAATATATTTTGTCGGACAATTCCAAAAATTGGATTTTACATATTTTTATTAAGCAATCTTGAAAAAATCAGCTGGTTATCAATAAATGTTTTAAAGTTATGTTATGTTATGTTTAGGGTGGTAGACACCCTTAACGTTCCAAAATTTTTGTGGGACAGTTTGTAGAAATATATATGTAGAATCCAATTCTCAAATTGTCCGACAAAATATATTTGCCGATTTTTCAGTCCGACGTGTGAAAATTGTCTTTTTCATGTCGAGGAGGAACGCCGCGTTTACGAAAATTTTCGCAGAGGAAAAAAGTGATAGACTAGGCGTAATTATGCCGTACAATAAGTTATACGAGGATATGTATAAATTGCATTTATGTACGCGGGCACCTAGACTATTAAGTTTGATTTTAGTAATTTTAAGAATAGTTTCCGAACACTGTAAACTTTTCAACAGTATTCAAAAGTTTATTGAAATTATTGGCACACGTGAAATAATTAAAATATTTTTTATTATTATGGACCTGGTTGTGGTTGTGACAATCAACTTATAATTTTCTATATTTAAAATATCTCGCACTCAAAGTCTTTTTCTCTTTTTTTAATCAAATCAATAATTATAATTAAATCCGTTTTAGCTACATAAAAGTGGGGTTAAGATCATCAGAAAAATATTCAACATCAAAATATACGATGTCGGATAAAAGTTAAAACTTTCGGACAATGACAGCCCGCCAAATTAATTTCAAATAATTCCACTAATAGAAAAACTTCGGATCATTTTAGGATATCGGATGCATGTAAATTTAGGAGACGAGCTCATACTTATCCAACCTGGAAATTTTGCCGAACCTGTTCTCTGTCGAAGAGCAGAATTAACTGCTATTAATTTAACTATCACAGTGATTAAAGAAACTTTTTATAATAAATTAAAAAATGGTAATTTTTATTCTCAACGTTAAAATAAATTTTTTGTAGACAGTACTTAACTTACTGAGTTCAGTGGCATTTTTTCAATAAAAACATAAGAACCTTCAAACAATCGACCTGGATGTCCTACTTTTTCTGACAAAACGTATGAAATAATTGTAGTTTGTGAAAAACTGCTGAAATGGCAATGAGTAAATTAATATTAAATGTCAGTTAGTGTTTTCATTTCAAAACTGATTAAACAAGGTAAAAGTAAAACTGTTTATAATTTTTAAATGATAGTGTCGCGACACTGTAAAACACATGCCCATGATACGATAAGTGAACGCGATATCCTTGCCTCTTCCGTCTTCTGTTTATAGTTGTACTGTCTAAACTGAAACGTTGCGTATTTCTAAATAGTTTTAAATAAAAAAAACTAGGTTTGAGTTAGAAAAAAAATTATAATGATTTTTTACTTCTTTTTGATCAACATATCATCCTGCAAAATATTTGTACGTATACCGCAGATACCCCGAATTTACAGATACTGAATCGAGGCAGACGCCATAGACAACATGACAATAATCCAGTAATGACAGAAAGAGGGACTCACATTAATTTAATATCTTCCGTTAGAGAATCTCTATTTGTATATGAATATTTTAACAATGTTGTTTAAAACGTAATTAATTATCCATTAATAAACTAAGATTTTTTAAAATATCTTAACTTCTTGACTTACGGTATATATTTTGAGTTGATCTACAGCCTCGTCTCATAATCTGCCACTAGGAAGAACTATTACGGATAACTTGTTTACATTAATGTGAAAATATTCAAGTCAATGCTTTTCACGCGTCTTTCAATATTTTTAACATAAATGTTACGAAACAAGTGATTATCGCCCGCATACTGATGCATTTTACATGGAACAAGTCTTTTAAAATCTGACACATATATTACAAATAGTAGAGATCCTAACATGGACCCTTGAGGTACTCCAGCCGTAATATTAGTAAAGTGAGAGTGTTGTTTTGTATTACAACTTTCTGTCTCCTATTATTTAAACATGATTTTATGATATTTACAAATGCGTTGCTATATCCGTAATATTGGAATTCACCAAGCTATAACTCATGATCAATTGTGTCGAAGGCACGACGTGAAAAGCCTATTAAAGTTAAAACCTCGATCTCACCTTGAGAGCTATAGTGGTACTGAGTCCTTCACGAAATCCTGACTGATTTTTGGGAAGTATGTCATTATCATTTACATAACTATTAATTTGTTCATGCATGATTATCTCTGGAATTTTTGACAATTGCATATTTGTTACTAGCGTTTGTACTTGTCTTTTGGAAGTTTATACTGGCAACTAATTACAGAGAAATGGCAGCGTCAAATAAATAAAATATGGGGTACACTACCGGATGTCCCATAATATTTACCTCTATTTTAACGCCTTATATCTTTTAAACGAATTGAGGTAAGAATATGCGATTTTCACTAGTCTGTTTTAAATGATCACGAGTTTCGTCCTGCCTACATTCAACGTTTTCACAATTCAGAAAATCACGCCCTTTCAAATTGCTTTCGTCAAGATTTCTTAAATGGAACACCCTGTATATTTTCAACTTTTTTGAAAGCTGTCTAAAAGCTAAGTAGTCCAGAGAGGTTTAGTTTTTTAAAATCGGTTAAAAACTGACTGAGGAATTAATTTTTAGAGAAAATCCAGCAAAATCATAAATTATTGAATGACATATTATAGTTATTTACGTAACAAGTCCTGAAAGTGGTATTTTATCGGACGAGTGGGCAAATTCCAGAGCGAGCCGCAGCCGAGTCCTGAAAACTCGCAGTTCAGTAAAAGCACTTTTAGGTGTTACGTACAATATATTTTTTAGTTTACATTTTTATAAAAATTGTCGCATTTTTAACTAAATGTCAAAATATGTCAACTTATTTTATAGTTTTAAAGAATATGTAACTCGGTTACTATGGGAATCAATTGAACGTCGACTTAGACTGACTATTTTATTAATTATTTATAAAAATGGGTCCGGTAAAAGCTTTTTTCGCGGATTGACAACAAATAATAATTTTCCTGACTAATTTAAATTAGCAAAAAGTCACTTTACCTGCCTAGGCTGGAAAGTGAGTACTTTCCAGCCTAGGCAAGTAAGGTCACTGTTTTGGTCGCCATGGCAAGTAACTATTTGACACTTTTTAGCATGTTTGGCATTAATAAGAAACACGATTACAGAAAATTTCCAATAGAAATTAACAGCGCTTTTTAGTCATTTTTAACATTAACAGTAATATTGGTCCAATTTCGAATAAATATTTTTTCGAAACTCACAAGAACTTTTGTAACTGCGATTTTTATGATTTTTCATTGAATTTATCACAACAACAAAATTAAAGAGGTTATGGGAATTACAATAATTTAAATTAAAGAATACATAACTCGGTTACTATGGAAACCAAAAATGGGTTCGGTAAAAGCTTTTTTCTACGATTGTGTTGAAAGTCAAATTTTCTAGATTCAAAATAACTGCGGAAAACAAAGAATTTGCCACACGCCTATTTATATTTACACGTTTATTTTTGCAAAAAAACAATTTGTTTTGCTTGTTAGTCATGACAACCGTTTGAGCAGTATCTTTATAATTTTAAATAAAATCTGATAGGTAGCAAATTTAAAATTTTGGAAAGATTTTAAGGGAAATAACTTCACAACCATAGAAAAAATAGTATGCAACACACACGTGGCAAGCTTCAGTGCAAGACTCGTATGATAGGAACACGAGTGCAGTGAGTGACTTTCATACATCGCTTTGAATGAAGCCCTTGCCTCACTTGTATTACAATATTCTATTACCGGACTCTTACAATCAGTTTCAGTCTCAGTCTGATAAAAGGGAATTTTCTGACCTAAAAATAATCTGGAAAGTGCCAACTTCTGACCGGTTTTAAAAAAATAATATTTGCAGGTGTAGATGCAGAAAGCTTAATGTAATTTATTTTGTGGAAACAAAATTTGTTATTATAAATTAACTAAAAAACGTTCACTTCCTCATCCACGTAGTGCAGTGGAAGTATAGTAAGGGTAAAAAAAATGAAAATTTTTTTTGTTCAAATAGGTTTAAAGTGTTATGAATCGTCGAGATTTTAAGTTTGAGCAAAAAAAAGTTCGGTCTGTCACTCTGTCAGTCTGTCTGTAACTTTTTTTTATGCGCACGATTACTTTGAAAGTGGTTATGATATTGACTTGAAAGTTGGTACAAATATACCGAGATCTGGGACTAGATTACATAGGTCTACAAAAGAAGGTCTTGTCCTAAGGTTCTAATGTAACTTTTCTGAATTATTTTGACGCGCTGAATCCAACTTTGGACACACAAAAATTTTTTGTCGTGTCGTTTCCCTCTACCACCCAATATTATTCCCTAAAAAAGGCAAAGAGAAATTCTTGTCCTAATGTTCCGATCTAACTTTTCTAAAGTATTTTGATGGGGTGAAGCCAACTTTGCACACAAAAAAATTCCCTCCATCACCACCTTTCATCCTATAAATTTTTTGTGTGTCCAAAATTGGTTTCACCGTCAAAATACTTCAGAGCTAGGGTTTTCAATCCCGGAATCACCAATCCCGGGATCCCGGATGAATTTGTGGTCCCGAAAATCCCGGGATCTCAAAAATCAATCCCGCGCATTCTTTAGTACTGGAATATGCTGGGAAATATTGTTATTTTCAATCAAAATTTGATATAAGCAGCTTTGCTGATTCGTTTGCTTCATGTTATTGTATAATATAATATACAGTGCGTGTAATTGCCGGTTGGGCAGGTATATTCACGTAGCGCGAGAGATATGACAACACAGCAGCAGTAAACTCGCCCGTCGGCGAAGCATCCCAGCTCTCAGTTATGTCATTTCAGCCAGCTGGCACACGCGATGTTGTAATTCTTACTCACTATGCCTAGCCCGCCACTATACACACTGTATAACCAACTTAGCAAATATAATTGTCACATACATCATATATTCATATATACCAATAAACGTAAAAAAATAATTTCACTAAAACGTATAAACAGAAACTCATAAAATAAATGAAGAACTTCAAAGCAGTATGAATCTGAAGGAAAGAGCGGTGATAGGGCCACTAAGCCTTTTTTTTTAGGAAAAAATTTAAAAATTGCTTATCAGAATTTAACAATAATACGTCCCCCAAGTGTAGAGTCGGAGAGGGCCTTTTCTAATGCTGGTGGGTTCTGTACAAGGATCCGGCCCAAACTAGGGGACGAAACATTAGATACATTAGTTTTGTTCCTTTTGTTATCTATTACTATTTCATTCAAATAAATTTAAAAAAATGTTAGTTTTAATTTTATGTTAATATTTGACAATGTATTTTGAGTCTGGAAATTTGTAATCCCGGGATTTGGAATTTGTAATCCCGATAATCCCGAAAGCCTAATCCCATCCCGGGATTGAAAACCCTAGTCAGAAACTTAGAAAAAACCTTTTTTTTGCCTTTTGTTAGGGGATGAAGGGTGAAGATAAACTGAGAAAGAGAAACGTGATGCTGTTAAATGTGCCATATAGAGGTCGACTGGAATAATTTATGGGTCACAAATCAACTGCAAAGGCGCTGTGAAATGAAACATTTCAAATCCAAAATTAAGTTAATTAGAAAATATCGATAAAATGTGTTATATTTCATAATAAATAATATATTTGTCCAATCAATGAATGCCCAAAAGGGGATTGTAGAGAACATTTAGGAGGGGAGAATTTTTCTCTTCAGGGATGTGTTGAGGATAGTTAGGAGGTAAAAATACTAAAAGTCCCCGCCCCTAGCCCCGCCGCTTCGGGGGGAGGGGGGTGGAAAGGTTCCTTTTTTCGATTCTTCTCTTATAACTCGGAAACGATACGTCGTATGGAAAAAGGTAATCTATGCAAAAAACCGCTGCCCAAGGAATCACTACTTCCACATCCAGATTCTCTATCCAAGTCACTCACAACGAAAAAACTTTGTATGTGAAAATAATTGTTTATGGAACTTTAATAATATAATATTTGAAATCCTCTACCCCAAAAACCCATAAAACGATACCCCACATCGGTAGTGGGGTGGGGGTGGTGGTAGGGGGGTGGTAGTGGGGGATGGATGAAGTAAAAAAATATTTTGAGGTTTCTGGTTCCTGTACATATACTAAATCACAATTTTTTTTCATCCCCTTTAATAAGGAGGTGGGGGTGGTAATGGGGGTGGCTAATGCCAAAAATTTTTTTGAGACCTTAGCTTCTCTTGTATATACTAAATACCAATTTCATGAACTCTTACTTGCTTGATTTACCCATTTACCCCAAATTTACCCCAATTTACCCCCCAACCCTTCGACGGAACAAGATGAAAATATAATCTAGTTCTAGATCTCGTTAAAGTACATATGTGTACCAAATTTCAAGTCAATATCTTAAACGGTTCCAGAGTAAACGTGCGCACAAAAAAAAGTTACAGACAGACAGACCGACAGACAGACAGAAATTTTTTTTTCGCTCATACTTAAAATCTCGACGTTTCATGACATTTTAAGCCTATTTGGACAATAAAAATTTTAAAAATTTTTTTTGTCGTTACTATACTTCCACTGGACGTGGAAGTAATTAAACGTATTTAAAGTTTCCACAAGAATGTTTATATTCATTTTCTTCCTATGTGCTATAGTTTACGAGATACTCGCCAGCGAAAATCGATGATTCATAAAAAATAATCAATTATGTACCTTGAATATTTCTATCAAAACGGTTTAAAGTGGTCTGCCAATAAATCACAGTCACAAATCAATCTTTATTTTACAACACTCGACGTATTTACTAACGTAATATTTTGTCGAAATCTATACATTTCCTTAAATATACAGTGTGACTCACTTAAAATGAAGACACCCTTATAACTTTTTCATTTTGTTTCCGATTTGAATTAAATTTTACTCAAGTATAGAATAAATTAGAATCTACTTATAACCAGAAAAACCTTCGGCTGCTACAAAGGCAAAGCCACCTACGGTACCAAAATATGCTGAAAAAATAAAATATTTTGAATGTTAGGAATTCTAAAAAATGAATCCGAACACCAAATTTTTTTTTTTTTTTTTAACTACTTATTTAACGTCGGCCTATTTCCGCTACCAAGGCCTATCTCCGGCGCCAGGAGACGAGCTACCCTCAATCTGGAAATTTTGCCGAACCTCTTCCCTTAAGAAGAGTAGGGATCTTTTACTTGCCTAACATTTAATAGACAAGGGACCGCCTGCTTTATATCCCCTCCGAAAGATGGTATATCCACTACGTAATCCTCGTCTGAAATTACATAGCTTCCGCGTATACACTGATATACAAGCCGCTAGAAGGTGGAACGAGATCGCTGTGTTTCCCTAGACAGGTCACCCATCTAAGTACTAACCGTGTTGCACGTTGCTTCACTTGGAGTATCGAGATACTTATACAGTGAAGACGCATCAAGACAATATGATTTTTAATCTTTTTCCTCATATTTTGGTACCGCAGGTGGCTTTGCCTCTATAGTAGGTGAATGATTTTCTGGTCGTAAGTAGATCATAATTTGTTCTATACTTGAGTAAAATTTGATTCAAATCGGAAACAAAATGAAAAAGTTATAAGGGTATCTTCATTTTAAGTGAGTCACACTGTATATTTAAGGAAATGTATAAGTTTCGACAAGATATTACATTAGTAAATACGTCCAGTGTTATAAAATAAAGATTGTTTTGTGACTGTGATTTATTAGCAGACCACGGTAAACCGCTTTGGTAGAAATATTCAAGGTACATAATTGATTATTTTTTTTATTAATTATCGATTTTCGCTGGTGAATATCTAGTAAACTATAACACATAGGAAGAAAATGAATTATAACGTTGATTTTATAGTTCTACAATAGTTCAAGACTATTGTGCTCAGATAGCAAACAGTGGAGTGATTCCAGGGTTCATTAAAAGTCAAGGAAGATATTTTCAAATTAACAAGTTTATTTTAACGTTAAAGTTTCTCAATCCTGAGAAATACAATTACAAATGTTTATTTCTAACCATGAGAGTGACAATATTTAATTATTATATAATTATAATCGTATTAACACACAAAGAGAATACTGAAAACCTAACCTTTAGTAAACCCAGCAACCTTCACCATATAAAATATGAATCTACAGACAGTTCTTGAATCGAAAACGTTCAAAGCAAAGATAAATTAATTAATATGACAATGGATACGTCAACTGAAATTTGACTAACGCCCCAACAAACACCGAAGATCGGCCCATCAGCGGGCCATCACTGGGCCAGAAGTTTCAATTTTGGTCCAGTGATGGCCAGCTGAAGGGCCAACCTTCGGTGTTTGTAGGGGTCTAGTTCGATAAACTATCTTTGACAGACAGTTGGTATTTGATATAATTGACATTCTACACTTTGACTTTTAACCGACGGTTGTCACTTCAACAATTCAATTTAGTTAGTTTAATATCTGTCTCTTTGAAAACTATCTGACAACTGGCGCTTCAACAATCAATGCTTATGTGTCACCCCGGCTTTCAGTTGACGCAACGTTTATCACTTTGAATTGAAAATGACGCGATGCAAAACAATTAATTAAGTTCGTGACGTCTTTACAGTAAATAATAAGTTGCTTAACGCAGAAACCATACAAGCTTATGATAGGAGAAGTCTCACTCGAACTATGTCGGGCTCTATGCCGAGTGTAAGACCACAGTAGAGAGAAGACCAGTAGTCCTACTCAGCCGGAACAGTTGTATAAGATTTTCAGTGCGCATGCGATGCTCCTGGGCTTAAATTATTCGATGCGCAGTGGACGGCACGACGATAGTGGACGGCAGTGATGATGTAGGGTGGGGTGGATGTTTATTTTTGTTTACGTTTACGTTTCTGAACAGTCGCCACTGTCGCCAGTATACGACGAAATGCGCGTGGGATACAAACAGTAGATGCGCAGTGGATTAAAAAAAATAAAATTGAGTACAACAAATATCAAAGGGACCGCTGCGAGTGAAACTACTGGTCTTCTCTATACTGTGGTAAGACTATGCGCTATCTAGCCGGTACTATTTATGCGATGTCACAATATTATTTAAGGTTAAGAAGTCATGAACCTTTTCAGTTTGTCTCTGGGAAGAGAACGAATGAAATGAGCTCCTGCGGCGCTTTATATAGTAAATGGTTGCTAGGTCCAGAACATTTTCCTTAGTTACGAAATATCAAAATTACTATAGATACGGGGAAGAGTTTGTTCGTAACGATGAATCCAAGTAAACGACGTTAGTATGTGTTAACCGATTTGGAACACGATCGGTTGACAACTAAAAGAAATAATTCATCGTTACAGAATATAGACATTCTTGTGTGAAACTTAATTACGTTTAATTTTGAATAGATTACCTTTTTCCGAACGACACATCGTTTCCGAGTTATAAGCTAAGAATCGAAAAAAGGAACCGTTCCATCCCCCCCCCCCCCTGAATCGGCGGGGCTATGGGCGGGGACT
The DNA here is from genome assembly GCA_936432065.2 of Rutpela maculata. Taxonomy (NCBI): domain Eukaryota; kingdom Metazoa; phylum Arthropoda; class Insecta; order Coleoptera; family Cerambycidae; genus Rutpela; species Rutpela maculata. The sequence goes on along the minus strand of OW386285.2, from coordinate 93,373,867 downwards.
TTTAGTATGTTTACCTCCTAACTACTCCTAACACATTCCTGAAGAAAAAAATTCTCCCCTCCTAAATGTTCTCTACAACTCTTTCATTGATTGGACTATATATATATAATTTCATAATATAAGTATTTATATTTAAAAACTTGTTTTTCTAGTAGAAACACATATATTTTAATGTAATGCTTATATATTTTATATGAATATATTATATCTTGTACTGACATAAAATACTTTCTTAAATGCTAATGTTAACTGAATTAATTTTTAATTTATTTGCTACATTTTGAAGTCACACTATTCTAAAAATAGAATACGAAGTATGTAATTCACCGAAACATGTTCAGTGGGAAGAGAATACTCGCACTCCAATAAAACTGGACGAGCAGGTATGCAAAAAGACTTTCAAATTAATATAAATCCCCGGTAAATGTTAATCTTTTATTTTATACATATATTAAAAATCCCAGCTAATTTCTTAATTTACGTGATTATTACCACTTTGTACATATTTTTAAATACAAATAAATGAACGTAAACATAATAAACAAATGTATTACACTTATAATAAAATGTATTGTTATTATGAACACGAGCACAAACTATTGATTTTTTTTTTCATTAGAGGTGGACGTGATATTTTATGTTGATTTCACTCTTAATATACCAATAAATTTCAATGTTTAAAATTACCTGTATGCTAATTATTCAGTGTTGGAAAGTTTTATTTTATATTTAGCAGATAACTAATATCTAATAATGAATACGAAAAAAATTCTATTCTTTTATGTATACTGTTATTCTTACTTCTAATTAGCATTCTAATAAGAGTAGTCAACGATGTCCATGGGAAACATATTAGTATTTGTACGAGAGCCAGCGACACTTTTAGTTGCTATATTTATTTAAACTTGGTTTGTCTTTTTTCGATCAAACGAATGTAACTTATCCACAAATAGGCTGGTGCCAAAGTGGATTTTGAAGGCTAAAAAAAAAATATTAACAGGCAAGGACCAGCCGGAAAATTTATTGAAGGTTATAACTAAGAGATAAAACAAAAATTAAACACGAGATAAAGCGAAATTGTGAAATGGAGGTGGTGCTCTTAGGGGTTGAAAATGGTTTTTTGCGATTTTCGGCGAAACTTGACCTCCTAGCGGAAAATGTCCTTCACAAAAGTTGTAGATAATATAAAAATCTATTTGTATAAGCCATTTTTCAACTTAACCTCAAATTTTCTGAGAAAATGGCGGAGAACCGATTTTTCGGTTTGTTATTTTTTTCTCGTAAAAATAATTCAATTTATATGAAATTTTGTGAAAGTATACCTTTTTTGCACTGAATAAGCATCCTTTTTTTGAAATCTGAGAAACAAGTAGTTTCCGAGATATTTACATTTTTCGAAAAAATAAAACAAAATCTTCCACGGAAAACTTTATTGGTGTTTTTTTCGATCTAAATATTCTATCCGGGCTCATTTTAACTGTTGAAATGTCTACTTTAAAATGGTTTGATATGTTGATGGTTTATTTTTCATAAAACCGCTTAAAATTGAGAAAAACCAAAAAATGACTTTTTGGATCACGAATTTTTCAATATTTTTTATTATTTATGTAAATAATGGATTAAATTTCAATGACAGAATTTACTTCAGTATAATATTATTAAAGTTGAATGAATTATAATATGTAAGTCAGTCTCGGATATATTATATATGAGCCAGGATTTTGTGGATAGTATTGAGCAGTGTTATTCCTCTCCAGTTCTGGCACTGACTTAAGTCTCCTTTCTTTGGTACCTTTACTACCATCCCATCATTCCATCTATTTATGAGTTGTTCTGTGTTCCAGACATCTGCTAATATTGGATATAGCAAGTCAGTTAATAAGGTCGTATCTAATTTTATGACTTCTGCAGGTATGTCATCTGGCCCTGGAGATTTATTATGTTTCAGCATCTTTATCGCTTGTCTGATTTCTGCTTTGCTTGGGGTATTGGTGTTTATATCATTTCTCACGTTCATTTCGGGAACAATTTCGGCGATTTGATCTTGCTCTTGATCTGCTTCTTCATCTTCATTCAGTTCTTTGAAGTGCTCATACCAGCAATTTAGCTGTTCTTGCTTTGATGTGAGTGGTGCTCCAGCCTTGTTCTTGACCGGTGGGATGTGCCGTTTGTCTTTGTTGGAGAGTTTTTGAGTGATTTGATACAGTTTTTTCATATTATGTGCCTCTGCTGCTGCTTATGCTCTGTTAGCTAGTTCTGCTGCCCAATTCCTTTTATCTCTTCTAACACTCTTTTTAACTTCCTTATTTAGTTCTGTGTATACCCTCGTTTCAACAATTTCGGCGATTTGATCTTGGTCTTGATCTGCTTCTTCATCTTCATTCAGTTCTTTGAAGTGCTCGTACTAGCAATTTAGCTGTTCTTGTTTTGATGTAAGTGGTGCTCCAGCCTCGTTCTTGACCGGTGGAATGTGCCGTTTGTCTTTGTTGGAGAGTTTTTGAGTGATTTGATACAGTTCTTTCATATTATGTGCCTCTGCTGCTGCTTATGCTCTGTTAGCTAGTTCTGCTGCCCAATTCCTTTTATCTCTTCTAGCACTCTTTTTAACTTCCTTATTTAGTTCTGTGTATACCCTCGTTAGGAGCCGCTTCTCATTAGGGGAGTTTGCCCTGTTTATTTTTTGCTTTTGATGTTTATTATTATTATTTCATCAAGCTACGTTTGTAAAGTGGTGTAAGTTGAGCAAAAATTGGAAACGAGATTTTTTATTCTAAGATTTGGCGAAGGCGCCGTGTAAAATTTTGTCAGAATTGCATTAAAATTGGTATACTCTTTGAAAAAAACCGCTGCCCAAGGAATCACTACTTCCACATCCAGATTTTTTATCCAAGTCACTCACAACGAAAAAATTTTGTATGTGGAAATAATTATTTAAGGAACTTTAATAATATAATATTTGAAATCCTCTACCCCAAAAACCCATAAAACGATACCCCACATCGGTAGCGGGGTGGGGGTGGTGATAGGGGGTGGTAGTGGGGGTGGATGAAGTAAAAAAATATTTGGAGGTTTCTGGTTCTTGTACACACACTAAATCACATTTTCCTTTCATCCCCTTTAATAATAGGGTGGGGGTGGTAATGGGGGTGGCTAATGCCAAAATTTTTTTTGAGACCTTAGATTCTTTTGTATATACTAAATACCAATTTTATGGACTCTTACCTGCTTGATTTACCTATTTACCCCAAATTTACCCCCCAACCCTTCGACGGAACAAGATGAAAATATAATCTAGTTCTAGATCTCGTTAAAGTACATATGTGTACCAAATTTCAAGTCAATATCTCAAACGGTTCCAGAGTAAACCTGCGCACAAAAAAAAGTTACAGACCGACAGACCGACAGACAGAAATTTTTTTCTCGCTCAAACTTAAAATCTCGACGTTTCGTGACATTCTAAGCCTATTTGAACAATAAAAATTTTTAAAAATTTTTTTGTCGTTACTATACTTCCACTGGACGTGGAAGTAATTAGATAAATATGGGGTACGGGGTACTCCACTGGATCTTATTAAATCCTATTTGTTAAATAGGAAGCAGTTAGTTGAAATTCAACATCAAAATCAACAACACAGATCTACTTGGGAGAAGCTACCCCCGATATCTGTACCCCAAGGGTCAATATTGGATCCTTTACTGTTCTTGGTATATGTTAACGATTTGCCCTTACATATAGAACACTCAAAAATTATACTGTATGCTGACGACACCACAGCAATTCTTGGAAATAAGAATAAAGTCATTCTACAAACAAAAACGGAACAAACAGTGAACAATATAGTAAGATGGTTAAATGAAAATGGCCTAAAGTTAAATTCTCAAAAAACAGAAATTTTGCATTATTCTGCTCAAAATGACGTCATTAAAATAAGTGTAATTAACTATGAAATAACATCAACAAACAGCACAAAGTTCTTAGGTATCCATATAGATAATAATTTTAATTGGTACGAACAAATAGAACATATATGTACAAAATTATCAAAAGTTTGTTTCTCTTTGCGAACAATGATAAAATATTGTAGTACAGAGCAGATGGTTAACATATACTATGGATCATTTAATTCCGCTGTCTTATGGTATTGAATTCTGGGGAAATAGTACTAGAGCAATAGAAGTGTTTAGGATTCAAAAAAGGGCCATTAGAATTATCACTAAATCTACTAACAGACAAACATGTAGAGACCTATTTAAATCCCTAAAAATAATGACCATGCCCTGTCTGTATATCTACAAAGTTGCAATTTTTGTTCGTAAAAATATAAATTTGTACCAACGTAATTCACAAAATCATACCTATGAGACAAGGCACACAACTCAATTACAGCCAACTAAACATAAAACAACAAGATTTGAAAAAGGACTTTATTAATCTGGAATTAAAATTTATAATAAACTTCCCGATCACATTAAAAATTTAAATACACTGTACAAATTCAAACATTCGCTAAAAAAATATCTACAAACTCATATGTTTTATTCTGTACAGGACTACATACTTACATAAAACTTGAAATAATTTTCCATAGGTGACTTTTTATGCATCTGAAATAATTACTTCCACATCCAGTTGAAGTACAGTAACGACAAAAAATTTTTTTAAAATTTTTATTGTTCAAATAGGCTTAGAATGTCATGAAACGTCGAGATTTCAAGTTTGAGCGAAAAAAAAATTTCTGTCTGTCGGTCTGTAACTTTTTTGTGCGCACGTTTACTCTGGAACAGTTTGAGATATTGACTTGAAATTTGGTACACATATGTACTTTAATGAGATCTAGAACTAGATTATATTTTCATCTTGTTCCGTCGAAGGGTTGGGGGGTAAATTGGGGTAAATTTGGAGTAAATAGGTAAATCAGGCAGGTAAGAGTTCATAAAATTGATATTTAGTATAGACAAGAGAAGCTAAGGTCTCAAAAAAAATTTTGCATTAGCCACCCCCATTACCACCCCCACCCCATTATTAAAGGGGATGAAAAAAAAATGTGATTTAGTGTGTACAAGAACCACAAACCTCAAAATATTTTTTTACTTTATCCACCCCCCACTCCCACCTTCTGTCACCACCCCACCCCACTACCAATGTGGGGTATCGTTTTATGGGTTTTTGGGGTAGAGGATTTCAAATATTATATTATTAAAGTTCCATAAACAATTATTTCCAGATACAAAATTTTTTCGTTGTGTGACTTGGATAGAAAATCCGGATGTGGAAGTAGTGATTCCTTGGGAAGCGGTTTTTTTATAACTTTTATATTTGTCTTTTAAAATACATGTTTTTTTTTACACACCATTTACATGTACTTTTTTAACATATTTTTTAGGAAATTTTAATTAGCATTTTTTTAAAACTGTTTTTAAATAAATAATAATACGTTTTTGTTATCAACAAACCTAATCTTAGTCATTTGATGCTACACTTAGTCATTTAATTAGTGTAGTAACTAGATAAATAATATATAACCTAATTGTATTTTCTTTTGACTGCAATTTTAGACTTTTGTCCTTGTAATATGCTATTTGTAATGTAACTGACGATGCCCATACTGTTGTAACAGTCTAGTTGGAAAATAAAGGTTATTCTATTCTATTCTATTCTATTCTATTCTATTCTATTCTATTCTATTCTATTCTATTCTATTCTATTCTATTCTATTCTATTCTATTCTATTCTATTCTATTCTATTCTATTCTATTCTATTCTATTCTATTCTATTCTATTCTATTCTATTCTATTCTATTCTATTCTATTCTATTCTATTCTATTCTATTCTATTCTATTCTATTCTATTCTATTCTATTCTATTCTATTCTATTCTATTCTATTCTATTCTATTCTATTCTATTCTAAAGTAGCTGATAACGAATCTGATCTGAAAAATTAAGAATTCAAAACGGTGAATCTATGACTGCAATAATTTCGATATTTTGCAGATTTATATGAAATTCTATGCATGAAGATTTCAGAATTCTAGGATGATGAGCCTGACGTTAAGGTTTAAAAATCCAAAACAATGAATATGTTCTTACTGATAGATAGAACCGCTTACAAAAAAGGTCGCTAAAAATTCTGAAATAAAAAAGAACAAACGGAAAAATAATGAAATCAAACGTATTTCTAACCGGCTTCAATATCAATATTAGGTAATGAGGTTGAATTAACTGAGCCACGCAGACGGTGAAATCTTATTTCAAAATTTTTAGCGACCTTCTTTGAAGGCGATTCAGTTTTCTTTTCTAATCTTTTTACAAACTCAACTTTTATGAAAATCTAACCACTAGATAAAAAATCTTTGAAAATTTTTAGGCCGCAATATAGTCGGGAATCAATCTTCTCAAAAGACGCTCCTAAAATGCCAGGGTGTGGACTCAAAGACATACTTTTTAAAAAATATGTACATTATCTGGAATGACCTTGCGCATCTAAATCCAGAAATTTTTGTGTTACTGAAAATTGATTAATTTTATGTTCCCATCTCATTTACAGGGTTATTTTTTAATATTTCTTAATGATTTTCAAACTAATGGAAAGCTTATTCCTTCTAGATTCTGGTACTGCTAAATAATTTTCGAAATTATTGTTAACAAATGCTACAGAAATTGTTTAAACAAAGCATGCCCGAAGAGTGCACGGTAAATTTCAGTATCGAGACATTTTAAAAACTATTATAGATAGATGCATACTTCTATGATATGAAATTTGCGGAATAGAATGGATCCGTTTTTGGTGAAAGAATTATCTGCATTGTTTTATTGTTGTAAAAGATATGACTATTTTTGTACAGCGCTCCGTTATTTCCGCTATCGTTTTGGCTGACACGTTCGCGCGCTGTGGCCGATCGGTAACTTGCTGACAATATACTGTGATTGCAAAAAATTTACGATGCGTATTACTTATACGTAAATATTACCATTTGTCATTATGAAAAAAAAAACGAAGGTATTTAAAGATTAGTTTATTTGAGAACCAAAATTATTATATTTTAACTTAAAATATTGATTAGAGACAGAAATCCATATAACTAATTAAATGAACTTAAATTTACTTTTTGTGCTTGAGAAATAGAAATACAAAAATAACAATATACATACATACATTATAATTAAACTAAATTAACAGCTAATGCATTTACCCTCTCAGTAGCAATCTATTATACATTCCAACCCAGCTTTGCTATGACTGCAGTTTCCGATAAATTTTTTAAATTTACATTTACAAAATACATTTTGAGAAGTTATATTGGGACAAACATTTATAGTATTATAGTTATTAATTTAGGAATAAGTACGTTATTTTTCAAATCCGAACCAAAATCAATTGGATCGGGAATTTCTGGGTTTATCTCAGTTGCACTCTTCCACAGAATAATTTGATACGCAGCTCTCAACATATGTTGATAAAAGGAATCTACGGTAGGCGATAAATTCCTTATATCAGACGTCGACCATATAACATTTACTTCCACATCTAGTGGAAGTATAGTAAACGACAAGAAAAAATTTGAACAGTTTTATTGTTCAAATAGGCTTAGAATGTCATAAAACGTCGAGATTTTAAGTTTGAGTGTCGATCTGTCTGTCTGTCTGTAACGTTTTTTGTGCGCACGATTACTCTGGAACCGTTTTAAGTTATTGACTTGAAATTTGGTACGCGTATGTATTTTAAGGTGATCTGGAACTAGATTATATTTTCATCTTATTCCGTTGAAGGGATGGGGGTTAAACTGGAATAAATAGAAAAATCAAGCAGGTAAGAGTTCATAAAATTGGTATTTAGTATTTACAAGAGAAGCTATAAGGTCTCAAAAGTTTTTTTGGCATTCGTTCTGAGAGACTTGGATGGAAAATCTGGATGTGGAAGTAGTGATTCCTTGGGCAGCGGTTTTTAAAAAAATACCGGGCCATATTTTGAAAAGTAATGAAATCATTGAAGCCACTTTGAGGGTAATGAAGTAATCTTTGTAGTTCTTTATCTTCTGTATGTCTTTTTTACAGCGTTAGTTTTTCCTTTTTTAAATAGAAAACTGACCGTATCACAGTCAGTCAAAGCATAAATGCACAAAAATAAATTACCCAAATTCATTTGAGCACTCATTGTCTTCTCTATAGTTAATTCTCGCATCGTATGATAAATCGGTATAAATACATCAAATCTACGACACCATAATTCTAGACACAAAATACAGGGATAAGACAAAATATCTGTATTATTCTACCATACTCCAGATTTGATAAATATAGGATGATCGCAAATATTCTAGTGTCGGCTTCATTATGATTATGTTGAGAAAAATGCAATTGCGCTATTATTTTTGTAATTTCATCGGATACTCTGCAGTAATAAGGGAAATATACAGGCTATTAAACTAATACAAAAATTATTTTAAATATATTTTACATTAATTTATAAACAACACACAACACAGTTACTGTATACGCTACTCATAAGATTTTTTGTTATTACACTACACCTCAGTAGGTAGTCAACAAGCCTAAAGAGAGCGAGGCAATGCGAGATATACATGTACACTGTATATCTACCAAAAGATGAGCCGGATCACAACGCGTGCTGTACAAAAATAATCGTATCTTTTACAACAATAAAGCAATGTAGATAATTCTTTCTCTAAAAACTACTCCATTATATTTTGCAGATTTCATGTTATAGAAGTATGCATCTATCGATAATAGTTTTAAAAATGTCTCGATGCTGAAATTTACCGTGCACTCTTTGGGCTCTCTTTGTTTAAACAATTTCTGTAGCATTTGTTAACAACAATTATGAGAAGTATTTAGCAGCACCTGAATCTAGAAAGAATAAGCTTTCCGTTGGTTGGAAAATAATTAAGAAATGTTAAAAAAGTAGTTTGTAAATGCGGTGGGAATATATAATTAATCAATAGTTAGTGACAAAAATTTTCGGAAAAAAATTTTTTACGGTTTTTTGCAATCGCGGACAGAATGGCGCCCTCTGGATTCAGATCCGCAAGGTCATTTCGGATAATGTATGTATTTTTTAAAAACTATATCTTCGAGTGCTGCACACCCTATGATGGATTTAGTGGAGCCTGATTCCTGACTAATACGTACATTAGATGAAAAAATATTCATTATTGTAGGCATACCAACTATTTATAAATAAATCATAATTATAACCTTAAAAGGCAAAACTATTTAAAGTATTTTTACATACGTCATAATAAACCGCATTTAATGATTAGTATTACTTTATTCCCACTGGTTGTGATGATTTCCCCCTTACCTATGTATTCATGCGGTTTTCAGATTTGTATTAACATTTTAAACTTATTCATTTTTTAGATCACAAAATTATTTATGTTATGATTTATAAAAGATATTTAAAAATACATTTTTTGTGGTTGATATGTAATCTTATATATTATTTTCGGACGCTTAATATAATTGGGATTTCAGGAAAAACCATTAATATAAAAGTTGATTTAACTACATAAAAATGATATTTTTAATTTTCCATAGGTTTAAAGTTATTTATATTCTAAAATAGTCATATTGCTGTACAGGGTGGACCAAATTAGATGGGATTTGAGATTTTCTCTAAAACTATTGTAGATAGACAAAAACCAATACAGGTGTCGTGAGCTCGATATTCGAGAAAGAGGCAATGGTGCAAACCGCGATCGTCTATTTTTTTCTACTACCGAGCTACAGAGCGTTTTTAGAAAATTGGCATTATATCTCAATTATCAAGTGTCGAATCGAAAATCGAGTAACACGCTTTTTTTGAGTAAAATCCGTTGCTGATAAGAAGAAAATTATCCATGCTTCAGTTTTCGTGATGCAGACATAACCTGTGTTTTTTAAATAGAACACCCTGTAAATTATTTCATTATTCGATCACAACTTAAATTAGCTGTCCAACGATATATAATATGTCATATTTATCTCTAGAAAAAGTGGTTAATCTTCGAAGAATTTAATATATTTGAATCGGTCATTTGAGAAACCACACAAGTCCACCATCTACCAAAAATGACATTTTTGCTGAAATGCATTGTGGAAGCCTAAACGCATCTTTTCATAGATAAACCACACATGTATCGTGTATAATACGGAAGTAGTGCGCGTTTAAAATAGTGAGTTCATTTTAAAACAACACGAGTCTCGACTTGTGTTCTTTCTCCATAGAGCGCTGAACACAATCTCACGTATTTTCCTGTTCAGAATTTTCACATTCCTCTATTATATCCCTAGAGTTATGTAGTTATGTAGTTATGAGTTTACGGAGTTACTGGGTTATGAAGCAGAAGAGTTTGCTGCTGGAGTGCTATAGGTTTACTTGGTAACAAGGCCACAAGGTTCCGAGGAGGGCAGAATTTAACTGATTCCCCAATCGAGAGCCTCCTATTTTTTCATAGAATCCTCAGGGTTGTGGGGTTACGAGGTTAGAGAATTTGCCGTTGAAGAGCTATGGTGCCATAGGGTACTTACTTTCAAGATTCTAATGTCACAGTGATATGAATTCCTATACTTGGAATCTCCATTTTTCTCGTTGGATCTGCATGTTAAGAGGTTACGAGGTTATAGGGTTATGGGATGCTGAGGTTATGGGATTATGGGGTTGAGGATGTATGATACTCAAGCACAAGGATTCGAGGTCACAATCTCATTAATTCCCCAATCAAAATTCTCCACGGTTTTCATCGGATTCCGGAGTTATGGGGTTAAGAAGTTATGGGATTTTACGGTTTCTTTGACTTATGTGATCAATACTGAAGTACCACAATGTTATTAGGTTGAAGTTTTAAGGCTGAATCACTTTTGGAGTCTGATTTGAATGAGCTGAGTAAGCAGTATTACGATACAACACTTTTTTGGTGTTATAAATAACCTGACGTGCTGGGGCAAAGCAAAGGTCAGATTCATATTCAAAGACTCAGAATACAAGGGATATCGTCAGTATCGTCAGTACCCCAGCACAGACCACAATTTCTTTTTTTCTGGGCTTGTGTAATCAATAGTAATAACTGTTTTTCATTTTTGATTTTTGAGAGTCGCTAGAAAAATCACACAAGTCCAGAGAGTCACTAGAGAAACCACACAAGTCCAATTTTTCTTTTGGAAAATCCCAGGTGGGTTTTGCCAAAATGTGTATCTGGATATAATATTCTGATCTACAATTAGTCAGGAATCAGGCGCCACTAAATCCATCATAGGGTGTGGACTCGTAGATATAGTTTTTAAAAAATACATACATTATCCGAAATGACCTTGCGGATCTGAATCCAGAGGGCGCCATTCTGTCTGCGATTGCAAAAAAGCGTAAAAAAATTTTTTCCGAAAATTGTTGTGTCATTAACTATTGATTAATTATATATTCCCACCGCATTTACAAGCTTATTTTTTAACATTTCTTAATTATTTTCCAACCAACGAAAAGCTTATTCTGTCTAGATTCAGGTGCTGCTAAATACTTCTCATAATTGTTGTTAACAAATGCTACAAAAATTGTTTAAACAAAGAGAGCCCAAAGAGTGCACGGTAAATTTCAGCATCGAGACATTTTTAAAACTATTATCGATAGATGCATACTTCTATGACATGAAATCTGCAAAATATAATGGAGTAGTTTTTAGAGAAAGAATTATCTACATTGCTTTATTGTTGTAAAAGATACGATTATTTTTGTACAGCACGCGTTGTGATCCGGCTCGTCTTTTGATAGATATACAGTGTACATGTATGTCTCGCATTGCCTCGCTTTCTTTAGGCTTGTTGACTACCTGCTGAGGTGTAGTGTAATAACAAAAAATCTTATGAGTAGCGTATACAGTAACTGTGTTGTGTGTTGTTTATAAATTCATGTAAAATATATTTAAAATAATTTGTGTATTAGTTTAATAGCCTGTATATTTCCATTATTATTGCAGAGTATCCGATGAAATTACAAAAATGATAACGCAATTGCATTTTTCTCATCATAATCATAATGAAGCCGACGCTAGAATATTTGCGATCATCCTATATTTATCAAATCTGGAGTAAGGTAGAATAATAATATAAGCTACAACAGATATTTTTGTCTTATCCCTGTATTTTGTGTCTAGAATTATGGTGTCGTAGATTTGATGTATTTATACCGATTTATCATACGATGCGAGAATTAACTATAGAGAAGACAATGAGTGCTCAAATGAATTTGGGTAATTTATTTTTGTGCATTTATGCTTTGACTGACTGTGATACAGTCAGTTTTCTATTTAAAAAAGAAAAAACTAACGCTGTAAAAAAATGTTTAAGACATACAGAAGATAAAAAACTACAAAAATTACTTCATTACCCTCAAAGTGTCTTCAATGATTTCATTACTTTTCAAAATCTGGCCCGGTATTTTTTTAAAAACCGCTGCCCAAGGAATCACTACTTCCACATCCAGATTTTCCATCCAAGTCTCTCAGAACGAATGCCAAAAAACTTTTGAGACCTTATAGCTTCTCTTGTAGATACTAAATACCAATTTTATGAACTCTTACCTGCTTGATTTATCTATTTATTCCAGTTTACCCACCATCCCTTCAACGGAATAAGATGAAAATATAATCTAGTTCCAGATCACCTTAAAATACATACGCGTACCAAATTCAATAATTTAAAACGGTTCCAGAGTAATCGTGCGCACAAAAAACGTTACAGACAGACAGACAGATCGACACTCAAACTTAAAATCTCGACGTTTTATGACATTCTAAGCCTATTTGAACAATAAAACTGTTCAAATTTTTTCTTGTCGTTACTATACTTCCACTAGACGTGGAAGTAAATGTTATATGGTCGACGTCTGATATAAGGAATTTATCGCCTACCGAAGATTCTTTTTATCAACATATGTTGAGAGCTGCGTATCAAATTATTCTGTGGAAGAGTGCAACTGAGATAAACCCAGAAATTCCCGATCCAATTGATTTTGGTTGGGGATTTGAAAAATAACGTACTTATTCCTAAATTAATAACTATAATACTATAAATGTTTGTCCCAATATAACTTCTCAAAATGTATTTTGTAAATGTAAATTTAAAAAATTTATCGGAAACTGCAGTCGTAGCAAAGCTGGGTTGGAATGCATAATAGATCTACTGAGAGGGTAAATGTATTAGCTGTTAATTTAGTTTAAGTATAATGTATGTATGTATATTATTATTTTTGTATTTCTCAAACACAAAAAGTAAATTTAAGTTAATTTAATTAGTTATATGGATTTCTGTCTCTAATCAATATTTTAAGTTAAAATATAATAATTTTGGTTCTCAAGTAAACTAATCTTTAAATACCTTCGTTTTTTTTTTCATAATGACAAATGATAATATTTACGTATAAGTAATACACATCGTAAATTTTTTGCAATCACAGTATATTGTCAGCAAGTTACCGATCGGCCACAGCGCGCGAACGTGTCAGCCAAAACGATAGCGGAAATTACGGAGCGCTGTACAAAAATAGTCATATCTTTTACAACAATAAAACAATGCAGATAATTCTTTCACCAAAAACTGATCCATTCTATTCCGCAAATTTTGTATCATAGAAGTATGCATCTATCTATAATAGTTTTTAAAATGTCTCGATACTGAAATTTACCGTGCACTCTTCGGGCATGCTTTGTTTAAACAACTTCTGTAGCATTTGTTAACAATAATTATTTAGCAGTACCAGAATCTAGAAGGAATAAGCTTTCCATTAGTTTGAAAATCATCAAGAGATATTAAAAAATAACCCTGTAAATGAGATGGGAACATAAAATTAATCAATTTTCAGTGACACAAAAATTTTCGGAAAAAATTTTTTTATGCTTTTTTGCAATCGCGGACAGAATGGCGCCCTCTGGATTTAGATGCGCAAGGTAATTCCAGATAATGTACACATTTTTTAAAAAGTATATCTTTGAGTGGACACCCTGGCATTTTAGGAGCGTCTTTTGAGAAGATTGATTCCCGACTAAATTGTCTACATTAAACGAATTATGTTTTTGTTATATGTGATTATTTGAAATGGTGAATCTGGAAAGTTTTTCTTAATTTTCTCAGTTCTACTTTTAAGGACTAGTGTCGTTTCCCAAATGACCGATTCATTTGTAAGGAGGCCATGGAACACTATTAACAACACTAATTTTGCCAAAAATAGGAAAAACTAAACTACCTACAATAAATGTTCGAATTGTCTTCCATTGACATCTATGCATATCTATCGCATTTCTAATATTTATTGAAAAGGCCATGGTAATAAAAGAAAATCGAAATAATCGTAAATGTCAAAAACAAAGTGAATTAATTGTGAGTGAGCATTGTTAAAAATGATTCAATTTAGTGAGAAGTATGATATGATTAAATTTTATATAGAATGCGGAGAAGATTCAAATTAAGCTACCGAGCTTTATTTTAATAGATAAGTTACAGACAGCAATACTTTATGCCAAAAGTGCCGTCTAAACAATATTTTTAGATATCCAGAAAAAAGACAGCCAGATATAAAAATATTCAAAAGGCTATAACAAAATTTAAAAGAGTTTGGATCATTTGTAAAACCTCGAACAAAAATATATAATAAAGCGGGTAGAGAAGCTATAGACAATATTTTTTTTAGAAACTGTAAGAGAAATGCAGGAAAATTTAGGAATCCCAAAAACAACTGCGTTGCGTTGCTTAAAAAAGAAATAAATTCAAACACTGCAATATTAGGATTAGCCACGACTTTCAAAGGCGTCTCGATTTTTTTCCAGTGGTTTTTACATCACTGCAATGAAGTACCAGGATTTGAAGGAACAATTATATGGACAGACGAAGCCCATATAAGCAGTGCCGGAATATTTAATCGGCATAATAACCACCATTGGTCTCATGAAAATCCGCACGTAACCACTACAGTTAATCGTCAGGTACGATTTGGATTTGGTGTATGGTGTGGTTTTATTGGATACCGAATAATAGGTCCTTATATTTTTCATGGATTTTATTAACATTCTACGACAAGAAATAGAACCCTTTGTAGACAATATGCCTGTAAGACAATTTCAAAGATTAATTTACCAACACGATGGCACTCTAGGTCATACGTCAAACGAAACACGAAATAATTTAAATGCTCAATTTGGGGAGAATTGGATAGGTATCTATCACTCCGGACTAGTTTGTCAATGTCTAGTTACGTAAGGAAACTAAGTTGATAACTAACAGTTAATTTAGCTAGCTGGACATTAATATCTGTCTTAGAGAAAATCTCATATCCCATCTACTTTGGTCCACCCTGTACAAGATAATAGGCAGAAACTATATGCTCTTCGGGAAATTGTTGCAATTTTCTATATAATTGTTGCACATTTTATAGTTTACTCTTCGCAATTTTTTGAAAATAAATTAATTTTTGGATCTAATTGCTATACTTATAATTTCAGTCATCACCCAATGATGCCGTCTCAATTAACAAGATGTTTGTCTGTATCCAGTGCAGTATTTTTGTATTTCTAGAATTGCATCAAAAGTTACAATACTTTTAATAACGTCGAAACAACGGGACAGACCTTCCTCTGGACTTTAAGAAACTTTGAACTGCTGAAATTTTTAAAGGATTGACCATGGAAGAAAATTGTTTAAACAGAAGTATTGGGGAATTTTATAATCTACATTATTGACAATAGCTAATTACTACGTAGACAGAGACAGTTGCAAGAATCTCCAGCGAAGCACAAATTTTCACCATTCTGACGGCAGTAAATCGTAAAATATTAACAATGCAGAGAAATAGTTTAAACAAAAGTTGTAGCTTTTTTATTTTGTACAATATTGGTTTAGGTATTACTTAGAGAGAACAAAGAGGAAAGGGGAGAATTAAGAAAAATCTGTTAGGTCCCTCATATTTTCAACATGGCGGACGGCGGAACGATATTTATATGTTTATTTTTAATCAAAATGAACGTTAATGACTTAAATCAATTTTGGTTTACTCCAAAAGAGCGTAATAACGGTTTTTGATATTAATCCAAATTTGGTTTAAATTGGATGACTAACAGCTGAGATATGGAAGGTGGGGCATTAAAAGTGGGACACGCTGTATATAAAACTCCAATAACCCCAACACTTCACATCGACTTTTACGCATCTTTATATTTAATATATGTCTGTTGGAATATAAAAGTTTTAAGGTAAAGTAGGTTTTTGTCTTCCCTTGTTTACTTGTAAATTAAACTTTAATAAGTTATAAAAATACCACACTTAAACTTTTGGCTGATGTAACTATGGAGAGAATTTCCCCATGTATTGTTATTTTCGTTCGACTAATTATATTTACATTATTTCCGCTACGAATCATTAAATCTACTTTATTAAGATCGAGAGACATATTTTGTTGAAGAGACATATATTATTTCAAAATTTTTGTATATTTCAAGAAAGAAATTGTCTTGAAAACTATTACGTAATTAAGTATGCAAGATATGACAGCTTGATTATTATACAACACAAAAAATAAAAACCTTAAAATCAAACTGAACTCTGTAGGATCCATTAACAGAAAAGAGACGTTGAGTATGAGTCGCCTACAACTGCCTTGAAAAGTGTTTAAAAACACACTGCTAAGTTTGAAAATTATTGATTTCACATAGCGTGTGACAAATCCTTAACGCACGCTAACAGCGTGTGAAAAGTTACTTTTCACATGCTCCTTATTCTATCATAAGAGTACATTTCGCGATCTTGGTTAAAATATTGATAATATTTTGACGTTCACGTAAATTCTGAAATTTGTTATTTAAATACGGAAACTGGGGACAGTTGTAGAAAAAGTACAGTGTGTCAAACGCGGCCGCAGGCCGAGCTTAACAACACGGCAAGTGCCTAAAACCACTGTTTTGTAACATGTATCGAACAACATTTTTCGTAAAATCCTCATATAATATTTATTTAAGTAAAAGAAAAAAAAATAATTTTGTTCATTTCCTTAAATCATCATAAAGGACGCTCACATTTCTTATGTAAATTAGGGTACAGTCAAATTGGCTAAATTTTTAACTTGTTATAGATTTCGACTTTCTGATCAAAAGGTCTCATAGGCCCAACTCGATCCTAGTGGATGGCTAGTTTCTGAGATACAGCTTAAGAAATGTTCGAATTCATGATTTTTTTCAGACATTTTATATTGTGATACGTTCTAATAACCCTTTGTAATATTTTGCACTCAAACATTCGTTGTTTTAATAAAAATAGCTTAAAGAAAATTTAAAGTTTGAAAAATGTTGGCGAAGGCGCCTGGAAATCTATATAAAAAAGTGAAAAAAATATTCGATCAAATTGGCTAAAACATTGTTTACATAAAGTGTCTTCCTGATCAAAAAACTTTAATTGAAAAACTTTCGGAAATTGCTCCGTTTACCTCTAATACCCCATCAATAAATTAAAATTTCGACAAGATACAGAATTTTACAAGAATTTATAGTTGTATCTCGGAAACTAGACATAGGATCGAGTTGGGTCCATGAAAGCTTTTGATCAGAAATAAGAAATGTGCGGGGGTCCTTTATTTAAATCACTATACACAAGTGTTGGCTACAAGCAGAGCTGGGCGAGTACACGGATACTTTACTCGTATTTTGTACTCGAGTACTAAAAGTACTCTTTTTTAATTATTCGTAAGTACTTTTTAGTTTAGAGGACTTAATACTCGTATTTGCAGCACATTAAAAATTACTCGTACAAAGTATTCGTCAAAAATTATTACTTTTCACGAGTACTCAACCCCCTCTATTTCTCTGGTACAGTAGTCTCAGAGATTTAGTTTACTTTAGTGTGCAGTCATTAGTTTACCAGTCGGGGCTCAGGCACTAACTAGTCAATTGTCATCTGTCGTCAGCTCAGCAGTGTATATTATATATATATATTTGATATTGTACAGGGTGTCTCACTTTTTATTACCATAACTTCATTAGGTAAAAGACCTAATTTTGAGAATAATAGTGTCCATAATCATCGATCCTAAGATGCTTCGTTTCTGTGACACAGGGCGTTGTATTTGTAAATACATTTTTATTATTATTATTTTTTAAAATAACTACTCGCAAAAAAATTCGTGATATTGCTGCGAATGACTTCTTTGAGAGCAAATAATTCAATACTGAAAACCATTGATTGCCTATAAGCGGCTTTACATTTATGCAATGCAATGAAAAGGATGGCATGCGAAACTTTGCGCGAAAATTTTTGCACCTTGAAAGCGCTTTACACTACTGCAATATTTTGTGAAATCTTTGGGCCTACCAACTAAACGAAAAGAAAAACTTTTATGAGCTAATGTTCGCAGTAAACAAGCAAATTATTAATCCCCGAATCTGATCTGTTGGTACAAAATAGTGACGTGCTTATTGTTTACTTTCGTGTTCTATTGTGTTTTCTACAAACAATAACTCTTTAAAATATAACTTATGTTTGTTGCTTCAGTTCCTTTAATACTTGGGTTGGCAACCCAAATATTCCCAAATAAAGTAACTATATTGCATCTGCCATGCAATCAAATTAGAACACGCGCTAATTCAATGCAATGAAAAATATTGCCATCAGCTGATCGAAATAGCTCGATGTACGCATGCGCGCAATAAAAATTTGCATGCCACATGCAATATTGCATTAATGTAAAGTGGCTTTAAAGTGGCTTTATTATTACCAATTGAGAAGATGCAAAGATGGAGAGATATTTACTATTCATGAAACTTAAGAAAAAATTATCGCCGAATTGAAATTTTGCAAATATTTTCAAAAAATATTAAACAGCATTCAATTTTATTTAGAAAATGCCATTTTGCCAGAAATCGATAGGACGCATCGTTTTCAAGAAAAAGCGACAATACTGATTAGAAGCCAAATCATGATTTTACGTTGTCTTATTTATTATTTTATTTTATTTTATTTACTTTCGGGATAACATTGAATGCCATTTCATATTTTTTGAAAATGTGTGGAAAATTTCAATTCGGCGATCATTTTTTATTATTAAAATAAATCATAAATACCCCTCTATTTTCGCCACCAGAAATAATATAATAGATAGGTGATGATTTTTAGTATTGAATTATTTGCTACGGAATACTAAGTCATTCGCAGCAATATCACAATTTTTTATGAGCGATTATTTACAAAAATGATAATAAGGAGCAACGTTTGAAGAGACTTTTATTTCAAAATTGACTGAGTGTCTTTTTATCTGTTCTTATCTATATAGTTAAAAAGTTCTATCTAAAGACTATGAAGAGAAAATATTAACTTATTTTAATGGTTATGGGTACTCGTACTCGTTACTCGAATTTATGATGGTTTTGCGAGTATTACTCGTACTTATACTTTCTTATTAATAAAATACTTACGAGTATTGTACTCATAAGTAAAATGAATCGGGTACTCGTACTCGAATTTTTGCAAGTACTTTTTTTTGGTACTCGGCACAGCTCTGGCTACAAGGTTGTTGCTATACACTGGTTGGTTGCTATTATTGCCAATTATAAAGAGGCTGCCGGACGTGGATCGGTTCTTTCTAAAACTGTACGTGATTGTTGTAATAAATTTATTACACCAAGCTTCTTCATAATTGACGATACAGTAGATGTTAGCCAAAAATAAACATATGTCGGAAGAAATTAAAGACAAGCTGAATTTTTGACAGTTGTTAGAACTCACTTAGAGGTACATTTTCTCAAAAGTCCTCGCCCTTCCCCCTTGTGCTTCCAAATTAAACACAACATTTTCATCTTTTGTACGAAAAATACTATTTTCAGCTATAATATCCCAAGGACGTTGATAATACGAAATAATTTTATCACAGTTTCCGAAAGCACTTGCTTGGTAATATCCCGACGCCGTAGGCGGGGGATATTACCTAAAAGCGACGTCCTTGAGGAAGTTATAAAATTATGAGCTCTTTATCAACGTTCGGTATTCGCATAGAAAATTTTATACCAATCATTATTAGCCAATCGGACACGTTTATTTTGTCATTGTTGCTATGACAACCATCAAATTTTTTGGAAAACTTACCCATGAGCACCTACCTATGTGAATAATAAGTGGAAATTTCCCTGGTTTGACAGCAATAATTAGACAATGGCGTTTATATTATGAAATAGTATATTAAAGTATAAGTGGATATTAAGGTCTTTAAAACACGCGCGATTTTTCGAGCACGACGGCGCAGCCGGAGTGCTCGAAATAGAGCAAGTGTTTTAAAGACCAGTTATCCACGAATACTTTACGCTATTTTTTTTTATCGGTACACTTTGAAACCATAAATAGAGCAAGTGTTTTAAAGACCAGTTATCCACGAATACTTTACGCTATTTTTTTTTATTGGTACACTTTGAAACCATAAATACTGGTATTATTACTACAAAAAATGAAAATAAGAATTAAGAATGTAAAATGGTTGAATTCGTGATGTGACATCAGGATACCTGTCAGTGTCATGAAAATGAGAAAACAAAAATTAATTTGCAATCTGTCACATATGATTAATTATTGTCACTACAGTTGTCACTGATTGTATATTGCTTTAAAATGAGTTCTAACATTGATTACTTAAATAGAAAAGCAGAATCGCGGTTAATACCGCAAAAATCGGAAGACGCCTATAAAAAAGAATACGACAAGTTCATCAAATGGATGGAAGAGCAAAAGGTAACAGATACAGATGAACGAGTTGTACTTGCTTACCTTTAATGTTGCCATGGTAACTTTAAAACACGCGCGGTTTTAAAACTTGGTTTTAAACACTCTGAGGCGTACTTTAAATAAGCAAAATAGGGTACCAATAAAAAAAATATTTTTATATTTATTTTAAATTAAATTAGTACAATTCTGGCTTACTATGTTTCCTTACATCATTAACTAATTCCAAATGCTTTAAAAATTCCACTTGTACATCTTCTTTCCTCAGAAAATAAAGCACAGAGCCGTTTTATGACATATTCCAAGACACTTGTGATTCCATGGCTAACTATAAGCGATTTTTTTAGGGGATATTATTTGTCATCACTTTAAATCACAGCAAATATCATTTCATCTTGGTTTCCCTTTACTGTAGTATAAAGATTGCATACGAAATAAATTATTATGACTAATATTAATTCGCTATATTATTTTTATGCAACTAGAGCGTAGGGAATATAAGAAATAAGTATACTAAACTTGTTTTAATTTTACTTCACTTTCATTATTCCATATTTTATCTACTATTAAATATTTCATTTTACTAAGATATGAGGGAACCACATAAAAACATAAAAACCAAAAAAATTAATCTAACATCGGCACCAGCCTACAAGATTTTGCAAACATTTCTAAAGTTTTTTTTGTCAAGTAATTTTGGTCTAAAATTTTCTTACCGAATCTCCTTCGCTCTTGAATTAAAAATCCGGAAATTTTTTCTCGCTCACGAATTTTTAAAGAAAATTCAATAAATTCGGACCTCAAAAAAATTTCCAGAAATAATTCAAGCACTAGGGAGATTACAAGTGAAAATTTTTTGCAATTTATTTTATTTATTTGTTCAAAACTATTTATTAAGAACATAATTATTAAAAGAGCAATTTGTAAAATTAAATGTAGATTATGTATTATGTATTGTTTGGTGTGTTTTCCTCTATTATTATATTCATTAAATCGTTATTTGCAGTTCCAAATCGACATTTTCAAAAAATTAATTTTAAATTATTGAATTGTCATTACTGTCATATTGGATGACATAAGTGAAAAGATCCCCAAGGGATCTTATCAGTGTAATTTTGTTCTTATTGGTTGTTTCAGCACACGTGATTAGAAATGGACGAATTTAATAGGATTGCTATTTGAGCTAAAAATTTTCAGCTATAATATTCCAAGGACGTTGATAATACGAAATAATTTTATCACAGTTTTCGAAAGCACTTGCTTGGTAATATCCCGACGCCGCACCGTGGGGCAAATTGCTCATTTTTTGGACAAACGATAATTCCCAAGCGTGGAATTAATGAAACTTAATTTTTTTTTTTAACTATTCGTTATAAAATTGCCTTTAATTCTATCGAGCCCGAATTTTGAGATTTCAAAATTAAAGAGGGCTAATCCAATATCGCGGACATAAATTTTGAAAGTTAATTAAAGTTTTATCAAAAGATTGTTTAAAATTATAAAAAATTGTTACTTGGGGGGTTTTTTTGGTTTCTAATCTCATTTCTGATCCCCGAATTTTGCGATTCAAAAAACCAAGATAGCGGATCCAATATGGCGACTATAATATTTTTTTAAATGAAATGTATATGCACAAACTGTTAAAAATTGTTACTTAGGACTTTTAAGGGTTTCTGATCGAGAATCTGAAATCTAAATTACGTAATATCGTAATCCAAAATGGCGAATCCAATATGGCGGCCATAATATTTTTTAAAAATTATGATGTACATGCGAAAATAGTTAAAAATTGTTACTTGCAGGTTTTTGCGATTGCTGACTACGCATTCGTAATTTCTAATTCTAAGATAGCAGATTCGAATATGCCATCTTATAAAAAAATGAGATAACCAATCAAAAATGTTGACATCTTTAAACCTAATTTTTAATAATTTGCGTATGTACATTTCATTTAAAAATATATTATGGCCACCATATTGGATCCGCCATATTGAATCCGCCATCTTGGATTACGATATTACATAATTTAGACTTCATATTCATGGTCAGAAACCATTAAAATCCCTAAGTAACAATTTTTATCAATTTGCACATGTACATCTCATTTAAAAGAATATTATGACCGCCATATTGAATCCGACATCTTGGATTACGATATTACATAATTTAGACTTGATATTCATGGTCAGAAACCCTTAAAAGCCCTAAGTAACAATTTTTATCAATTTGTGCATGTACATCTCGTTTAAAAATATATTATATCCGCCATATTGGATCCGACATCTTGGATTTTGATATTACGTAATTTGGACTTCAGATTCATGATCAGCAATCTCTAAAACCCTTAAGTAACAATTTTTAACAATTTGCGCATTTACATGTCAATTAAAAAAATATTATGGCCGCCATATTGGATTCGCCATTTTGGATTACGATATTACGTAATTTAGATTTCAGATTCTCGATCAGAAACCCTTAAAAATCCTAAGTAACAATTTTTAACAGTTTGTGCATGTACATTTCATTTAAAAAAATATTATAGCCGCCATATTGGATCCGCTATCTTGGTTTTTTGAATCACAAAATTCGGGGATCAGAAATGAGATTAGAAACCAAAAAACCCCCCCAAGTAACGATTTTTTATAATTTTAAACAATCTTTTGATAAAATTTATGTCCGCGATATTGGATTAGCCATCTTTAATTTTGAAATTTCAAAATTCGGGCTCAATAGAATTAAAGGCAATTTTATAACGAGTAGTTAAAAAAAAAAAATTTAAGTTTCATTAATTCCAGGCTTGGGAATTATCGTTTGTCCAAAAAATGAGCTATTTGCCCCACTGTGCGCCGTAGGCGGAGGGATATTACCTAAAAGCAACGTGCTTGAGGAAGTTGTGATAAAATTATGAGCTATTTATCAACGTTCGAGGGGTATTCGCATAGAAAACTTTTTGCAATCTATTTTATTTATTTGTTCAAAACTATTTATTAAAAACATAATTATTAAAAAAGCAATTTGTAAAATTAAATGTAGATTATGTATTATGTATTATTTGGTGTGTTTTCCTCCATTATTATATTCATTAAATCATTATTTGCAGTTCTAAATTGACAATGTCAAAAAATAAACTTTAAATTATTGAACTGTCATTACTGTCAAACTGGATGACATAAGTGAGAAGATCCCTTAGGGATCTTTTTAGTGTAATTCTGTTCTGATTGGTTGTTTCAGCACACGTGATTAGAAATGGACGAATTTAATAAGATTGCTAATTGTGCTAAACATTTTCAGTGTAATTCTGTTCTGATTGGTTGTTTCAGCATACGTGATTAGAAATGGACGAATTTAATAGGATTGCTATTTGAACTAAAAATTTTCACATAAAGAAGTTTGAGTACGATATGGATAATCCACTCGAGTTGTACAGTATACTTTTTCTTCGACCAGCTTAAAAAAACTACAAACTACTATTTTCTACTCCCTTATGTAAATTTGCTGTTTTCTGTAGAGTCTGTAGAATGGATAAGTAGACAATTCCAGTTAACTGAACGGATATATTTCATATCAGTTCTAGGATGGATATGAAATGAAACCGACCAATCACAGTTCGTGTGTTAAGTACATAGACAACTATTCGTTTTAAAATCAAATTAGTGCGTAAGCTGTCAAAGTAACTGTCAGTGTGTATTTGTGTAATATATTAATGTTTAATAAATTTTGTGCAACAAGAGTGGATATGATATCCATATCGTACGATAAAGAAGTTTGAGTGCGATATGGATAATCCACTCGAGTTGTACAGTATACTTTTTCTACGACCAGCTTAAAAAAACTACAAAATTTACATTTACATTAACATCACTACTGTCTGTTTAGGATATATTATTGTAAATATTGTTATAATTTAAAAAAAATGATGGTTTTATTTTCAACTGATTTATGATTAATCGTATATGTATAACACGAAGAGATTTTTACTGTAAACATATGCAGGAACACGTAAAGAATCGAATCTATTAATTTCTAAAACAAAAATTTTTTGGAATCCCGTCATTTGGTGAAATTAATAAAAATTGTACATGTTATTAAGATTGCTTAATAAAGTATGTAGTGCTTTTCAAATCTTTATTCTATTTTCGTCCAGAATTCATGGAACCATTGGAGCCCATTCATTTCCAAATTAAAATATATAATAAAGAAATATCATTTATAAATAATGGTATTTTGTTTTATTACGAGTGATTAAAAGTGATACTTTTGTAACGAGTCTGTAGGTTTGCGAATGAACGAAGTGACTGGGCGAAACACAAAAAAAGGCGTTCTACTCCGTGTAATATATACTATTTTTTCTTCAAGCGTATTAAAATGCAAAAATTCATTTATTTATCATAAATGTACAAATATTCAAACTACAGTCTTACATGTTGACACAATATGACAAATGGCTAGTGGATAGCGCGCCACCGGTGGCTTTCGGTATTATTAACATTATGTTACTAGTAAAACAATACCCACTGCGGCGGCGCTTTCGGAACTAACATTATGTTACTAGTAAAACAATGTCCACTACGGTGGCGTTCGGTACTAACATTTTGTTACTAGTAAAACAATGTCCTACTTCTACTTCTGTTTTTGGTGACATAATTTAAACATTTTAATACGCTTGAAGAAAAAGTAATTTTACCTTCATTGTTAATGGCAACGCATAGCCTAAAGCCATCTAAAATGTGAAAATTTAATACCGTGAAATGAGTTAAGAAATGTCATGTTTTTCTGACGCTTGAAGAAAAATATCTTTTTCATGAACTGGGCACTACTTTAGACGATTTTCTCCTAGCTTCTCTGCGGATGCAGAAGCCAAAATATCGATGCTCAAGAGGCACTTAGATAAAAAATAAGAAAACCATAGCAAGGAAAATTCTCGGGGAGAAAGGAAATTCCGCTACCATTCCCACTACTCAATCTACCAGCAGTACCAGGATGCAGATATTATCTTCTTCACATATAGCAGGTCTACAGAATGGAAAAAAAATGTATGTTCGCCTAAGTATAATTCTCAGATTTGAAAGATTGTATTATTAATATACAGTGTGTTTCACTTGAAATGGTAACATCCTAATAACTTTTTAATTTTTTTTCCGACTTGAATGAAATCTTACTTAAGAGGACAATCTGCAGTAAGACAAAACATATTTTCATTGATATATATGAAAAGGGTATATACGGGTGGGCGTGCACCTTTGACCAATGAAATATGCCGACCAAGTAAAAAGGCGGAGAATAACATATTGTGTAATATATAAGAGAAATAGTTCAAATATATTTCTGTCGTACAGAGTCGAATTTCGCGTTGGGTGCACAAGAATTTTTATTTAAAATAATTTGAGTAGGAAAACTGAATGCGGTTGTAGTGATTCCTTAGGCAGTGGTTTTTAATTAAAAGAAAAAACTATCTGTAGGTACATAATGTATATTTACAGTGTACAGGGTGTCCTAGTTAACGCGTTATGTCCGATTTTCTCGGTAGTTTTTGAGATAAGTATTTTTTTTTTTCGGGGAATCTATGCCGCTAAGAAACATATAATTGAACATCAAAGAAGAATTGATCGGATTATTTATGTTCTTAATTGACTATTAAAGCATTAAAGGAAAGTAAAAAAAGGCATGTAAATTTTAAATATCACTTCCGGTTTACATGGCAATGGCGTTCTTTTTCTTGAAAATAGAATATTGATTACTTCCACATTAAGTGGTAGTATAGTAACAAAAAATTTTTGAATGTTTTTATTGTTCAAATAGGCTTAGACTGTCATGAAAGGTCGACATTTTAAGTTTGAGCAAAAAAAAAATTCTGCCTGTCTGTCTAACTTTTTTGTGCGCACGATTACTCTGGAACCGTTTAAGATATTGACTTGAAATTTGGTACACTTATGTACTTTAACGGGATCTGGAACTAGATTATATTTTCATCTCATTCCATCGAAGGGTTGGGTTGTAAATTGGGGTAAATGGGGAGGTAAACAGGTAAATCAAGCAGGTAAGAGTCCGTAAAATTGGTATTTAGTATATATAAGAGAAGCTAGGGTCTCGAAAAAATTTTTGACATTAGCCCATTACCACCCCTACCCCACTTTTTAAGGGGACGAAAAAAAAGTGTGATTTAGTGTATGTACAAGAACCAAAAACCTCAAAATATTTTTTTACCATAGGCCAAGAATTTTTATTGAAAAATTACCAAAAATCCTCGTTATGTTGGGGCGATGCCTATTACGAATAACTGGCAAAATAAGGATACATATATTACTTCAACATCCAGTGGAAGTATAGTAACGACAAAAAAATTTTTTAAAAATTTTTATTGTTCAAATAGGCTTAGAATGTCATGAAACGTCGAGATTTTAAGTTTGAGCAAAAAAAATTCTGTCTGTCTGTCGGTCTAACTTTTTTTTTGTGCGCACGTTTACTCTGGAACCGTTTGAGATACTCACTTGAAATTTAGTACACTTATGTACTTTAACGAGATCTAGAACTAGATTATATTTTCATCTTGTTCCGTCGAAGAGTTGGGGGTAAATTGGGGTAAATTTGGGGTAAATAGGTAAATCAAGCAGGTAAGAGTTCATAAAATTGGTATTTACTATATACAAGAGAAGCTAAGGTCTCAAAAAAAATTTTGGCATTAGCCCCCACCCCATTATTAAAGGGGATGAAAAAAAATTTAATTTAGTGTGTGTACAAGAACTAGAAACCTCAAAATATTTTTTTACCTTATCCACCCCCATTACCACCCTCTATCACCACCCTCACCCCATTACCGATGTGGGGTATCGTTTTATGGGTTTTTGAGGTAGAGAATTTCAAATATTATATTATTAAACAATTATTTCCACATACAACATTTTTTCGTTGTGAGTGACTTGGATAGAAAATCTGGATGTGGAAGTTGGGCAGCGGTTTTTTTTATTGTTAAATTAGTGTACAATATCGATAATTCTATCATTCCCAATTGAAATTAAAATTTTGTGGACATGCCTATTGAAAGTCGCATTTCGGAGATATGAACTTTACTTTGCTTTTTTTTAAAGGAACACTCCATATATGTACCATTTGAAACGCCATAAAAAAAGCTTTGTATTTATAATATAATACATGGTACTTATCTTAAACAAATTTTGTCTAATTTACTATAAATTTACAATTTATCAAATTAGCCATGGAAAACAAAAGTATGTAAATTAAAATAAACAATATGTTAGTTCTGTCTAATTTCACTTTATTTTAAATAAAATGGAGAATTTCAATAATTGATACAGTGTGTTTCACTTGAAATGGTAACACCCCAATAACTTTATTTTTTTTCCGATTTGAATCGCATTTTACTTAAGTATAGAACAAACTAGTATCTACTTATGATCAGAAAAACATTCGCCTCCTACGGTACCAAAGCCACCTGCGGTACCAAAATATGTGGAGAAAATCGGAAAATCATATTAGGCATTTTTTTATCGGAAAATTTTGTTAATAAAACTTGTTAAGAATTGTCCAAAATGGCCAAAATTTAATCAAAATTAAAAAATGAAAAACTTGAAATTTAAAAAATTTTGAAAATAATTAGGTATTTAAAAAAAAAACTGTTTTACAACTACCTGCAGCTTGGGTTTAATTTCAAACAAAATTGTCATAGTACAGTTTTCTAAACGAAAAAACCCATTCAAATGATATTTTCGGACTTGGACATTATTTAAATAAAAATTTATATATTTTTTTTGATTAAATTTTGGACTTAAGGTTTCTGAACAATTCTTTCATTAACAAAATTTTCCAATAAAAATATGCCTAATATGATTTTTTGATTTTATCCGCATATTTTGGTACCGCAGGTGGCTTTGCATTTGTAGGACGTGAATTTTTTTCTGGTAATAAGTAGATCCTAATTTGTTCCATAAGTAAAATTAGATTCAAATCGGAAAAAAAATTTAAAAAGTGAACAGACTGGGTCATATATCATTGAAAAGATTTTTCTATGGCCTTTCAAATAGTGTAAAAATATATGGGGGTGTTCTATTTAAAAAAACCGCTGCCCAAGGAATCATTACTTCCGCATCCAGATTTTCGATCCAACTCATTCACAACGAAAAAATTTAGTAATGGGGTGGGGGTGGCTAATGCCAAACATTTTTTGAGACCTTAGCTTCTCTTGTATATACTAAATACCAATTTACTGGACTATTAGCTGCTTGATTTAGCTGGTTACCCCAAATTTACCCCAATTTACCCCCCAACCCTCTGACGGAACAAAATGAAAATATAATCTAGTTCCAGATCTCGTTAAAGTACATTTGTGTACCAAATTTCAAGTCAATATCTTAAACGGTTACAGAGTAAACGTGCGCACAAAAAAGTTACAGACCGACAGACAGAAATTTTTTTTCGCTCAAACTTAAAATCTCGACGTTTCATGACATTCTGAGCCTATTTAAACAATAAAAATTTAAAAAAATTTTTTTGTCGTTACTATACTTCCACTGGATGTGGAAGTAAAACCAAGGTAAAGCTCATATCTCCGAAATTCGACTTGTTTGAATTGTTTTGCTGAAATGATGTTTGGAAAATACATGTGATATCTCATAACTTTTATTTTTGAACGTATTTACGTAACTCCAAAAATAAAGAAGTTAAATGAGGTTTTAACGTTTGCACAACCACCCTGTACTGTTGACTATAATAAGGAACTTTAGTCTAGTTATTATAAAAAACACGTTCTCAAATAAATTAAACATGTTCTGATAGAACATATTAATAATAATAATTTTTTGTTTTTATGTCTTTGGTGTTTTTCAAAAAAATTGCCGCGCTTGGATTTTACCCTATAGCCCCCCCCCCCCCCCCTAAATCCGCCACTGACTGCGCTCCGTCAGAAACCCTAAAATACCTATAAGCATGTTTGGAGCATATTTAATGTCCGATATATCAAAAAATATTACAGCTAGATCCTTATATGTTTGAAATCAGGGATAAAGGATCTAAAAGAATATGTAAAAATATACAGGGTTTTTCATTTAAAAAGCAACCTTCATTGTTATATCACGTGACATATCCAAGCAATTGTTTTTTAATTGCATTTAAAAAAATATGTATACAACCTTACAACTCTTATACGAAACTTTTTTTTGTCTCCAATAATAACATAAATAAAGGGGGTCAAAATATAGTTATAATTCGTCCGCTGTCTTGGATTCCTAAATTTTTACCAAAAATTCGTAACCCGCATCCCGAAAATCCCCAGATATCGATTTTCATTCGAATAGGATCACAGATGACAAAATTCATCCGCCATCTTGGTTTTCTAAATTTTGACCGAAAATTCGTAACCCGCATCCCCGAAAACCCCCAGACATCGATTTTCAGCCAAATAGGACCATAGATGACGAAATTCGTCCGCCATCTTGGAGTCCTAAATTTTGATAAAAAATTCGTAACCCGCATCCCCGAAAACCCCCAGATATCGATTTTCAGCCAAATAGGACCATAGATGACGAAATTCGTCCGCCATCTTGGAGTCCTAAATTTTGATCAAAAATTCGTAACCCGCATCCCCGAAAACCCCCAGATATCGATTTTCAGCCAAATAGGACCATAGATGACGAAATTCGTCCGCCATCTTGGAGTCCTAAATTTTGATCAAAAATTCGTAACCCGCATCCCCGAAAACCCCCAGATATCGATTTTCAGTCGAATAGGACTATAGATCACGAAATTCGTCCGCCATCTTAGATTCCTAAATTTTGACCAAAAATTCGTAACCCGCATCCCCGAAAACCCTCCGATATCGATTTTTAGTCAAATAGGACCATAGATGACGAAATTCGTCCGCCATCTTGGAGTCCTAAATTTTGATCAAAAATTCATAACCCGCATCCCCAAAAACCCCCAGATATCGATTTTCAGTCGAATATGTCCATAGATGACGAAATTCGTCCGCCATCTTGGATTCCTAAATTTTGACCAAAAATTCGTAACCCGCATCCCCGAAAACCATCCGATATCGATTTTTAGTCAAATAGGACCATAGATGACGAAATTCGTCCGCCATCTTGGAGTCCTAAATTTTGATCAAAAATTCATAACCCGCATCCCCGAAAACCCCCAGATATCGATTTTCAGTCGAATAGGTCCATAGATGACGAAATTCGTCCGCCATCTTGGATTCCTAAATTTTGACCAAAAATTCGTAAACCGCATCCCCGAAAACCCCCAGATATCGATTTTCAGTCGAATAGGATCGTAGATGACGAAATTCGTCCGTCATTTTGGATTCCTAAATATCTTAGCAGTATGAGATTCCTCGGAAAACCTACGTCAGATTGGGTTTTGAACCATAAACTTATCTCAGAAACTACCGAGAAAACCCAGCATAGCGCGTTAACTGGGACACCCTGTACATTTTGCTTGGTAATAATTTCGAATAAATTGATTTCTGACCTAACTAAAAACCGCATTCAAATTTTCATAATAAAATTTGTAGGAGTGTTTATACAAAACCGGTCCTCTCTATTTGGCACCTTTTATTTATGTATTAACATTTTCAAGAATTTCATCTATTAAGTAATTCCTGTAAGATAAAATAATTTATAAATAAATTTAAGATATTACCAGAACTCCTAAATGCTTTCCTGGCAAGCATTCATTCGCGTCAGGTCTCCATGACAACAAGTTCCTCCCTAAAGTCTGAGAGCGTGTAAAGCTATGCGAATGCCGAGGCGAGTGCCATCTATTGACGGCAAAATTGGAAACTATTTATTGAATCTATGTTTGAAAATTAAGAGGTTATATTTTATCCACGTAATTAATTATGGACTATCTAGG
Source organism: Rutpela maculata (assembly GCA_936432065.2). Lineage (NCBI taxonomy): Eukaryota > Metazoa > Arthropoda > Insecta > Coleoptera > Cerambycidae > Rutpela > Rutpela maculata. The sequence goes on along the minus strand of OW386285.2, from coordinate 93,342,268 downwards.
TCGTCACGATTTCGTTTTTTGTAAATTCCAATTTTTCGACGTCCATTTTTTCGTTGATCACGTGTTTTTGACTAAAACAAAAAAATAAAAACGTGACGAACTAGAATATATATTTTAATACATACGTACAAAATTTGAAGTTTCTATCTTCAAAAATAAGCCGAATAATTCGTTTCTTCATTTCACTGACCGCAGATTATACTCTTAAGCATAGAACAAACTAGGATCTACTTATGACCAGAAAGACATTCGCCTCCTGCAAATGCAAAGCCAAAGCCACCTACAGTACCAAAATATGCGGAGAAAATCCAAAAATCATATTAGGCATTTTTTATCGGAAAATTTTGTTAATGAAATTTGTTCAGAATTGTCCAAAAACCTCTAGTACAGTAACTAGAGGTTTTAACTTCGGAATAATGTCATATTGGAACGGATTTCGTTCATTTTTGGCAGTATAATAGTAAATGCTTCACAGAAAAGTTTCTATATTGTGCGGGGGCTTGCTAATTTATAGGGGGTGGATGCCACCCCCTCTCAGGGGGGTGGCACTTAAAAAATATATGTTTATTGGAGCTGAAATAGAATCAAATTTTAAGAAGAAAAGGCTCTATGCAATTTTTCACATACATTGATAGTTTTACTTCCACATCCAGTGGAAGTATAGTAACGGCAAAAAAATTTTTAAAAATTTTTATTGTTCAAATAGGCTTAGAATGTCATGAAACGTCGAGATTTCAAGTTTGAGTGAAAAAAAAATTTCTGTCTGTCGGTCTGTCGGTCTGTAACTTTTTTTGTGCGCACATTTACTCTGGAACCGTTTGAGATATTGACTTGAAATTTGGTACACATATGTACTTTAACGAGATCTAGAACTAGATTATATTTTCATCTTGTTCCGTCGAAGGGTTGGGGGGTAAATTGGGGTAAATTTGGAGTAAATAGGTAAATCAAGCAGGTAAGAGTTCATGAAATTGATATTTAGTATAGACAAGAGAAGCTAAGGTCTCAAAAAAAATTTTGGCATTAGCCACCCCCATTATTAAAGGGGATGAAAAAAAGATGTGATATAGTGTGTGTACAAGAACCAGAAACCTCAAAATATTTTTTTACTTTATCCACCCCCCATTCCCACCCTCTGTCACCACCCCCACCCTACTACCGATGTGGGGTATCGTTTTATGGGTGTTTGGAGTAGAGGATTTCAAATATTATATTATTAAAGTTCCATAAACAATTATTTCCAGATACAAAATTTTTTCGTTGTGTGACTTGGATAGAAAATCCGGATGTGGAAGTAGTGATTCCTTGGGCAGCGGTTTTAAGTTATAACGACTTCAAAATTGCGATTTTAGCTTAAAAAAAAGGTATTTCCAAACAGCTTTCAAGTATCTCGAAAAGTACTACTTTATCGAAAAAAACAAATTACAGAAAGTACAAACTGGAAATTAATTATATTTTTTGTTTATTGATGTATGATTAATAATTTCGGAGATATTTAAGTTTATATTTGGTATCCAAGTGTTTCGAAATTACCTTTGAAGTTTAAAACGCATTTTTTTTCTAAAGCAAGTGCTTTAAATGTGCAAAAAAATTGAGCATCTAGGTAATGCTACATCTTAACGAAAAACTGTATATGAGATAATTTTTTTAAATTACTGGCTAATTAGAGTAACAAAATGGCGACTTTTTATATAAAAAAAAACGCATATTTTTCCGTCATAACTTCTTTATTTCTTATGCTACAGGGTCGAATAAAAAATAATTTGAAAGCGCAATTAATTGTCTTTAATTTCATTTCTTAGCATGCGTGACGTAGGTGTCACAATTTCTGAGATATTTAACATTTAAACTGCATTTTTCGTCTCATAAACGTTCGGACGCCATTTGTAAACTTTCATATGTCCGAAACTATTAAATCTATGTAAATATATAAACAAGCGAAATTCATTATCAGTTTATGAGCTTTATTTTTGGTCTCTACGCATTTTTCAATAAAACTAATATTTATTGAGATATTTGGAAAAGGAAAGAAAAAATACGTTTTATCGAAAATACCTTTACAGTTTAAACTGTATTTTTTTCCAAAGCAAGTGCTGTATAAAACCAAAAAATTTGAGCATCTAATTCATGCTTTATATTAATGAGAAACAATGTTTGAAATTCCTTTTTTTAAATTACTGGCTAATTACAGTAACAAAATGGCGACGTTGTTCTTAACAAAATGTGTAGACGCACATTGCTTGGATCATAACTTCTTTGTTTTTATGCTACAGAAACAAATAAAAAAATAGTTGAAAGCTTAATTAATAACCTATTATTCTACCTATTAGCATCCTTGACGTAGGTGTAACAGTTTCTCATTCTAAATAATTATCTTATGAACACTTGGATGCCAAATGTAAACTTAAATATCTCCGAAATTATTAATCCTACATCAATAAACAAAAAATATAATTAATTCCCAGTTTGTACTTTCTGTAAATGGTCTGTAACATTTTTTCGATAAAGTAATATTTTTCGAGACGAAAGCCGTTTGGAAATACCTTTTCTTTTAAGCTAAAATCACAATTTTGAAGTCCTTATAACTTAAAAACTATCAATTTATGTGAAAAATTGTATAGAACCTTTTCTTCTTAAAATTTGATTCTACTTCAGCTCCAATAAATATATATGTTTTTTAAGTGCCACCCCCTGAGAGGGGGTGCCATCCACCCCCTATAAATTAGCAAGCCCCCGCACAATACAGAAACTTTTCTGTGAAGCATTTACTATTATGCTGCCAAAAATGAACGAAATCCGTTCAATATGACATTATTCCGAAGTTTTGCATATTTTTTACCTCTAGGTACTGTACTATTATATCCAAAATTTAATTAAAATAAAAAAATTTAAAAATTAAAATTTTTCAAATTTTAAAAATAATTATTTAAAAAAAACCTCTAAATCGCTTGACAGCTACATGGAAGCTTGGTTTAATTTCAAACAAAAGTGCAGTTTTCTGAACAAAAAACCTATTCACATGATATGTTCGGACTTCCACATTATTTTAATCAAAATTTATATATTTTTTTATTTTGATTAAATTTTGGACTTAAGGTTTTTGGGTAATTCTGAACAAGTTTCATTAACAAAATTTTCCGATAAAAATATGCGTAATATGATTTTTATTTTCTCCGCATACTTTGGTACCGCAGGTGGCTTTGCATTTGTAGGAGGCGAATGTTTTTCTGCACATAAGTAGATCCTAATTTGTTCCATACTTAGGTAAAAGTTGGTTCAAATCGGAAAAAAAATAAAAAAGTTATTGGGGTGTTACCATTTCAAGTGAAACACACTGTATATAATAAATAAATAATTTCAAATTCAATTTCTACTAGTTTGTTTTCTTTTTAAGCACATGTGCGTAAAAAACGTAATTTTTCAACATACGAGCGCAAATGACTGTCATTTCAATATCGAAATAACAATCGAAATGTCACTATTATCTGACGATTTTACGAAAATCACTTTTTGCACTTGTGTGACTTAAGACGGTCACCTACAGCGCTCATGTCACGAACTTTCACATTCATGTGAAAAGTACTATTTTCAACACTTGCTGCACAATATACTATTAACGAAGTTAACAGCAGTTTGATCAAAAGAGCAAATTTTGTTTTGGCACGCATTAAGCTATGATCGAATCTAGCGAATAAATATCGAATAAAACCAAAGCTCTATCCCTGGACCTGATAATACAACTTAACTTGAGGCAGTACTGGGTTCAGATTCATAACATAACTGATATTTATTTAATATACAGTGTATTTCACTTGAAATGGTAACACCCCAATAACTTTTTTATTTTTTTTTTCGATTTGAATCAAATTTTACTAATGGAACAAATTAGGATCTATTTATGACTAGAAAATATAAGCCTCCTACAAAAAAATGCAAAGCCACCTGGGATACCAAAATATGCGGAGAAAATCAATAAATCATATTAGCCATTTTTTTATCGGAAAATTTTGTTAATGAAACTTGTTCAGAATAGTCCAAAAACCTTAAGTACAAAATTTAACCAAAATAAGAAATATATAAATTTTGATCAAAGTAATGTCCAAGTCCGAAAATATCACTTTAATGGGTTTTCTTGTTTAGAAAACTGTACTATGACAATTTTGTTTGAAATTAAACCCAAGTTGCCAGGTAGTTGTCAAGCAATTTACAGTTTTTTTTAATAATTATTTTTAAAATTTTTAAAATTTGTATTTTTCAATTTTGCATATTTTGGTACTGCAGATGGCTTTGCATTTGTAGAAGGCGAATGTTTTTCTGATCATAAGTAGATCCTAATTTGTTCTATACTTAAGTAAAATTTAATTCAAATCGGAAAAAAAAATAAAAAAGTTATTGAGGTGTCACCATTTCAAGTGAAACACACTGTATAATTTTTATCAACATAACAAAATATCTGCGAATATATTATTCTCTAAAATTTTTCATGAAGCAGGCAGAACACTGAAAGATCCGAAGTCCCCAAATGAGAATGGGTCGCGTGCGCCGACGTCACAGATTTTGAGACCTTAGGAAAAACAAACAGCTGTCATTGAATCAGAATGTTTTTCTTTAAAGTGAATTTTGCCGTGTTTGTGCCATTTAAAAGCTTAATGTTGGATTATTTAACATCTGCAACTATTCTTAATACTTTTATATCCTCAATTTTGTTTGTCAGGAAGACGGTTAGTTCGTATTTTGCAGAATTGTCTCATGAAGTAGAGGTTAGGTATACTGCAGCCATCGAATTAAATCTTATATTTTGAGAAAAAAATGCTTTAGTATAAATATTAATGTACTTCCAAATATTACACATAGGGATACTGCGAATTACTTGGTTTTTGAGAGAAGTACATAGACAGATGGATGAGTTCAAAGCATTCAAAAGTCTTGAAGCTGTTTGTGGTTAGGTGAAAGAAGTACTGTGCAAGAAATTTACAGAATAAAAGCTTGTTGCAAAGGTAAGAATTGTTATCAGTGATCAACCATTCTTTTCATATATACTTGCCTAATTAAATGTTGCTTTTTAAATAAATGCTAACGTACAAATTCATTTTTCAGGTTATGAACTCGTAGCATCGTGAACAAAAGCAATTGACTCCTTGGACTATTGCAGATTCAGACGGTTCCTTAGTACTTACAGTGAATGTGTTGCTAGTTAGACAAAACATGTTCACTACTTAGTGACAAGAAGCATTTTCTTTTAGATTTTTAGCAGTAAACATGGCTATGGTCAAGGAATTAACCGCAGTAAATTTTGTGAAAAAGACCCCATATAAATTAAGCAATGAAGATTGAGGTGCTATAAACTATTTGAGTATGTAATAAGACGTACACAATTTCTTCCTCGTCTATAATGTATCTATAGATTGGACTATATAATCCATTGTAATTTCTATAAGAACTTTATTTTTCATATATTGTTATGTAATTTATCTTATAGTTATATGTAAGTCATTTGTCCATTATTATTTTATTAAATATTTCCTTTTTATTATGTTTTATTTATCACTCCTACTACTATATATTGTTACAGTAAACTGAAATAGTCCATTACGTCGAACTTGTACTTAGGTACAAACAAAACAAAAATATCTTCACTAATGAAATAATTTATTATCCAAGGTCTATTAGTACTTCTAAGAATAATCGAGAAGAAAGTTATAAGTTATAAAAGTTTATATTGTAACAAAAAAAATAAATGACTGGAACATAACATATACTTTATATTAATATCTATCTAAGCAATAAAACTAACATTCACAGTTTATATATATATAACTCAAAATATAGCTACATTTAACACGTTCACAGCCCATTCAGACTTTGTTTATGCATTCACTGGACTTAGACCACTTCAAAGTTTTAATTTACTTCTTCAATGTCCAATAGTCCAACATTGAGTTTTTAAACACTACACGATATGCTTTAAAAGGGCACATTGCATAACTTGTTGACAACGGGTAGCTACTTTGGAATTATCTTTCTTAATTTATGTACTTCATCAAATATCTTTATGAAGTCTGTAAATTTTCCTCTTGGAGTGTACCTTATTTAAAACAATTTCTGCCGTTGCACTTTTCTCTCTCCGTACAGCTCCACACCTTCGCTCAACTAAATTTGAAACAAGAAATAATTATTAAAAATACTGACAAACCAATATAAAATGTTAATTTTCTTTACCATGAATTGTTTATTGCTTGTTTGAGCAGCAGTAACTATTATTATAAGCAGTTTCAGTTTCACATATGGGTTTTAAATTATATATTTTATTGACAGAGGATGTCCAATTGGACGTATTATCATGGTCTTGTAATACGGCTGTTATTCCTATAACATAAACCCACGTTAAAAATCAAATCCTTACATTAATATGCAACAACGTACCACTGATAAAATCCTTGGAAGTCTCTTGTAAAATCATTTCTTTTAATTGTTCGAAATCGGTTGCAGTCTTTTAACCCCCAACTTCTTCTGGTTGTAAATGGAGGTTATTTTATAAAAATTGGCATTGTTTCGGATTGTCACACTTCCACAATTAATAATAAACCAAAAACTTGTCATTTTGTATGTTTAATATACATAGAAACAATCATATTACGAAAATTTCAATCAGTTGCCATTTGACAGTTAAGGAATTTCTGTTTGTTTTTCCTAAGGTCTCAGACTGTGACGTCACGCGCACACGACCCATTAGTTATTTTGGTTAATGGCATCCCTAGAGAATATGTTCAATTACTCGGAAAGTATTCTTTTTCTGTATTACAATTTCTAATATGTAATATACAGTGTGTCCCCGTATGGGGTACCGCACTCTTGAAAACTTTCTTGTTCTTGATTTGCCGAGAAAAAGTCATTATTTATGAAAAGTTTTGCTTGTCTTAGGAAGTCATAAACGGTTGTCAAACTTAAGGTAAATTATACAGCGTATTCTAAAAATTATGAAATTATGAAATCGACTTTAAGCAAACTTTCTTTTACATTTTTATTGAAAATTTCATTCAACAAAATTTTTTCAACTATGAAGGAAAGCTTAAATACGGAGTTTAGTTGTTAAATAAGGAAATAACAATTTTCAAAGAAAAACAATAACATTTTTCATAAAAATATTGACATAATTCGCCGTTTTCGAGATAAATGTCGAAGTACTGATTTTCCTGACGATTTTGAGGTTATAACGGCCGAACCAATTTTTTTTCTGGTGGCACTATATCCCATTTTGTTCGTCTCAAAAAGCTGTCTACGCTCACCCAATTTCAGGTTAGTATCACAATCTGAATGATTCTTAAGGAAATTCGAATTAAGCAACTCCACTATTAGTACTGATAAACTAGTTGGGATTTTCGTCAAAAAAACGGCAATTCTGGGAGGAGACTATCCCATTAGTGGTAAATTTTGCCTCATCAATAAATATGACGTTTTTCAGAAAAATTATATTGTTTAAAAATTCTGTTTGCAGCACTATTTATATTATATGTAATAATATTGGCTTGAATGCTCTTTTTTTATGTTTTTTCAACGCCAAACAATGTTCTTACTAAAATTCAGATTTAATGCTACTTGCCTTATGCTATACAGTGTGTCCCCGGATTGTGTTTGCGATAGGTGTAAAATACCAAAAAAAAAAAAAAAAAATAGTACGGCTTTCATTTTCTGCAGTCTCGGTCTGCTTGACGTAAAATGGATTTTTACCAAATTTCAGTTAAAATGGGATCTAACTCGCGGAGTTAATCTAAGAAGAAAATAAAAGAAAATAAATCATTGTAGGTAAACTGGTCTTTCTGTTAATTTTCCGGAAAAATTCTATTTGGATAAAATATTTGGCATTGAAAGTTAGAGCCATATGCCAACTTTCATTGCATTTGAACGAAAGAAAATACTACTTAAAGTAAATATAAATAGTTATTTTTTAACACAATTAACAATTTCAACGAATAAACGTAAATTACTACATAATTCCACCCTTCTTTTAACTCTTTGTAACTTCTTCTAATTTCTTCAGGAGATATTATTATTATTATATTTTTTTTGTTCAAATGCCAAATATTTTATCCAAATAGAATTTTTCCGTAAAATTAACAGAAACACCAGTTTACCTACAATGATTTATTTTCTTTTATTTTCTTCTTAGATTAACTCCGCGAGTTAGATCCCATTTTAACTGAAATTTGGTAAAAATCCATTTTACGTCAAGCAGACCGAGACTGCAGAAAATGAAAGTCGTACTAATTTTTTTTTTTTTTTTGGTATTTTACACCTAGCGCAAACACAATCCGGGAACACACTGTATTAGATTTTTTCTGAAATATTGCACTACTCGTTTTCAATTTGCCGATTTCGTAAATTATAATTCTTTAGTCGTAACTTCCATACATTTACAAGGGATTGACTTATTTTTGTTCAACAATAAATTGACACTTGCAATAACTTTTGTGTTTATGGCTTACTTAGGTCCTTATTGATGATTATTTGTTAAAAAAATGGTAAGGTACCCATACAGGAATTAGAATTTTCGCCTTATTAAATAAAAAATTATTTTGTTGTAAAATCAATTCGAACTAGTAAAATATATTATTCTGAACAAAAAATGAAGAATACATTTTTTTTCATTTGAGAATCCGTTTTACAGACAAAAAATATTTTTAGTTGAAAAAATTGTTTTTTTGACGGCCTCTGTCTCAAACACCCTTGACCCTTGAACCTTGAACCTACTACGACGTAATCTTTTACAAAGAGATTTCTAAAGATCCCGATTATATATCTTACTAGTTTTTTTTTCTAAACAAATCGCTAATACTTTTTTTTTGAAAATCGACACACTTTTTCCATCCTAGACTAAAATTTAATATGATTTAAAGACTCACTTTATAGGTATATTACTCACCACCAAAATTTCAAAATATTCGGATATCAGATGAGCGAGATATAAGGCTGACTCCATGAAAAGTCGGACACACTGTACAATGTACAGTGTACATACATAATATGTATGTGTATCTGAAATCCTCTGTAGTTCTTGAGATAATCGCCATTTTGAATCCGTCATTCTGATTTCTTTTTATTCTTGACATCATATTCGATATCAGCTATAGTTGACCTCAGATTTAACACTCACTCAAAAAATGTCGGCGCCTTTGACTATCAAACACGCCGCATCGCAAACCAAAGATGCTAACATTTTTTGAGCGCCTGTTAAATCTGCGGTCAACTTTACTACCAATTTTAAAGTAATTCAGACAAAATATGAATTTTGTTCGGTTTCTTTTGACAGTGTGATCCACTGAGCGCTGGATTTGATAAAAAACTATAATGGTACCATCGCCAAACTATAATACCCTATTCTTTATAAAAATGGTCATTATTATAATTCGAAAGTTTTTAATTAAAATCGCTGGCGCATTCGCCAAATTTGTGAAAATGCTGGAAATGTAAACAACTTGTATAATAATTATAATAATTCGATGGGATACAATGGAACTATCGTCGCGCCATACTCTACAATTTGCAAATCTATTTGATAGAAAACGCTATGCCAGAGTAATCATTGACAAGAAGCGTAGAGTCTGTCCAAAGTCAATTGGAAAATCATAAAAAAAGGCTGACAAAGCGACGACGTTCGATCTGTGCTGCCGAACAAAATACCACGGCGATAAAGATCAACGTGTTTTCTCAATTGATATTGGGTATACTATACATACGTATCGAATCGAGAAACTCCTCCCTTTTTAATTTTTTTAAAGTGAGTTAAAAAGAGAGAGCAACGTGATAATTGTACTGTCTCAATTTCAAAAATTACGTTTATGAACCTATACCTTGTTATATTTAGGACTTGAAAAGAAAAGTTTTCCCATGTATTTACTAAGTCTTAATTTTTTTTTCACATAAATGCATTCTATTACAGGCTCCATAAATAAACCACCTGTGGTCACCTGTTATACTTTTTCCTTTTACGTCAAAACAAACCACTGTTTTGCCACGCTTCACCACCGCTTTTTGAAACCACAGTTAATTGTCGTTTCCATTAATAACTTTGTTGTATATCCTTTATTTCCTGAAATAATCTTTCATTCACATTTGTGGTTTACGTTACAATACTACATACTTTTTCCTAATCTATTTAACTTCCTATAATTCTATTTGAACTTGCAGTAAGTTACTAAGGTCAATCGTCATATTTCCACTGTCCAATCTATACGTCATTACGGTAACCATATGCAGAGTCATTACCATCAAATGACCACCAGAGAAAAATTGTAAATGAACTTTGGAATATACGCAAACTATAACCCAGAATCTACTTTATTTAAATGATTTAACTGGAATTTACTCTGAGGTAAGTTAGTTTAACATTGATTTGTGTGGTCAACTGATCTAAAACAGGCATGCTTATCCACTGATAAGTTTTAAATAATAATTACACAGGCACACAAAATTTTAAAAAATGGTCTTTTTGTGGTCTTCCATATGTATTTCGACATGTTGAACACGAATCGGGTGTCCGTTTAGCTCCACCTGAAAAAATTCAGGTGAATGTATCATAGAAATACACTTTTTTTTATTTGCAACATTTCTGTAAAGTGCGTTTCCACCGGAAAAACATGAAAAACTACCTGTTTCTTTGTAATTGTAGCGCTTTAAAAATATGTAATTTAAAATTTTTAAAAAGTCAGACGTATGCAGCGAGGCCTTCTAAACATTTTTTGTCTCTTGGAATTTTTTTGTAATTTGCTAATTTTCCGAGTTACAGGCAGTTTTTCGTGATAAATAATGTACTACATTTTTTGCACATTAATACATGAAAATTTGAAAAATGAGCATGATTTATATATATTATTATTATAAAAAATATATAAAACCTATATAGTTGTACCATTTTTAAAGGTTCAGTATAATTTTTAAACTGAAAATAAGAAAAAATCTCAGAAGAGCGCCAGAAGATAAAGGCCTTAGCCAGCATGGTCCAACAAGCCAGGACCCGGAGAGGTGGGCCGAAATAGGGTCATTTAGTGAAATGGCAGTTTCCTACTTTTTCTTCCTCATTTTAAAGTATAACAAATCAATAGCCTCAGAAAAAAATTTCAGCTCAATTGAATCAATAGCCACAGAGATATTCGCATTTGAATAGAAGAAACACACGCTCGGCCGGCCAACAGTCCGTAGAGTGACGTCACAATCAATAAAAAGTATTTTTAAATAATTTTTTTTTTGTTTCCACCGCCATATTTTTAAAACTATTAAAGGTACCGAAATTTGTTTTGTGTCAAATTAAAGCACACACTGTAGCGCTTTTACCAATATAAACGGTTTGGGCACAATTCGCACTTTCATTTCTCTAAAAATCAGATAAACTAAAAATATATATTTTATGTATTGAAATCTTCACCAATCGATAAACTTTTTTATTTTTGAAAATATAATACATGCAACGAAGAAAATAAAGCCTAATAATCACAAAAGTTTTTGAAACAATATATTTTTTCCTAAAATGTACTGTGTGGCAACAGCGATTTTTTTTATCAGCGCTAAATGCGACATTGGGACGCAATTAATACACATTAATACGCATGCAGGGTTGGTCAGATTAGTCGCGTAGAAGTGGCGGTTGTCGAAAATCATTAAGTATTCATTGTTCGGATAAAAATTGTGACAATCGAAAATGTGCTTGTTTTAAGGAAGGCCTAGAATGTTGCAACGAGTGCAAATGTCGTTCCTTCCCTTAAAGATTTCGAGGAAGATATGAACGAATTAGAATGCTATTAATGTAGGGCCTACATAAACTACATACTACATATTTATCTATCCAAATAGAAAATTTATTTCAACAATAAAACTCATTTGATGCGTACGTTTTTACTTTCATTCATTTAAAAATGTCTAATAAACTTACTAATTAGGTGGGTAGTTAGTAACACTGATTGATATTTATGATTAGGTGTTTATATGTACCTACCTGTCTTTGTATTATTAAAAGGAGACTTTTATATTTATTGTACAATTTCTTAATATTAACAACATATGATCAATACTACTGTACAGTATATGAAATATTGAACAATAATATTGATCCCCTAGATGCTTTTGATCACTACTGGTTTTGTATCTATTGATATAAGTTAAACTACTACATACACCCCGACCGGGACGACCGTCAGATCGTTGCAGTCGGCAGGCTTGCTACAGCCGAGCGCGCAAGAATATGACTTTGGCCCGTTAAAAAAAATCGCTGACTCAATACTATGAACGGAACATGAAAAATTTTTATCCTGAAAACTTTTTTCAACTATTGGCTTCAATGTGTACGCAGCATGTATATACAAATTTTCATAAATAATTTTTTTTCTCGATTGTCTAAAATTACGCTACTGAAAATAACAAGTCTGAGTTTCCTATTATTTTTCCAACTTGAAAAAAAATAAATCGGGTTCACGTGGGACGTTGTTCGAAGCGCTATTGTGTCTACTTTAATCTAAAAAAAAAATAGCTTGATAGCACAAATATTTTCAGAGATATAGCGGTGGAGACGTTAAAAAACATAAAAATCTGTTTTTTTGAGTTTTTCCGAAATAAAAAAGTTCTCGACCACCAAAAAAATGTAAAAAATGATTTCGTGTACACGGTTATCTTACTAAAGAATCCCACTAAGTCTGGTTTGGTTCTACGCCGTTTTTTTTTCTCGAAAACTAAGCGACCTTACTTCCAGATTTTACTATACTAACTTGCATTCGCAGCCGTGTTCACTGGGCGGTTCAGCCATCTGACGTCACAACTCAACTACATGATTATCCCGAGCGTTTTTAAGCGCGCCGACTTTAATAATTTTTTTATACATGAAGGCGATGTCAGAAAATTCTAATTTTTGGCATACTTACTATACTCACCAAGCTCTTTCAGAATATGTAATAATAAAAAAATGTTAAATGAGTCTATTATCCTCAGAGCCCACAGCACAACTTGCATTCGCAGCCGTGTTCACTGGGCGGTTCAGCCAAAGAATATTTACGTTCGTTAATTAACGTAAATATTCTTTGGTTCAGCCATCTGACGTCACAACTCAACTACATGGTTATCCCGAGCGTTTTTAAGCGCGCCGACTTTAATAATTTTTTATACATGAAGGCGACGTCAGAAAATTCTAATTTTTGGCATACTTACTATACTCACCAAGCTCTTTCAGAATAAGTAATAATAAAAAAATGTTAAATGAGCCTATTATCCTCACAGCCACAGCACACATTTGTGAGTGAGGTTGATGTAAAGTAAGCTCGCCTGCTCCGCACGAGGCCGGTCCAGGTCTACAGCGATGTACTAGGGTAAAGAGCAGTAAAAGTTCTGCTCGACCCTAGACATCCGAGACCGTCATCACTACCAAAGGATATTGGCGTCGTGTCAAAAGCTTTTGCTAGGTCGAAGAAACTACATGATCCATTTTTAACAATATTCTTTTAACATTAAACTTAAGTGGTAATTTTTCGAAAATATTTTTGAAATTTTCTAACTTCGGCACTATAGAAATAGCCACATGAACTATTTGAGTATCTTTCTCACATTTGGAATACATGAGCAGTTTTTCGAATATTTCTTTCTGAATACTTCTACATCCAGTCAAAACAGCCTTTTCTTCGATATATTTAATAGCACAAAAAATTATTAAATGTACACTAGTATCTTTCACTTTTACCGTTTATCCCAGTGCTGATACATTTGAAGAACGACCTAAGTGCACCTCTGGACATACTTACAGAATGACCTCCGCTATCTGCAGTCAATCTTTCTTTTGGTTCCTATTTTATATGATCAATCGTATTATCACAAAATGTATAAATAACCGAATAAGCATGAGGTTCCATTTTTGACAAAAAGCACGAAATGTTCGAATAAAAAATTATGAAAAATTAACAGTTTAAAAAACTAAAAAAACATGATTTCATAAATACTACACTAAAAAGCAAAAAATAATCATCGAACCTGTAAGGGCCTTTATTTCATACTGTCCGGTACATGACTATTTCCCGGACTAATTTGCGACCGGTAAATTGAACATTACAGTATCTGATACCGTAATGTGTTATTTGCGAACATTATGGTATCTGATACTGTAATGTGTTACCTAGCAACACTATCATATTATTTGTTTCCACTGACAAAGCAATTCATATTATTTTTGATATCTAAGTATCTGATGATTTTTTCGGGATTATTTTTTCCCGTTGCTTCTACAGATTTATTTAAAATCTCCTCTGAAATATCCATAATACAAAACAATGTAAAAATTATGGTTTTATTTATTTGACAGTGACAAGCTAAAGACAAGCATAATTAGCTATGGAAAAGAATGGCTATAACATCGTCAAGATGATGCGATTGTTAGATTACGAACTAATAATTCTTAAGTTTCAACAATTACATCTTTTTATTCAATTTAAAAAGGGTTATAAAGAAAGTATGAAATAAAATATTATACGATACACGTCCGGTAGGTCTCATTACACTACTCGTTTATATTCCGGACTCGGCTCCTGCATCGCCTCGTCCGTAAAACAACTCGTACTGTAATAAGTCACCTACCGGACTTATAACGTAAATTACTATAGTGTAAGCCGTATTTGTAATTAAGTATAATATTTGAGTATAAAAGCGTTGGGCGCTTTTTGAACGCTATTTCGAACTGGTTCGATAACACAGGTCCACAAAAAAAAAGTTATTTGAACTGGACATCTGAATACACTCTTCTTTAGTATTTTTTCCCGCTGATTACGAATCTGAAATCAGAATGGGGGGTTAATGCGCGTATTACAGAGGAAAATCCGAAAGACTGTCAAAAAATGCGTTTTCTTATGATTTTTTATGGTTTTTTGGGTGGTAAAATATGCGTGGCGTGTTCGGCTAGGCTGCATATATTTTTCTTATGTTTTTTTGCCCCACTGACCTCGAATCTACTGTTAGAACCCAAGGCCAATTGCCAAAATGTTGAGGAAAATAAAAAAAACGTAAAAATCGAGTTTTTCACGAATACTATGTTTTTTATGGATATCACGTTTTTTTTCATGAATGCATAGCGTGTTACTATGACCTGCGTACACCCTTTTTGAGTAATTTTTCCCGCTGATCACAAATGTTGAGTCAAATTTGAAATGATGAAAATACTGAGAAAAATTAAAAAATCTGTCAAAAATTGGGTTTTTTCATGGATGTCGCGTTTTTTCATGAACGCATAGCGTGTTCCAATTGTCTGCATATACCTTTATCGAGTAATTATTTCCGCTGATCACGAATCTGGAGTAAAATTTTGGGGTCAATGATGAAAACACCGAGAAAAATTAAAAAAACTGTCAAAAATCTGTTTTTTTTTTAGGATACCCATCATTGTGCGTGATATATAGTATTTCAATTTTATATGGGTTTTCGTTCTCGAACGCGCTTATCTTCAAACGATCTGTATAGGGTGTTTCTTTGTCGTTTCGTTATTTTTGGTTTCACTTCTCTTTGTAGCATCCAGCAGTAATCCATTTACCCTGAAATCGACGTTCAGTCCTTTAAATCTTGGTGGAATCTTTCTCCATGTTCTTCGCTGAAGTCGCTGTTATTTTCTGGAAACTCATCCAGGTGTGTATCGAGAAGGTGCAATTTCAAAGTCATCATACAACCTAACTTTTCCTAATTCTTTGTCATTTTTGATACAATGTTTCTGTAGTCTGGATCTTTGGTATTACCGAGAAATTTTGTGGATACGTTTTCAAAACTAACCCTACCGCCTTTTCTACTTCACTCATAGAATCAACGAATTCTCAGTCCCAACGAAGATACCTTCCTTCAATTTAGCATCAGATTTGTGACTCATCAAATGACTCAAATATATATTTGTGACTCATCAAATGACTCAAATATATATTTGATGCTAAATTGAAGGAAGGTATCTTCGTTGGGCCTAAGATTCGAACTTTATTTAGGGACCAAGAATTCGTTGATTCTATGAATGAAGTAGAAAAGGCGGCATATGGTGAAGTTTTAAAGACGTGTCCACAAAATTTCTCGGTAATAGTAAAGATCCAGACTACACAAACATTGTATCAAAAATGATAAAGAATTACGAAAAGTTAGGTTGTATGATGAGTTTGAAATTGCACTTTCTCGATTCACACCTGGATGAGTTTCCGGAAAATAACGGCGACTTCAGCGAAGAGCAAGAAGAAATATTCCACCAAGATTTAAAAGCCTTTGAACGTCGATTTCAGGGTAAATGGGATGTCAACATGTTAGCAGATTACTGCTGGACGCTACAAAGAGGAGTGAAACCAAAAGGAACGAAACGATGAAGAAACCCATTATACAGATCGTTTAAAGATAAGCGCGTTCGAAAACGAAAACCCATATAAAATTGAAATACTATATATCACGCACAATGATTGGGTATCCTGAAAAAAACAAATTCATGACAGTTTTTTTTATTTTTCTCAGTGTTTTCATCACTGACCCCAAAATGTTACTCCAGATTTGTGATCAGCGGAAAAAAATACTCAAAAAAGGTGTACTCAGGCCATCGTAATACGCTATGTATTCATGAAAAAAACGTGATATCCATAAAGAAACATAGTATCTGTAAAAAACGCGATTTTTTACAGTTTTTTTTATTTTCCTCAACATTTTGACAATTAGCCCTGGGTTCTAACAATGGATTCGAGGTCAGTGGGGCAAAATGACAAGAAAAATACATACAGCCTAGCCGAACACGCCAAATGCATATTTTACCACCCAAAAAATCATAAAAAACGCATTTTTTGACAGTTTTTCGGGTTTTTCTCTGTAATATGCGCATTAATCCCCCATTCTGATTTCAGATTTGTAACTAGCGGGAAAAAATACTAAAGAAAAGTATATTCAGATGTCCAGTTCAAATAACTTTTTTTTGGTGGGCCTGTGTAATTGAAACGCTGAAGACATCATTAAATTAAATGAAAAATGCCCCGCACTTTTATACTCAAATATTATACTTAATTACAAACAGGGCTTACAGTAAGGCCCTGAAGGGGTAGACAGAGAGAACAGGTTCGATGATTATTTTTGCTTTTTAGTGCAGTATTTATAAAAGCTTGTTTTTTTAGATTTTTTAAACTATTAATTTATTTTTTTACTTTTTAGTCTTATATTTATGGAGAGAATTTTGGCACTTTCGAAAAAACAAACAAATTGTTAAATTTGGACCGGATGATTGTAATCTGCAACCTCGATAACCCACAGATACCGATTTTCAGTCGAATCCGACGATTGATAAAACCTATCCGCCATATTGACGCCGCCATTTTGAATTTTTAAGTTTTGATCACATATTTGTTTTCTACTTATTCTTTTGATGCCTCAAGGGGGTTGTAAAGAAAATGATATCCGCCATCTTTGGGGCGGCGGCTATTTTGAACATATTATAACATTGAGTATACCATATTGTATTGTCATAAGAGATACACACAATTGCCAAATTTCATGATGATACGACAATTAGAAGTGGGTGAAATTCAGTTCCAGTTCTTACATAGATAGATAGTTACAGGTGGGCCTAATAAAAGCATGTTAAAGAGCGCATCGTGCGTAAAAAGCTGTATTTTATCGATACCTAAAATATTATTCGCATAGTATGCACATCTGAATCATATATTAGTTTTTTTACAGTAATTCGGATTAGGGTTTATATTGGGGAAAACCAGGTTGGCAGTGGAGTACGACTAATCCAAGAACTGAACAACTTAAAAATGTAAAACCACTATATTTACATATATTTCATATCTTAAAGGAAACGAATAATGTGCATATGTTTATTAATATATGTAGGTATAAGACAAACAATGAAATGCAGTTTACTTTTCAATTAAGTTTCATTGCCGTGATATCAAGTAAAGTTTTGTTTGATGTCATGGACAATTTGATTATTCATTAACGCTATTCCCAGGAATGAATACTATAAATCCAAAACTCAAGGAAAAACACTATATATCTCTACACATGCACTGTTTATACTTGAGTAAATGTATATATAGAATGTTTTAATCTCATGCACTTGGAAGTTTAAGGGTTATACAATGTTTGATCCTTTTTATATCTCAGTTTCTGCTTCAACTATTGCATATTTCCCCTGTAAATACTATGAAGACATATACAGAAAAGCGAAATAAAACATATAAAACATGGCTTTTGAACTGTTTATACTTGGTACAGCCTCGCACTCCTAAGTTCCAATGAAATACAGTTCATCAGTTAACATTCATTATAAAATGAATTTGTGCTAATTAAAATAATAGGAAATTTTGTTTTGTTCTTTAGAACATAAAATTTCCATCCATTTTAAACCCGTTATTGTATAATTTTTTAATTAATTTATATTTTCATAGAAACAGTTGAAATCGCAGATATCTTGTGTTGAATTAAAATGTATTCGATTCTCGATATTGCAATAATTAATACAATAGATTTTCCTTTTAAAGACCCACCGACGGTTAATATTATTGTGCAATATATTGAACAACAGTATTCTAGACAATATTTGTACAATTTAGTTCACATCTGATACTTCAGAAGCGACCATGTTGAGAGACACGGAAATTAGTTGTGTGGTCATTGCACTGACTTTGTGTTTGAAGAAGAAAAAGAAGAAATACATATGGATGAAGGAGTGGTACAAAGAAAGAAATGAGTACATTCATGTATTTAGTGATCTAAGGCCAAACGAACCAACCCAAACAACAATTTAAATGCCCTTTAGGTTTATTTAGGTTTTATTAGTGTTTTATAATATCCACCTCATAAACCAGTGATTTATGACAGATTTAATAAATGCCAAATGTTCTTAAAGATAGTTTCGTCTTAAACAAAATTTTGAAAATCTATTTAAGTATTTACATTAAAACTAAATTATCTTTCAGTCGTTATTGGTTTATTCATGATTGCCTTATCAAGGTGTTTGTGAAGCCTCCAATAAATCTCTATACCTGTTAAGTCCAATTTAGGAGAATCGAGTTTTATTGGAGAATTTATAAAATGTTGTGGTTTTATAATCACTCTATAAAATTATCTTGGGTGATTGGTATTATAAATCTAATGCTTTGAGATCTTTAAGTTTCCAGTCAAACCTTCATAAATACAACTACTTGTTAGAGTTTTAATATAGGGCCTCCGTATTCTTATAAAGGTTTTAAATCAGTTTTATTGAGTCCGTCCAGACTATTTATGCTTATAAGTAGTCTTAGAAATTAGAATATCGGAGTATATTAAAATTATAATTGTTTCTTGGATAGTGATTTTCGAAATTTACTGCCACTGGACGGTTTATCATTTGATGAACTGTTGAAAGTGGTTACTCGTGAAACTGAAAAAGGAATTCTACTCTAACACTTGAATGGATCTTGTGCTTCCCTCCAAACTAGACTTTTCATATTGTACTACATTATTTAGCCACTTGGTAATAGCTTTGAGAACTTAAAATTCACAAGTGTTATATCTTCAGAATCAATGAACGTAATTATTATGGAAACTTGCACAGATATATTCACAATCTGAAGAATTATGTAAAGGTTATTACTCAAATTATGTTATTTATTTAATATATTCTATAAATGTATTTATTTACAATTTTTGGTTAGAATATGATGGGAAATGATGTTTCGTGCAGTATGGAGAGATTGTTATCGTAGTAAATCATATTCATATGTAATAGAGCTTCATGGGGTTATGCAATAGCCAATCAATCGCCTCTCCAACTACCATTTAATTGAGAGCGTGCAGTAGCAATCGATTAGGCAAAAAGATTCACACAACTTTCTCGGAAGTCTAAGTAGGCAGTTTGGTTTTGGGACTGACTGAAAATAATATAAAAATGTTTTACTTTTTCAAAATTTTGTGACACTAGTGGTTAACTTTAAGGTTCCTTTTAGTGATTATGTCATTCACAAGAACGGAGTTCAACGATATATGAGTTTAGTTTGTTTTCCTGCCTCCTTTACGGCTACGTAATTTTTCCTGAATCAAAAATACAATACAATATTATACTTTTATTTTGAGTACACTTTTCCATGACCATAATATACTTTTCCCCTTACGACCTGGACCTAAACATATATTCCTGTGTAAATATTCGGTGCTTCTTCGAATTTTCACCTGGTTGTGCCTTACATCTCTACGAACGTGTATGAATCCTTTTGTGCCAGTCTTCGGCGCTAATGCCTTAAATGTGATCTGTCATGATTTAAATTGTCTTTTTTATTTATTCTTGGACTTACGTTGATTCTGGGATATTCTATTACAATAACACTGACGATCTTGACAAGCCCCTATAAAACGGTATTTTACAAAACACTTAAATGTACAGTTTAATACCCCCCCCCAGTAATACTTCAGTTGAAATTCCTAGTTAAACTCTGGTTTAATGTTGACTTATAAAACTGGCCCTTAGTATTCACTTGTACAGTAAAACGTATTGTTGGATAAAAATGACTTAAATTTTTGCTATAAAACTGTTATAGCTCCGATTTCCAACCTCTGCAGGTAGTAACACATTATAAAACTCAATGCATATATGTACTAGTACCACATACTTCGTTATATTCTAAAATACGTCTTCTTTTACTTTTCTAATCATAATTTCGTGAATGAATGAATATTGCGTAATATTACCCACACAAAATACAATATGTTCCACATTATACAATTTAAATCAAACTACTTCTGATTCATTCAATATATTGCACAACTTTTCAGTATAATTCCTAGATGGTCAATATTATGGTAGAAATGAAACATTGCACAATAATATTGACCATCGTCTTTTAGATATAATAGTTCAAAATCCATTTCACAGTTTATTAAAGAAAGAATTTATTTTAAAGAAGTTACAAAAATACGTATCGTTAATCACATTAAATTACATTTTTGCGAGGAAATTACAAGTCTTCAAGTTGCAAAATTGCCATTTAGATTTTTGAAACGATTTTTTTTTCTATATCTTATTATGTTCTTCTTCTTATTCAACAACTATTTCTGTTTAATTTATAGTGACATATACATATATTATTTCCAGTGCGGATTGAACCATCAAGGGTATGATATATTAACATGAAGCGAGCGCCCAGTATACAGGCTGGTGCGCAAGACTAAAAACTTTTTTCACCCCGTTATTCGTATTCGGCACCCTCGAAAACTTTAGCACAATTTTGCACTTTTTAGGGAAAATCCCGACTCCTTACTTCCACTATACGGATACATTGTCAAAATAGGGATTTTCCGGGAACGTTTACGGAATTTTAAAAAATACAAACTATAGGAGTTGTTTGACATTTATTTTATATGTATTGAAATTTTTGATAGAAATGAGTACCTATTCGAGGAGTTTCTTGAATTAAACTATGACAAATAGAGTTAAGTTGAGCAAGAATGTTGTTGTTTTCTGAAATTGGGAATTGTGAATTGTTAGTGAACGAATCCTGAACAACTTTCAAAATGTCCGTCCGTCTGTACGTCCGTCCGTCACGTTTCTTGTAAGCACAATAACTCAAGAGAGATAAGTCCGATTATGTTGAAATTTGGACAGCAAGTTAGTGTTAGCTAGAGGAAAAACCTTGTTGTTTTTTAACAAAAATCGATCAGAAAATAAAAAAGTTATTAATTATTTAAATTTGAAAAGATTTATTTTTTTATTTTTCTGTTTTTGTAATTGAATAGAAATCTGGTGAAATGCTATTTCATTTCAATATCTAATAGTCCAAGATCCCAGAGCCGCCAGACCTACGTCATTTTAGCAAAGCTAATATTTTGACAACGAATAGTGTAATAGTGTTAAGAACGTATCTGGGATCTCACACTATAAGTATTTATATATTTTACTAATATACATTTCATAATATAATATACAACCGTGGAAATATTATTTTAGTTCCTTTCTTATAATGTATAATGTAAAAATTTACATTTATTTTTTGGCAGATGGTGGTGTAGCTCTTACGATTTTGACTCGAAATCCAAAGATGCAGGATTCGAAGCCCAAGTAGGTTTTGGTATAGTTTTTTTTAATTATATTTTTACTTTATTTTAGACTGAATCTTTCACCAACTAAGTTCGTACTATAACATTAAAAATATCTAAAACTGAAATTACTGACAAATAACTGCGAAGAGTATCCTGCAGAATGTGTAACAATTATATAAAAAGTTCAATAAATTGACGAAAAGTATGTTTTTAGCTTGTTATTTGCTATAATTTCTAGAATTTTGAGTGGATTATGATTGTTAGTAGTTTTTACGATTGAATTACAAGAAATAAAATTAATTTATGAAATTTTTGTGAGGTATTCCAAAAATTTTATCTGAAATTTAGAATTTGTGATTTAAAATTAAAGGATTTTTGAAATAGGAGAATACGAATCTGTAATAAATGAATCGGTAATGAATTTCAGCACAATAATGAAATAAACTTTAATAATGTTTTAAAATTGTTCAAATTATGAATGTTGTAAAATTAAATTTTATTGGATATGGAAATTTTATTTACTTACGAACATACTTTGAAAATATTTCAGAATGGAAAAAAAAATGAGGTTGCAATTTTCTTTCTAATTTGAAACTTCAAAGTCTTGGCTCTCGTCTACGAGCGAGTGGTTGTCGCACTAGTTTCCATTTGCTCGTGAAACTAAATTACTATGAAGTAAGGTAGATCTCTTTGAATCTTATTAAATTACTTACATAATAAAACATAGCGAGTCTCAGTAAATGGTGTTTTATCTGTGAAACAGAGTGTGCGACAAGGGTCGGTTTTAGGGGCGCTCTTATTTATAATTTACCTTAGCAATATTTTCAAATTTTTCTTACAAGAACATTGCATATACTATGCTGATGATTCATCTCTTTTGTCATCTCGAAAGAACGTTGAAAAATTAAGTCTTTACTCTACATTAAGCGAGGAAAAGGCGGCGCAGTCAGTGGCTTACATCTCAAAATAATCGAGAAAAAACTCAAAAAACAATGTTATCCTCTAACAGGTCTTTAATTAATGGAAATACCGTTAACCTGCTTGAAGTCGTGTTAGACGATGGTTTAAAACACATTCACATTTACATAAATAAACTGTGTAAATTATCAACTCAACTATACCTGTTATGACATTTAAGAAAAATGCTTAAGTCCTTAAATTAGTCTAACAGCATATCACTTTATTTTTTATTCGCACCTGTTATTTGATGTGGTTTTGTAAGGGAACTCTGTTCAGTCTACCTGAGTGTTTCGTCTAGAAAAGCAAGCCATAAAAAACCATAAATAACTATAGAATAGTCTCTGGCCTGGTTCTGAAAATTAGAAAGGCCTTAGGTGTGTTTGCACAAGATAACAGTGTCAAGTTCTGCTGGGTGAAAGGACACCCCGCAAGTGATGTGAGAACGCGCTGTATGGATCAGACTCTACAATAGTTCTCTTGATTTCAAGTTTCCTGATAAAAATTCATTCAAGATCACACACAAACAGGGGCGAGCGTAGATGCGTCTTGACTGTACAATAATTAAATAACACAGCCACACAAAAAAAAAGTTCTGTGCAGCGGACCAAATTATATGGATATGGTGTATTTTTCGACGCTGAATCCGAATCCGTGATCAAAAAAAAAATCTATCGTGCCAGTTTTGTTTTTTAGTCAAAAACATCCCTTAAAATTGTAAAATCATAGAAATAATGTAATAACTCTTAATGAAGTGTGAAAAATGTAATGTTTTGTATTCGAGAGTAGAGAATATAAATTCAAGCCACAGTAAGCTATTTCTATAAACTAAACCGAAATCCGCCCTTACGGGGGAGTGAAAACTACCGCTAAAACTCAAAAGACGCAGGTGAGTATAAATAACATGTACAAAGGCCAAATCTTTGTATGTCTTAGTGCAAAATGTTTGACTCTGGTGCGACAACCAGCCATTTAACATTATAGAGGGTTAAAACCACCCCCACCCCTCATAGGTTTCAAGACGGGAAAAGAAAATCAGGCAGGGCGAACAAATATGGAGTAAATTCATTCCTACATGACTAGAGACTACCCTTAAGAGGTTGAGCTACCCCCATGCTCAAATGTTACCTATGGGTGCTATTAAAATTCTGAAAGGGTCAAATACTTGTAGCTCATTGTGCCAAATATATAAATCTGGTACGACAACCACCGAATCTTTTGAATAAGGTTGAAAATCACACCTATTGGGGTGAGAGGTAAGAACTACCCCCGCATACGGAGGGAAATAGATAGATGGAAATTTAATTAATATAGCTTACATAGATAGAAAAAAATGGCCACTGAAGAGATAACATCCTATATCGTGATTAAAAAAATAGGAAAAGAAAACCACGGAAAAGATATTTTGAAGATACACTCAAAGAAAATGATAGGTGAATTCAACCAAAAAGAGCATATGAAATCGCGCCTATCTAGTTTCATAGTTAAATCAATCAGAAAAGAATAGTCATACAACAACTTTGTTTTCGTAAACAAATAGTAGTTCATATCTTCTTGTAGAACAACAAATTAAATAGATGACATTTTATGTTCACTAACCATTTTTAATTTGGTCTACAATTAAATAGTACAACGACTTTGTTTTTTGTCCACCAACTAATTTTTAGGATGATCTACACTTTATTGTATGATGAAGTTTTTTTTAGTGATGGGACTATCCGGATGAAAATTGTCGAAGTATCCGATTATTGAAATACTCGGAACATTCCGATTATTAGAAAATCATCCGAATATAATATCATCCGGATGATTTTTACTGCTCACTGCTCACTGCTCAGTGCTCCTGCTCAGTCAGCGACCTATGCTTCGCGAGGATAGATCACATGACGTTCCGAGTGAGCCGAGATTCCGATCACTTTTCAGTTTCCGAAATCGTTGCTCGTTCGATTCACAATAATATAGATATGCAAGGGCAAACAACAAACAATATCTTATATATGGATACATATAAATAAATATTAAAATGATTGAATTGCTTTTTTTCTTACCTGTATTATTGATGACTAGGGTTTTTTATTTGTTTTATGCATATACTTAATTTTTTGAATTATATAGGTATACCTACCTAAATGATATTTTACTGTAATAAATTTCATTTATCCTATAAATCAATATTATTAAGAAATTAACATACTTATTTTTCAAAACATTTTATTTAAAACGCGTGCCTCGGTGAGAATAGAGAATGAGTATCCGGCATCTTATAATCGGATGATGTTCCGCCGATTATGGAAACATCCGAACATTAATTATTCTGGTTCTTAGAATCATCCGATTATTAGTAAGTATCCGGAATCTGAAAATAATCGGATGATATTCCGATTATGGAAATCATCCGAACACTGATATTCTGATTCTTAGAATCATCCGATTATGCCCATCACTATTTTTCTGGTTGGCCAAAATCTCAGTATTGAGACATCAGACGACCCAAACCAAAGATTAGAGATCGTTTATAAGATCCATCCAAATTTATCAATGATCCCTGAGAGAATTTGAACATTGCAATCATGTTATTAATTTTCTATAAATTCATAAGAGTATAAGATAATGCATGATTGATTATTGTCAGTGATTTGTATGTGGCGTCATCTAGGAATAATTTCTGTAATAGACTACGTGGTAAGCAAGCAAATTTTATGGTAATTCCCTTTTAGAACTTCTAGAAGACAACGATAATATTGGTTTGTCTACAAAGTACAACAATACAGCGAACTAAAACTGGGTTAGAATTACAATTCGATAATACTTAATAAAGTCTACTATTTATCTAGTTTCATTTGACAAAATTCAACAAATTATTAGTAAGATGAATAAATTATAGTCTTTTGCACCTATTTTTTAAGTTAATGTTTATTTTGTTGTGTGACAATCACCTTTTGTTTAAAAATACTATTAAATATACTTCAATTTAACAAAATGAACAATATATATATACTATTTTTTTTATTGATTTAACCCATACTATTTGCAAACAAAAGCGCTGATGCGACGTCTTAATTCATCAAAGTGGATGGCAGAACGATGTTATGTTTATGTAAACAGAACTGGGGGTTAACTCTACAATAATATTGGTTTATCTGTCAACTATAATAGTAGAGCAAACTGCTACTGGGTTTACAATTACAATTCGACAATAGTTAAGAATATACTATTATCTAGTTTAATTTGACCGAATTCAACAAAATAATAGTCAGACGAAAAAAATAATAGTCTTATTCATCTATTTTTAAGTTAATGTTTGTTTTGTTGCACGACAACTTTTTATTAATTAAAATAACAATCACCTTTTGTTTAAAAATACCATCAATATAATTTAGTTTAACAAAATTAACGATATTGTTAGTTAACCATTTTTTTCTTTGTTGAATTTACCCACACTATTTCTTTGAGTGTAAGAGAGAAAAATCATAAAAAAAGAAAGTATTTGGAGTGATGGTCGAAAGTATGATATAAATAAGAAAAAGAATAGCTTTACACAGATTAAAAGATAGATAAGTTGATAAACAGTTGAATAAGCAGGTGTGGTATAATAAATTAAACACAACTGGTTAACGCTTAATGTATGAATTTACTCCATTTTTATCTACCCTGCCTAAAACTAAAAATGCCTGAATTTTTGTTCCAGGATATTAGAAGTAATGAAATCGGTCCGTCTGTGGGGGTAGTTTTTGCCCCTCCCCCAATAGGAGGATGGGTAAAAATCAGGGGTAATTTTCAACCTTATTAAGATTGGGTGGTTGTCGTACCAGATTTGTATATTTGGCGAGCTACAAGTATCTGACCCTTTCCGAATTTCAATAGCACCTGTATGCATCATTTGAGCATGGGGGTAGGTAGCTCTTACTAAAGATGGGCTCTATTCATGTGTCGGTGGTTGGAACGAATTCACTCCATATTTGTTCACCCTGCTTAAAACTACAAAAGCCTCAATTATTTTCCCGTTTTGAAACCTATGAGGGGTGGTGTAGTTTTAACCCTCCATAGGGTTGATTTTCTACCCTGTGATAGCAATGGCTGGTTATCGCACCAGAGTCAAATATTTTGTACTAAGATATACAAAAATTTGGCCTTTGCACATGTTATTCACACTCACCTGCGTCTTTTGAGTTTTAGCGGTAGTTTTCACATCCCATAAGGGCGGATTTCGGTTTAATTTATAGAAATAGCTTACTGTGGCTCGAATTTATATTCTCTACTTTCGACTACAAAACATCTACCATTTTTCACAGTTCATTAAGGGTTATTACATTATTTCTACGATTTTACACCATTTTAAGGGATGTTTTTGACTAAAAAACAAAACTGACACGATAGATTTTTTTTGGACCACGGATTCGGATTCAGCGTCGAAAAATACACCATGTCCATATAATTTGGTCCGCTGCACAGTAATTAATAAATTGAATTGAAATTGATTGTGCACCTATTTCGATACAGTGAAGCAACGTTCAGAGCGGTTAGTACTTGGATGGGTGAAACCCTTTTGAGGAAACACAGCGATCTCGTACCACTTTCTAGCGGCTTGTATATCAGCGTACACGCGGAAGTTATGTAATTTCAAAACAAGAATTACGTAGCGGATATACCATCCTTCGGAGGAGATGTAAAGCAGTCGGTCCCTTGTCTATTAAATGTTGGGCTAGTCTACTCCATACTCTTCGACAGAGAAGAGGTTCGGTAAAATTTCCTGGCGTCGGGGAATAGGCCCTTGTAGCGGAAATTGGCCGACGTTAAATAAACATATAAAAAAAAAGTTACACTGAAACGCCATGCGAACTGTTGGGGTGGTCTAAACAGCTGCACATAGCAGAATTGCTTTGGCAATGCCCAGCCGTAAGCTAAGCAAGCACTGTATCCAAATGTCCAGGATTAATCTACGTAATAGTACGGCAGCCTGCTACCAAAATTTTTGAGGTACTTTAGCGAAAATAATTTCAGTGTGTCTTTCTCATCAGTTCTGGAAAAGCTGAGAAGAAAAGTTCAGGGTGACGGAACGTTTTACCTGTCCTAAAAGGTTCAAATCGAGCTTTGAACATATAAAGAAAAACCGGTCATCTCGGTCTTCACAGCAAGGCAGTTTCTTTTGTGTTCTTGTCGAGGAAAGTAAATGTGGTGAGAAAAAATTGAGAACTGCTCTTTTGATTAAGCCGCCGAGTTACAAAGACCGAAATAATGACAAATAGACACCGCTCAAAATTTTGATCACCGCGGAGAGGAAGTTCTGCTCATTATCGAGTAGTTTCGATGTCTCTTAACCACAAGAAAGTTCGAAGGAAACTTTTTGCTAGTTCATTTACGAGTGATTACATTCGCATATTGCTTAATTGCGGGGAGCTGATCAAGTCATCGTGGCGAGTCAGTTCTCCACTTCAGGCTATTCCAAATATCATTAAGAAGACTAAAAAAATATGAACTGAACTTTTTCCCTGTTCACATTTGAGAAAAATGATTTCCGCTGCGATAAAAAAAATACAAACTAATGCTGTTTGTAAGCACAACTCTCAAAGAATTTATTTAAATGGAACTGGAGTTGAATTTTAAGGTTCCGGACATACAGTATTTATAGAAGAAGGATTAAAATTGTCAAATTTATTATTATAGTTTCATACCTGTGAAAAGTCCTGGTATAAAGTCATCTATTATTCAACGCATCAGCGCAGAAGGAGAGATGGTCACCCTCGAACCATTTGAATGCCGATCTTCCATCTTGCTCGGTCAGCTTTGTCGGTGTCAGATTGCTCGGTCGACGCAGATGGGCTCCAGCCCATATCTGAGTAATGTATCTAGTGCGCAATCGATACTGTCGGAGCTCTGATTTACACGGTGGCAATGAACATGCATCATAACTGGTCATGTCGACGTGGAGGCGCCTCATCTACGCTGAAATATTTGCATTCTCGCTTCATTAACATCACCGATCTTTGATTCATTATAAAGATGGCATATATAATTTTTGAGTACTGAAAAAGCTTCTTCGTTTGAGCTTTCTCCAAGAATAGCAAAGGCTTTTTGCAATTCTTATGATTTCTCCAAGATTTTGAACGGTCGGACTTTGCCTTTTCGATAAAAAGCTGGATTCTGATCACAGCAGGTGAACGCATGAAACGCCGCTAGAGGGAAGCTATGCAAGGAGTCATATAAAGCTGTGTTACATCTATCCATCTTCTGTACTTTCCAACACCAACGTCTAGTCATACATGAGAATTGTTTTTCTGTAAATACTGTATGTTGCTCAACAATAATACTAGAACATCTGTGTCATTGCAACGTACGGAAATATTTGATCTTTCTGCAATTTGACAGGCATGGAAAGTCATCTTCGTATCTTCCTCCTCATGTTGAGCACAATCTAGAGCCTCTTCAATCGTTCTAACAATTTGGCCGTCAACAACAGAAAATTTGTAACAGTGTCGTGATTTACATATTAGTCTATGTAATGAAGGAAAAAATAGTGTAAATATTTCGTGCAAAGACAAGATTACCTTCCCCCTCTGCTTTTGAGGGTGCTGAACACGATGGATGTGGTGGAAGAAGTTTTTGGCCGCCGCAACCTCCTGAAACGGCCAAAAAACCTTTTATGGGGATTCCTTTATGTTTTTGTATAGTCCACTGCATTTTGGATTTTTCTTCAGACCAATTCATACAAAAGCAAATGTTGGTTTTCCAGGTAGGTTCGAGTGTTCTTAATAAGGTCTCAAAAGTCCCCGAAGTGGGAGAGTAAGGATAAAATTTGGCAACGCTGTAAAGAGCTAAAATCGTGCTCGGAAACGAATTTTTCATTGCCTCCACGACAAAAATACGGTCAAAAAGAAATCTATGGAAATTCTCTATAAAAAAGATAGAGGGTCTTTTTCTCGTATACGCAATAGTTTTCTTGAAAATCTTGCATTGAATTTGAACTTATGGGATATTATGGATAATTTAAGCACTCTATTCCACACCACCCTTGAGGTTGAGTACTAGGCGCGTTTTTTTATGTGGTTTCCCCGGTAGGCCTAATCCACAACTGTCATACTTATTGAAATGTTGTCAAATTAATAATTTCCTTCTTGTCCGTTTTCTCCTTCTATAAATTAATCGATTCGTTCGAGGAAATCCGAGTCAATCTGAGAACTTTCAGTCTCTGCTTCAGTGTCGGCATCTATTTCTGACGAGTTTTCGTACAGTTGCAGAAAATCATCTTCAGAAGGCAATCAGGCGCAGGAAGTTGGGATGTTGTTTTTGGCCACAATATGGCATCTTTCAAGATCCATCCCCACTCTTTAGGATCCAATACATTACCCAACCATTTCTGTACTTGAAAATAAACACGAAATAGATGCTGTTGACCTGCGTCATGAGTAGGTGGTAATGAATTCAATTTCACTGGTTTGCTTTTGCTCACAGCTTTAATAAAGCAAGAGTACCGATAGCTATCGATGGAAACTTCGGGAGCGCTATAGATTGCGAGAAAAAATTTTATCCCATTCGAAGTAACTATGTCAGGAGAAGTACCAGTCTTGCTGAAAATTTCAGCTACAAGTTTCAAGTCCTGCCGTTTTTTCATCACTTTCAAAGCTGCAGTCTTGCCTTTATTAAACAGAGTAGATGTAGTGCCACACCCAGAGAATGCGTGCAGAAACAATATGTGATCTCGAATATCTTTATGGTGATCAAAGCTTCGTGAAGAATAAATTTTTCGTTGGACCTTCCCTCTGCCTGGTTTGAGGAGAAAAATGTCTTTATTAATAGGTGTACGAGCAGTTAAAATTATAAGAAGATCCACATCTTCCCCAACCACAACCGAAGTATTTTTACATGATTCCTCAAGCGCTGTTTCGACTATCAAAATGTCAGCATCATCTTCAGCATGTCTAACAATATAATTATTTGCCTCAAACTTTGAAATGAATCTGGTTTTATTTTTATTATTGGCAAAGAGCTTCTCTTGGCTTACAGTTGCAACCATCTGCTCATCAAAGTAAATGTCAACAGATGAAGCTTTTGAGGACCGGCGGAGCTGCTCCATAGCCTTCACACTGTTGCTAATATTTTCATAACCATCAAAAGCAATAATAGAGTTCGAGCCAAAATGATTTTGCACATAATTAACATATGCTTGGCAAATAGCACCGTAGGTTTCATGTTGATGCCATATAACTCGGTGCAAGAGAAATCCCCCATCAACGATATAGGTGGCATTTTGGAGATCTGGTTCAGATTCAGATGGCTGGAAATTGTCATAGAAAGCTGACTTTGTTCGTCTTGCGCATACCAACTTCGTCAAAGAGTGACACCGGATACGGAGCTAATTCATACTCCAAGTAGGTGCGAAGCTCTTCATTTGTTCTCTTCATGACAGTAATCCTTTGAAACAACAATAATGGATCAATGGGCATTGTGGTATCATGGACTTTAACATTGCTTTTGACAGTTAATAGTGGAAGCACTCTATCTGCACGTGAGAATTTAATATCACAGAAATTGTTGCCAATTTTTGCGTATACGAAAAAAGATCCTGTATATTTTTTATAGAGAATTTCCATAGCTTTCTTTTTGACCTGATGTATTTTTGTCGAAGAGGCAATGAAAACCAAGATATCTAGAAAAATTCGTTTCCTAGCACGATTTTAGCCCTTTACAGCGATGCCAAATTTCATCCTTACACTCCCACTTCGGGGACTTTTGATACCTTATTAAGGACACCCGTACCTACCTGGAAAACCAACATTTGCTTTTGTATGAATTGGTCTGCAGATGCGGCTCATTTTTCACTAAATGCAGTGGACTAGTATATAAACGGGTCTGGGGAGTGATTTATAGACAGGTTATATATATTTAAAATAACATGGAAGGGGGTTTTACAGTAAGTGGAATTCACACAGCAGGTCTAGGGGGTTGATTAAACCCTTCCTAGGGGTGGAAAATCATTTTTTTTTCTAATGATTCGGTTCAAACGCGTATCCTCCGTTTTCGCTGATCACGGAAAAAATATTCATTTTTAGCTCCAATCCCTCCTCATCCCTCAAACGGGCAAAAACGACCCCTCACCAGAAAGCATGCTATCCAGGATTTACAGGTTCTTTGGCACATGATCGTTATTCCTGTGCATATCCCCTCATTTTTCACGGAAAAGAAGATGGTAGCGACATCAGAGGTTGCTTCAACCTTCATTAATTACACGTTGGATTGTCAATACGCCCTCCCCCGTTTTCGCAAGCGCTGATCGCGATAAAAATATTCACCTTCATCTTCGACTCTCCTTAACTCCTATAATGATAAAGATGTATGTACATCAGAGAGAGCAGATGACGATGACGACAATGATGATTTTTTTTTTAATTTAATCCCTGAAATTGGTTTAAGCGATTCCGATTCAGATTCGCTCACTGAAACGGCAGATGAAGAAGAAAAAGAGATCGCGTGCGATGTGCATTTTGAGGAATATGAGGATTGTTATGCTATTTGTAAATAAACGACCTAGATTTTTTAACTATTAATTCTAAGCAAATAATTTATTTTGTCATAAAAATATATTCATGTATTTCTTTGAATAAGCAACACTGCCATTGACGACAAAATGTATTATTCATTACTCCCCGATGAAGAAATCATTATACCCTACTCAGCAACCTACACAATCATCGCCCCAGCGATAACTGGTGGATGAAGGTAAGTTTCCGTCCATTATAGGAGGAGAGCCGGAGATGAAGGTGAATATTTTTATCAGCGCCTGCGAACCGAGGGAAGGCGTATTGACGATCCAACGTGTAATTAATGAATTTTACATCCCTTGGAAGGGTTGAAGCAACCCCCAAGTCGCTACCACCTTCTTTTCCGTAAAAAATGAAGGGATATGTAAAGGAATAACGATCATGTGTCAAAAAACCTGTAAATCTTGGATAGTCGCTACCACCTTCTTTTCCGTGAAAAATGAAGGGATATGTAAAGGAATAACGATCATGTGTCAAAAAAACTGTAAATCCTGGATAGTCGCTACCACCTTCTTTTCCGTGAAAAATGAAGGGATATGTAAAGGAATAACGATCATGTGTCAAAAAACCTGTAAATCCTGGATAGCATGCTTTCTGGTGAGTGAGGGATGAAGAGAGGTTGGAGCTGAAAATGAATATTTGCCCGTGATTAGCGACCCCGAAAACGGGAGGATACGCATTTGAAAAAAAAAAATTTCCGCCCCTCGGGAGAGTTTAATCGACCCCCTAGGCCTGCTGTCTGGATTCCACTTCTCTATAAACCCCATCCATGTTATTTCACGTATAACCCGTCGATAAATCACTCCTCAGACCCGTTTATATATGAAAACATAAAGTAAACCCAATAAAACGGATGGTTTTTGGCCGTTTAAGTGTGTTGCGGCGGTCAAAAACTTCTCTCACTACTTCCATCGTGTTCAGCACCCTCGAAAACGGGGAAAGGTAATCTCGTCTTTGCACGAAATATTTAAAAAAGACTCGTCAAATAGTGCTTCATTACATAGACTATATTAGACCAGAGTCCTCATATGTCAGCTTCGGCCAACGGAACACGGCAGATCGCATTTTTTTTATCGTTTTATACGCCCTACTCTATAAATAGAAAAAAGTTTTAGCCTCGCTGCTTTGATAATTTTAGCCTCCAATTTGATACAACTTTGATTGATATTATTGGAACTTAGGCCAATGAAAAATGGCAGTTCTCGATTAATAAAGTGTCTAAGAATTTCATAATCTATAGAGTTTCCGTGCGATAAAGCTCGCTGTTTTGATAGTTGTTTTTGATAATGGGATGCCGTACTATAATTATGTAGGATTACTACCAGAACGCTGTAGACTAGACAAACACCTTTATAGATTGGAAGTGTAAATGGTATAGGGTATAATCTAGAGGACGAGAATGCCGAGCATATGTTAAGTCACTACCCTGCTTCCTCAATGAAAAGAGGATCCATACTATGTGACTTTTGGTCCAGTATGGCCAGTATATAGGTGGCACCTCGCTGGGCTTTCTTATCAAGTACATCACAAATGTTGGTTGGTTTAAGGAGTGGACCCACCCATGAGTGCACGCGAGTGCAAACTCACCAACTCACCATGCGATCCAAGTCAACGCTTTTTTTGATGACTTTAACAAAGAAATTCAAAAAATGTCTCCAATTGTAAAAAATAACAAGCCATGTTTTTCACTCGCAAGTAGAAAAACCTACCGCACTTTCGGGGACTGTAATATAAAAGGAGATAGGTCGGGGTGGGAGGAGAGTTTTCAATATATTGTTGTAGGATAAACCTAGGTTTTTGTTGCATCAAAAATATTTCAAGTAAAAATTATTTGATGTAGATTATTTTATTCAAATGTTCTCTTGAAGATTCTTGTCAGAGCACAGGAGCGGCTCCAGGAAATGTCTGAAACATTTTTTTGTAGAATTAGAAAGTAGTTCACATAAAAATTGCGTAGGATAGAAAAGCGTATCGAAAAACAAATTTCTCATCAGAATAAACAGAGGAAAATTGCTTTCAGGTTAAAAAAAAAATTAAACCTCGATTAATTAATTATTCATCGCTTAAAATATGTAGCAAGTAGCTGTAAGTCAGATTTAGGAAATTAAAAATAAGTTTAGGGCATAGGGTGATAAAAGCACTACCGAGGAGCATCTACCTGAGATAGATTTTTTTGTTAGACGTCATTTCGGAAGGAATATGTGTTACAATAATGCTTGCGGATAATAATTTCTATGAAAAAATCCGGTGTGGTCAGACATCCAATTTTATTTTTAATTGTATCTATAAATATATAGAAATTTAAGTTTATAAATAGGTACTTTCTAGGCATGAATGATAAATACCATTTCCAAATAAGTAATCTAATTTATGATTCATGGAAGTGTGGTTGACAGAACGCTCTGAAAATAACAAGATACACGTTTTTATATATCGCACATATAGTTGGAGAAGTAGAATCGCGCTTCATAACTAAATACTAGGGAATTTGATTTGAATGTGTGTTAGGAATGTTAACCACAACCATCCACATTTTTTATAAGATACATCTTATCAGATGATCGTAGTGCGTTGTGTGTAATTAACTAATTAATTTTGAATTATCTAAATATAACTACATAATTTACATAATAACAAATCAAGTAGATTGCTTATATAATAGGATAATTATAGTTCAAATCGCGGTTGTCTCATTTTTATCTTATTTTTCAATTTTATTATGACAATTATAAACGAACATGAGGTGAGAGATGGATCTATTTGAAGGATTTTCTGTTATAATAATGTTACACTTAAAAGTAAAATTGTCTGGATTCATATGGTTATTTGCTAAAATGCTAAAATATCTTGTAAGAAACCGCTGCCTAAGGAATCACCACTTCCACATCCAAATTATCGGTGGGGGTGACCGATTCTAACACAAAATTTGAGGTCTTTGATTGTTGAACACAAAGTAAATCACAATTTTATTCTTTTGTCCCCTTTAATAATGGGGTGGGGGTGGTTGTGTCGAAAAAAAATTGAGGCCTGTGCCTCTTGTACGCACGCTAAATTATAATTTTATTTTTTGTACCTCTTTAATAATAGGGTGGGGGTGTTAGTGGATGTAACTGATGTCAAAACAAATTTTGAGGCCTTTGGTTCTTGTACACACACTAAATTACAATTTTATTTATTTTACCCCCCGGGTTCGATTTTCTGTCGTGGCACTGGGATTTTTTCAAGTCGAAGATGAAATTAATCCCAGTATACTAGGATATTGGGTGTATGCCCCTTGCCTTTAAATGTGTAGACTCTTTTAGAGCCTCCGGGGATAAAGGGAGTCGTATTATCTGTAGTATTAACATCTGATTTCTCATCAGGAAAATTAGGCTGCATCTTGTCATTATCGGGAATAAATAGTAAAATGTACCTATATATTTTCAACACTAATACACTGCTTCGCTAGTGTGACTTCCTTTCAAGCTTAGAATATATTGTAATATGTTGCAACCCCTTAAAATTTAAGGTTATGTTGGTTACTAAAAAGTAGTAGTATTGCACCTACTCGAGAAACCTACCAGAAGTTAGTTCTGGTGACATCTGGAATTATCTAGAGAATGGTGGCGTCATCACAGAAAAATCGAGATCTGTCATTTTTAGGTATAAAAGACCGACCGCATTCTCAACGAGTAGTTGAGAAAGTTCAGAAAGTATAGAAAGTGAGGTTAAGAGTTCAAAGATAAACAAAGTAATAAACATTGTGATTTTAGTCAGTAAAGTGTATTTAAATTAATAATAGTATTGTGAAGTATCCAGTAAATATTTAATAAAGTGTGTTAGTGGACATCTCTTGTTATAATTTTTGGAACCCACGGAATTTGCAAGGGGTAGTTTCCTAAGGGTGGAAACACGTCACATTTGGTGTCAGAAAGAGGAATTTTATGACAAGAGGAGCTCTGAAGTTGTGTTGGAGTGTTCGAGAAGTATTCTCTAATTTACTGGACATTGTTCGAGGGTTATTTTCGAACAGGAAAATAGTGTTTAAGTGCATTTTTGAGACATTCTAGAACTTTTCTATTTGGACATTAGTGGAGATTATTAAATTCTCTGAACTGGATAGTGACAAAAGACTCTGGATAAGACTTTTTCGTGCTATTTCGAGATTTGTCTAGGAAGTTCCATTACCGATATTGACGTGACAGTTAAATTTATTTTATTTTAATTTCATCGTATGCCCGTAACAACAAGAAGTATGGCATCCGATAAACAAATACAGGACTTATTCGAACAATTCCAAAAAATGATGGCACAGCAGCGCCAGGAGGAGGAAAAACGGCGTCAAGAAGAAAAAGTCGAACAAGAAAAGCGACGTCAGGAAGAAAAAGAAGAACAAGTAAAACTACGTCAAGAAGAAAGGAACGAATTAAAGAAAATGATGGAAGATCAGGAAATAAGACGTCAGAAAGAAAAAGAGGATGAAGAAACAAGACGTCAGAAAGAAAAAGAGGATGAAGAAACAAGACGCCAAGAAGAAAAAGCCGAATTGAGAGAAATTATGGAAGACCTGAAGATACGACAGCAAGAGGAGAAAGAAGAACAAGAAAAACGCCAGGAAGAATTAAGGAAAATTCTGAATGAACAAATGAAAATACAACAGGACGCTATCATTTCCACTACTGAGGAACTAAAGAAAGAAATCAAAGATGATATGGGTAGCGTAAAGTCTGAAGTCAAGACGGAAGTCAGTCATGTAAAAGAGGAAGTGAGTGACATCAGAGGAAAAATGAGCGAGTTCGAAGGAGAAGTGGAGCGACTTAAACGACAATTAAGAGAGAAAGGAGGCCAGCTAGTAACATCATCGGGTCCTCGATTAAAACCTCCCTCCTTTGACGGCCAAAGCTCATGGACGACGTACAAGAGACAATTCGAGGCAGCAGCATCGGCGAATAACTGGGATAACGAGGAAAAGGCTATGGCATTAGTTCTGGCGTTAAGGGGCCAGGCCTCAGAATTACTTCAGACTATCCCAGTGGAGAAACAAAGGGACTTCAAAGTCTTGGAAGCTGCATTGGACTTGAGGTATGGCGATCAACACCTTGCCCAATTATACCAGGCTCAGCTGAAATCCCGGATGCAAAAAGCTGGGGAAAGTTTACAAGAATTTGAAGCTGCGATAGAGAGACTGGCGCACCTGGCGTATCCAAGTGCACCTAAAGAATTCCAGGAACAATTAGCCGTGGGGGCCTTTTTAGATGGTATAAGGGACGAAGAGGTCAGGCGAGTTTTGAGGCTGACAAGACACCAAAGTAGTAGCGAAGCTTTGGTGCGTGCACTTGAAGTAGAAGCCGCCTACAGAGATACTCCAAGGTCGAGAGTGCGAGCTGTGACTCTCGAAGAATCGCAACCAGAAATGAACCAGAACCCTATGTTGACGGAGATGCAGAAAATGTTTACCAAATTATTGAACAAAGTGGATGATCTTAGGGAGCAGAGAAAACAACAAAATAAAGGAAAGCCGAGTGGAGGTATTAAATGTTACAACTGCGGCAAGGTAGGACACATGAAGCGAGACTGTCGACAGCAGAATTCGGAGAGTCGAGTAACTGCTGTGAATGTTGAAGAGAAGCAGGAAAACAGTACCAGGGGGGTTGTTCTGGCTAGGGAATGCAGTGCCCCCAGAGAAATTAAGATTTCCCAGCTTCGAAGAATCGCAAGCAGTCTGTTGTTGCATGGATATGTGAACGGAAGAAAATGTTTGTTTACCATCGACACAGGTACTACGTCATCAATAGTACGGCCAGGATTTATATCGGGCATAAAGATTACCAAGAGGCAAAATGAAGAAGTGATCGTCCGGACAGCTACGGGGGACAGGGCTACGGTTCATGGAGAAGTAGACCTGGGTTTGCAGATTGGGCATTTGAGGTTCGACCACAGGGTCATCGTGGCTGACATTACGGATGACTTCATTTTGGGACTGGACATTATGGAACAGTATGGATTTATTGTTGACGTAGGGAAGCGAATGTTAAGGATTGGGAACGAACAATTTAGTTTGTCAAAAGTGAACGACCAATGCGAGAAAACCAGGCTGTTGACAAAGCAGGCAGTCAAAACTCCTGCATTATACAGAAAAACAGACAAGGAAGATTGCAAGGTGAGAAAATTGCCGAACATGGTTGAAGTGAACACCGTCAAGGTCGATCTTCCAGACAGTTGGTCAAAGAAAATTCTGAGGCAAGAGCAATTGCGCGATGTAGAAATCGGACCCATGTTGAGAGCAAAAGAAGAGGGAACGCGTCCAGCATGGAAGGATGTTTCCGACAAAGAAGTGGGGCTGAAGGCTTTATGGTCACAATGGGATTCACTTACGGTCGTAGATGGGCTTTTGAGGAGAGCATGGGAAAGCCCAGATGGGAAGCAGGTTGCCATGCGTCTAGTGATTCCCAGGTGTCGTGTACCAGAAGTACTCCAGGAAGCACATAATAAAACGTCCAGCAGACACTTCGGCATAAACAAGACATTGAGTAGAGCACGGGAACAATTCTATTGGGTTAATAGTCGCCAGGATGTGGAGGCCTGGTGTCGCAAGTGTAAGAATTGTGCTGCCCGTGGGGAACCATTTTCCATGAGCAACTACAGAAATGGAAGTCGAGAACAGCCAAAGAATGATCGAGAGCAGATGAACAGAACTAGTAACCGCTTGAAGGCTCGTTATGATCAGAATGCCAGTACAGGGGGATTCAAGGTGGGGGATCTGGTTTGGCTGTACAACCCACAGCGGAAGGAATGGAGATCCCCGAAATTTCAACCTCCTTGGGATGGACCGTATACTGTTATTACCCGAATTAATGATGTCGTCTATCGTATTCAACGAAACAAAAAGTCCAAGATGAAGATCGTACACTTGGATAGACTGGCGAAGTATGTGAAAGAGGCTGAATTGCCTGACCGGGACGTTCAGGCTTAAGGAGGGGGCAGTGTAATATGTTGCAACCCCTTAAAATTTAAGGTTATGTTGGTTACTAAAAAGTAGTAGTATTGCACCTACTCGAGAAACCTACCAGAAGTTAGTTCTGGTGACATCTGGAATTATCTAGAGAATGGTGGCGTCATCACAGAAAAATCGAGATCTGTCATTTTTAGGTATAAAAGACCGACCGCATTCTCAGCGAGTAGTTGAGAAAGTTCAGAAAGTGTAGAAAGTGAGGTTAAGAGTTCAAAGATAAACAAAGTAATAAACATTGTGATTTTAGTCAGTAAAGTGTATTTAAATTAATAATAGTATTGTGATCCAGTAAATATTTAATAAAGTGTGTTAGTGGACATCTCTTGTTATAATTTTTGGAACCCACGGAATTTGCAAGGGGTAGTTTCCTAAGGGTGGAAACACGTTACAATATTGAGAAATAACTTGCAAGATCTTCATTTTTGAAATCTTCATGATCCAAAACGTGAGAAGTCGAAGAAATCTCGGAGAATGATTTTTCACGATTACACACTTCCCTTCGGTAAGCGAGAAATCTAAAACAAATGATAAAAAATAAAAAAATTATGAATTATTCAAAAGCTCCTCGCAGCATATTCACCACCTTGTACAATAATGACTTAAAATGAATTTACAGTTACCATACTACGGGAGCCCACCCTAAGTGCCCGTGCACCCCCCCCCGATCCTTTAGGACAATGTTTTTCATAAAGATTAAAGCCTAAGGAACAATTTAAGACATGTCCTAAAAAAAAAAAATTGGCTGCAGTTTCAAAATGGCGTCCGTTAAATAAAAAAAATTTGCAAATATCGTTTTTGTCATTTAACACAAAAACTAAAAAAGATGGAGAAAAACTTTCTGTACAAAAAATAAAGTGCATAAAATTTTCTACAATTTTATTCCTATACAATATTTGCATTGGAGTTACCATTTCCCAGATAAATGATTCAGCTCTTAAGATAAAATATAAGATTCAGTATAAAACATAACACTACGGAAGCCCACCTTAACTGTCCGTGCACCCCCCCGATCCTTGGGGACAATATTTTTCATAAAGATTAAAGCCTAAGGAACAATTTAAGACATGTCCTAAAAAAAAATCAGCTGGCTGTACTTTCAAAATGGCGTCCGTTTAAAAAAAAATGCAAATATTGTTTTTGTCATTTAACACAAAAACTAAAAAAGATGGAGAAAAACTTTCTGCACAAAAAACAAAGTGCATGAAATTTTCTACAATTTTGTTCCTATACAATATTTGGATAGGAGTTACCGTTTTCCAGATATCATTGTTACCGTTTTCGAGATAAATGTCTGCAAATTATAATATTATTATTATTATTTATACGCCTGACAATAATTGTCACAGTTATTTCTTTTAAATGATTTACCGATATATGAATTTCCATGTTTTCTTAATTTTGGACTCATTTATCTGGAAAATGGTAACTCCTATCAAAATATTGTATAGGTACAAAATTGTAGAAAATTTTATGCACGTTGTTTTTTGTGAAGAAAGTTTTTGTCCATCTTGTTTAGTTTTTGTGTTAAATGACAAAAACCACATTGGCAACAGTTTTTTTTAACATATAGCCGCCATTTTGAAAGTACAGCCAGTTTTTTTTTTTCTAGAATATGTCTTAAATTGTTCCTTAGGCTTCAATCTTTATGAAAAACATTGTCCCCAAGGATCGGGCGGGGGGTGCACGTACAGCTAGGGAGGGCTCCCCGACTACCACCACTTAAAACCATTCCAGGAAGCAAAATTCATGCGAATGACCGAATTCGTAATATATTTTCTGTTAAGTGTTAATGTCTTCGTCATTCATTGCGAAATTCTTTGGTAAACTGTAATAATTTTAAATTACTTCCACATCCAGTGGAAGTATAGTAACGACAAAAAAATTTTTAAAAATTTTTATTGTTCAAATAGGCTTAGAATGTCATGAAACGTCGAGATTTCAAGTTTGAGCGAAAAAAAAAAAATTCTGTCTGTCGGTCTGTCGGTCTGTAACTTTTTTTTGTGCGCACGTTTACTCTGGAACCGTTTGAGATATTGACTTGAAATTTGGTACACATATGTACTTTAACGAGATCTAGAACTAGATTATATTTTCATCTTGTTCCGTCGAAGGGTTGGGGGGTAAATTGGGGTAAATTTGGGAAAAATACGTA
The DNA here is from genome assembly GCA_936432065.2 of Rutpela maculata. Taxonomy (NCBI): domain Eukaryota; kingdom Metazoa; phylum Arthropoda; class Insecta; order Coleoptera; family Cerambycidae; genus Rutpela; species Rutpela maculata. The sequence goes on along the minus strand of OW386285.2, from coordinate 93,300,594 downwards.
AATCAAGCAGGTAAGAGTCCATAAAATTGGTATTTATTATATACAAGAGAAGCTAAGGTCTCAAAAAAAATTTTGGCATTGGCCATCCCCATTACCACCCCCACCCCATTATTAAAGGGGATGAAAAAAAAATGTGATTTAGTGTGTGTACAAGAACCAGAAACCTCAAAATATTTTTTTTACTTTATCCACCCCTCCTCTCCCACCCCCTGTCACCACCCCCACCCCACTACCGATGTGGGGTATCGTTTTATGGGTTTTTGGGGTAGAGGATTTCAAATATTATATTATTAAAGTTCCATAAACAATTATTTCCAGATACAAAATTTTTTCGTTATGTGACTTGGATAGAAAATCCGGATGTGGAAGTAGTGATTCCTTGGGCAGCGGTTTTTTATTTGGTTAACAGAAAGGTTTTATTTTAACTTATATGTGTGTGTGTCTCCAAAAAGGGTACTTGTATATCACACAATATTTTCTTTCTTTAGCACCATATATTCTACTCTTCTATAGGGTAATTCCAGCGTCGCCGTAGCTAGAAAGAGTAATGTTAAAAAAGGGGCATTTTTGACCCATCCGTGGTAAAGTGTGGAAGCCATATTTTTTTTACTAATTTTGGGGTGCTGAAAACGAATCCTTCATCAGTTCTGGCGAAAAATCTCCGGAACACATTAAAAACCCACCATTATTAGGGGGTGACATTGGAATTTTGCACGAAATTCTTTTAAAATACTAAGTTAAGATAATAGTCCGGGAGGCAGCAACATTTTTGACTAGTAGCATTAGTAATCGTGAAATATAATTTAATCATGAGCTTAGGTATGGTACAAAGTAAAACCGGGGTCAGCTACGCGGATCGCGTCGGGTTTGATAGTGGGCGGGCGCGGGAGTTCATAATAAAAGTTCAAAATGAAGTGGCATTAGTAATCGTGAAACTTATATGTATACATTATTTAGAATTACTTAGGCACATTTAAAGTTGTCAGTCGCTATTCTGAGAGTGGGGCCGTCGTCAGCTGCGAGATAAGTTGCACGTAAAAGCTTGATTATTAAGTGGCATTAGTAGTACTGAAATTCTTATAAGTGATAACTAACACCATGAGACACTTAAAAATGAACGTCAGCTATGCTCTCGAAGCGGCATCTTTGATGGTCCAGCTGACGGGTTTTCCATCACTGTAGCGTTGGCTGACGTTCAATTTCATGTTTATCAGTGTGTTAAATATAACGTACATTAATTTCAGCAGTACTAAAGTCAATTTACATGAAATAATACCAATAAATTGACGACATGCAGAATAAACTTCATCAACATTACAAGTTGTTTTTTTTTGTCAACGATTTTTCATTTAAGTATATTTCAAATGAAAAAGTTTTATTCATTCACAGTACAGGAATAATATGAAAATTCTTATTCATCTTCAGAACTCTTGCTTTGTCCCTTGGAACTGTTATCACTTTCGTCTTCTGAACTCTTGTCACTGGAACTTTCAATGGGTTCATTCTCGTGTAAGCTTTCCTCATTTTCTGTGAAATTATAAAAACTAGTTATATATTATTGTACCTAACGTTATCATTCATGAATATAAAAATACTCAAGTAAAATACCTGTAAAATCTTCGTTGGACACTGTTATGCTATCTAATGTTGATGGTAATTGTTCACCTTCGAACCATTTGAATGTCAAGTGTCCATCTTCTTCTTTCCATCCGCATTCAGTTGGTGAAAGGAGAGATGAACTGTTTTATGAGCACGAGTTCATAACTCTAACTATATTTAGTCCTTAAATAATGTTGATAGAGCTCTGTTGTACATGGCGGTAGCATGGAACCTTCGAAATTACGTTTCAATTTCAGAAGATCATCGTTTTTGCCTACTTTATACGTCTGAAAAAAGATTCCCATTCTAACAAACAAAAATTATTTAAATAACTAAATCATTTTTTACTATAAAAATCAAGCAACATTTTTTAAAAGGGATATTGATACCCTACACCCTCTCCTTAGAGTGGAGAGAAATACCAAGTAATCTGAATTGGCCAAGCCACCTTAATGTGATAAAATATCATCCAACTAGATTTTTTTTTGTAATTAAAACCGATCAATATCCCTGAGAAGGTGAGACCCACTCCTTTTTGGGGTGAGGAGGCGTACTCAGGAGTAATCAGATAATTATATTCTGATAACAACCACTCAATGAGGTGTTCTGGTTTTTTTAAAAAATATGTAAATAACTATATAGTAATTATAGTAGCTTACAACTTTCTTAAGGGTTGTGAATAAATGACGAGGAGGGTTGAAGGGGTGAATTTGATTTTTTTTTATTCTTTTTCTACTTAGTTGTCGAAACTTAGTATTTTAAGAGAATTTCCTGCAAAATTCCAATGTCACCCCCAAATAAGGGTGGTTTTTTAATACTCTTGTTGTATACACCTTGAGTTTTCAGCTTTTTCCTGTCTTGTATTTCAGTTTTTGCAGTTGTTCAAGGTTGATTCACATTTCTGCATATACCGATCTGCATTTCCGTTACTGCTTTTATGATATCTTCTTTTCATTTTATTGGTTGACTTCAGTTATATTCCCCTACTAATTTATTTTGAAAAACTGAGTCATTTATTATGATGGGCCAACATTTTTGTATTTACCTTCAATATGTTTTCAGATTTAACATTGCACATGAACCACAGTCAGCACTAGGTAAGATTTTACAGAATTTTATTGAAGATCTTCATCTATTTTCTATCAGCTAGTTTCATTCACTCTGCTATTTTATCGAGGCCTTCATTAACGTTTGCTGCTACGCATTCTTACAGCGTTTTTCACCAGATACAGACATAACACCGTTACTCTGATGCTAATATTCACCATCGAAAAAAACGTCGCAACCGAATAAAACACAAATAAAACTACTCATGAAAAAATTGTAAAAGAGGCATCTTACATGTAAGAGTTAAGGGACCAAACCACGCTTTTATCTCCTGTCTCAATTTTAACTTTCATCATCTCAAGATCTTAACTGTTATCACAAGATCTTAATTTTTGTCCGAAAATCTTGACGTTTACCTCAATTCTCAATATTTTATCCTAAGATATTAACTTTTTGCGCAAGATCTTATCTTTCACTTCAAGATGTTGACTCTTATCCTAAGATCTTGAATTTCACCGCAACCTAAAATTATTGTACCTTACAATGATTATTACATAAACAGTAATAATTTAATGTGGCCAGGATCTTGAGCTAAAAGCTACTAATGAGGAAAATAGCGCCTTACACCCCAAAGAGGAAACACGAAGCAGCTACGGACACGTGTTTCGGAATTATTGTTCCTCATCAGCGTAGCGTAGCAACAAAAAGGATCTGGAGGAACAATAATTCCGAAACACGTGTCCGTAGCTGCTTTGAGTTTCCTCTTTGGGGTGTAAGGCGCTATTATTCTCATTATTTGTTTTTGACCCTACTAATTCCTTCCTATTCTATTTGACTCGCCAGGTTGAAACTGGGCAGTCCACTTAGAGCTCTGTGTGCCGACTGTCAGTTAAGGTCTTAAATAGGCTGATCTAGATATGAATGCACAGATAAGAGTACTGTGCACTGTGCTTTCAACCTTCAATTATTGTTCCTATCTGTCCTCTCCAGATCCTTTTTGTTGCTACGCTACGCTGATGAGAAACAATAATTCTGAAACACGTGTCCGTAGCTGCTTCGTGTTTCCTCTTTGGGGTGTATGGCGCTATTCTCCTCACTATTTGTTTTTGACCCTACTAATTCCTTCCTATTCTAAAAGCTAATATTTGGAATAATTTTATGTTCCGTGGGATAAAATTTAGTATCTTGGAATAAAAGTCAAGTTCAGGATCCGCCAAAAAGTGTGCACCATATGGGAAACTTTGTTGTTATTGACTTTCTGAAAAAAATCATTTTTGATAAAAGTTAGCGCATATTCTCAAACGAAAAAGGAGCTGCACAAATGTGTGTTAGTCCTGGCGCTTAGGTCGGAAAATAAATTTTTTTGAAATTATCTCAAGAGCAAATTACCTTTATTTTTGAAGATATCGAAAAATGTTATTTAAAGAAGTTATTTATAATGCGAAGAAATATCCAGACATTAAATTTGGTTGTTCTATTTCAAGAATAAAATTTACCATTTTTTGCGCATAATTCCTGAACTATATTTTTAAATATTTTTCTGTTATTAATAATTCTTTCTACTTAATAGTTTCAGCCTAAGTAATTGATTCAAAACCACTTTGAAGAACTTTTAGCAGTACTTTTTTGACCAAATAAATATTTTGGGAAAATAATACTGAATTTCTTGGAGCGTTGTTCTCTCTTTTTCCAGTGTTAACTTTTTCGAAATGTTCTAATACAAATCAGTCAAAAATAGTTTCATTTAGCGATTTGTATTAAGAAATTTCGAAAATATTAACATTAGAAAAAAAGAGAACAACTATGCACCAAGAATTTCAACATTTTTTCCCAGAACATTTATTTGATGAAAGAAATAGTGCCAAAAGTTACTCACAGTGGATTTTAATCCATTATTTAAGCTGAAACTATTAACTGGACAATTATTTATAACAGAAAAATGTTTAAAAATATGGTTCGGGAATTATGGAAAATTTTTATTTTTAAAATAGAACAACCTAAATTAAAATCTGGATATTAATTTGCATTATAAACAGCTTCTTTAAATAGCATTTTTGGATATCTTCAAAATAAAGGTAGTTTACTCTTGAGACAATTTCAAAGAAATTAATTTTCAGACCTAAGCGCCAGGACTAACACACATTTGTGCAGCTCCTTTTTCGTTTAAGAACATGCACTAACTTTTATCACAAGAAAGTCAATAACAACAGAGTTTCCCATATGGTGCCGACTTTTTGGCGGACACTGTATATGAGACAAAATCTTGAGATAAAAGTCAAGATTCAGATGGGAAATAAACCTGACCTTTACCACCTCAGGTCTTCGGTAGGTAAGTGCATTTTTCGCTGTCCGCTTCCAACTAATAAGAAATGGGTAATAACTGAAAGGATAGTTTTTATGAAAAACTAAATTCGCAATATTTTTTAACATGCTTTTATCTAACTATTAGACCAGGAGCCCGCCGACCACTAATTGGATGTCATAGGTTTACATACTCCCAAAATGTGTAAATTATTGTTAATTTGGGGCAGTAGAGCACCTTTTTTTGGGGGCAGGGGCATACGGCAGACCCCAAAGGTGTAAGAAATAGGTTTACGCTTGGGGGTTGGAGGAATTTCTTAATTTACCCCCAAAAATCATGAATCCAGACTCCCATTCATTTTTGGCGGTACAAGGAAGCGCTACGCTCGCCCAAATTTGAAAAAAAGTCAGATAAAAAAAATGATAAGTTTATGAATGACTTTTTTTTTTTTTTTTTTTTCTCTATTCTTATTGGGATGCTCTGCCACATGTATTCTTGATAGAACTTTCACATATATAGAAAATAATAATCATGTACGACAAAAACCTGAACAACGGTACACGACGTTAATTCCTTATGTACACGGATTATCTGAAAAGCTACGCCGTATAGGCAATAGATTTGATATTAGGACGATATTTCAAACGGGCAATACATTGAGATCTATTTTAACAAAAACAAAACCGCTAAATCATGAGCAAAATTCAAAAAACTGCATTTATAGTATTCCGTGTGAGTGTAATAAACATTATGTGGGTGAGTCATCTAGACCATTCAGTGTTAGATTGGGTGAGCACAAGGGTTACATTAGAAAAAATGATATTCAGAAATCGAAGATTTGCGAACACGCTTGGGAGAACGGACATAGAATAAACTGGGACTCGGCAAAAATTTTAACAAAAGAGACAGATAGCAAGAAAAGAAAAATTAAAGAAGCGGCTATAATACTATTGAATGAGGATAAATGCGTGTCCAATTGTTCTGTAGATGTTTGCACAACCTGGCTGCCGATGTTAAAAGAAGAACTTAACAAACTCAACATTGTTTAAAATAAAACTATCAATTAGACATATCAACAGTTCTGTGTAAGCAGTAAGTATCTATGGATACTGAACATAACAAATATATTCTTAAAGCTGTGTATTTAATATACACAGCCCACAAACATTATAATACGCTTTGAGAAAGGAAACAGATTCGTTTTCCGAAACGTCAGCAAAATACGTCATTTTTATATTTTTGTTCTTATTCATTATTTGTCAAAACCACCCTCTAACTGATCCTTTGACGTAAAAGTCACAGGCGTAGAGGTTATTTTCCAGTAAAATACTGGTTAATTGTATTATTTTGTAGATTTCAGACATTGTTTAGAAGAATACATGTGGCAGAGCATCCCAATAAGAATAGAGAAAAATTAAGAAAATGCCACAACCAACGTTTAGACAATATTTATGAATGACAATCAGGAACCTGGTAAGTATGAACCTCCTGAGTGCTAAAAGACATTCGCCATCTTTGAAAAGTGGTGCGAACGTCTTCCCTTTCACGATAATTGACGGCGTATCGCCTCTTTCTACCGCATGTACTAGTTACCCTTGTAATTCGATAAGTATCATAAATTTACGACTGTCAATCAGAAACTTGGTAATTATGAACCTCCTGAGAGCGAAAAATACATTCGCTATCTTTAAAAAGTGGCGCGAAGGTCTTGTCTTTTACGATAATTGATGGAGTATTATCGGAGCTTCCTACCGCATATATTGGTTACCCGTGTAATTCGATGAATATTATAAATTTACGACTGGCAATCAGATACTTGGTAAGTATGAACCTCCTCATGGCAAAAATACGTGCGCGATCTTTGACAAGTGGTACAAGGGCCAGCTAGAGGGGGTTGAAACGTCTAAGCGTCTGGTTTCACTATAATATTTATTTTCATTCTAATAAAGTTTGTTATTTTTCTGATTAGTTTCTCTTCTAGTTTTAATTATTCTCTCTTTAATCACTCTCTCGTACATGTGACCACACAAACACGCACGCGCGCAGCGCGCGTTTACAAGTTTCTGATTGAATTACACGGATGACCAGTACATACGGTAGGAAGCTACGATACGGCGTCAATTATTATCGTAAAAGGAAAGACCTTCGCACCACTTTTCAAAGATGGCGAATATATTTTCGCTCCCAGGAGGTTCATAATTACCAAGTTTATGATTGTCAGTCGTAAATTTGTGATACTCATCGAATCACAAGGGTAACTAGTACATGCGGTAGGAACAGCCGATACGCCGTGAATTATTGTGAATGGCAAGACGATCGCACCACTTTTCAAAGATGGCGAATGTCTTTATGCAGTCTTTGTGCAGGAGGTTCATACTCACCAGGTTGCTGATTGCCATTCATAAACTTATCATTTTTTTTTATCTGACATTTCTTCAAATTTGGGCAAGCGTAGCGCTTCCTTGAACAGCCCAAAATGAATGGGAGTCTGGATTCATGATTTTTGGAGGTAAATTAAGAAATCCTCCAACCCCCGTGCGTAAACCTATAACTTATTGTGAATTATTTTTTACTTTTACAAGTCATATTTTGTATACCTTTGGGGGCCTGCCTACGCCCCTGCCCCCAAAAAAGGGCTGGCATGGTCATTTCTGTGCTCTACTGCCCCAAATTAACAACAATTCACATATTTTGGGAGTAAACCTATGGCACCCAATTAGTGGTCGGCGGGCTCTTGGTCCATATAATCTATGTTATAAGGTCTAAGGAACTGAATTTCACCCATTTCTAATTGTTGTATCATCATGAAATTTGGCAATTATGTGTAGCTCTGATGACAATATAATATAGTATACGTTGTAATATGTTCAAAATGGTCTCTGCCCCAAGATGGCGGATTATCAATTACCGTCGGATATTACTGAAAATCGGTATCTGTATGTTATAGAAGTTGCAGATTACAATTATCCGGTCCAGTATTATAATATGTTCAAAATGGCCGCCGCCCCAAGATGGTGAATTATCATTTTCTTTACATCTCCCCAAAACAAATATGTGATCAAAACTTAACAATTCAAAATGGCGGCGTCATCATGGCGGATAGGTTTGCAGATTACAATTATCCGGTCCAAATTTAACAAATTGTTTGTTTTTTTCGAAAGTGCCAAAATGATCTCCTTAAATATAAGACTAAAAAGTAAAAAATAAAATAATAGTTTAACAAACTAAAAAAACACGATTTTATAAATACTGCACTAAAAAGCAAAAAATAATCATCGAACTTGTTCCCTCTGTCTACCCCGTAAGGGCCTTAGTGTAAGCCGTGTTTGTAATTAAGTATAATGTTTGAGTATAAAAGCGTGTGGATCTTTTCATTTAATCTAATGATGTTTCAGTGGCGCAGCCAGAAAATTCATCTGGGGGGGCCAATAGGACCGGCCTCCCCAGAGGATGAGGAAAATTTTTCAGAAAATGGTTGAAAACGGATGTGTATGTGGATTCCTCTATTAGATAATATTGGCATTAATTACAAAATATTTATTTCAAGGGATAATTTAGATACTGCTTCTTTATTTTTTTGGCTCATGGAAGACGGCTTGGGGGGGCCCGGGCCCCATGGCTCCCCCCCTGGCTGCGCCCATGTGATGTTTTTAGCGTTTTAGTTATTGAACTTGTTCGAGATAGCGTTCGAAAAGCGCTCCATGCTTTTATACTCAAATATTATACTTAATTACAAACACGACTTACACTAGGCCCTTACGGGGTAGACAGAGAGAACAGATTCGATGATTATTTTTTGCTTTTTATTGCAGTATTTATAAAAGCATGTTTTTTAGTTTTTTAAACTATTAATTTCTATTTATCATAGGACGAAGCATTTGGGAGATATAAGGTAGAAATCAGCACCAAGTTCCTGTTAGGGATGGTTTATCACTTGAAAACCCGTACTGGTAGGAATTCATTCATCAAATACTTATTCCTACGCTTATCGAGAATATGTTCCCAAACTTTTTTTAAATTGCTTTTTGTAAATTTCTTCTTCTATTTTCCCTAATTTGCCAATGCAATGTAATGTCCTAATATAGAATCTACTAACAATTTTGATGATTCATTAATTATGTGTTCGTTATTAGAATTTATGGGCTTACAATCCGAGCGTAAATGAAATGAACCAATAAATTTAAATATTAGTAATTTTATTTTTCAGTATCAGTTTGGTACTGTTCTAATAATCGATGACAAAACGACTAGTTAGAATTAAGTCGCCAATGATTAAAGTTTTTATGACATTTAAAACCAAAAACATATTATTCATAAAATGGTAGTCTGAACCTGTATTTATTATTACATTACATTAAAAGAGCTGGAGTGACATAAATAAGTTTATTAAATATTTAACGAACAATAAGTAACTTGATAACCTCGCTCATTTCTCGTAGAAGATTTATAAAATTAATTTTTTTTCTATAATGATCCTTGTATGCAAGTCCTCTATAATAAGGCTTGATTGAACTCATCCTCTACATTATGGACTTGTTATAATCTAAAATCCGGCATAAGAAGTTAATACCCTCATCTGTTATTCAGACAAAAAATAGTTTATATAAAAGATAACATGTAGGCTAATAGATCGCGACTAGGTTGCCTAGCCATATCTTGAAAAAAATTAATTAAATTTTTTGTTGTCAGACGAAATCGTATATAGCAGCGAAACCATTAATCCTACAGGAATTATTCAAGGAAGCAAATCCATCATCATTTTATAATCTTTCTAATAGATCCCTACCAGTTTTTCCTAGAACCAACGTTTATCTAGATATTCGCAAGAGATGAGAAAAAAACACGTTTCCTTGGACAATCTAAATTTCCAGTTGTATCGTTCCAAGCGTCGTTATTTTTTGTCGTAGGGCAAAATATTAAAGATAGCGCGACTGTTGTAACGGGTTTTGAAGTAAAATTCTACACGTCTGTACTCTTTGCGAATTTGCGTTAACAAAGGCTTTTTTTAAACATATCTGACGAGATCGGGACAGGTGCAGGTCGATTTAGAATTAAATTCTACGTCTGTTTGGTTATCTTTCGTTCTTGTATTATATATGGTTGATTAGTTATTAACAGGGGAAGGTCGACTATCTCTTTTTTTGGGACAGAAAGAGGTGGGCGAAAGACACTCTTCTAACACAAAATCGCGATCGAGAAACGTCAAATGAAAAATGCCACAAATGTCAATTTTGATTCTTTCGTGTCGGGCCGAATTTTCGAATTTCAGCGTGCGATTTACGATGCAGATCAACTACAAGTCTTCCTCTTTCCGTATCGACATGGTACGGGCGTCGCGGTATCGTATTTTTGAAAATATGAGTATATTCAGATGTCGGGTTTTCGACGAAAATTTCCATTCAGATGGCGCATCTCTGAAAACGGTTTTTCGTCCGTAACTCGGAATCCGTGAGAGATAGTTCAAAAATAAAAACTCACAAAGGAAAACTACATAATGTGAGGAACGTTTTGCTGCCTTCCAAATTTTACTGTGACTCAGAGTTTGGGCCTTGCGAGCCTTTTAAGATGGCGGTGTCTTGCGCTTTTTTGCTCAAAAATCCCATAAGTCCTAAACTGTGGCTCCTACGGCAAAAAACTACGACCTAACGAATTTGTAAAGAATTTAATAACCCACAAGTCTTTTGTTTATTTTTTGCCCTACGACAAAAAAGAAGGACGCTAGGAGCGATACAATTGGAAAACGTTTTCCAAGGAAACGTGTTTTTTTTCTCATCACTTGCGAATATCTAGATACACGTTGGTTCTAGGAAAAAACTGGTAGGAATGTATTAAAAAGATTATAAAATGATGATGAATTTGCCTCGTTGAAAAATTCCTGTAGGATTAATGGTTTCGCTGCTATATACGTTTAAAGACAAAATTTCGATTTCGCCTGACAAAAAAAGCAAAAATTAATTAATTCTTTTCAAATTAAATGTCATGGGGTCAAGATATAACTAGGCAACCTAGTCGCGATCTACTAGCTTACATGTTATCTTTCATAAAAACTATTTCTTATATGAATAACAGATGAGGGTATTAACTTCTCATGCCGGATCTTGTACTATTACATACCTAGCTGCTGTAAGAAATTGAATCGTCTTCAAAAAAAGGTCATATAAAATTTCACTTAATCAACAGATTAACTGGACCGTATCATCATAGAGACTAGCTGAACTTTCAAGAATTCCAAGCGGCACATGTAACAGAGCGACGTTGATTTGATAAGCTTCTGTAAAACTTATATCGAATTACATGCCATCTAAATTCAAACTCTAATGCGATTCATTGAACGCACTGATCACGGGCATCTTCCCTTTACAGATTCAGTATAGTATCGAATTGTGTACTTCACATCAGAACCACAGAAAAGAGAATACCAGCAGCGATACTTAGGCTTCCCGCCAAAATTCTATAGACGCTATTTTGTTTTTAGTACATCGTCAGTTCATTTATTGTTTTAATCTAACATTCTGTGACATAAAATCCAAATAAGTTTTACCAAGTATTAGGACTATTGTGCTATGCAGAGGTAACAAATCATAGGGGGAAATGCTGATTGTTGTATTAACTAAGCGATATGACTAGTAAACGAGGTGGAACCATTTGTGTTGTTCGGGAATGTTCAAGCAGAACGACAGGAAAGGCATTTTCTTATTTAGGTTTCCTAGAATTTGTGAACCTTTCTTCTTTTAAGGTCCGAATTGTGGTTGACAGCATGCGATCATGAGGATTTAGCAAGAAAAAGTTCTGCCGAACTTTACAACAATTTTAAATTGAGTGCAGTGTGCACATCATTTTGAGACAAAAATGTTGAGAAAGAAGTACCAAAATAGATTGCTACGAAAGAAAACTACCAATTATTTTTCCCCAACTGGGCAGTTTAAAGTTAAAATGAAAAATCTTAATATTTTCCCAGGACAACTTCCCAGTAAGAAATTAAAGATGTTCCCAGGTAAGACATATTGTATTGATTTCAATACATTTTCTGATTTTATCTTAAAAACACATTCGAGGAAGTGTGTAAGCTGGATCGCCCACTTTTTAATCAACTTCATAAAAGTTATAAAAGGAGGAAGTTCTCAATTCGACACGTATGTATGTTTCTCTTTGGCTTATTGAAACACTCATTGTTGGTTTTGAAAAAATTATCCTGGTTTTGGTAATGAATAAAATTATTTCAACCAAATCACAAATACGGCGGCGAATGACTAGCTGATCTTGTGCGTAGTTGGGTTCGTGGATCCAGTTTTTATATGAGTTTGAGAGTGGACCAATAGTTTCACAGTTTGTTTCGTGATTAAAAAAGGTAGTAAAAATATAGATCTTAATAAAAAGGCCATCCTCAGTAAAATTGATAATAAGCTATCCTCCTTAATCACATAACCGACTGCTGTGGAAATGTCTGATAATAAGACATACACAAACAAATTAATTAAAAAGATGTAAATTTTAAGATAAAATGTATCATTTATTAAACATCAAATTGTGAAATTCAGTAAATTTCAAGAAAATATAAGCTAATTCAAAATAGCAAAATATATAAGAATATGACCGCATGGTTCATCTCTGCAAAATTTCTTTACGAATAGGACAGGCAACGAATGATTATAAAGGGAAATTTTAGGGACAGAAAATTTGACTTTGGAACTTTGTTTGGATTAGTCTGGAGATGAACATATCAAAAGTCCCCACTCCTAGGTGGTGAGCGGGGGGGAGAGAGGCACTTTAAAGGTCCCATTTTTTTGTTTTTCGCTTTTATCTCGGAAACTATGCGTCGTAGCGGCTTGACAAGATTAAAGCTGACAAAATTTGCTACAAGATTCATTACTTACATTTGTCGATATGTTGTTCTGTTCTCGAGATATTCGCCCTCGAAATTCGGAAATTGCGGAAAACAATTTTTTCGCCTCACGTTTTTTGCTCTATTTGTTACGATAAATCTTCAAATGTTCCCACGAAAAAGTCCCGAAGTCAAATTTTCTGTCCCTAACATTTCCCTCTACACCCTTTTTTTGAGCATTCGTTGCTTGGATTAAAAGTCACGTCTTGGATACAGTGTAAAAAATCCTTAAAAAATGCCCTGATGCTATCAGTATTGCTTTTCCCGTGTTGAACTTGATTTACTCTAAAAATGACTCTACTGGACTATACTGAACTATGCTTTAAACTCGAACTGGGCTCTAAGCTCAAAAAGATGACTGGGCTATAAGTTGTAAATCTTCTATCGCTTATTTACTTTGACCATTACTAAATTACATTTAGTACTTGAACTCCTGGATACTGCATTTTACTTGGATCAATCTTTTGACAATAACTACATTGGCATTCGATAAATACTTGCCTCCAAAATAAGTATGGTTTGGTAAAATTTATAATTTTCAAAACACTAAACGGATTTCCCATAAACTAATTAACTCGATGATAAATGAATTAAATCGACATACAAATTAAAATTCTACAGCAAATACTCATTAGCACATGTTTGTAAGATAAAAGTTACATGAAAAAAATTAAATTAGTTTACACAATTGAAAAATATGGCTTTAAGTTGCAAAATGTCGGGTTGAGGAATAAATTAAATAAATTAAATTACCTTATTCTGGTCCGATGCGCTGCGTAAATTCAGATAATTATAAAACTGACACGGTATGTGTCTATCGATTATATTAAATTTGAGTATGACTTTATTTTGCTGATGTAGAGTTGGAAATGATTTCCAGTCTACGCATCTGACAAGAAGTAACCTCTAACCTTCAGGGACGGATAGGAAGGGGGGGCAAACGAACAAATGCCCGTCGGGCCGGTGGCTCTGGGGTCGGGTAGGGCCGGTCCGAGGTAAATAGGCATTTGTACCGGCGGATAAAAAACCCGACGGCCAAAAGAAATTAAAACGGGAGCTCTTTTCTCTCCTTAATCCTTACTTAGAACGAAATATTTGCAGGCTGCTATCTCGGCCACTGACATAAACGCCAGACGTCATTTATCATTTATAAAAAGTTATTAAGTTAATAACCTAATCTTGCATGTTCGTTCCAAATTCTGCAAGTTTGCTTAAGAAAGTTCTGATGTATTAAGAGGTCCTTTCTTTTTCTTTTGACTACTAAAACTTTTTTGTTTTTTTTTTATGTTTCGAGATGTTTATGTAGACAATATTAGTCATAATTATTATTGATTTATTATTCATTGTTATACTGTTAAAATGTTTAAATTTTTTATTTCGTTCTTTGTCTTTCAATGTCAATAAATTTTAATAAAGAGTATGGATGTTTAGTGGCGTTACCAAGATGGTGCAGTTTGCTTTAGACTGTGGTTGTTAGATTACGTGTTAGTACTTTCAACCTTTAAGTAATTTTTGCAATTGCATGAAAAAAAGGAAAATTCGTTTGACGAAACCTATTTTTCGAAGAAAATGTTTTTGCTACTCGAATTTCTAACTTTTCATTTTAGAGCGTTTGACCTTGAAAATACAAAATTTTCGCGTGCGGCGCATTTTTCCCTTATGCCTTGACCCACCAAAAAAATTATTCTTCCCTATCCCACTCAAATTTGAGGTTCTAGTTCCACACTTGATTGGGCCGATTCCCTAAAATTGCCAGGGCCGATTGGACTGACCTCATCCGCCCCTTCTAACTTTATAGACCAGGCAAATCTCAGTGTAAAATGGGTTTGGCGTGAACTATTTGGGGACAGTTATTTGTTTATTGCAATGGATAGCTCTATTAACGTAGGATAAGTACATAAAGCCGCAAAAAATCCCGACGTGAGCTAAAGCCGCCATTTAGAAAAAATGACCGCCAGAGACATTTTCTTTAAAATCATATATCTTAGTAACCGTTGCTCCGATTTTAGATTTCTTTTTTTTGTTCCATTTTTCACTTCACATTTTACAGAAAATATGATTACATATTTTACGATAAATTAAACGATAAACTTAGGAAATTTAAAAATAATTTAAATATTACGGAAATTTAAACTTTTGTAAACTCGAGACGTTTGTACTGAAATTTCTAGTCACTTTTTGAAAAAATATAATTTTAATAAAAGTTCTAGAGCACACAATTAGGTTTCATTTGTTTTTTGGACGATGATACTAACTCAAATATTAACGGAGTAATAGTTATTTATATATAAAACTGTAATCATTTTTAATAATGTACATTAAGTTATAAAGGGTGTCCAGTCAGTGTTATCTCGGAAGATTGTGCAAAACGGCTAACTTTATAAAAAAACTTTCTTAACAAAACTTTCAATGATTCGTCTCTACTACAACTTAAAATTATTTTCAATTATACAAGGTGTCACAAAAACGAGTCACACAAGAAAGTATAATTTTTTTAAATAGAACAACCTGCATTTCCCTAACGCCAGTTAAGCCTCCAAGGGCCCTGTATTACACCCTAAAATATTTTGCCAAGTTATTTTTTTCTGTTTTTTTGGGCAGTTTACAAACATTTTTGACTGGCATATCTTCGCAATTTATTAATCGTTATTTCTAAAAATGTGGGATGTTGTTTGATAATGATGTATTTACTAAAAAACATTTTTGAAATAAATTTTTAGTATATCGGGTGTCCAAAATATTTGCGTACATTTCTTGATATTTAATTATTATTTTTCTACATTTTTTTGTTAAATGGAATGCCTAGGTATACTTTTTTTACATGAATGAATAAAACATACAATTCCTCACATATTAATATCTCTTTATTTTTATTTCAAACGTTTTTTGAGATATGATTATATCAAATAATTTTTGCGTAAATTAAGGTGCTCTTTATTTTAGCATTAAAATCTATATTTTGTTTTATATTTTTTTCAATTTTTTTAAATGGAATGCCTATATATTTTTTAAATGGATGAGTAACGCTTACAATTTCTCACATTTTGATATCGTACACTTTCTTTTATGAACGGTTCTTGAGCAATAATTTTTTTTTTCACGATATTGAAACTAAGCTAACAACTGCTCAAAAGGTCCACCATTTTGATTCAGGTAACACTGAAGTCTCTTGATAAATGAGGGCCTTACACAGTGTAACATATCAACATTTATACGATTGAAACATCGACGAATCCTTTCCATCATATCTTCTCGAGTCGTTGGTTCTACTTTATAAACGTCTGACTTCACAAATTCCCAAAGAAAAAACCCACTGAAATCAGGTCGGGTGACTTAGGTGGCCATGCAATGAGACCTAACATAATTTAATAAAATAATAAATTAGATATTATTTAACAGTTTATTAAAATATTGGACCTCCTCTTCCTATCCACCTTTCAGGAAACTGATTATCAATGGCCTGACGAACATTTCTACTAAAATGTGGTGGTGCACCTTCAAGTTGTAATCACATATTATTTGTAATGTAATTAGGAATATGCTCGATTATTTGTGGAAACGTATTTTGCGTAAAATCTAAGAAGGATGAATAACATAATCATGTACAATTCCTTCCCTTACATTTAAACTCTGGTTCTGATTTTTTTGTGCAACATGAGGGTTTTCTCTGGCATAATAATGGAAATTGTGCTTATTCACAAATCCGTTGCGATGAAACGTTGATTCATCCGTGAACAATACAAATTTGAAAAATTCTTTATTTTCTCCAATTTGGTTTTGAGCCCACTGGCAAAAATTTAATCTAAGATTTAAATCCACATCCCAAAGCTCTTGATGCATCTGAGCTCGATAGGGGTGAAATATATTTTTACGAAGACATAGGGGAACACTAGATTCACAGACCTCTAAATCCCTACTTAAGTCCCGAACACGTGCGTGCCGTAGGATTTTCGATTACCGTTAAAGTTATAGCCAGCTCATTTTCTTCATTACAATACATTTCGTCGTCTCGCCTTCTTTTCATATGCAAAATTTCCAGTACGTTCAAAACTTTCTTTCAAATTTTCTAGAGACCTCACATCAGGACATCTCCTATAGGGATATTTTTGACCATACATTCTTGATGCCAATAAACAGTTTCCATCATATTCACCAATAACATAACATTTACCATAGATATTAAATCTTATTGACAATAATTATAATTCATATTTTTAAATATTAACAATATTAATTCAACTTAATCACGATAGTCTTAAACACATTCGAGAAATGTCATAGAATAGAGTGAAAAACAAGCGCAAAACAAAAGACCAAAGCTAAAATAAAAAGCACCTCAATTTACGCAAAACTAATTTGAAATAATCATATCTCAAAAAACGGTTTGAAATAAAAAAATTAAGTATATAATATTAGAATGTGGGGAATTTTATGCTTTATTCATCCATGTAAAAAAATATAGGCATTCCATTTAAAAAATTTGAGAAAAATAATAATTAAATAACAAGAAATGTAAACAAATATTTTGGACACCCGGTATAATAATAATTTATTTCAAAAATGTTTTTCAGTAAATGCATCATTATCGAATAACACCCTGCATTTTTAGAAAAAACAATTAATAAATCACGGAGATATGGTAGTCAAAAAAATGTTTGTAATTTGCCAAAAAAACAGGAAAAAAAATTATAACTTGGCAACGCTGCATCCGATTGGCAAAAAATTTCAGGGTGTAATTTAGGACCCTTAGACGCTTAACTGGCGAGTATTATACTAAAAAAATTATACATTGTTGTGTAACTCCTTTTTGTGACACCTTGTACAATTGAAAATAATTTCACGTTATAGTAGAGATGACACATTGAAAGTTTTGTTAAAAAAGTTTTTTTATAAAGTTACCCGTTTTTGCACAATCTTCCGAGGAAGCACTAACTGGACACCTTGTATACCTATTTCCAAGAACTTAAGTCTTATTTTCTTCAATTATCTTCTATTTTATGCCCAAAGATGTAATAACACTTTCGATTGTACATAAAAAGGGGAAGAGAACAAAAAAAAGAAATCTAAAATCGGAGCAATGGTTACTGAGATATATCCTTCTAAAAGAAACGGTTCTGGCGGCCATTTTTTCTAAATGGTGGCTTTAGCTCACATCGGGATTTTTCGGGACTTTAATATCCTCATTATACATGAACAGAGCTATCCATTTCGATAAAGAAATAGCTGTCCCCAGATAGTTCATACTCAAATCTGGATTTGCCTGCACTATTACTCTAATTACTGCGCAAACAACCACATTAAATTAAATCAGAAAGAAAACTGAGCATTTACCATATAAGTATGTTTAATAGGGAATTTAATGTACCGCCGCGCCGCGCGTCGGTAGAATTCCTCGAATTTGGTGAAACGTGCTTTTTTCTTCTTCCTCTGATTATTAAATAAGCTTCACACTCGGGATTAAAAGATTTATTTTGGAATATCATTTAGGATTAATCGAATACCATGCCTACCTGTATGAAAACACGAAACTACAATGTGATCATGTCGGAAGACAAGTGAAGGAAAATGTGCTATTTTGATAACGAAATAATTTAGGATAATTTTAAAGCAAAGATAATTTTTAGTGTTTTAGTTACTTTTTCTAATATGATAATTATTATTATATTGTTAATAATCTTAATATATTTGATCTAATAATATGCAGAGAAAGCAGAATTGATTCTCTATTTTCTTTAGCAGAATATCGTATTATTAGATTCTGTTTCTTTGGGTTTTCTACGTAATAACAGTAACTGATAAATTTAAACAGTATTTATTTGCCCCGTAGCGGAGGTATGCTAGGAACGTCAATGCATAATAATTATAATTATTATGACGTCGAAACCACTAACGCAATGGGTCTACTTCTCATGCAAGAATTCACAGGTACTCGTAGGTTGTGTTATTGTGGTAAAACCGCGTGCTCAAGAACGTCTTCAAATATACACCATACGCCTAATCTTCAGTAACATGAATATTATTTTTGGTGAATATATTCTCTGACTATAAATAAATATTATTATTTAGGCGCCTTGCAATTGTTTATTGACATTTAGCTCAGTCACCAAGGGTTTTGAGCTGGGATAAAATAATGATAGATGAAATTTTGCATTAAAGTAGGTTTTTGCTAGTAGAAAAGTATTTTAAAAAGTGCCGTTAAACTTCGAAACTGATTTTTTGGAAATAACTTTTAAAACACATAATTAAAAAAAAATTATAGAGATGAAAATTAAAGAACATACAATTCTGGACAAAAAATTTTCATACAAAAAAAAATGTATATGCAATCATGTTCGCGAAACAAGAATTTATAAATAAATTTATAAATAACTCGAACTCGCAGGAGCTGGTCCGAGCCGCTCGAAGTCACGCGTGCAGCGATACGTTGTACTCCTTCGTTTTGACATTTTCACTGTATTCTTTAGTAATTTTACAGTGTAAATATTCACTGTAAAATTACTAAAAACTTATTAATAACAATAGATTACATGGCCCCACAAAAAAAAAAGTTCAAAGCAGCGAACTAGACCCATGTATTCCCATGTATTTTCGGTCGCTGAATCCGAATCCGGGGTCAAAAAAAATCGTACGCCCCCAAAATAATTAGCTAGAACCAAAAAACACCCCTGAAATGGGGTAAAAAGGTTATTAAGCTACGAGAATAGTTGCTACATCTTAATCAATCGAATTATACAAATTAAGCAGCGCACACAATTAAACAGCAGCGTACACAATAGAAATGAAACACACCCCCAGGGAGGGGCGAAAACTAGCCCCCATATATAAAAAATCGATCCAGAACAGTAATGACTGCTGAAAAAGCTCAAAATGTCTGTTTTGTTAAAGTGATAAGAAACTGCATCAGGTCCGACGTAATATTCATAAACTGCCCCTATAGAGCTGAGAAAAACCACCCCCAAGTTTAAAGGACACGAGAAAAACAAGAAAAAACGTAAAATGCAACAGGATTTCTATTTTCATGGATGCTATGATTGGCTGAAATTGCGTAGTACTTTAAAATAGAAGTAGAAACTTATGTACCATCAATATTCTACAGTGTCAACCCTCAGAGGGTGTGAAAACTACCCCCTATGTAAGGTTTGACTATAAAAAGTTACAGTGACTTCTATAAAATTTCGAAACACTTGCGTTGTGTGGAAAAGAGAAGAAACTAGGCTACGTTGGAAGCGGTGCTTGAAAACCACCCCCACGGGGTTGAGAGACGCCACCCCTATAAAAAAACTATGGAAATGAAACGAATAAGCAACAGTATAGCTTTTTCGTTACATCTTGAAATACGGTAGTTTACATCCTTTTTGGGGGTGTTACTTAATAACATTTTTCTGAAATCGATCGGCAATGTCTACATTTTCGACGCGATTTCAGATCAAAAAATGCACAATTCCAGTATTTTAGTCCGTTGCTAAGAAACTATCAGAAAACAGACCGGAAAAGATCCGTTGCCAAGCAACGATCAACAAAACCATACGGGAATGTTACTTTCCCGGACTAGGCCGGGAAAGTAACATTCCCGTACGGTTTTTTATGTATATTTTAGACAGTAAATAAATACACGCAAACAAACCAACTCACATTAAAATTGCATTTGTTAGTAAGCAGTTAGATTGTAATGAAGAAATGTTATGCATTAATACAAATTAATTTATAATATTGATTGTGATTTCAGAAAAAATAGTATGTGTACTTCGGTGTGAAAGCACATTCCCGGACTTCGATGCTTGCATCGTCGTCCGGGAATGTATTGCTTTCACACCTAAATACACAATATACTATTATAGGACATGAGTTTCAAACTCTAAGTGTGTCACACGATTTTTGCCAATCATAGCATCCATAAAAATGTAAATCCGGTTAGTTTCTCTCTGTTTTTCCAGCATCCTACAGATATAGGAGTAGTATCTCGCAAGCCCGTGGGGGTGGTTTTCAAGCACATCGTCGAACATAGTCTAGTTTCTTCTCTCTTCCACACAACGTAGGTGTTTCGAATTTTTATAGAAGTCACTGTAACTTTTTATAGTTAAATCTTATATAGGGGATTAGTTTTCACACCCTCTGAGGGTTGACAGTGTAGGATGTTGATGGTACGTAAGTTTCTGGTTCTATTTTAGAGTACTACGCAATTTCAGCCAATCATAGCATCCATGAAAATTGAAATCCTGTTGGATTTTACGTTTTTTCTTGTTTTTCTCGTGTCCTTTAAACTTAAAGGTGGTTGTTCTCAACCCTATAGGGGCAGTTTATGAAGATTACGTCGGACCTGATGTAGTTTCTTAACACTTTAACAAAACTTAGACATTTCGAGCTTTTTCAGCAGTCATTGCTGTTTTGGATCGATTTTTTTATATATGGGGGCTAGTTTTCGCCCCTCCCTGGGGGTGTGTTTCACATCTATTGTATGTACGCTGCTGTTTAACCTTAATTTGTATAATTCGATTGATTAAGAAGTAACAACTCTTCTAGTAGCTTAATCTTCTTTTTACCCCTTTCCAGGGGTGTTTTTTGGCTCTAGCTAATGATTTTGGGGGTGTACGATTCGGATTCAGCTACCGAAAATACATAGGGATACATAAGTCTGGTTCGCTGCTTTGAATTTTTTTTTTTTTTGTGGGGCTGTGTTATTGACTCCAACTGATGCCTAAAACTTTCATTAACATTCAGTTTTTTAACCTTTTTTTACGAAACCAGTTACATTTACGAAATTTTTTATAAGCAGACAGATTATTTGTGTAAACTTTTGTGTTCGTCAATTTTCACCTCTACAATTTTTTTGTACTTTACGTATTTTAAGTTATTTTCAAAAAAAAAAAATAAAAAACAAGTTTGATGCTTTTTTGTTTTATGTTGCAACCACGATAGTTTTGAAAGGATTATTTCTTTTAATTGCAAACAGAGATCGTAACCTAATGAAATCCCACCGTAATTACTAATTTTTTCTAACCGAAATCGAAAGCTAGAATGAAAATTTCTGGTTAATCGAAACCGAAACACACTAGTAGGAGTAAACGACGCGTTCCGAAAAAATCCTTATAGTTTCGTTTGTTAATGAATGACAAACAACAGATGTATGAATACTCCATTGTAATACCCAGAGAGTTGTGGTAATTCCTAAATGGTTGATTTATTTATAGTACAAGCCACAAGCTACTAATTACACGTTTTGGGTCATTGTAAAGCTTGTTTTTAAATAGTGTTTTTATGTATAATACAGTGTGTGTAGTGGCGGGCTAGGCATAGGGAGTAAGAATTACAACATCGCGTGTGCCAGCTGGCTGAAATGAAATAACTAGGAGCTCGCCAACGGGCGAGTTTGCTGCTGCTGTGTTGTTATATTTCTCGCGCTACGTGAATGTACATGCTTAATCGGTAATTACACACACTGTATAAACACCACAGGTAATATGATTCCATTTATCCCTCTAGTAGCGGCGTAACTAGCGGCGCGGAAAAATACGGATAGAAATCCGTATTTTATTTTTATTTGCAACTTTTTGTACCGTCTTTTAAACGACCGCCCCTCCTCCCCTAAACGCTGGCTACGCTACAGGGGGGCTACAGTTTAAGGGCCGGTGCTTTCACTTAAGTGTAAATAGACTTTATCCAGCGAGTAACTATCTAACAAATAAGACAATCGGAGCTTGCTATCTGCGGGATAACTTGCATGCGTACTTTCATTCAAGATATACCATCGGTAAACTGTCTGATAGATATGACTTTAAATACTTCCCAAAGTAAGTGTCGCCAACTTAAGACACTGTAAAGTAAGGAAGTTCCAGTGCCACGACCGTGAATCAAACCCCTGAATGAGGGTGAGAACGCCTTTCAACCAATCATACAAATTTTTATCTAATATTACTCGAATGAATTTATGGTGAATTATTACTTCAGTCATTTTTTACTTAAAATGTCTCATTCAGATTTTAGAAATGTACAAAAATACAACTTACCAAAGTTTTTCATTTTCAAAACCCAAAACCCAATCCGAAACATTGCCACTACCCTGAAACTCTGAACCTAACCGAAAATCAAATTGTCGCTGCCTTGAAAACCGAAACCGCAACCAAAAACTGAAAATGGTGTGTTTCAGCATTCTGCAAATTTTCAGCACTTTTTATATTTACTGCTAACCCCACAGTTATAAATAAATAAGTTAAGTGTTATTCATTTTCGATGTTTCTGAACTTCTAATTGGTTGTAAATCTTGTAAATCTAAAACGTCGCAAAAAGCCCTTCAGTTTGCAGGACCCTTGCAATTTCTCACGCAAAATGGCGAAACAATTTATCCTAATAATTCTCCAGGTATTAGAGACCATATAGGGCCCTTACTTGGAAAAATTCATGGTAGTTCTGGAAATAGGCTTACTTACTTTTTTTTTTTTGGAGTGCTGAATTCGAATTATTAACTTCCCGCCAAACATTCCCCCCGCACTATCATCAAAAATTTGAAAATAAAATGAAAAAACCGTTTTTTTTTAATCTTTTTTTTCTTCGTTTTAAGAAAAAGGTACCTAGAAATTAGGAAAGTAGACGAATTTTGCAACAAAAAAGGTACTTTGGACATTCTAACGCTGAACGAACGGGGAAGCACTAGCACGCATCGAAACATGAGCCTCGGTGTCGCGCCGGGGGGCTGCATGCGCTAAGTTACACGTCGTTTACGTTCTTTCAGTAAAAGTTAAAGATTGCAATTTTGAACGATAAAAACAAACAAAAAAAATACATATATGCAATAATGTTACAAGGCAGTTGCCACATGATTTAATAGCTCTGAGCCTAGTTTTCGCCCAAGTCTAACTGAAAATAAGAAAAAATGAGAACAGAGATGCATTTGCTGTTTGCATTATGTATTTAATTTGTAAAAACAAAAGAAAAACTATGTACAAATTATGACAAATGTCAAATGTTTCTCCATATTTCGTTTCTTATGAGTTAAGATCACGTGTTCTAAAAAAGTAGGTACTGAGAGTTTCAGGAACATCGGACTCTACATCGCGAAAAAAATCGTCAGAAGGTGGATATTCTTGCGTGTCATAAACTTTACTCCTGATGTCTTCCAAAATTATGCTAGCTGCTGATTGCACGATGCGCTTTCGTTCTTCCCGCCCATCATCACATTTTTTCCTGTAAAACACATCAGTCCGAATGTTTTCTCCTGAGCTACGGAAAGAAACGACAGCAGGTTTGTTGGAGGTTTCTGAAATAATCATGCCATCACCATACTGAGCGACAAGTTGAGCCTTGATTGTTATAATGTGCGATTTATTTGTACATTTAATTTGACCTACAACTTTTTTCGACAAAAATTGACACTCGTGCTCTTTTTCTCCGAGAAAATAAAATACATACTTCATGGCAGCTTGTACTTCAAATCCAAAAATTGAAAAGGGAAGGGCTTCTTGACAACAGCATGCTAGCTCGAGGAGCGTGTCAGGGAAGGGGGATATTCCAAGAAGATCGATCGAAAGACAAGACAGCAACTGTGGAGTTGCCGTATGGTACCTAAATGCACGCGCTTCGCCGAGGCGCATGTTTCGGGACCCACTCGCTCCCCTCTCGTTCGTCGTACGTCAAAATCTCAAAGAACTTTTTTTGTTGTAGATTTCGTTTACTTTCTAAATGTCTGGGTATTTTTTCTCTAAAACGAAAAAAAAACGATAAAAAACATCAAAATTCAATTTTTGTTTTTTTCTCTCTAAATATGAGGGGGTTGCGGGGGGAATTTTTGGTGGGAAGTTAAAAATTTGGATTTAGCGAGCGCAACGTAAAGTAAACCTATTTCCAGAACTACCATGAATTTTTCCAGGTCAAATTCTCTAATGCCTGGATTATAAAAATGTTTACGATTCTTAACAAAAAAAAATGCTTTAATTGCAGTTTACTTCTTTGTACAAAGTTTGTGGTATTTTTTGAAAATACCGCAGAATGCCATCAAGCATAGAAGCACATCCATTATCTGAATTATTTACATTATATATTACCTTTATCGTGTTTTAAAATTGTATTAAAAATATGGTAACGAAACAGTTATTTCTTCAGCTAGAGCTTTTCATTGACGAGCACCTACGATCACTTACGTATCCAAGCACTGCAGAGACGTGGATTCCCCAGGACGATTAGTCAGAAGCAATAAATTTTACATTGCGGTAGGTGATATCTTATATATTAACAAGTCTACCACACACTTTCATTCTCAACTCAACGCTGACGATATTATAATATAGCAGACCGTGACCATCAATTCCGTGCCAAATAATTTATTTATTAATAAAAACTAAACTACCAATATGCCTCTAGTCAAGGTTGTGCTACTTATCATGTGTATCAGTTTAGTTATGTGCCACAATCGACGAAATATATGGAAAAAGCACAATCGCATTGCTTCCGAAAAATCATTTCCATGCCAAGTACCTCAGCCCAGGGTGTTTTATGTAGAAGATCTTATGGAGGAAAATAAATGGAAGGATGAATATGAAGCAGTAAAGGATAAAGTAAGTCTAACAAAAGTATAATTAACATGAAGAAATGAATGAAATTTTAAGTATCTATGCTTATGCAAGTAAATATGTACTTAATATATTTAAATATGCATATTAATTTAGCAACAAATTTTGCAATAAGATATTTACATACGTTGAAATTGCGTGAAATTTTTGTGGTTAAATAGGTACATTACTTTATAAAGACATTATCGTTTTTAAATGATTTTTTTGACAAATTATTCTAATTTATTATTGCAATGTATCACAGTAAATATTCCTTATCACTTTACAATAACGAATAATGTAATAAATTTGATTCTATAAATAAACGAGGTTTATTCGGAATTACCAGTCATTTTAATTGTCTCATTTGAACTAGCAGCGTATTTAAATTTAAGTGCATATGGACATTTTCACATCAATTAATATTTTATGAGTAAGTACCTACTGTCAAGTACACTGGTAAACTGCGGAAAAACGTTGAATAATAAATACAAAAACAAAGTTTGCTTTAAGAGAAGTAAAAAGCTATATAAATTTTGTTAGGAAAGATATTTGAGAAAATATGCCGTTAGATAGAATTAACAAAAATGTAGATAGAAAACTGTAGTGCAACGTAATGTAAAATAATTATGTTGGGGGGGCGATAAATGTAAATGATGAAAAGTAAAGATACAAAGAAACGTGGTAGAAAATTTCAAGTTGATCTGTGCAACCACTAATATATATCTAATTTTAGTCGAAAAAATGTTCTTTTAGAATAATATCTAGTACTAAACTACGAAAATACGAAAAGTATGAATTTTTCAATTTTGACATAAATTAAATAAGCAATTGCTATCCAGTCCAATAAAATTAAAATCATATCAAATTTTTGCACAACGCACAAGCGGCTAACATGCTGCTGAAGGCGCACATGGCTCGTACCACGGCGTATTTCGACAAGTGGAAAATTCGGATCAACGCCAAGAAGTCTGAGTCGATACTCTTCCCGCGCCAGTTCACAGAGAACCGAATTCTAACATCAATTTCGATCGGGAGGGGGTCAACAAATTTCAATCAAACGCTGCGTGAAGTATTTGGATGTTCACTTGGACAAACGTCTGACTTTTAACTCCCACATTAACGAGACCATATTTAAGGTCTACTTTATGTCCAGGAATCTGTACCCTCTCCTGGCCAGGGGTAGCGGACTTAACCTACAAAATAAAAAACTGTTGCACACAATGAATGGTGATCAGGCCGGCAATCACATACGCGACGCCGTTGTGGTGCAGCATACCGGCGACGACAATGAAAAAACTAAAAGTGTTAGAACACAAATTTATGCGCCTCATCTCTGGTTCAGACAGGTACACCTCCCTCAGAGATTTATACGCACGATGTCACGACATAACCCCACTAGCGGACTACGTCCAAGAAATCTCCCAGAAATTCTATCAATTCAAACTAGGCGATAGTCTGCTTATCCACAACATAACTCGAAGACAGCATAATGCCATGCTTTTCGATATACCTACCATACCAGACGTTGGCTAATTTCCGGCAACTCCCTTAGCCCACACTTTCCAATACTACAACTTATCACTATCCTAAACTTTGTCCATTCTCAACTTACATCTTTAATCCTTTTCTATTCCCTCTCTGTTTGTTTATTTTGTTCTCGTTCATCAATTTCTGTTCTGTTTGTTCTTTTGTCCATTTTTGTATCCATATTCCATTTAGGTCGATAAATTTATAAAAATCCAACTCTTTCATTTCACCACATTTCCTGGCAGGAAGACCACCAGGGTGGAATTGCTTCGAACAAGTTTTTTCGTTGAGTTTTGTTTTCCCGTGCCAGCAACCAAAATTTCAAAGTGTTCGCGCTCATGTTGTGTGCGAAATAGATAATTTTATTGTGCTGTTTTAGTTATTTTTAGATATTTTCATATATCAT